>JAUDYJ010000002.1:27831902-29031902 GCA_030761175.1 Masticophis lateralis | reverse complement strand
ATCAGCAATAGCACTTAGACTTATATACTACTTCACAGTGCTTTACAGCCTTCTCTAAGAGGTTTTACAGAGTCACCATATTGCACCCAAACAATTTGGGTCCTCATTTTACCCACCTCAGAAGGATGGAAGCAGTGGTGGGATTCAACTAATTTAACAACCGGTTTTCTGCCCTAAAGATTTCTTCCAACAACCAGTTCATCAAACTGCTCAGAAAGTTAACAACTGGCTCTCTCGGAGTGGTGTGAGCTGAATCCCACCACTGGATGGAAGTCTGACTCAACCTTGAGCCTGGTGAGATTCAATCTGCCAAACTGCTGGCAGCTGGTGATCAGCAGAAGTAGCCTGCAGTATTGCTCTCTAACCACTGCACTATTGCGGCTCATAAATGAATGAATGAATGAGTAAATGAATAAATGAATGAATGAATGAATGAATGAATGAATGAATAAATAAATAAATAAATAAATAAATAAATAAGATATCAAATCTTCAAGTGGAGGATGCACATGTACAAAAGAGATGCACACGTACCACAGAGCCTGGTAGCTCAGCAGACTAAAAGCACTGTGATTAACACCAGCTGTCTGCAATTACTGTAAATTCGAATCCCACCAGGCTCAAGGCTGACTCAGCCTTCCATCCTTTCTAAGGTAAGTAAGTTGAGGACCCAGTTTGTGGGGGCAATAAGCTGACTTTGTATAAATATAAATATACAAAAGTATGAAGGCTATTGCTTAACGCATTGTAAGCCACCCTGAGTCTCCGGAGAAGGGCGGCATATAAATAAAAAAAAAAAGAGAGAGAGAGAGAGAGAGAGAGAGAGAGAGAGAGAGAGAGAGAGAGAGAGAGATATGAGGCTGTGTCTTGACATCGTGCCTACCTGTTGCAGATTTTCACATATACACAGTATACTGTACAATACACTGGCTACATCCTAGCAAATTTTACGTGGACTAGAATGGTGAGGTAGTGGACCTTCACCTACCTGTAAGGGTTAGAAGTTCAAATTTTTAGAAAAGAGAGGTCACGCAGGAAGTAAGCCTAATTAAAAGTTGGCGTGATTATTGCCTCACCGAATTGGGTGCCACCGAGGAAACATGCCAGGTTTCTAAGGGGAAGTATGTGCTATACATAACTATGGTATGGTATTTTCCTTCTGTTCTGTAACTAGCTTATCCTGATTTTTCTCATTTCGCCTTCTGACTCTTCTTCAAAGTTCTCCTTTGATCCTCAGTCTGTTTGTCCTGTTTTACTACTTAAGCAAGGAAAAAGTTTCTCCTGGTGCATCAGTCTTCTGCTTTCCCAAATGTATTCCTTTTAATCAAATTTGTTAGCTGAAAGCTATCAGGCTGTTTCTGACTTTTTCTGACCATCATAGATTAATATGGGTCTTCTACAATGTGGAGAAAAAGAGGGGAACACAACACCTAATCAGCTTTCTTTGTCTATTTGCACTTATCAGAGGATTGCTGAATTTTATTGTACTATAAGTTAAACTCATTGTTTTTGCTTTAAGACGTTAGGAACAAGAATTGACAGAATGGTTTCCCAGTGTTTTCCATAAAGATTCTGAAAAGTCCACATTTGTTTTTTTGTTTTTTGTTTTTTTGGAATTAGAATAACAGAGTTTGAAGGAACCTTGGAGGTCTTCTAGTCCAACCTCCTGCTCAGGCAGGAAAACCCTATTCCATTTTAGACAAATGGTGGTCCAATCTCTTCTTAAAAACATCCAGTGTTGGAGTAACTTTTGAAAGCAAGCTGTTCCACTGATTGATTGTTCTAACTGTCAGGAAATTTCTCCTTAGCTCTAGGTTGCTTCTCTCCTTGATTAGTTTCCATCCATTGCTTCTTGTCCTGCCCTCAGTTGCTTTGGAGAATAGCTTGACTCCCTCTTCTCTGTGGCAACCCCTGAGATATTTATGATATTTACGCTTATGTATTCAACATTGTTAATTCAGAGTAGCAGATCCTTTAGTCTGGATGTATTGTAAGTGTCCTTTACTAATTTACCTTTTGAAGGGAATTGTTGATGGAGAGAATCTCAACATTTAATTTAGCTAGCATGGTGCTTCCTGGGATTCTGGGAAGCCCATGGTGCCCTTTGTGCAGCTTAGTATATTAGTTGGTTTTAAAAGAAAAAAAAATTGGCCACGCCCACCCAGTCATATTACACCCACAACCACCACCAAGCCATGCCCAAAGAACTGGTAGTAACAAATTTTAGATTTCACCACTGCAGAACATCATTTGTATCATATCACTAATAGTTGAGCCCCTGTCCATCCAGACTTTGGTATGATCATAATACCCCATTTTATCAATAAATATATAACATTGGATTATTATTCACATTATATCTTAATGCAAGAGCCTTTGGGTTTAATAAGTAATAATGATTGTATATACATTTATTCAAGAGCTATTCTCTTTGCTCTAAAAGCAGGCAATGCCTAAATCAGAAATAAAGAATTTGGGTAAAGTTTTAGGGAAAGGGCTTTCAGAAGTGATACAAAGTTGATTGAGGTAAAAAGTGAGATCTATCTTGGTTTCTATTACTTCCTCAATATCTGTCCAAAGAAAGTTTGTTTTCTCATGACCTAATTTTCATGACAACAAAGTAAGAAATTATTTCTGCTGCAGTATGAAATTGTACAGGCTTGTCTAATTATTCCACTAGAGTGACTAGAAACACAATTAAATTTAGGTGGGAACCTCAGTTAATTTTTCACTGGATGGAATGGCAGGTAGTAAAAAAGATTGGATACATGGTCCAAAATTGAAATGGCTGAAAAGTACTGTCAAAATTGATGATGATGGTGATGATGATGATTGGATAATAAATTGTATTGTATTGTATTCAATTCACATAATTTAAATTGATTTGAGGGATAAGAAGTTCTAACTCTAGTTGAAATAATGGTGCTATTATGAGATGAAATAGTACTTAATATTGCTCTTATAAAATCTTCTTAAAATTTCTCTTTGAGAAGATTGATGGTTGATGTTGTCTTCAGATATTGAATATTTCCACTTATCAGGGGTGAAATCCAGCAGGTTCTGACAGGTTCTGGAGAACCGGTAGCGGAAATTTTGAGTAGTTCGGAGAACTGGCAAATATCACCTCTGGCTGGTCTCAGAATGGAGTGGGAATGGAGATTTTGCAGTATCCTCCCCCTGCCACGCCCACCAAGCCACGCCCACAGAGCCAGTAGTAAAAAAATTAAGATTTCACCACTGCCTCATATGGTTGGAATGATTGGAATGCTCTCTATATATTATTGGTATTTGCTTCAACCTTGGATGGAATTAATTGTGACTAAGTCTGCATTTCATTTAGTTTTTGTTATAGATGACATGGAGGTTTTGAAATATTTGATAGATGATATACTGTACAATAATAGTTATTAATTACAATAAATTTTCTCTCATTTTTCCCTGAGGACAAGAATATCAGCCTTCTAAACTTTTCTTTTTCAATCATCTCGATGTTACATATTAGGTGGAGCTGTGTGAGTGTGTATATTTGTAAGAGAGAAAGAGACAGAAAAAGGCATATAAATAGGGAATAGCATAATGGCTATGTATGTATGTAACTAATTCCATTATTGGAACTTTTCAGATCCATGCCAGTTTTATACCACAGAAAGTTATTAACATTTCAGTTCTTTGACCTTTATTTTTAGATTTATTTATTTTACATTCATTCATTCATTAGTTCAGTTTCTATAGTTGCCCAACTCAACCAAGTGATTCAAAATTAATTATTCTGTCTATTCTCTGTAAAACTCAAAATACATACACAATAAGGCTACTTCCTTGTAGTCTTCCTTGAAGACTTTGGCCAATCACACTTGACCAAAGTCTTGTCTTGTCTTCTCTGAATGTGATCACCTTTTGCAACTTTATGACAAGCAAAGTCAATGGAGAAACCAGATTCACTTAACAATGGTGTTACTAACTTAACAACTGCAGTGATTCACTTAACAACTGTGGCAGGAAAAGACATAAAATGGGACAAAACTCATTTAACAAATGTCTCACTTAGCAACATAAATTTTGGGCTCAATTGTGGTCGTAAGTTGACACCCTTTCTCAACTATTGTCAGCCTTCCAACATCTCTGTAAAATGGAGATAATAATACTAGGACAATAAATACAAAGCACTTTCAGTATACATTCTTTACTTTCTTTATATAGCAAGCAAAGAAAGTTAAGTAAAATCTGTATGAGGAAAATTAAACACATGCAATCACTGTCATTATGCTTTCAGTGAAACAGTAGACATAATTAAAAGTAAAGGTAAAGTTTTCCCTCCCACATACATGCTAGTCATTCCCAACTCTAGGAGGTGGTGCTCATCTTCGGCTCCGTTTCAAAGCTGAAGAGCCAGCGCTGTCTGAAGACGTCTCTGTGGTCATGTGGCCGGCATGACTAAATGCCAAAGGCGCACGGAACGCTGTTACCTTCCCACCAAAGGTGGTCCCTATTTTTCTACTTGCATTTTTATGTGCTTTAGAACTGCTATGTTGGCAGAAGCTGGGACAACTAATGGAGCTCACCCTGTTATGCGGCACTAGGGATTTGAACCACTGAACTGCTGACCTTTCAATCGACAAATTCACAGTGTCTTAGCTACTGAGCCACCACGTTCTAATTAGATGGATATATTAACTCTGCAGAATACAGCTCAATTTATTTCATAAAACAAAGCATACATTCTTTTTTCCAACTACCGTTCAAAAGGATTCATTTCCTGGATTCAGTAGGATTTGTTTTGAGGGGGTGGGTGAACTCAGTCTTTCTCTAGTCGATGTAAATGTTTAAGTCAAAAATTTATTCCACCCACTTTCCATATCAACAAAAAAAAATCTATCCCATAACAAGAATGCTTAACTGCCATCACTGTAATAATTTTGGATGTTCTTTTTTGACATGGAATTGCGTAGCAAGTGTCCAAATGAAGTCAGAGATGCGGACACAAGCTTGTAGTTTTACATAATAAATAAATATATATAACATCTATATTTACAGCTGACAAAATAGTCAGATACATCACTACATCATGAGGTAAATCATTGGGTAAATCTCAGAACAGCATATAAAACACCCACAGGAGAAAAAGGTGGGAAAAAAAGGAACCTCCCCCTTTACAACCAGCAAACCAATCATAATGTGGATTGCCTCATGCAAGAGCCCTCACTCTCCAACCAATCAACTAATATTATGTGTTCTGGCCCATTATCCACTTTACTGTTCCAGTTATTCAATACAACATCTTAACATTTTTCCGCCAATTACAATCATGGGTGATCTGAAGGGTCTGTGGACTATTGTTTCATAGCATATAGTGATCCCTGTTTTCAAGCACCTCTGGTGGATCAGTTGGCGACGGTTTCTTCATTGGCTGTCATTCTGAAACCCTTAGAGGATATTTTGGCTTCTTTTCACATCATCATTTACAGGAACACGCGGATGAAATTTCACATAGTAGACAATCTGTAGAAGATTGGAAAGAAGAAAGAATGAGGCCAAATGGGAGAGCAGAATGGTGATCATTCTGGTGGCAACCACTGCAGAAGATTAAGGATGAGTCATCTTGAATCAAAATAAAGGACTTTCTAGATTGATGCTAATTTTATTTGCTACAAGCTACCTCTGTAATCATGTAACCAATGACCCCAACATCTGCAGTGATGTACCTGTAATCATAGATATTCACTGATGTCTCTTGCCTAAAATCAACTTGTTTTGTACTGAATTATATGGTTGATTTTATTAACTTATTCATCATTGGCATCCTTCAGTCTCAAGAGACTATGGTATCATGCTCTGGAAAGAGGTCCTAAAACAGCATCTAGTGTGACTAAAAAGGCCAATTCGAGAGTGGCAATCCCTTCCACACCGAGGGCAGATACATTCTGTCCCCTGCTCAGTCCCCAGATTTTGATGGTTCTGGGACTGCCTCTTTGCCTCAGCCTGTTGAATAAGTGTCTCTTCGAATTGGAGAAGGCCATGCTGCGTCTTTAGCCTCCAAGCTGAACGATCGGAGGTCAAGGTTTCCCAGTTGTTAATGTCCATTCCCAGGGCCTTTAGGTCCCTCTTGCAAGTATCCTTATATCACAGCTATGGTCTCCCTCTGAGGTGCTTTCCCTGCACTAATTCTCCATACAGGAGATCTTTCGGAATCTGACCATCAGCCATGCTTACAACATGCCCCAGCCAGCTTAGACATTGCTGTTCAATAGTGTATACATGCTAGAAATTCCAGCACATTCCAAGACTGTGCTATTTGGAACTTTGTGCTGCCAGGTGATGCCAAAAATTCATCGGAGACAGCGCATATGAAAGGTGTTCAACTTTCTCTCCTGTTGTGCGTAAAGGGTCCAAGACTCACTGCAGTACAAAAGTGTGCTCAAGACGCAGGCTCTATAGACCTGGATCTTTGTATGTTCCATCAGCTTCTTATTAAACTATACTCTGTTTGTAAGTCTGGAAAATATGGTGGCCCTTTTACCAATACATTTATTCAGATCAGTATCTAGACAGTGTCAGAGATAGTTGAGATAGTTAATCAGAGATTAACTTATTATCTACTATATTAAGAGCTATCCAAGTTCTTATGCATGAGCTGACCTGATCCTTTGATGTTTTGGAACTTAAGAAGGTGTCTTAGACAGAGTCATCTCAGTGGTTACATTGACTACCAACTGTTCTCCAAAAGTCAGGAGTCTTCCTGGAGAGTCAGAGACTGACCTAGGGAGTTTCTGGGTGCAAAGCAAATGCATCATCATTGGATCAGATTTATGGGAATATCTTTTCCATCACAGAGCGTGCCTTCATTTATTTCAATAACACGTGCTCTCGTGTTTAGAGATGGAAAATTCAGAGATCAGTTGGGGAAAGAAATATGTGATTGGTGACAAAACAAAGTGGAAATACCAACGAATCTTTTCTGTGGCTCCTGGAAATCTTGACAGTTCTGTACAGGAATTTAAAAATAAAATTAAGCAGCAAAAGCTGAAGGAGTAGATTTTAAAAGTGGAGTCTGGAGCCTGTGGGAATTCTAATTCAGGCTGGGGATATTTCTGCCCTCTTTGCTGCCTGGGGAATTCTGGGAGTTGAAGTCCACATAATTTAAAGTTGCTGAGTTGGGAAACACACTGTGCTACCCTATTCTCCAGATCCTATCCTTCCTTTCTGAAGTTACTATTTGTCCTGCATAATAACTATTTTTTATGCTATGGAGCAAAGTGTAGATCGGGATGTATAAAGTTCCTGAGTTTAACTACATTCTAGGATTATCTGAACGATTCATCAGCAATTTGATTTGGGATATCATATGTATCATTCATATGCCAGGATTGCCTGGTGTTTGCCCACTACATCTCAAGATGGTAAAGGAAATAAACAAAGGTTATTCTTTTATAAATTGTATTAAATGTAATACCAAGGTTTGAGACTCTCTGTCTGCTGTTTCCTGCCTATGCAACGTAAGCACAAAATATAATCAGTAAAGACAATGTATTGTGACTTGCTAAAAGCTCCCCAGGAAACAGGAACCTATGCCTTGGGAAAAATCATTATCAGTAAGAGAGAAACATCCGCTTAAGTTGAAAATGACAAGTAAGCAAGATAAGATAATGGCTGTTAGATGGAAATTGTCAAGAAGACCCTTTAAAACGTAAAATAACTTGGAGAATGACTTAAGAGAATAAAGGGGAGAAGGGGGGGTGCTTATTAGGCATGGCGTGCATTGGTTAAGAATATAAAATGCTTGAAAACTGCTTTTTGCACTCTTTGTACTCAATCCATTTGGGAAGGGTCTAAGAGGCCGCGCTTGCAACCGCTTTTCTTTTTCTTTTCATTTTCTCCAATAAATCTTTGATTTTGTTAACCAGACTTTTCTTCGAATTGTGAGTATCAATTTGGGGGTTTTAAAACTCACAATGGGGAGTCAACCCCTTTTGTATATCACTTGGAAGTTCTCCAACGTTCAACTGGAGTTGAGGATTCCCATATTAGCAGTGGTGGGATTCAGCCAATTCGCACCACTTCGGGAGATCCGGTTGTTAACTTTCTGAGCTGTTTGGTGAACTGGTTTTTGGAAGAAATCATTAGGGCAGAGAACCGGTTGTTAAATTACTTGAATCCCACCACTGCATATAAGCCTAGCTCTTCGTTCCCTTTCACCATTTGAGAATGGCAGTTTTTCCCATTCTTACCAAGCAGCCAAGACACATCAGGAGCAGGAAAGACCCTGTGACCGTGATGGAAAGGAGGATGATAAAAGCCCATTGTGGAACTCTGTCTCCTGCAGGGTTGAAGAAAAAGGAAGAAATGAACACAGGCATTTTGGACAGGATCTATGCAACCATTACCTCAAATCCTAAAGGTTGTAAGAATCATTGGCTACCTTTGCCCAACATTTTTCCTCTTCATTTAAGTTTTATTATCTTTGCCTTTTTTATTATTAATATCTTTTTATTAGTTTGTAATATAAAATACAAAAACACAAAAGCCAATAATAGGAAAAGTAGGGGAGGAAAAAGAGAAGAGAAACGTGTAGAGAAGAAGGGAAATAGAAAGAAAAGGCATTGACTTCTGACTCCTTTTGGTTTAGTAGAATAAGAAGTAACATCGAACCTCAACTTTTTACTTTTACATAATAGTACAAACTAGCCCAGTGATGGCTAAGCTTTTTGCCGTTGCATGCCAGGAAGGGGAGGCAGGTTTGCGCGCTCATGTGCCCACACCCATAATTCTATGTGCCCCGCCCCCACGCATGCGCACATAACCCTCCCTCCTGGCATGTGATGGCCGCGTAGGCCCGTTTTTCTTCCTCACCTGGCTCCAGATCCTCTCTATGAGTCTAGGGAGGGTGAAAACAGCCTGCCCCACCCCCTCGGAGGCCCTCCGGAGGCCAGAAACAGCCTGTTCCCCAACTTCCGGTTAGACAGGAAGTGACTTTTTTGCTGTCCCTAGCCTCCAGAGACTCCTAGAGAGGCCTCCGGAGAGCCTCTGAGCGGGTGGGGAAGGCTGTTTTCTCCCTCCCTAGAGAGGATCTGGAACCAGGTGAGAAAGAAAAATGGGCCTTCCCCACCTCCCCCAGGCCCTCCGGAGGCAGGAAACAGCCTGTGTTCCCTGCTTCTGGTAGGCCCAGAAGGCCCAAAAATCAGCTGGCCAGCGTGCATGCTGAGCTCGTGTGCCCACTGATATGGCTATGCGTGCCATCATGGAACTAGCCATTTCTATAGCAATAGATTTATCTAATCAGTAAAACCCAAAATCAAAGTTTCATTTTTTTCCCACCTCAAGCGCAAAGTCCAGAAGCGGTTTCCAAATAGAAACAAAAGTACTTGTGTATTTCTCTTTTACCAAAGCAGTCAATTTATCCATCTCTGCTAACTCCCATAAACTTTTGCAACCATTCATCTATTGTGAGAATTGCCCTTCCATTTGAGCATAAAGTAATCTTGCTGCTGTCAACATATACAGTATAACATCAATGTTTTTCCAAGTCTTTTTCCATTAAGCCCAAGAGAAAACTTTCTGGTTTTATCTTTGTATTCTCTCTGAGAATCTTCTGTATTAGAGTATGAATCCTACTCTAATATTTCTTTGTTTTAGTATATGTCCACCATAAATCATAAAAAAGTCCCTTCTTTACATTTGCACTTCCAACATTCATTTGAAATACCTTTATACATTTTTGATAGCTTATCTGGTGTTAAATACTAGTGATACATCATCTCCTAAAAAATTTAATTGTAATTGAATGTACATTTTAAACCTTTTGTCCAAATATTCTCCCAATGTTCAAGCTTTACATTTTATCCAAATATAATTGACCACTGAATCATACAGTGCTTTACATATTCACTTTCCAAATTCAAACTCAATAGCATTTTGTAGACCCTAGCAAATTCATCATCACTACCACACAATAGGGTTTCTAATTCATTTTTAACAGAGTCAAACCCATAACTCTTTTTATCTAGTTTAAATATTCCTTTCAGCTGTAAATATGTAAACCAGTGGCAGGCATGCCCTTCTGATTCTAGCTCTTCCTTAGATTCAAGGATAGGCCCACCAAAGTTATTATTTTATCACAAGTCCATCAGTCCGGCTTCACCACCATTTTTTTTTCTAAAAAAAGCTTCCAGGGGGGATATCCAAAAAGGCATCCTCATGGAAAACCTTATTAGAATTAGAAAATCGGGGCTGCTCAAATACCACTTTAGATTGAACGGAAAAGGGAAACAACAAGAGAGAGGGGAAGGAGTAGAGAGAGAGGAAGAGAGAAGAAAGGAGAGGAGAAAGAAGAAAGGAAAGGAGAAAGAAGAAAGGAAAAGGAGAGGAAGAAAAGGGAGGGGAAAGAGGAGTAGAAGAGAAGGTTAGAAGGGAGGAAGAAGAGAGGAGTGGGGGAAGGGAAGGGGAAGTAGGAAAGAGAAGGAGAGGAAGAAAGAAGTAGGAGGAAAAAGAGGAAGGAAGAGAAGGGGAAGAGAAGAAGAAAGATTGGAATAAAGGTAAATGGTAAAAGAGCAGCCCCGAAAAAGTAAAAATTACAAATGAAAGTTAAAAGATAAGATGAATGAAAAATGATGGATAAATGACTGTACATGTAAATGTGTTTATGAGAAATAAAAATAAAAAACCTTTATATTTATTCCAAACTCTTAGAATGGCATGTCTAACAAAGTGATTCTTAAAAATCAACATTTACTTTAATCTTGTCATACCATAAATAACAGTGCCACCTAAATCTTAATTCATGACCTCTTAATTTATGTTGGAGAAAAACTTCCTTCTATAAAGAGATATAGCCACCAGAAAAAGCAGGATTTGGGGAAAGCGGTAAATGACATCTCCAAGCAGATGCAGAATCTTTCTTAAAAGATAAAAATATCACAAAAAGGTGCCTACTCCCATTTCGCTCGATCTCATTCCTTCACATGTCACGATTTCAGCCGGTTCCAAGTGGTGGAGATTGGCGATGGTGGGGATCCCCTCCACCTCGAACCAGGCAAAAATGCAAACAGGTCTAAAATGGAGTATGTGGAGGCTGAAAACATGACATGCAGAGGCCAAAAATGTGATGCGCAGAGGCCACAAACGTGATGCGCGGAGGCAGCGATTGGCAGCGATGTGCTATGGTAATCCCTGCAGCCTGGAACAGGTCTAAAATAGAATGTGTGGAGGCCAAAAACACGATGTGTGGAGGCGGCAATGTGCTGTGGCAAACCCCGCAGCCTGGAACAGCTGATTGGGGGTATTCCAGGAGGCCGATCTACCGGCTAATCAGCTGTTCATGCTGAATCACGCTGCAATAAGGTGCTGAAACTGACCAGGCTGTTTGCTGTTTGCTACAAGAACGCTAGCCAGATGAATATCGATGGATGATAGTAGGCAGAGGCAGAATTTTTTTTCTTGTTTTCCTCCCCAGAAATGTGGGGAGGAAAATGTGCATCTTATACTTTGGAGCTTCTTATACTCCGAAAAATACAGTCTAAGTGCTATTGCTATTGCTATTGTGCCCTCTCCCCGATGTGAGATCCACACCCATACTTCTGACTTTAAAAAAGGGTCTAAAGATCTGGCTCTGCTACGTGTCCTGGGGCCTCAATGGTAGAATGGCATCTTGGAGGTGGTTAATGTATTACTCAGACCCCACCTCCTTCCCATGCACACTGTGCTCACTTTCTTTCCATCGTGGTTAATTGAAATATACCTGCCTTTTTAAAAGTATGGTTCTTATTTATCATTTCAACATTTTAATGTTTTACAACCTTCACAATCCTTTGGAATGACAGATACTGAAGCTGAAGCTCAAATACTTAAACCACCAAATGAGAAGAGAGGACTCACTGGAAAAGAGCCTGATGTTAGGAAAGACTAAAGGCAAAAGGAGAAGGGGAGGGCACCGGATGAGATGGTTAGACAGTGTCACCAATAGAATGAACATGAATTTGGTCAAACTCCAGGAAATAGTGAAGGACCATGTGTGTGTGTGTGTGTGCTACAGTCCATAGGGTCATGGAAATTTGGAAACAACTTAGCAACTGAATAACGAAAGACCTTTTCCTGAAAATCGTACAAGTCACAGTTGTTTCTGTTGACAAAGATGAATCATAAAACTTGTATATGTTTAACTGGCAATGTTTACATGAAATAAGATACACTTACCACTAGTTGTAGTGATTTGTTGAGTTGATTTTGAATCACCGGTAATGATAGAAATCAACAACGTATTTCTGGTTGTGGTAGAGACTCTACCTGTAGATGTATTTTCTCTCCCTGGAGCCATAGACTTTGTGAAAATCGTAGCTGATGTATGGGTGATGGAGGGTGCTGCTGTTGGGAGATATTTTGAAAAATTGAGTGGAACTGTGGTTCCAGATAGCACACTTGAAATGGTTGCAGAAAATGGTATCCCAGATGTTGCTGTTCGGACACTTGATAAAGTATCCGATGTCCATGAGACAGCTGGAAGTGCACTTGAAGTGGTTTCAGACGATTGTGTCCTAGAAGTTGCTATTGGGAGACTTGTTGAAGCATCCACTGGCTTCAACAAGTCAATGGTACCTGTGCTTCCTGGAGCTGTAAGTGCAGTGGTTTCAGACGATGGTGTCCTAGACTTTGCTGTTAGAAAACTTCTTGAACTGTCTGGTAGTGATGCTGATCCTGAACGTGCACTTGTAGTGGTATCAAAAGATGATGTCCTAGATGTAATGAGACTTCTTGTACTCTCCCTTGGCCCTGTTGCTACTGAAACTGAACTTGAAGTGATTTCAGAAGATGGTGTCCTAGACATTATCAGACTTCTTGTACTATCTGGTGGCAGTGTTGCTCCTGAAACTGAACTTGAAGTGGTTTCAGAAGAGGCTGTCCCATAGGTTGCACTTCGGAGACTTGATGAAGAATCCGGTGTAGCTGTGGCTGTAGGAGGTGCAGGTGAAGTGGTTTCAGAAGATGGTGTCCTGGACTTTGTTGTTAGCAAACTTCTTGAACTGTCTGGTGGTGCTGTTGATCCTGAAAGTGCACTTGTAGTGGCATCATAAGATGGTGTCTCAGACGTTATCAGACGTCTTGTACTCTCTCTTGGCTCCGTTGCTCCTGAAACTGAACTTGAAGTTGTTTCAGAAGAGGTTGTCACATAAGTGGCACTTGGGCGACTTGATGAAAAATCCGGTGTAGCTGTGACTGCAGGAGGTGCACGTGAAGTGGTTTCAAAAGATGGTGTCCTAGATGTAGCTGTCAACAGACTACTCGAAGTCTCTGGTGGTCCTGTTGATGCTGAAGGTGAACTGGAATTGCTTTCAGAAAAGGGTGTCCCATAAGTTGCTCTTGGGAGACTTGATGAAAAATCTGGTGTAGCTGTGCCAGCAGGAGGTGGAAGTGCAGTGGTTTCAGAAGACGGGGTCCTAGATGTTGCTGTCAGCAGAGTACTCGAAATCTCTGGTGGTCCTGTTGATTCTGAAGGTGAACTTGAAGTGGTTTCAGAAGAGGGTGTCTCATAGGTTGCACTTGGGAAACTTGATGACGCATCCGATGTAGGTGTGCCAGCAGGAGGTGCACTTGAGGTGGCTTCAAGAGATGGTGTCCAGGAGGCATCAGGGGTACCTGTGGTTCCTGGAGGTGCAAGTGCAGTGGTATCAGAAGATGGTGTCCTGGACATTGCTGTTAGCAAACTTCTTGAACTGTCTGGTAGTGCTGTTGATCCTGAACCTGCACTTGTAGTGGTATCAAAAGATGATGTCCTAGATGTAATCCGACTTCTTGTACTCTCCCTTGGCCCTGTTGCTATTGAAGCTGAACTTGAAGTAGTTTCAGCTGATAAAGTCCAAGTGGTTGCTTTTGGGAGGCTAATTGAAGAATCCTTTTTACCTGTGGTGCCAGGAGGTGCACGTGCAGTGGTTTCAGAAGGTGGTGTCCTGGACATTGCTGTTAGTAAACTTCTTGAACTGTCTGTTGGCGCTGTTGATCCTGAACGTGCACTTGAAGTGGTATCAGAAGATGGTGCCCTAGTTGTTGGTGCTGGGAGATGGGTTGAGGTATCTAGTGTCCCTGATGATTCACCTGGAGTACTTTCAGAAGATGGTGTCCAAGAGGTTGCATTTAGGACTCTTGATGAAGCATCCATTGTTCCTGACACTGCTGGGGGTGCACTTGAAGTGGTTTCAGAATATGGTGTTGCAGAGATTGCTAGTGGGAGACTTGATGAAGAATCCGGTGGCACTGTTGATCCTGAAGGAGCACTTGAAATGGTTCCAGAAGATGGTGTCCGAGAGATCACTGTTGAGACATCGGATGATGCATCCAGTGTCCGTGAGTCAATTGGAGGTGCACTTGAAGTGATTTCAGAAGATGGTGTCCTAGACGTTATCAGACTTCTTGTACTATCTGGTGGCAGTGTTGCTCCTGAAACTGAACTTGAAGTGGTTTCAGAAGAGGCTGTCCCATAGGTTGCACTTCGGAGACTTGATGAAGAATCCGGTGTAGCTGTGGCTGTAGGAGGTGCAGGTGAAGTGGTTTCAGAAGATGGTGTCCTGGACTTTGTTGTTAGCAAACTTCTTGAACTGTCTGGTGGTGCTGTTGATCCTGAAAGTGCACTTGTAGTGGCATCATAAGATGGTGTCTCAGACGTTATCAGACGTCTTGTACTCTCTCTTGGCTCCGTTGCTCCTGAAACTGAACTTGAAGTTGTTTCAGAAGAGGTTGTCACATAAGTGGCACTTGGGCGACTTGATGAAAAATCCGGTGTAGCTGTGACTGCAGGAGGTGCACGTGAAGTGGTTTCAAAAGATGGTGTCCTAGATGTAGCTGTCAACAGACTACTCGAAGTCTCTGGTGGTCCTGTTGATGCTGAAGGTGAACTGGAATTGCTTTCAGAAAAGGGTGTCCCATAAGTTGCTCTTGGGAGACTTGATGAAAAATCTGGTGTAGCTGTGCCAGCAGGAGGTGGAAGTGCAGTGGTTTCAGAAGACGGGGTCCTAGATGTTGCTGTCAGCAGAGTACTCGAAATCTCTGGTGGTCCTGTTGATTCTGAAGGTGAACTTGAAGTGGTTTCAGAAGAGGGTGTCTCATAGGTTGCACTTGGGAAACTTGATGACGCATCCGATGTAGGTGTGCCAGCAGGAGGTGCACTTGAGGTGGCTTCAAGAGATGGTGTCCAGGAGGCATCAGGGGTACCTGTGGTTCCTGGAGGTGCAAGTGCAGTGGTATCAGAAGATGGTGTCCTGGACATTGCTGTTAGCAAACTTCTTGAACTGTCTGGTAGTGCTGTTGATCCTGAACCTGCACTTGTAGTGGTATCAAAAGATGATGTCCTAGATGTAATCCGACTTCTTGTACTCTCCCTTGGCCCTGTTGCTATTGAAGCTGAACTTGAAGTAGTTTCAGCTGATAAAGTCCAAGTGGTTGCTTTTGGGAGGCTAATTGAAGAATCCTTTTTACCTGTGGTGCCAGGAGGTGCACGTGCAGTGGTTTCAGAAGGTGGTGTCCTGGACATTGCTGTTAGTAAACTTCTTGAACTGTCTGTTGGCGCTGTTGATCCTGAACGTGCACTTGAAGTGGTATCAGAAGATGGTGCCCTAGTTGTTGGTGCTGGGAGATGGGTTGAGGTATCTAGTGTCCCTGATGATTCACCTGGAGTACTTTCAGAAGATGGTGTCCAAGAGGTTGCATTTAGGACTCTTGATGAAGCATCCATTGTTCCTGACACTGCTGGGGGTGCACTTGAAGTGGTTTCAGAATATGGTGTTGCAGAGATTGCTAGTGGGAGACTTGATGAAGAATCCGGTGGCACTGTTGATCCTGAAGGAGCACTTGAAATGGTTCCAGAAGATGGTGTCCGAGAGATCACTGTTGAGACATCGGATGATGCATCCAGTGTCCGTGAGTCAATTGGAGGTGCACTTGAAGTGATTTCAGTAGATGGTGTCCTAGACGTTATCAGACTTCTTGTACTATCTGGTGGCAGTGTTGCTCCTGAAACTGAACTTGAAGTGGTTTCAGAAGAGGCTGTCCCATAGGTTGCACTTCGGAGACTTGATGAAGAATCCGGTGTAGCTGTGGCTGTAGGAGGTGCAGGTGAAGTGGTTTCAGAAGATGGTGTCCTGGACTTTGTTGTTAGCAAAGTTCTTGAACTGTCTGGTGGTGCTGTTGATCCTGAAAGTGCACTTGTAGTGGCATCATAAGATGGTGTCTCAGACGTTATCAGACGTCTTGTACTCTCTCTTGGCTCCGTTGCGCCTGAAACTGAACTTGAAGTTGTTTCAGAAGAGGTTGTCACATAAGTGGCACTTGGGCGACTTGATGAAAAATCCGGTGTAGCTGTGACTGCAGGAGGTGCACGTGAAGTGGTTTCAAAAGATGGTGTCCTAGATGTAGCTGTCAACAGACTACTCGAAGTCTCTGGTGGTCCTGTTGATGCTGAAGGTGAACTGGAATTGCTTTCAGAAAAGGGTGTCCCATAAGTTGCTCTTGGGAGACTTGATGAAAAATCTGGTGTAGCTGTGCCAGCAGGAGGTGGAAGTGCAGTGGTTTCAGAAGACGGGGTCCTAGATGTTGCTGTCAGCAGAGTACTCGAAATCTCTGGTGGTCCTGTTGATTCTGAAGGTGAACTTGAAGTGGTTTCAGAAGAGGGTGTCTCATAGGTTGCACTTGGGAAACTTGATGACGCATCCGATGTAGGTGTGCCAGCAGGAGGTGCACTTGAGGTGGCTTCAAGAGATGGTGTCCAGGAGGCATCAGGGGTACCTGTGGTTCCTGGAGGTGCAAGTGCAGTGGTATCAGAAGATGGTGTCCTGGACATTGCTGTTAGCAAACTTCTTGAACTGTCTGGTAGTGCTGTTGATCCTGAACCTGCACTTGTAGTGGTATCAAAAGATGATGTCCTAGATGTAATCCGACTTCTTGTACTCTCCCTTGGCCCTGTTGCTATTGAAGCTGAACTTGAAGTAGTTTCAGCTGATAAAGTCCAAGTGGTTGCTTTTGGGAGGCTAATTGAAGAATCCTTTTTACCTGTGGTGCCAGGAGGTGCACGTGCAGTGGTTTCAGAAGGTGGTGTCCTGGACATTGCTGTTAGTAAACTTCTTGAACTGTCTGTTGGCGCTGTTGATCCTGAACGTGCACTTGAAGTGGTATCAGAAGATGGTGCCCTAGTTGTTGGTGCTGGGAGATGGGTTGAGGTATCTAGTGTCCCTGATGATTCACCTGGAGTACTTTCAGAAGATGGTGTCCAAGAGGTTGCATTTAGGACTCTTGATGAAGCATCCATTGTTCCTGACACTGCTGGGGGTGCACTTGAAGTGGTTTCAGAATATGGTGTTGCAGAGATTGCTAGTGGGAGACTTGATGAAGAATCCGGTGGCACTGTTGATCCTGAAGGAGCACTTGAAATGGTTCCAGAAGATGGTGTCCGAGAGATCACTGTTGAGACATCGGATGATGCATCCAGTGTCCGTGAGTCAATTGGAGGTGCACTTGAAGTGATTTCAGAAGATGGTGTCCTAGACGTTATCAGACTTCTTGTACTATCTGGTGGCAGTGTTGCTCCTGAAACTGAACTTGAAGTGGTTTCAGAAGAGGCTGTCCCATAGGTTGCACTTCGGAGACTTGATGAAGAATCCGGTGTAGCTGTGGCTGTAGGAGGTGCAGGTGAAGTGGTTTCAGAAGATGGTGTCCTGGACTTTGTTGTTAGCAAAGTTCTTGAACTGTCTGGTGGTTCTGTTGATCCTGAAAGTGCACTTGTAGTGGCATCATAAGATGGTGTCTCAGACGTTATCAGACGTCTTGTACTCTCTCTTGGTTCCGTTGCTCCAGAAACTGAACTTGAAGTTGTTTCAGAAGAGGTTGTCACATAAGTGGCACTTGGGCGACTTGATGAAAAATCCGGTGTAGCTGTGGCTGCAGGAGGTGCACGTGAAGTGGTTTCAAAAGATGGTGTCCTAGATGAAGCTGTCAGCAGACTACTCGAAGTCTCTGGTGGTCCTGTTGATGCTGAAGGTGAACTGGAATTGCTTTCAGAAAAGGGTGTCCCATAAGTTGCTCTTGGGAGACTTGATGAAAAATCTGGTGTAGCTATGCCAGCAGGAGGTGGAAGTGCAGTGGTTTCAGAAGACGGGGTCCTAGATGTTGCTGTCAGCAGAGTACTCGAAATCTCTGGTGGTCCTGTTGTTCCTGAAGGTGAACTTGAAGTGGTTTCAGAAGAGGGTGTCTCATAGGTTGCACTTGGGAGACTTGATGACGCATCCGATGTAGGTGTGCCAGCAGGAGGTGCACTTGAGGTGGCTTCAAGAGATGGTGTCCAGGAGGCATCAGGGGTACCTGTGGTTCCTGGAGGTGCAAGTGCAGTGGTATCAGAAGATGGTGTCCTGGACATTGCTGTTAGCAAACTTCTTGAACTGTCTGGTAGTGCTGTTGATCCTGAACCTGCACTTGTAGTGGTATCAAAAGATGATGTCCTAGATGTAATCCGACTTCTTGTACTCTCCCTTGGCCCTGTTGCTATTGAAGCTGAACTTGAAGTAGTTTCAGCTGATAAAGTCCAAATGGTTGCTTTTGGGAGGCTAATTGAAGAATCCTTTTTACCTGTGGTGCCAGGAGGTGCACGTGCAGTGGTTTCAGAAGGTGGTGTCCTGGACATTGCTGTTAGTAAACTTCTTGAACTGTCTGTTGGCGCTGTTGATCCTGAACGTGCACTTGAAGTGGTATCAGAAGATGGTGCCCTAGTTGTTGGTGCTGGGATATGTGTTGAGGTATCTAGTGTCCCTGATGATTCACCTGGAGTACTTTCAGAAGATGGTGTCCAAGAGGTTGCATTTAGGACTCTTGATGAAGCATCCATCGTTCCTGACACTGCTGGGGGTGCACTTGAAGTGGTTTCAGAATATGGTGTTGCAGAGATTGCTAGTGGGAGACTTGATGAAGAATCCGGTGGCACTGTTGATCCTGAAGGAGCACTTGAAATGGTTCCAGAAGCTGGTGTCCGAGAGATCACTGTTGAGACATCGGATGATGCATCCAGTGTCCGTGAGTCAATTGGAGGTGCACTTGAAGTGATTTCAGAAGATGGTGTCCTAGACGTTATCAGACTTCTTGTACTATCTGGTGGTAGTGTTGCTCCTGAAACTGAACTTGAAGTGGTTTCAGAAGAGGCTGTCCCATAGGTTGCACTTCGGAGACTTGATGAAGAATCCGGTGTAGCTGTGGCTGTAGGAGGTGCAGGTGAAGTGGTTTCAGAAGATGGTGTCCTGGACTTTGTTGTTAGCAAACTTCTTGAACTGTCTGGTGGTGCTGTTGATCCTGAAAGTGCACTTGTAGTGGCATCATAAGATGGTGTCTCAGACGTTATCAGACGTCTTGTACTCTCTCTTGGCTCCGTTGCTCCTGAAACTGAACTTGAAGTTGTTTCAGAAGAGGTTGTCACATAAGTGGCACTTGGGCGACTTGATGAAAAATCCGGTGTAGCTGTGACTGCAGGAGGTGCACGTGAAGTGGTTTCAAAAGATGGTGTCCTAGATGTAGCTGTCAACAGACTACTCGAAGTCTCTGGTGGTCCTGTTGATGCTGAAGGTGAACTGGA
The DNA here is from genome assembly GCA_030761175.1 of Masticophis lateralis. NCBI lineage: Eukaryota > Metazoa > Chordata > Lepidosauria > Squamata > Colubridae > Masticophis > Masticophis lateralis. Next base: position 29,012,314 of record JAUDYJ010000002.1, on the reverse strand, counting down.
ATTGCTTTCAGAAAAGGGTGTCCCATAAGTTGCTCTTGGGAGACTTGATGAAAAATCTGGTGTAGCTGTGCCAGCAGGAGGTGGAAGTGCAGTGGTTTCAGAAGACGGGGTCCTAGATGTTGCTGTCAGCAGAGTACTCGAAATCTCTGGTGGTCCTGTTGATTCTGAAGGTGAACTTGAAGTGGTTTCAGAAGAGGGTGTCTCATAGGTTGCACTTGGGAAACTTGATGACGCATCCGATGTAGGTGTGCCAGCAGGAGGTGCACTTGAGGTGGCTTCAAGAGATGGTGTCCAGGAGGCATCAGGGGTACCTGTGGTTCCTGGAGGTGCAAGTGCAGTGGTATCAGAAGATGGTGTCCTGGACATTGCTGTTAGCAAACTTCTTGAACTGTCTGGTAGTGCTGTTGATCCTGAACCTGCACTTGTAGTGGTATCAAAAGATGATGTCCTAGATGTAATCCGACTTCTTGTACTCTCCCTTGGCCCTGTTGCTATTGAAGCTGAACTTGAAGTAGTTTCAGCTGATAAAGTCCAAGTGGTTGCTTTTGGGAGGCTAATTGAAGAATCCTTTTTACCTGTGGTGCCAGGAGGTGCACGTGCAGTGGTTTCAGAAGGTGGTGTCCTGGACATTGCTGTTAGTAAACTTCTTGAACTGTCTGTTGGCGCTGTTGATCCTGAACGTGCACTTGAAGTGGTATCAGAAGATGGTGCCCTAGTTGTTGGTGCTGGGAGATGGGTTGAGGTATCTAGTGTCCCTGATGATTCACCTGGAGTACTTTCAGAAGATGGTGTCCAAGAGGTTGCATTTAGGACTCTTGATGAAGCATCCATTGTTCCTGACACTGCTGGGGGTGCACTTGAAGTGGTTTCAGAATATGGTGTTGCAGAGATTGCTAGTGGGAGACTTGATGAAGAATCCGGTGGCACTGTTGATCCTGAAGGAGCACTTGAAATGGTTCCAGAAGATGGTGTCCGAGAGATCACTGTTGAGACATCGGATGATGCATCCAGTGTCCGTGAGTCAATTGGAGGTGCACTTGAAGTGATTTCAGAAGATGGTGTCCTAGACGTTATCAGACTTCTTGTACTATCTGGTGGCAGTGTTGCTCCTGAAACTGAACTTGAAGTGGTTTCAGAAGAGGCTGTCCCATAGGTTGCACTTCGGAGACTTGATGAAGAATCCGGTGTAGCTGTGGCTGTAGGAGGTGCAGGTGAAGTGGTTTCAGAAGATGGTGTCCTGGACTTTGTTGTTAGCAAACTTCTTGAACTGTCTGGTGGTGCTGTTGATCCTGAAAGTGCACTTGTAGTGGCATCATAAGATGGTGTCTCAGACGTTATCAGACGTCTTGTACTCTCTCTTGGCTCCGTTGCTCCTGAAACTGAACTTGAAGTTGTTTCAGAAGAGGTTGTCACATAAGTGGCACTTGGGCGACTTGATGAAAAATCCGGTGTAGCTGTGACTGCAGGAGGTGCACGTGAAGTGGTTTCAAAAGATGGTGTCCTAGATGTAGCTGTCAACAGACTACTCGAAGTCTCTGGTGGTCCTGTTGATGCTGAAGGTGAACTGGAATTGCTTTCAGAAAAGGGTGTCCCATAAGTTGCTCTTGGGAGACTTGATGAAAAATCTGGTGTAGCTGTGCCAGCAGGAGGTGGAAGTGCAGTGGTTTCAGAAGACGGGGTCCTAGATGTTGCTGTCAGCAGAGTACTCGAAATCTCTGGTGGTCCTGTTGATTCTGAAGGTGAACTTGAAGTGGTTTCAGAAGAGGGTGTCTCATAGGTTGCACTTGGGAAACTTGATGACGCATCCGATGTAGGTGTGCCAGCAGGAGGTGCACTTGAGGTGGCTTCAAGAGATGGTGTCCAGGAGGCATCAGGGGTACCTGTGGTTCCTGGAGGTGCAAGTGCAGTGGTATCAGAAGATGGTGTCCTGGACATTGCTGTTAGCAAACTTCTTGAACTGTCTGGTAGTGCTGTTGATCCTGAACCTGCACTTGTAGTGGTATCAAAAGATGATGTCCTAGATGTAATCCGACTTCTTGTACTCTCCCTTGGCCCTGTTGCTATTGAAGCTGAACTTGAAGTAGTTTCAGCTGATAAAGTCCAAGTGGTTGCTTTTGGGAGGCTAATTGAAGAATCCTTTTTACCTGTGGTGCCAGGAGGTGCACGTGCAGTGGTTTCAGAAGGTGGTGTCCTGGACATTGCTGTTAGTAAACTTCTTGAACTGTCTGTTGGCGCTGTTGATCCTGAACGTGCACTTGAAGTGGTATCAGAAGATGGTGCCCTAGTTGTTGGTGCTGGGAGATGGGTTGAGGTATCTAGTGTCCCTGATGATTCACCTGGAGTACTTTCAGAAGATGGTGTCCAAGAGGTTGCATTTAGGACTCTTGATGAAGCATCCATTGTTCCTGACACTGCTGGGGGTGCACTTGAAGTGGTTTCAGAATATGGTGTTGCAGAGATTGCTAGTGGGAGACTTGATGAAGAATCCGGTGGCACTGTTGATCCTGAAGGAGCACTTGAAATGGTTCCAGAAGATGGTGTCCGAGAGATCACTGTTGAGACATCGGATGATGCATCCAGTGTCCGTGAGTCAATTGGAGGTGCACTTGAAGTGATTTCAGTAGATGGTGTCCTAGACGTTATCAGACTTCTTGTACTATCTGGTGGCAGTGTTGCTCCTGAAACTGAACTTGAAGTGGTTTCAGAAGAGGCTGTCCCATAGGTTGCACTTCGGAGACTTGATGAAGAATCCGGTGTAGCTGTGGCTGTAGGAGGTGCAGGTGAAGTGGTTTCAGAAGATGGTGTCCTGGACTTTGTTGTTAGCAAAGTTCTTGAACTGTCTGGTGGTGCTGTTGATCCTGAAAGTGCACTTGTAGTGGCATCATAAGATGGTGTCTCAGACGTTATCAGACGTCTTGTACTCTCTCTTGGCTCCGTTGCGCCTGAAACTGAACTTGAAGTTGTTTCAGAAGAGGTTGTCACATAAGTGGCACTTGGGCGACTTGATGAAAAATCCGGTGTAGCTGTGACTGCAGGAGGTGCACGTGAAGTGGTTTCAAAAGATGGTGTCCTAGATGTAGCTGTCAACAGACTACTCGAAGTCTCTGGTGGTCCTGTTGATGCTGAAGGTGAACTGGAATTGCTTTCAGAAAAGGGTGTCCCATAAGTTGCTCTTGGGAGACTTGATGAAAAATCTGGTGTAGCTGTGCCAGCAGGAGGTGGAAGTGCAGTGGTTTCAGAAGACGGGGTCCTAGATGTTGCTGTCAGCAGAGTACTCGAAATCTCTGGTGGTCCTGTTGATTCTGAAGGTGAACTTGAAGTGGTTTCAGAAGAGGGTGTCTCATAGGTTGCACTTGGGAAACTTGATGACGCATCCGATGTAGGTGTGCCAGCAGGAGGTGCACTTGAGGTGGCTTCAAGAGATGGTGTCCAGGAGGCATCAGGGGTACCTGTGGTTCCTGGAGGTGCAAGTGCAGTGGTATCAGAAGATGGTGTCCTGGACATTGCTGTTAGCAAACTTCTTGAACTGTCTGGTAGTGCTGTTGATCCTGAACCTGCACTTGTAGTGGTATCAAAAGATGATGTCCTAGATGTAATCCGACTTCTTGTACTCTCCCTTGGCCCTGTTGCTATTGAAGCTGAACTTGAAGTAGTTTCAGCTGATAAAGTCCAAGTGGTTGCTTTTGGGAGGCTAATTGAAGAATCCTTTTTACCTGTGGTGCCAGGAGGTGCACGTGCAGTGGTTTCAGAAGGTGGTGTCCTGGACATTGCTGTTAGTAAACTTCTTGAACTGTCTGTTGGCGCTGTTGATCCTGAACGTGCACTTGAAGTGGTATCAGAAGATGGTGCCCTAGTTGTTGGTGCTGGGAGATGGGTTGAGGTATCTAGTGTCCCTGATGATTCACCTGGAGTACTTTCAGAAGATGGTGTCCAAGAGGTTGCATTTAGGACTCTTGATGAAGCATCCATTGTTCCTGACACTGCTGGGGGTGCACTTGAAGTGGTTTCAGAATATGGTGTTGCAGAGATTGCTAGTGGGAGACTTGATGAAGAATCCGGTGGCACTGTTGATCCTGAAGGAGCACTTGAAATGGTTCCAGAAGATGGTGTCCGAGAGATCACTGTTGAGACATCGGATGATGCATCCAGTGTCCGTGAGTCAATTGGAGGTGCACTTGAAGTGATTTCAGAAGATGGTGTCCTAGACGTTATCAGACTTCTTGTACTATCTGGTGGCAGTGTTGCTCCTGAAACTGAACTTGAAGTGGTTTCAGAAGAGGCTGTCCCATAGGTTGCACTTCGGAGACTTGATGAAGAATCCGGTGTAGCTGTGGCTGTAGGAGGTGCAGGTGAAGTGGTTTCAGAAGATGGTGTCCTGGACTTTGTTGTTAGCAAAGTTCTTGAACTGTCTGGTGGTTCTGTTGATCCTGAAAGTGCACTTGTAGTGGCATCATAAGATGGTGTCTCAGACGTTATCAGACGTCTTGTACTCTCTCTTGGTTCCGTTGCTCCAGAAACTGAACTTGAAGTTGTTTCAGAAGAGGTTGTCACATAAGTGGCACTTGGGCGACTTGATGAAAAATCCGGTGTAGCTGTGGCTGCAGGAGGTGCACGTGAAGTGGTTTCAAAAGATGGTGTCCTAGATGAAGCTGTCAGCAGACTACTCGAAGTCTCTGGTGGTCCTGTTGATGCTGAAGGTGAACTGGAATTGCTTTCAGAAAAGGGTGTCCCATAAGTTGCTCTTGGGAGACTTGATGAAAAATCTGGTGTAGCTATGCCAGCAGGAGGTGGAAGTGCAGTGGTTTCAGAAGACGGGGTCCTAGATGTTGCTGTCAGCAGAGTACTCGAAATCTCTGGTGGTCCTGTTGTTCCTGAAGGTGAACTTGAAGTGGTTTCAGAAGAGGGTGTCTCATAGGTTGCACTTGGGAGACTTGATGACGCATCCGATGTAGGTGTGCCAGCAGGAGGTGCACTTGAGGTGGCTTCAAGAGATGGTGTCCAGGAGGCATCAGGGGTACCTGTGGTTCCTGGAGGTGCAAGTGCAGTGGTATCAGAAGATGGTGTCCTGGACATTGCTGTTAGCAAACTTCTTGAACTGTCTGGTAGTGCTGTTGATCCTGAACCTGCACTTGTAGTGGTATCAAAAGATGATGTCCTAGATGTAATCCGACTTCTTGTACTCTCCCTTGGCCCTGTTGCTATTGAAGCTGAACTTGAAGTAGTTTCAGCTGATAAAGTCCAAATGGTTGCTTTTGGGAGGCTAATTGAAGAATCCTTTTTACCTGTGGTGCCAGGAGGTGCACGTGCAGTGGTTTCAGAAGGTGGTGTCCTGGACATTGCTGTTAGTAAACTTCTTGAACTGTCTGTTGGCGCTGTTGATCCTGAACGTGCACTTGAAGTGGTATCAGAAGATGGTGCCCTAGTTGTTGGTGCTGGGATATGTGTTGAGGTATCTAGTGTCCCTGATGATTCACCTGGAGTACTTTCAGAAGATGGTGTCCAAGAGGTTGCATTTAGGACTCTTGATGAAGCATCCATCGTTCCTGACACTGCTGGGGGTGCACTTGAAGTGGTTTCAGAATATGGTGTTGCAGAGATTGCTAGTGGGAGACTTGATGAAGAATCCGGTGGCACTGTTGATCCTGAAGGAGCACTTGAAATGGTTCCAGAAGATGGTGTCCGAGAGATCACTGTTGAGACATCGGATGATGCATCCAGTGTCCGTGAGTCAATTGGAGGTGCACTTGAAGTGATTTCAGAAGATGGTGTCCTAGACGTTATCAGACTTCTTGTACTATCTGGTGGCAGTGTTGCTCCTGAAACTGAACTTGAAGTGGTTTCAGAAGAGGCTGTCCCATAGGTTGCACTTCGGAGACTTGATGAAGAATCCGGTGTAGCTGTGGCTGTAGGAGGTGCAGGTGAAGTGGTTTCAGAAGATGGTGTCCTGGACTTTGTTGTTAGCAAACTTCTTGAACTGTCTGGTGGTGCTGTTGATCCTGAAAGTGCACTTGTAGTGGCATCATAAGATGGTGTCTCAGACGTTATCAGACGTCTTGTACTCTCTCTTGGCTCCGTTGCGCCTGAAACTGAACTTGAAGTTGTTTCAGAAGAGGTTGTCACATAAGTGGCACTTGGGCGACTTGATGAAAAATCCGGTGTAGCTGTGGCTGCAGGAGGTGCACGTGAAGTGGTTTCAAAAGATGGTGTCCTAGATGAAGCTGTCAGCAGACTACTCGAAGTCTCTGGTGGTCCTGTTGATGCTGAAGGTGAACTGGAATTGCTTTCAGAAAAGGGTGTCCCATAAGTTGCTCTTGGGAGACTTGATGAAAAATCTGGTGTAGCTATGCCAGCAGGAGGTGGAAGTGCAGTGGTTTCAGAAGACGGGGTCCTAGATGTTGCTGTCAGCAGAGTACTCGAAATCTCTGGTGGTCCTGTTGTTCCTGAAGGTGAACTTGAAGTGGTTTCAGAAGAGGGTGTCTCATAGGTTGCACTTGGGAGACTTGATGACGCATCCGATGTAGGTGTGCCAGCAGGAGGTGCACTTGAGGTGGCTTCAAGAGATGGTGTCCAGGAGGCATCAGGGGTACCTGTGGTTCCTGGAGGTGCAAGTGCAGTGGTATCAGAAGATGGTGTCCTGGACATTGCTGTTAGCAAACTTCTTGAACTGTCTGGTAGTGCTGTTGATCCTGAACCTGCACTTGTAGTGGTATCAAAAGATGATGTCCTAGATGTAATCCGACTTCTTGTACTCTCCCTTGGCCCTGTTGCTATTGAAGCTGAACTTGAAGTAGTTTCAGCTGATAAAGTCCAAGTGGTTGCTTTTGGGAGGCTAATTGAAGAATCCTTTTTACCTGTGGTGCCAGGAGGTGCACGTGCAGTGGTTTCAGAAGGTGGTGTCCTGGACATTACTGTTAGTAAACTTCTTGAACTGTCTGTTGGCGCTGTTGATCCTGAACGTGCACTTGAAGTGGTATCAGAAGATGGTGCCCTAGTTGTTGGTGCTGGGATATGTGTTGAGGTATCTAGTGTCCCTGATGATTCACCTGGAGTACTTTCAGAAGATGGTGTCCAAGAGGTTGCATTTAGGACTCTTGATGAAGCATCCATCGTTCCTGACACTGCTGGGGGTGCACTTGAAGTGGTTTCAGAATATGGTGTTGCAGAGATTGCTAGTGGGAGACTTGATGAAGAATCCGGTGGCACTGTTGATCCTGAAGGAGCACTTGAAATGGTTCCAGAAGCTGGTGTCCGAGAGATCACTGTTGAGACATCGGATGATGCATCCAGTGTCCGTGAGTCAATTGGAGGTGCACTTGAAGTGATTTCAGAAGATGGTGTCCTAGACGTTATCAGACTTCTTGTACTATCTGGTGGTAGTGTTGCTCCTGAAACTGAACTTGAAGTGGTTTCAGAAGAGGCTGTCCCATAGGTTGCACTTCGGAGACTTGATGAAGAATCCGGTGTAGCTGTGGCTGTAGGAGGTGCAGGTGAAGTGGTTTCAGAAGATGGTGTCCTGGACTTTGTTGTTAGGAAACTTCTTGAACTGTCTGGTGGTGCTGTTGATCCTGAAAGTGCACTTGTAGTGGCATCATAAGATGGTGTCTCAGACGTTATCAGATGTCCTGTACTCTCTCTTGGCTCCGTTGCTCCTGAAACTGAACTTGAAGTTGTTTCAGAAGAGGTTGTCACATAAGTGGCACTTGGGCGACTTGATGAAAAATCCGGTGTAGCTGTGACTGCAGGAGGTGCACGTGAAGTGGTTTCAAAAGATGGTGTCCTAGATGTAGCTGTCAACAGACTACTCGAAGTCTCTGGTGGTCCTGTTGATGCTGAAGGTGAACTGGAATTGCTTTCAGAAAAGGGTGTCCCATAAGTTGCTCTTGGGAGACTTGATGAAAAATCTGGTGTAGCTGTGCCAGCAGGAGGTGGAAGTGCAGTGGTTTCAGAAGACGGGGTCCTAGATGTTGCTGTCAGCAGAGTACTCGAAATCTCTGGTGGTCCTGTTGATTCTGAAGGTGAACTTGAAGTGGTTTCAGAAGAGGGTGTCTCATAGGTTGCACTTGGGAAACTTGATGACGCATCCGATGTAGGTGTGCCAGCAGGAGGTGCACTTGAGGTGGCTTCAAGAGATGGTGTCCAGGAGGCATCAGGGGTACCTGTGGTTCCTGGAGGTGCAAGTGCAGTGGTATCAGAAGATGGTGTCCTGGACATTGCTGTTAGCAAACTTCTTGAACTGTCTGGTAGTGCTGTTGATCCTGAACCTGCACTTGTAGTGGTATCAAAAGATGATGTCCTAGATGTAATCCGACTTCTTGTACTCTCCCTTGGCCCTGTTGCTATTGAAGCTGAACTTGAAGTAGTTTCAGCTGATAAAGTCCAAGTGGTTGCTTTTGGGAGGCTAATTGAAGAATCCTTTTTACCTGTGGTGCCAGGAGGTGCACGTGCAGTGGTTTCAGAAGGTGGTGTCCTGGACATTGCTGTTAGTAAACTTCTTGAACTGTCTGTTGGCGCTGTTGATCCTGAACGTGCACTTGAAGTGGTATCAGAAGATGGTGCCCTAGTTGTTGGTGCTGGGATATGTGTTGAGGTATCTAGTGTCCCTGATGATTCACCTGGAGTACTTTCAGAAGATGGTGTCCAAGAGGTTGCATTTAGGACTCTTGATGAAGCATCCATCGTTCCTGACACTGCTGGGGGTGCACTTGAAGTGGTTTCAGAATATGGTGTTGCAGAGATTGCTAGTGGGAGACTTGATGAAGAATCCGGTGGCACTGTTGATCCTGAAGGAGCACTTGAAATGGTTCCAGAAGATGGTGTCCGAGAGATCACTGTTGAGACATCGGATGATGCATCCAGTGTCCGTGAGTCAATTGGAGGTGCACTTGAAGTGATTTCAGAAGATGGTGTCCTAGACGTTATCAGACTTCTTGTACTATCTGGTGGCAGTGTTGCTCCTGAAACTGAACTTGAAGTGGTTTCAGAAGAGGCTGTCCCATAGGTTGCACTTCGGAGACTTGATGAAGAATCCGGTGTAGCTGTGGCTGTAGGAGGTGCAGGTGAAGTGGTTTCAGAAGATGGTGTCCTGGACTTTGTTGTTAGCAAACTTCTTGAACTGTCTGGTGGTGCTGTTGATCCTGAAAGTGCACTTGTAGTGGCATCATAAGATGGTGTCTCAGACGTTATCAGACGTCTTGTACTCTCTCTTGGCTCCGTTGCGCCTGAAACTGAACTTGAAGTTGTTTCAGAAGAGGTTGTCACATAAGTGGCACTTGGGCGACTTGATGAAAAATCCGGTGTAGCTGTGACTGCAGGAGGTGCACGTGAAGTGGTTTCAAAAGATGGTGTCCTAGATGTAGCTGTCAACAGACTACTCGAAGTCTCTGGTGGTCCTGTTGATGCTGAAGGTGAACTGGAATTGCTTTCAGAAAAGGGTGTCCCATAAGTTGCTCTTGGGAGACTTGATGAAAAATCTGGTGTAGCTGTGCCAGCAGGAGGTGGAAGTGCAGTGGTTTCAGAAGACGGGGTCCTAGATGTTGCTGTCAGCAGAGTACTCGAAATCTCTGGTGGTCCTGTTGATTCTGAAGGTGAACTTGAAGTGGTTTCAGAAGAGGGTGTCTCATAGGTTGCACTTGGGAAACTTGATGACGCATCCGATGTAGGTGTGCCAGCAGGAGGTGCACTTGAGGTGGCTTCAAGAGATGGTGTCCAGGAGGCATCAGGGGTACCTGTGGTTCCTGGAGGTGCAAGTGCAGTGGTATCAGAAGATGGTGTCCTGGACATTGCTGTTAGCAAACTTCTTGAACTGTCTGGTAGTGCTGTTGATCCTGAACCTGCACTTGTAGTGGTATCAAAAGATGATGTCCTAGATGTAATCCGACTTCTTGTACTCTCCCTTGGCCCTGTTGCTATTGAAGCTGAACTTGAAGTAGTTTCAGCTGATAAAGTCCAAGTGGTTGCTTTTGGGAGGCTAATTGAAGAATCCTTTTTACCTGTGGTGCCAGGAGGTGCACGTGCAGTGGTTTCAGAAGGTGGTGTCCTGGACATTGCTGTTAGTAAACTTCTTGAACTGTCTGTTGGCGCTGTTGATCCTGAACGTGCACTTGAAGTGGTATCAGAAGATGGTGCCCTAGTTGTTGGTGCTGGGAGATGGGTTGAGGTATCTAGTGTCCCTGATGATTCACCTGGAGTACTTTCAGAAGATGGTGTCCAAGAGGTTGCATTTAGGACTCTTGATGAAGCATCCATCATTCCTGACACTGCTGGGGGTGCACTTGAAGTGGTTTCAGAATATGGTGTTGCAGAGATTGCTAGTGGGAGACTTGATGAAGAATCCGGTGGCACTGTTGATCCTGAAGGAGCACTTGAAATGGTTCCAGAAGATGGTGTCCGAGAGATCACTGTTGAGACATCGGATGATGCATCCAGTGTCCGTGAGTCAATTGGAGGTGCACTTGAAGTGATTTCAGAAGATGGTGTCCTAGACGTTATCAGACTTCTTGTACTATCTGGTGGCAGTGTTGCTCCTGAAACTGAACTTGAAGTGGTTTCAGAAGAGGCTGTCCCATAGGTTGCACTTCGGAGACTTGATGAAGAATCCGGTGTAGCTGTGGCTGTAGGAGGTGCAGGTGAAGTGGTTTCAGAAGATGGTGTCCTGGACTTTGTTGTTAGCAAAGTTCTTGAACTGTCTGGTGGTGCTGTTGATCCTGAAAGTGCACTTGTAGTGGCATCATAAGATGGTGTCTCAGACGTTATCAGACGTCTTGTACTCTCTCTTGGCTCCGTTGCGCCTGAAACTGAACTTGAAGTTGTTTCAGAAGAGGTTGTCACATAAGTGGCACTTGGGCGACTTGATGAAAAATCCGGTGTAGCTGTGACTGCAGGAGGTGCACGTGAAGTGGTTTCAAAAGATGGTGTCCTAGATGTAGCTGTCAACAGACTACTCGAAGTCTCTGGTGGTCCTGTTGATGCTGAAGGTGAACTGGAATTGCTTTCAGAAAAGGGTGTCCCATAAGTTGCTCTTGGGAGACTTGATGAAAAATCTGGTGTAGCTGTGCCAGCAGGAGGTGGAAGTGCAGTGGTTTCAGAAGACGGGGTCCTAGATGTTGCTGTCAGCAGAGTACTCGAAATCTCTGGTGGTCCTGTTGATTCTGAAGGTGAACTTGAAGTGGTTTCAGAAGAGGGTGTCTCATAGGTTGCACTTGGGAAACTTGATGACGCATCCGATGTAGGTGTGCCAGCAGGAGGTGCACTTGAGGTGGCTTCAAGAGATGGTGTCCAGGAGGCATCAGGGGTACCTGTGGTTCCTGGAGGTGCAAGTGCAGTGGTATCAGAAGATGGTGTCCTGGACATTGCTGTTAGCAAACTTCTTGAACTGTCTGGTAGTGCTGTTGATCCTGAACCTGCACTTGTAGTGGTATCAAAAGATGATGTCCTAGATGTAATCCGACTTCTTGTACTCTCCCTTGGCCCTGTTGCTATTGAAGCTGAACTTGAAGTAGTTTCAGCTGATAAAGTCCAAGTGGTTGCTTTTGGGAGGCTAATTGAAGAATCCTTTTTACCTGTGGTGCCAGGAGGTGCACGTGCAGTGGTTTCAGAAGGTGGTGTCCTGGACATTGCTGTTAGTAAACTTCTTGAACTGTCTGTTGGCGCTGTTGATCCTGAACGTGCACTTGAAGTGGTATCAGAAGATGGTGCCCTAGTTGTTGGTGCTGGGAGATGGGTTGAGGTATCTAGTGTCCCTGATGATTCACCTGGAGTACTTTCAGAAGATGGTGTCCAAGAGGTTGCATTTAGGACTCTTGATGAAGCATCCATTGTTCCTGACACTGCTGGGGGTGCACTTGAAGTGGTTTCAGAATATGGTGTTGCAGAGATTGCTAGTGGGAGACTTGATGAAGAATCCGGTGGCACTGTTGATCCTGAAGGAGCACTTGAAATGGTTCCAGAAGATGGTGTCCGAGAGATCACTGTTGAGACATCGGATGATGCATCCAGTGTCCGTGAGTCAATTGGAGGTGCACTTGAAGTGATTTCAGAAGATGGTGTCCTAGACGTTATCAGACTTCTTGTACTATCTGGTGGCAGTGTTGCTCCTGAAACTGAACTTGAAGTGGTTTCAGAAGAGGCTGTCCCATAGGTTGCACTTCGGAGACTTGATGAAGAATCCGGTGTAGCTGTGGCTGTAGGAGGTGCAGGTGAAGTGGTTTCAGAAGATGGTGTCCTGGACTTTGTTGTTAGCAAAGTTCTTGAACTGTCTGGTGGTTCTGTTGATCCTGAAAGTGCACTTGTAGTGGCATCATAAGATGGTGTCTCAGACGTTATCAGACGTCTTGTACTCTCTCTTGGTTCCGTTGCTCCAGAAACTGAACTTGAAGTTGTTTCAGAAGAGGTTGTCACATAAGTGGCACTTGGGCGACTTGATGAAAAATCCGGTGTAGCTGTGGCTGCAGGAGGTGCACGTGAAGTGGTTTCAAAAGATGGTGTCCTAGATGAAGCTGTCAGCAGACTACTCGAAGTCTCTGGTGGTCCTGTTGATGCTGAAGGTGAACTGGAATTGCTTTCAGAAAAGGGTGTCCCATAAGTTGCTCTTGGGAGACTTGATGAAAAATCTGGTGTAGCTATGCCAGCAGGAGGTGGAAGTGCAGTGGTTTCAGAAGACGGGGTCCTAGATGTTGCTGTCAGCAGAGTACTCGAAATCTCTGGTGGTCCTGTTGTTCCTGAAGGTGAACTTGAAGTGGTTTCAGAAGAGGGTGTCTCATAGGTTGCACTTGGGAGACTTGATGACGCATCCGATGTAGGTGTGCCAGCAGGAGGTGCACTTGAGGTGGCTTCAAGAGATGGTGTCCAGGAGGCATCAGGGGTACCTGTGGTTCCTGGAGGTGCAAGTGCAGTGGTATCAGAAGATGGTGTCCTGGACATTGCTGTTAGCAAACTTCTTGAACTGTCTGGTAGTGCTGTTGATCCTGAACCTGCACTTGTAGTGGTATCAAAAGATGATGTCCTAGATGTAATCCGACTTCTTGTACTCTCCCTTGGCCCTGTTGCTATTGAAGCTGAACTTGAAGTAGTTTCAGCTGATAAAGTCCAAGTGGTTGCTTTTGGGAGGCTAATTGAAGAATCCTTTTTACCTGTGGTGCCAGGAGGTGCACGTGCAGTGGTTTCAGAAGGTGGTGTCCTGGACATTGCTGTTAGTAAACTTCTTGAACTGTCTGTTGGCGCTGTTGATCCTGAACGTGCACTTGAAGTGGTATCAGAAGATGGTGCCCTAGTTGTTGGTGCTGGGAGATGGGTTGAGGTATCTAGTGTCCCTGATGATTCACCTGGAGTACTTTCAGAAGATGGTGTCCAACAGGTTGCATTTAGGACTCTTGATGAAGCATCCATCGTTCCTGACACTGCTGGGGGTGCACTTGAAGTGGTTTCAGAATATGGTGTTGCAGAGATTGCTAGTGGGAGACTTGATGAAGAATCCGGTGGCACTGTTGATCCTGAAGGAGCACTTGAAATGGTTCCAGAAGCTGGTGTCCGAGAGATCACTGTTGAGACATCGGATGATGCATCCAGTGTCCGTGAGTCAATTGGAGGTGCACTTGAAGTGATTTCAGAAGATGGTGTCCTAGACGTTATCAGACTTCTTGTACTATCTGGTGGTAGTGTTGCTCCTGAAACTGAACTTGAAGTGGTTTCAGAAGAGGCTGTCCCATAGGTTGCACTTCGGAGACTTGATGAAGAATCCGGTGTAGCTGTGGCTGTAGGAGGTGCAGGTGAAGTGGTTTCAGAAGATGGTGTCCTGGACTTTGTTGTTAGCAAACTTCTTGAACTGTCTGGTGGTGCTGTTGATCCTGAAAGTGCACTTGTAGTGGCATCATAAGATGGTGTCTCAGACGTTATCAGATGTCTTGTACTCTCTCTTGGCTCCGTTGCTCCTGAAACTGAACTTGAAGTTGTTTCAGAAGAGGTTGTCACATAAGTGGCACTTGGGCGACTTGATGAAAAATCCGGTGTAGCTGTGACTGCAGGAGGTGCACGTGAAGTGGTTTCAAAAGATGGTGTCCTAGATGTAGCTGTCAACAGACTACTCGAAGTCTCTGGTGGTCCTGTTGATGCTGAAGGTGAACTGGAATTGCTTTCAGAAAAGGGTGTCCCATAAGTTGCTCTTGGGAGACTTGATGAAAAATCTGGTGTAGCTGTGCCAGCAGGAGGTGGAAGTGCAGTGGTTTCAGAAGACGGGGTCCTAGATGTTGCTGTCAGCAGAGTACTCGAAATCTCTGGTGGTCCTGTTGATTCTGAAGGTGAACTTGAAGTGGTTTCAGAAGAGGGTGTCTCATAGGTTGCACTTGGGAAACTTGATGACGCATCCGATGTAGGTGTGCCAGCAGGAGGTGCACTTGAGGTGGCTTCAAGAGATGGTGTCCAGGAGGCATCAGGGGTACCTGTGGTTCCTGGAGGTGCAAGTGCAGTGGTATCAGAAGATGGTGTCCTGGACATTGCTGTTAGCAAACTTCTTGAACTGTCTGGTAGTGCTGTTGATCCTGAACCTGCACTTGTAGTGGTATCAAAAGATGATGTCCTAGATGTAATCCGACTTCTTGTACTCTCCCTTGGCCCTGTTGCTATTGAAGCTGAACTTGAAGTAGTTTCAGCTGATAAAGTCCAAGTGGTTGCTTTTGGGAGGCTAATTGAAGAATCCTTTTTACCTGTGGTGCCAGGAGGTGCACGTGCAGTGGTTTCAGAAGGTGGTGTCCTGGACATTGCTGTTAGTAAACTTCTTGAACTGTCTGTTGGCGCTGTTGATCCTGAACGTGCACTTGAAGTGGTATCAGAAGATGGTGCCCTAGTTGTTGGTGCTGGGATATGTGTTGAGGTATCTAGTGTCCCTGATGATTCACCTGGAGTACTTTCAGAAGATGGTGTCCAAGAGGTTGCATTTAGGACTCTTGATGAAGCATCCATCGTTCCTGACACTGCTGGGGGTGCACTTGAAGTGGTTTCAGAATATGGTGTTGCAGAGATTGCTAGTGGGAGACTTGATGAAGAATCCGGTGGCACTGTTGATCCTGAAGGAGCACTTGAAATGGTTCCAGAAGATGGTGTCCGAGAGATCACTGTTGAGACATCGGATGATGCATCCAGTGTCCGTGAGTCAATTGGAGGTGCACTTGAAGTGATTTCAGAAGATGGTGTCCTAGACGTTATCAGACTTCTTGTACTATCTGGTGGTAGTGTTGCTCCTGAAACTGAACTTGAAGTGGTTTCAGAAGAGGCTGTCCCATAGGTTGCACTTCGGAGACTTGATGAAGAATCCGGTGTAGCTGTGGCTGTAGGAGGTGCAGGTGAAGTGGTTTCAGAAGATGGTGTCCTGGACTTTGTTGTTAGCAAACTTCTTGAACTGTCTGGTGGTGCTGTTGATCCTGAAAGTGCACTTGTAGTGGCATCATAAGATGGTGTCTCAGACGTTATCAGATGTCTTGTACTCTCTCTTGGCTCCGTTGCTCCTGAAACTGAACTTGAAGTTGTTTCAGAAGAGGTTGTCACATAAGTGGCACTTGGGCGACTTGATGAAAAATCCGGTGTAGCTGTGACTGCAGGAGGTGCACGTGAAGTGGTTTCAAAAGATGGTGTCCTAGATGTAGCTGTCAACAGACTACTCGAAGTCTCTGGTGGTCCTGTTGATGCTGAAGGTGAACTGGAATTGCTTTCAGAAAAGGGTGTCCCATAAGTTGCTCTTGGGAGACTTGATGAAAAATCTGGTGTAGCTGTGCCAGCAGGAGGTGGAAGTGCAGTGGTTTCAGAAGACGGGGTCCTAGATGTTGCTGTCAGCAGAGTACTCGAAATCTCTGGTGGTCCTGTTGATTCTGAAGGTGAACTTGAAGTGGTTTCAGAAGAGGGTGTCTCATAGGTTGCACTTGGGAAACTTGATGACGCATCCGATGTAGGTGTGCCAGCAGGAGGTGCACTTGAGGTGGCTTCAAGAGATGGTGTCCAGGAGGCATCAGGGGTACCTGTGGTTCCTGGAGGTGCAAGTGCAGTGGTATCAGAAGATGGTGTCCTGGACATTGCTGTTAGCAAACTTCTTGAACTGTCTGGTAGTGCTGTTGATCCTGAACCTGCACTTGTAGTGGTATCAAAAGATGATGTCCTAGATGTAATCCGACTTCTTGTACTCTCCCTTGGCCCTGTTGCTATTGAAGCTGAACTTGAAGTAGTTTCAGCTGATAAAGTCCAAGTGGTTGCTTTTGGGAGGCTAATTGAAGAATCCTTTTTACCTGTGGTGCCAGGAGGTGCACGTGCAGTGGTTTCAGAAGGTGGTGTCCTGGACATTGCTGTTAGTAAACTTCTTGAACTGTCTGTTGGCGCTGTTGATCCTGAACGTGCACTTGAAGTGGTATCAGAAGATGGTGCCCTAGTTGTTGGTGCTGGGAGATGGGTTGAGGTATCTAGTGTCCCTGATGATTCACCTGGAGTACTTTCAGAAGATGGTGTCCAAGAGGTTGCATTTAGGACTCTTGATGAAGCATCCATCGTTCCTGACACTGCTGGGGGTGCACTTGAAGTGGTTTCAGAATATGGTGTTGCAGAGATTGCTAGTGGGAGACTTGATGAAGAATCCGGTGG
Source organism: Masticophis lateralis (assembly GCA_030761175.1). NCBI lineage: Eukaryota > Metazoa > Chordata > Lepidosauria > Squamata > Colubridae > Masticophis > Masticophis lateralis. The sequence continues at coordinate 28,995,700 of JAUDYJ010000002.1, read as the reverse complement.
CACTGTTGATCCTGAAGGAGCACTTGAAATGGTTCCAGAAGATGGTGTCCGAGAGATCACTGTTGAGACATCGGATGATGCATCCAGTGTCCGTGAGTCAATTGGAGGTGCACTTGAAGTGATTTCAGAAGATGGTGTCCTAGACGTTATCAGACTTCTTGTACTATCTGGTGGTAGTGTTGCTCCTGAAACTGAACTTGAAGTGGTTTCAGAAGAGGCTGTCCCATAGGTTGCACTTCGGAGACTTGATGAAGAATCCGGTGTAGCTGTGGCTGTAGGAGGTGCAGGTGAAGTGGTTTCAGAAGATGGTGTCCTGGACTTTGTTGTTAGCAAACTTCTTGAACTGTCTGGTGGTGCTGTTGATCCTGAAAGTGCACTTGTAGTGGCATCATAAGATGGTGTCTCAGACGTTATCAGATGTCTTGTACTCTCTCTTGGCTCCGTTGCTCCTGAAACTGAACTTGAAGTTGTTTCAGAAGAGGTTGTCACATAAGTGGCACTTGGGCGACTTGATGAAAAATCCGGTGTAGCTGTGACTGCAGGAGGTGCACGTGAAGTGGTTTCAAAAGATGGTGTCCTAGATGTAGCTGTCAACAGACTACTCGAAGTCTCTGGTGGTCCTGTTGATGCTGAAGGTGAACTGGAATTGCTTTCAGAAAAGGGTGTCCCATAAGTTGCTCTTGGGAGACTTGATGAAAAATCTGGTGTAGCTGTGCCAGCAGGAGGTGGAAGTGCAGTGGTTTCAGAAGACGGGGTCCTAGATGTTGCTGTCAGCAGAGTACTCGAAATCTCTGGTGGTCCTGTTGATTCTGAAGGTGAACTTGAAGTGGTTTCAGAAGAGGGTGTCTCATAGGTTGCACTTGGGAAACTTGATGACGCATCCGATGTAGGTGTGCCAGCAGGAGGTGCACTTGAGGTGGCTTCAAGAGATGGTGTCCAGGAGGCATCAGGGGTACCTGTGGTTCCTGGAGGTGCAAGTGCAGTGGTATCAGAAGATGGTGTCCTGGACATTGCTGTTAGCAAACTTCTTGAACTGTCTGGTAGTGCTGTTGATCCTGAACCTGCACTTGTAGTGGTATCAAAAGATGATGTCCTAGATGTAATCCGACTTCTTGTACTCTCCCTTGGCCCTGTTGCTATTGAAGCTGAACTTGAAGTAGTTTCAGCTGATAAAGTCCAAGTGGTTGCTTTTGGGAGGCTAATTGAAGAATCCTTTTTACCTGTGGTGCCAGGAGGTGCACGTGCAGTGGTTTCAGAAGGTGGTGTCCTGGACATTGCTGTTAGTAAACTTCTTGAACTGTCTGTTGGCGCTGTTGATCCTGAACGTGCACTTGAAGTGGTATCAGAAGATGGTGCCCTAGTTGTTGGTGCTGGGAGATGGGTTGAGGTATCTAGTGTCCCTGATGATTCACCTGGAGTACTTTCAGAAGATGGTGTCCAAGAGGTTGCATTTAGGACTCTTGATGAAGCATCCATTGTTCCTGACACTGCTGGGGGTGCACTTGAAGTGGTTTCAGAATATGGTGTTGCAGAGATTGCTAGTGGGAGACTTGATGAAGAATCCGGTGGCACTGTTGATCCTGAAGGAGCACTTGAAATGGTTCCAGAAGATGGTGTCCGAGAGATCACTGTTGAGACATCGGATGATGCATCCAGTGTCCGTGAGTCAATTGGAGGTGCACTTGAAGTGATTTCAGAAGATGGTGTCCTAGACGTTATCAGACTTCTTGTACTATCTGGTGGCAGTGTTGCTCCTGAAACTGAACTTGAAGTGGTTTCAGAAGAGGCTGTCCCATAGGTTGCACTTCGGAGACTTGATGAAGAATCCGGTGTAGCTGTGGCTGTAGGAGGTGCAGGTGAAGTGGTTTCAGAAGATGGTGTCCTGGACTTTGTTGTTAGCAAAGTTCTTGAACTGTCTGGTGGTTCTGTTGATCCTGAAAGTGCACTTGTAGTGGCATCATAAGATGATGTCCTAGATGTAATCCAACTTCTTGTACTCTCCCTTGGCCCTGTTGCTATTGAAGCTGAACTTGAAGTAGTTTCAGCAGATAAAGTCCAAGTGGTTGCTTTTGGGAGGCTAGTTGAAGAATCCTTTTTACCTGTGGTGCCAGGAGGTGCACGTGCAGTGGTTTCAGAAGGTGGTGTCCTGGACATTGCTGTTAGTAAACTTCTTGAACTGTCTGTTGGCGCTGTTGATCCTGAACGTGCACTTGAAGTGGTATCAGAAGATGGTGCCCTAGTTGTTGGTGCTGGGAGATGGGTTGAGGTATCTAGTGTCCCTGATGATTCACCTGGAGTACTTTCAGAAGATGGTGTCCAAGAGGTTGCATTTAGGACTCTTGATGAAGCATCCATCATTCCTGACACTGCTGGGGGTGCACTTGAAGTGGTTTCAGAATATGGTGTTGCAGAGATTGCTAGTGGGAGACTTGATGAAGAATCCGGTGACACTGTTGATCCTGAAGGAGCACTTGAAATAGTTCCAGAAGATGGTGTCCGAGAGATCACTGTTGAGACATCGGATGATGCATCCAGTGTCCGTGAGTCAATTGGAGGTGCACTTGAAGTGATTTCAGTAGATGGTGTCCTAGACGTTATCAGACTTCTTGTACTATCTGGTGGCAGTGTTGCTCCTGAAACTGAACTTGAAGTGGTTTCAGAAGAGGCTGTCCCATAGGTTGCACTTCGGAGACTTGATGAAGAATCCGGTGTAGCTGTGGCTGTAGGAGGTGCAGGTGAAGTGGTTTCAGAAGATGGTGTCCTGGACTTTGTTGTTAGCAAACTTCTTGAACTGTCTGGTGGTGCTGTTGATCCTGAAAGTGCACTTGTAGTGGCATCATAAGATGGTGTCTCAGACGTTATCAGACGTCTTGTACTCTCTCTTGGCTCCGTTGCGCCTGAAACTGAACTTGAAGTTGTTTCAGAAGAGGTTGTCACATAAGTGGCACTTGGGCGACTTGATGAAAAATCCGGTGTAGCTGTGACTGCAGAAGGTGCACGTGAAGTGGTTTCAAAAGATGGTGTCCTAGATGTAGCTGTCAGCAGACTACTCGAAGTCTCTGGTGGTCCTGTTGATGCTGAAGGTGAACTGGAATTGCTTTCAGAAAAGGGTATCCCATAAGTTGCTCTTGGGAGACTTGATGAAAAATCTGGTGTAGCTGTGCCAGCAGGAGGTGGAAGTGCAGTGGTTTCAGAAGACGGGGTCCTAGATGTTGCTGTCAGCAGAGTACTCGAAATCTCTGGTGGTCCTGTTGATTCTGAAGGTGAACTTGAAGTGGTTTCAGAAGAGGGTGTCTTATAGGTTGCACTTGGGAGACTTGATGACGCATCTGATGTAGGTGTGCCAGCAGGAGGTGCACTTGAGGTGGCTTCAAGAGATGGTGTCCAGGAGGCATCAGGGGTACCTGTGGTTCCTGGAGGTGCAAGTGCAGTGGTATCAGAAGATGGTGTCCTGGACATTGCTGATAGCAAACTTCTTGAACTGTCTGGTAGTGCTGTTGATCCTGAACCTGCACTTGTAGTGGTATCAAAAGATGATGTCCTAGATGTAATCAGACTTCTTTTACTCTCCCTTGGCCCTGTTGCTATTGAAGCTGAACTTGAAGTAGTTTCAGCTGATAAAGTCCAAGTGGTTGCTTTTGGGAGGCTAATTGAAGAATCCTTTTTACCTGTGGTGCCAGGAGGTGCACGTGTAGTGGTTTCAGAAAGTGGTGTCCTGGACATTGCTGTTAGTAAACTTCTTGAACTGTTTGTTGTTGCTGTTGATCCTGAACGTGCACTTGAAGTGGTATCAGAAGATGGTGCCCTAGTTGTTGGTGCTGGGATATGGGTTGAGGTATCTAGTGTCCCTGATGATTCACCTGGAGTACTTTCAGAAGATGGTGTCCAAGAGGTTGCATTTAAGACTCTTGATGAAGCATCCATTGTTCCTGACACTGCTGGGGGTGCACTTGAAGTAGTTTCAGAATATGGTGTTGCAGAGATTGCTAGTGGGAGACTTGATGAAGAATCCGGTGGCACTGTTGATCCTGAAGGAGCACTTGAAATGGTTCCAGAAGATGGTGTCCGAGAGATCACTGTTGAGACATCGGATGATGCATCAAGTGTCCGTGAGTCAATTGGAGGTGCACTTGAAGTGATTTCAGAAGATGGTGTCCTAGACGTTATCAGACTTCTTGTACTATCTGGTGGCAGTGTTGCTCCTGAAACTGAACTTGAAGTGGTTTCAGAAGAGGCTGTCCCATAGGTTGCACTTCGGAGACTTGATGAAGAATCCGGTGTAGCTGTGGCTGTAGGAGGTGCAGGTGAAGTGGTTTCAGAAGATGGTGTCCTGGACTTTATTGTTAGCAAACTTCTTGAACTGTCTGGTGGTGCTGTTGATCCTGAAAGTGCACTTGTAGTGGCATCATAAGATAGTGTCTCAGACGTTATCAGACTTTCAGAAGATGGTGTCCAAGAGGTTTCATTTAGGACTCTTGATGAAGCATCCATTGTTCCTGACACTGCTGGGGGTGCATTTGAAGTGGTTTCAGAATATGGTGTTGCAGAGATTGCTAGTGGGAGACTTGATAAAGAGTCCGGTGCCACTGTTGATCCTGAAGGTGAAAGTGCAGTGGTTTCAGAAGATGGTGTCCCAGAGATTACTGTTGAGACATCTGATTGTTATCTTATAGGTGTTTGACAAATAACATAAATTAAAATAATAAAAAAATAATTGTACCCCGAACAGATAGTGTTTGAATAAAATTAAATGTTATATAAATAAAAGAAACATGGGGGAGGGGGTAAAAGTTAATAGTTATGTCAGACCAAATGAACCAGAGTATCATCATCTCTATAAACTGTCTGCTTTACTTCTGCAACCCAACAAGACAGACACAGACTTCGGAGGATAATTAGAACTGCAGAAAAAACAATTACTGCCAAACTTCCTTCCATTGAGGACCTGTATACTGCACGAGTCAAAAAGAGGACTGTGAAAATACTTATAGACCCCTCACATCCTGGACATAAACTGTTTCAACTCCTACCCTCAAAATGACACCATAGAGCACTGCACACCAGAACTAGACACAAGAACTGTTTTTTCCCCGAACCCCATTACTCAGCTAAACAAATAATTCCCTCAACACTGTAGAACTATTTACTAAGTTTGCACTGCTATTAATCTTCTCATTGTTATTATCACCCATCTCCCCTCACTTATGAGTGTATGACTGTAACCTGGTTGCTGGTATCCTTTCGATTTATATTGACTGTTTCCTAATATGAATTGATTGCTTATTTTTTCCCTATGACTATCATTAAGTGTTGTAACTTATGATTCTTGACAAATGTATCTTTTCTTTTATGTACACCAAGAGCAATGCACCAAGACAAATTCCTTGTATGTACAATCACACTTGGCCAATAAAGAATTCTATTCTATTCTATTATTCTATTCTATTCTATTCTATTCTACTCTACTCTACTCTATTCTATTCTATTCTATTCTATTCTATTCTATTCTATTCTATTCTATTCTATTCTATTCTATTCTATTCTATTCTATTCTATTCTCTTGTTTGATTACAGAAATTTCTCTATTGGTAGTAACTTATTTATAAGTATCTCACCACTACACTCCTTTGGGAACAGTCAGATAAGAGATTCTGGGATTTGGGATTTGGGAGCTGGGAGCTGGAGATAGTCAGGTCTCTGTGGCTTCCTCCCCTGTAGGCATTCCACGCTAGCCAATCTCTTTACTCCATCCTGCTTTAGCTACAAATTCCATCACAACTGTGGAATATAATCAACTTTGTCGTGTATAATTATAATTATTAGTGTCATGCATTGTTACGTTAGCCAGAAGATCACAATGCTATTGAAGAATAGTAGTTTGGCTGCCAATGTAGCAACTCTGTTTTAGGAAACCCACGTGTGTTTCCCAAGGTGCACCACAGGGGGACAAGCTGGCTTTGCACCAGACAGAAAGACAAGCAACTCTTCCTTCTGCATCTTTCTAGCCCACTTCCCTCCCCCGAGGCACCTTGCAAATGGGTGCCAGCAACAGGAAGCTTCACATCCAGCAGGAATTTGACTGCCTGCATGGAGTATCAACTCATCTCCTCACTAAAGTGGCACCTATTTATCTACTCACATAGAACATGCATTTGAACTGTTAGGTGGACAGAAGCTGAGGTGAGTGATGGGCATTCACCCCCACACAAAGTGCTAGGACTTGAACCGTTGGATCGGAGACCATCTCCAGCATCATTAAGCCACTCAGCCCCCGTGCCTCTGACGGTGAATAATTAGTTAAAAAGGAAAATCCCATCCAAATATCTCTCTCACTGAGTTATTCTGCACAACAGGACCTGCACTAAGGCTCTGGTAAATACTGCTATAGATAGTACGTGATGCTCCACCGCCCTATTCTCAGTGTCAGGAGAAGAAATGGGAGGACATAAATGAGGCAGCTGTTACTCAGTTTTAGTAATCTCCTTCCTCTTCCTGCAAAGCCAGTTTGGGATCACAATGGGCCAAAGGTTAGCGAAGTGCAGTGACCCAACTTCCCATCTCCATCTCTGTATTAGATGAGTCAATGTCAAGGAGCCATAAGTTAGGAGTTCTTGTTCCTTTTTGAGCCTGTCTGCAGACTGTTTTTTTCTTGTTGGTGCTTCAGATAGCAATAGCAATAGCACTTAGACCAGGGGTGAAATCTACTTACCTTTCTTACTGTTTCAGAACCACACGCACGCATCATGTGCGCACACATACGCAAAATCTTCTGTGCATGCACAGAAGGTAAAAAAACATTTAACCAGGAAGTAATGACACCCGGGCGGCAATCGCTACCAGATAGCTGAACCACAGGGAAAAATCGCTACTGGATCGGGTGATCCGGTCCAATCTGGGAGCATTTCATCCTTGACTTAGACTTATATACCACTTTATAGTGCTTTACAACCCTCTCTAAGCAGTTTACAGAGTCAGCCTCTTGCCCCCAACAATCTGGGTCCTCATTTTACCCACCTCCGAAGGATGGAAGGCTGTGTCAACCTTGAGCCGATCCAGGATCGAACTGCTTGCAGTTGGCAGAATTAGCCTGCAATACTGCACTCTAACCACTGCGCCATCAGATGAAGTCATGTTGGAACAGACTACAGAGTTTGGAATCACTCTGTGTATCAATATAATACAGGAAGTCCTAAACTGTCAGACATTCGTTTAGTGACTGTTTGAAATTACAACGGCATCGAAAAAGGGGACTTATGACCATTTTCCACATAGCAACCGTTGTAGCACCCCCAGGGTCAAATGATCGAAATTCTGACACTCGGCAGCTGGCATGTATTTACAGCTGCAGTGCCCCAGAGTCACGATCACGTTTTGCGACCTTCTGACGAACCAAGTCGATGGGGAAGCCCGACTCATTTAACAATTGTGTTACTAATTTAAGAACTGCAATGATTCACTTAACAACTGGGCCAAGAAAGGTGGGGCAAAACTTACTCAACTACTCTCTTCCCTAGCAACAGAAATTTTGGGCTCAGTTGTGGTCATAAATTCAAGGACTACCTTAATTAAAGTAAAGGGAGCCGGCCTTAAAATGTGTTTGTCAAACAGGAACAGCCAGGCAAATTCACCCTTGTGCTTTTTACATATAAAGGTAATCTCCGCTCCAGAAATACACCATGTTTCTAGATGTGTATTTTATTTTTATTTATTTATTTTATTTATTTATTTTGTCAAGCACGTATTAGATAATATATACATGAAATGAATACATATAAGGCAGTGGTGGGATTCAAGTAACTTAACAACTGGTTCTCTGCCCTAATGATTTCTTCCAACAACCAGTTTTCCAAACTGCTCAGAAAGTTAACAACCGGTTCTCCCGAAGTGGTGCGAACTGGCTGAATCCCACCACTGATATAAGGGAACATTAGGACAAGGACGGTAGGCACATTGGTGCGCTTATGCACGCCCCTTACAGTCTTCTTAGGAATGGGATGAAGTCAACAGTAGACAGTCTAAGGTTAAAGTTTTGGGGGTTTGGGGAAGAGATCATAGAGTCAGGTAGTGCATTCCAGGCATTGATCACTCTGTTGCTGAATTTGTATTTTCTGCAATCAAGTTTGGAGGGGTTTACCTTAAGTTTGTATCTATTGTGTGCTCTTGTATTGTTGTGGTTGAAGCTGAAGGAATCATTGACAGTAGCGAATAATTTTATGTACTCCCCTTAGGTTGGACCGACCTAAGTGTATAAATAACTAACAGAAGCGTAATATAAATATTACATAAGCGTATAAATAAGTATATAAATAACCTCAAAAACACTTTATTTCTGTACATACTGTACAGTGTTCCCTTAGAAACACTTTGTGTGTACATAAACCAGTATATTATTGTGAGGCATCTTCTGCCCTTTTCTGGAAGTAATTGATTTATGGGTTACGTTAATGATATCCTAAGCTTATTTTTAAGAGGAACATATCTCCTAAATTGTCAGGCGTGGCTGTGACTTAGTAGCTAAACAAAATGAATGAAAAAAAATCTTGCTTTTTCATCCGGTCGCTGGACAGAACAACATTTGCACACATTGACTCGTATCTCATTCATATCTCATAAATTTTATTTGTGGTGAATTTGGGTGATTTTGTTCCTGCAAAATTTCATAGCAACACAGATGTTAATGACACACTTTTCAAATGCTTGTCATCAAGAAATACAATATATTTAAGAACTGAAGCAGGTGAATTTGTATAAAGTAGCCAGTTGCATTTGAACCAACTTTCTTTAAAAGTTACATCCAGCATTTCTATTTGTCAGGAAAAGTATGTATAAATTATAATTTTTTTTCCTGTGGGATCTGGGATGCTCTTTGAACTTGCTTGTTCTCTTGCAGACCTTTCATTACCAAACTGGATAACATCATCAGTGCTAGAAGGGAGTGGGGCATTTCTCAACATTACCCAACTAGTAACAGCAAAAGTGCTAGAAAGGAGTGGGGTTTGCAAATCCCATTCCCTTTATTTATTTGTTTATTTATTAGTTCGATTTATATGCCGCCCTTCTCTGGAGACTCAGGGCGGCTTACAACGCATTAAGCAATAGCCTACATACTTTTGTATATACCTGCTTAGTAGGGCTTTCGGGCCCCCCCTGAGCGATGTTCTATTTTATACAAAGTCAGTTTACTGCCCCCACAATCCGGGTCCTCATTTTACCTACCTCGAAAGGATAGAAGGCTGAGTCAACCTTGAGCCTGATGAGAATTGAATTTGCAGTAATTGCAGGCAGCTGGCGGCTAAGTGCTACTTTAACAGCACTTAGTCCACCAGGCTCTTTGTCTTTCCAGTACTAATGATGTTACCTAGTTGTATAAGGAAAAATCTGCAAGTAAACAATCAAACTCAGGGAACATCACAAACCCACAGTTCAGTGGTGGGTTTCAAATTTTTTTACTACCGGTTCTGTGGGTGTGGCTTGGTGGGTGTGGCAGGGGAAGGATACTGTAAAATCTCCATTCCCACCCCACTCCAGGGGAAGGATACTGAAAAATCTCCATTCCCACCCCACTGCAGAGGAAGGATACTGAAAAATCCCCATTTCCTCCTAATCAGCTGGGACTTAGGAGACAGAGAATAGATGGGGGCGGGGCCAGTCAGAGGTGGTATTTACCGGTCCTCCGAACTACTCAAAATTTCCCCTACCAGTTCTCCAGAACTGGTCAGAACCTGCTGAAACCCACCTCTGCCACAGTTCAACCCTGAGTGACGAATATTATCTTCTATTGGTACATTTTCTCTCCTGATTTGAGTAATGATATGGACTTATTATTTTTTCCAGTACCAGCTGGGGACAATAAAATTGACCTCACTAGAATTTTTTTCCTCATTTTTGGGGGGGGGGGGGGAAGAAGCATACAGGAAGTTTTCGACTTACGACTACAACTGAGCCCAAAATTTATGTCGCTAAGTGAGACACTTGTTAAATTAGTTTTGCCCATTTTACGACCTTTCTTTCTTGCCACGGTTGTTAAGTGAATCACAGCAGTTGTTAAGTTAGTTACCTGGTTGTTAAGTGAATCTGTCTTCCCCATTGATTTTACTTGTCGGAAGGTGGCAAAAGCTGATCACATGACCTTGGGACACTGCAATTGTCATAAATATGAGCCAGTTGCCAAGCGTCCAAATGTTGATCATGTGACCATGGGGATGCAGCAACAGTTGTAAGTGTTAAAAACGGTCGTAAGTCACTTTTCTCAGTGCCACTGTAACTTTGAACAGTCACTAAACGGTTGTAAATCAAGCCTGTACTTCTTTCAAGTTTTCAAATCCCATTATTAAAGTTGATTGATTTGTTAGATTTGCCAATAATCTTAACAACTGCCCCGTATAATGTCTGCTTGAACTTACACCACTGCTGAAACAATAACTTTTAAGACAAGCCCATGCAGATGTGGATGTGTAAAAGCCTTGGTGGCGCAGCAGACTAAAGTGCTGTTAACTAACACCAGCTGCCTGCAATTACTGCAAGTTCGAATCTCACCAGGCTCAAGGTTGACTCAGCCTTCCATCCTTTTGAGATAGGTAAAATGAGGACCCTGATGGTGAGGGCAATAAGCTGACTTTGTATAAAAAAGAACACCGCTTGGGGGGGGGGGCGAAAGCCCTACTAAGCAGGTATATACAAAAGTATGAAGGCTATTGCTTAATGCATTGTAAGCTGCCCTGAGTCTCCGGAGAAGGGAGGCATATAAATCGAACCAATAAATAAATAAATAATAAATAAATGTGACCATTGCTGAATCCCTGCAGTTATGTGATCATCATTTGCACACTTCACAGCTGACTTCTGACAAACACAGTTAAAATCCCAAGTCACAGCCACGTGATATCTTGCTTAATGACTGTGAAACTTAGCAATGAAGTTGCTGATCCCAATGGTGGTCATTAAGTGAGGCCTACTTGTATTATCCTGAATGGTTTTGTTTATTTTTCTTAAATACACCAAGTTACCATTTACCAAGTCAGATTGTGTACTGGTCTTGGAATCTGGTGATGGCTGCTTCAAGGACACAGGGTGAGATGTTCCCCATGATCTCCAACTTGATTCTTTCAGTTGGAGATCTAAACCATCACGCAAAACAAGGCAGTGACAACAGGACTTTTTTAAAAAATTTGATTTATATGCCGCCCTTCTCTGGAGACTCAGGGCGTATTACAATGCGTTAAGCAATAGCCTTCATACTTTTGTATATTTACACAAAGTCAGCTTATTGCCCCCACAAACTGGATCCTTATTTTACCTACCTTAGAAAGGATGGAAGGCTGAGTCAGCCTTGAGCCTGGTGAGATTCGAACTTACAGTAATTGCAGACAGCTGGTTTTAATCACAATGCTTTAGTCTCCTGAGCCACCAGGCCCTTATTTAGGATGAGTCCTTGTCTTTCCTTTCTCAACATCCTCCCCAAACCAGACTACCGTGTTTCCTTGAAAATAAGACCTAGTTTTATTTTCTTTTGGGCCCCAAAATAAGCACTAGGGTTTATTTTAATTGTGTTTCAATTAAAACACAATTTCAAGGTGATCAGCCCAGCTGAGTGCCCCACCCCTGGTGCACACACAAGAACTGGCAAGTGCGGGGAACCGATGGTATCTGGCAACCGGCCTGCTGGTTCCTGGTGGGTGGAATGTGGGGTTGCTCAGAGCGGAAGGCATGTGGGAGAAGGCAGGCGATCCCAATGCACAGAGCGGAAGGCAAATGATCCTGATGCATCACACGGGCTGCAGGCAAGCTGAGAGACCTGAAGATGAGCCTCACGCAGCCGCCTGCCACTCTGGGCCACCACCATTCGGATTTCCTGTGGCCCGCGTGATACATCCAGATCACCTGCCTCCCCTCTGCATCTCTGCCTCTGTCTGCTCCAGTGGTGGGTTGCCCCCAGTTCGGACGAACCGGTAGTGAAACCAGCAGGAGGCCCTGCCCACTGCCCTGGATGTCATCATTGGCGATCTGTGCATGCGTGGAAGGCACGTGTGCGAGCAAAGCAAGTGTGTGCGCGCAATCCCATTGCAAACCAGTAGTAAAGGTAAGTAGAACCCACCCCTGGTCTGCTCCTGGTGATGCTGCACAAAGATGAGCTGCCTGCGGTCACCTGCTGCCCCAGCCCGCCGACGCTTGGTGCATCCAGATCACCTGCTTCCCCCCCACTTCTGCTTCCACATGCTGCTTGCACAGGTACTCAATTCACCTGTGCTGTGTGGGCTACACCTGCTGCCAGACACCATTGGCCCGCATGCCTCACTGCCTCCTATGCTGGCCATGCCCACCCCCTTCACTAAGGCTTTGGGGTAGGGCTTATATTAGGCGCACACGTAAAACCAGGCTGGGGCTTATTTTTGGAGAAACACAGTCGATGCTGACCAAAGCACCATCCCATCCAGAACTGATCTACGAATGATCCCGAATTTCAACTGACCCATGCTATTTACGGGAGCATTAATACAATCTAGAAATAATGGATCCACAAAATATGAAAATCCTACCTTGTGTCCTCACATAGGCACTCAGGGCAAGCATAATCCACAATGCAACCAGGAAATGTCTTTGTATTCTAACCATTGTGGCTTGAGTTGAATGTCTAATGCACTGAGAACATCCATCTCCCTTTTATAGCTTCTGAAGGACTTGAAATATAGCTTATATCAAATTCACAGGTGTCATTTTGAAGCCATAATACCTTGTTTGGAATAGTAGGTGTGGCCCTCAGTCATATTATGTGCAAAATGGTGTGCATGGGGTGGGGATGGGTCTTGGAAAATGAGAAATCTACACATTGCATTAGCTAGCTCCTACCTGACGGGTTACATTATTATTTTTAGATATATCTTCTTTGGTAAATAATTGAGAGAAGTTCATTTGTCAAAGGAGTGATATATTAGCTATATATCTTGGTCTTGTGATAATGGTGGGGTTTTTTTTGTATTGTTCTAATTTGCCTACATTATTTTTCTTTTTGCTAATATTGAATGTTTTTTGGATTGGGGCAAGTTGTAAGGGAGGGAGGGAGGGAGGGAGGGAAGGAAGGAAGAAAGGATACAAAAACAAGGAATCAGTAGTTGCCATTCAACAGAAACTGTATTTTTAAAAAAGTGTGGGGGAATAGTGAGCAGATATAATATATTTGGATAGATTTCGGCTGAAAAGACATTCTTAACAATGAACTGAGAATTTGCCTAGTGGTGAAAAGTTTCTAACCATATAATCAATCATGACAAACACACATGTGTTTTATCTAAAAAAATATTAAAAGACAGGATGTCTAGATGGTGAGAGAGAGCAACCATCATTAAGCGCCCATTATTGATCCAGTGAACATACACAAAGTGACTTCTCTTCACATGTAGTGGAGCTGGAGCAGTCTTAGGCTTGGTATTTTCCAATTATTGGACCACAGCAGCTACTTTCCCATCTAGCACAAACCATTTCTATTGGCTGGAGATGGTGAGAGCTGTAATCCAAGGCATCTGAAAGATGTCACAAGATCAAGAAATTTGCCTTTACATTTGCAAGAAATGTGCAAATGCTTTATAACTGCTGCTCCTATAAAATAACAATTAGTCCCCAATCATCTTTTTTTCCTGCTCCTCCTGTAAAATAACAATTAGTCCCTAATTATCTCTTTTCAGGACTGTCATTTTTCATCCAAAGCTGTGTGTTGCCAGTTCTGATGCATCTTCCTGGCAGAAAGGAGGATGAGGTGGCATTCAGAGAAAGAAGAGTTAGGAGAATCACTTGGTGGCAACAGGCCAAAAAAACCTGCTCTCTAAGCAGTGACAACCTATTTGCTCTAAGGTGCATGTTAATTAATTTCTGTGAGATTTTCAGGAATTACAATACTTTTGTGGTGCTTTATGGGAGACGTATAATGGTAACTTGGCATACCAGATTCCAATTTTTTTGAAGGTGGATCGAATAGCCCCAAAAGTTGTCCTGCTGTGAGGTTGGGATCCTAACTGCTGCAGAAAGTGGCCTGGTGTGAATTTAGCTCTCCATGAAGTACTGTAAATTTCCTCCAATGATAGGTTGATGTGATGGAATGTAGTCTGGATTCCCAGGAGGGAGGGGGTGCATTCCAGATGAATAAGAGGCATCTCAGTTCAAAAGGTTTGTGTGAGAGAAAGAAGACAGCTCCTCCTTAATAGTTCTCAGATTATGCACTGGGTGAAGATAGCAGAGTGCTTCAGTTTAGCAAGATTCTGTCTATGGGTATGAAACAATAAAGAAATCTACTTAGAAGAATTGCCACATGGCTTTCTTAGGGTTTTTTTTGGTGTGGGAGGGAAGGACTAACAGCTGATGCTCCAAACATTTCCTTTGACTAAGACTTTTTAAGCTCATAATTTTGAGGAAAGGATTTTAGATGGAGTCTGTGATCAGAATTCAACTGAGCCTAATCCACAACAATATGACAAGTTCTAGATTTTTGTTCTTGCCTTTCATCTGTGAACATGGCAAGAACTTTCAGGTAATCCTTAACTTATGACCATTCATTTAACAATCATTTGAAGACTGAAAAAAGTCTTATGACCAGTCCTTGCATTTATTCTGTATAATATTTAGTTTATTCAAAGGAAGTTAAAATACAAAATACCAACATATTTTTAAAATGGAAAAAATAGAAAAAATCCAACAAACATGAAAAAGAAAAAAGTGTCTTAAAAAAGATTAACACATATACACATAATATCCTCCCAAGTTGAATGCTGATTAATATAATAGAACAATGTTAGTTTCCCACCTCTTGCGAAACAGGCCAAAAGAATTTTAAACTACTAAATCTGTTTACAAATTATTAGCCTGTCCTCTATATATCATATTAATAACAAAATAGTTAACAGGAAAAACAATAATAATAAAAATATATTGAAATATAAAAGTACACATGAAGTTTATTCTGTTATTTCTGAGTCCATGTTTCTTCCTGGCCAATTTATTGCTGGGAACTCACATTTGTATCGGCTCTGAATATTTTCTGTAGTCTGTGTTGTTTCTGAGTCCATATTTCTTCCCACTGAATCTATTGCTTTGAAAACAAGTTCCTTTTGTAGGTTTAAAGTATTTAGGTTCAGTTTCTTCAGAATGTTTTCCACAGTCTTTATGAGTTTATCAAACTTTTTAAAGAAAGAATTCAGCTAAAGACTGCATGTTGCCAAACAGTCTCTTCATATGCACACCAGTAGTGGAATTCAAACCTCAGCGCTACTGGTTTGTTATCGGGAGCGCATGAGCTTCTGTGCATGTGCAGAGTGTTTTTGATGACATCTGGTGCGTGGGCGGAGCCTCCCGTCACCGCCACTACTGGTTCACCTGAACCGGGGCGAACCGATAGCAACCCACCACTGGTGCACACTCTGAGTGTCACCCTCTTCCTTCTCTCTGTAATCCAATATATTGTTGCTCAATGAAGTAGATAAGTAGAGCAGGGAATAAACAGATAAGATATTTTCTGAATATTTTGATCCAAAAACTTAATGCATGTTAATAAAATACAGATTCCCTGCACTGAATATTCAGTAATATGTAATTCAGATCTAAACACTTTCACCATCCAGAGGCAAGTGTTGTGTTTCCATATGGAAAAGCAGAAGTTGATTCTAAAAAAGCCAAATAAATGAAAAAAGAAAGCAGAAGAAATAGAGTCTACCAGGGAGTTGAAATAAATCAGCATTTAGCCAGCCAATTAACATTTAAAGACAAAGAACCAAAACAAAAGTTCAAAAAATGAAGTTAAAAGTCCTAAGTGTGCTTACAAAAATGTTGTGTTGGTAGGAAGAGATGTTGAAAAGACCATTAAAGCTGCTCCCACAGGGAGCTCCAATCTTCAAGATTCCCCTTCCCAGGTGGATCCATAACCATCCAAAAATCATATTGGGTCATTCCTAAGTGCCCCCATTCAAGTCCAGGGGACAGGACTTCCAAAGAACCAGCTCTGGCAGCAAACACAGCAGAAGATGGGTAAGAGAAAGGAAGTCCCTTACCCTTCAGCGGCCATCTTGGGGAGAAGTCTCATCCAGTCCTCGCATTTATCACTATCTCAGCATCCCCACAGTCATGTCATCAACATTTGGGTACTTGGCAGCTGTGATGCCTTTACAACATTTGCAATGTCTCAGAGATATATGATTGTAATTTACAACCTTCCCTGGGGCTTCTGACAAGCAGAGTCAATAAGAAAAGGCAGATTCATTTAACTGCCAAGGCCAATAATAATAATAATAATAATAATAATAATAATTGTAAAATCACAATTCACTTAATCACCACAATGCTTAGCAATGGAAGTCCCAGTCCCAGTTGTGCTCATAAATCAAAGACTAATCCACGACTGAGGTCATAAATTAAGAACTTTTTACTATATGGAATGGAAGCCTACTTGACATTAGAAAATATATTTCTTCCATGATTATCAGCTGCCAGATTCTGTGTAGATGGACTTGCTTTGAGGCCATAATAACATACTCTTTTATCTCATTAAGTTCTTTTCCAAATGCTGCCTTACCATATTAGACTGGAAGTGAATCATGCATAAAATAGGTGTATCAGGGTTTAAAGTAACTGACCCAACTCAATCAAAATTCTGAGGCCTCAAAGTAAGAATTTATTAGGAATGTCATATTGGCACAGCTGGTGAAAACCCGACTCTGAAAGACCCGTGGTTTTCCCAGTGGTGAAATCCAACCAGATCTATCCAGCTCACGTGAGGTGGTAGGGCCAGTGGTGGGAGGCTCCTCATTACATCCCATTTTTGACCCTCTGCGCATGTGCAGAGGGCTCTACGCATGCACAGAAGAAGCACGCGTGCTCACATTTCCGATCTGGTAGCAAAGGTAAGTGCCTTTCGCCACTGGGTTTTCCCCACCCAAATCAAACCCTAAATTCTTTCCCCCAGTCCAAACGTCCATCACATGGTCCAATCAGGTCACAGTCACAACTCCAGTTAGCTTCAGTCCACGCAGGGGTGAAATCCAGTAGGTTCTGATAGGTTCTGGAGAACTGGTCATGAAATTTTGAGTAGTTTAGAGAACCAGTAGTGGAAATTTTGAGTAGTTCGGAGAACCAACAAATGTCACCTCTGGCTGGCCCCAGAGTGGGGTGGGAATGGAGATTTTGCAATATCCTTCCCCCAGGAGTGGGGAGGGAACGGGGATTTTGCAGTATCCTTCCCCTGCCATGCCCACCAAGCCATACCACACCCACCAAGCCATGCCCACAGAACCGGTAGTAAAAAATATTGAATTTCACCACTGAGTCCACGCCTCCCCAACACCTGGTGGGAACGTCCTTGGTTCATAGGAGAGTTTTCTAAATTTTGGCTACAAGTCCCCAGCTATCTCTATTCCCTCACTCCCGTTTCCATGGCTCCAGCTCAGTGGTGAAATCTAAAATTTGTTACTACCGGTTCTATGGGCGTGGCTTGGTGGGGGGGTAATGTGACTGGGTGGGCGTGGCCTATATATATATTTGGGGAAGAGGTTATTAAAAAACGCTTTCAAAAGGCTCTGACGATCCCAGCTGAATTGCCTGATCGTCAGAGGGTTTTAACCCTCTGCTGATCAGGCAACTCAGCTGGGATCGTCAGAGTTTGGATCGTCAGAGGAATTTAAAAGAAAAAAATATTTTTTTCTTTTAAATGGCTCTAACGATCCAAGCTGAGTTGCCTGATTGCCTATCAGGCAACTCAGCTTGGATGGTCAGAGCTTGGATTGCCAGAGGCATTTAAAAGAAAAAAAAATTCTTTTAAATGGTTCTGACCATCCAAGCTGAGTTGCCTTGATCAGCAGAGGGATTTTAAAAAACCCTTTGATGATCAGGCAACTCAGCTTGGATCGTCAGAGCCATTTAAAAGAAAAAAGCCTCTGATGATCGCGTGGCTCAGCTGGGCACGGGGGGGCGCAGGGATTTTTGCTACCGGTTCTCCGAACCACCTGCCTCCATCGCTACCAGATCGGGCGATCCGGTCCGAACCGGGAGCATTTCACCCCTGCTCCAACTGGCCTCACTGTGGCAGCCCTGAAGATGCTCCAATATGACTTCAAGGCTGACAAGGGGTGTGTGTGCTAATGAGAAATCATGGATGACACATGAGATTCGCAAGATATTGAAAGCATGGAATGTGGCTTTTAAATCTGGTGATACGCTGGCACTTAGAATAGCTAGAGCCAATTGGAAAAGCGCCATAAAAACAGAGAAAAGAACCTTTTTGGAGACCTTACAAACACCAGGCATATCTGGCAAGGGATCCAGGCCATTACAGACCATACAGTAGCTCCATCGTGTTGTAAGGATGACAAGGACTTTTAAAATAAGCTGAACACATTTTTTGGAAGATTCGAGAGATCAAATAGTACTCTTGCAAGGAAAGCTATGCCCCATCCTGATGAACAAGTCTTAGTTTTGATGTTACCTCAGTCTGGAGAATATTGCCTAAAGTTAATATTCGGAAAGCTGCAGGCCCAGATAATATTCCCGGGTGTGTTCTTAGGGAGCGTGTGGATGAGTTGGCTTGTGTTCTTACAGATATTTTCAATTTTTCATGGCAGCAGGCAGTGGTCCCTTCGTGTTTTAAGACTGACGTTATTTTGCCACTGCCAAAAAAGTCTTCAATCACAGGTCTGAATATTTATTGTCTTTTGAGACCGGGCATCTGAATTTCATTTTTAATGTGTGCCAGTATGTTCACAGAAAAAAAGTAACAATAAAGGTTGTCTTGTCTTTTCTTGTATTGTCATGTCATCCTCTCCTCTCCTCTCCTCTCCTCTCCTCTCCTCTCCTCTCCTCTCCTCTCCTCTCCTCTCCTCTCCTCTCCTCTCTTCACCTCACTTCACCTCACCTCACCTCACCTCATCTCACCACATCCTACCCTACCCTACCCTACCCTACCCTACCTTACCCTACCCTACCCTACCCTACCCTACCGTACCTTACCTTACCCTACCCTACCCTACATTACCTTACCCTACCCTACCTACCCTACCCTACCCTACCTTACCTTATCCTACCCTACCCTACCCTACCCTACCTTACCTTACCCTACCCTACTCTACCCTACCCTACCCTACCCTAGCTTACCTTACCCTACCCTACCCTACCCTACCTTATCCTACCCTACCCTACTCTACCTTACCTTACCTTACCTTACCCTACCCTACCCTACCTTACCTTACCCTACCCTACCCTACCCTACCCTACCCTACCCTACCCTACCCTACCTTACCTTACCCTACCTACCCTACCCTACCTTACCTTATCTTACCTTACTTTACCTTATCTATATTATCATCTAAAAAATCCTATTTTTTAAAATCATGATGCCTTCAACATATTTGAAACATCCAAAGGCTGGGCTAGTGGTTCTGCAAACAGAGAAAGACAGAGAGAAACCATTGGAAGCTTCTTGAAGCCAAGTTAGATATATGGGTAATTGGATATACAGATAGTCTTTGACTTACAACAGTTCATTTAATGTCCATTCAAAGTTACAATGGTACTGAAAAAGATGACTGATGACCATTTTTCACACTCATGAACATTGCAGCATCCCCTGGGCCACGTAATTCAAATTTGGACACTTGGCAGCTGACTCATATTTATAATGGTTGTGATATCCCGGAGTCATGCAATCCCCTTTTGTGACTTTCTGACAAGCAAAGTCAATGGGGAAGCCAGATTCACTTAACAACCTTGTGACTAACTTAACAGCTGCAGTGTTTTGCTTAACCACTATGGCAAGAAAGGTCGTAAAATGGGGCAAAATTCAATTAACAACTGTTTCGCTTAGCAACAGAAATGTTGGGTTCAGTTGTGGTCATAAATCAGGGACTACATTAAAAACTGGATTACACCTGTTTAATGGAGCATTTCCTTTTCCAATTTTTTCCTCACAACAGCCATCCTGGGAGATAGGCTGGGCTGAAAGAGAGCGTTTTGCCCAAAGCTACCCAGTAAGCTTTCGTGGCTGAGGAAGATGTGAACAGAAATGAACTTGGATCACCCCAGTCCCACCTCAACCTCTTAGCCACTAAACCATTGTGCCCAGTCTTCCATTAGCTGCCCTCATCAGGCTTCCATTTTATTATGCAGGAGCAATGGGGCTCATTTCATTCCTTAATTCATCCTTCCCTTCCCAGATATCTGGAAATGCTTAACAGAATGTATTTCCCTTTTTATGAGTCCAGAGATACACCAGAAGAAAAAAGAGGGCAGGTTGCTGACAGCTAGGCTATTCTCTTGAAGCAGCCTCGGCCTCTGAAGTGAAATATATATATTTAAAAACCCTAATTATCAACACAACATCTTCTGATCGTCAAATATGTTCCCTTCATGGTACTTAATGTGTGCATCATCAAAAGCTATATGTATGAACTGCATTTTCTTATTTTTCACCCCTTGTCATTTCTCTAAACAGTTGTTCAATTTTTGGATGATTTAGATAGGGATCCCCAACCTGTGGGCCCTGGCCTATTCCTAGGCCATGGCCTAATTGCCACTGGGCCTGCGCATCCCTGCAAGCATGGCCCCAGTTGCACAAGTGTCGCCATGAGCATCATGGGTGGTTGCAGCCACACTTACGCAAGTGTTTTCATGGACAATCATGGGCCCACTTATGTGAGCATCGTTGCAGGAGATTGTGGTCCCATTCGCATGAGCGTTGCCACAGGTGCTTGCAGCCCCACTTGCATGAGTCTCATCGTGGGTGCTGATGACCCCACTCTTGTGACCCAGTAGTGGGATTCAAATCCTGGTGCTGCCAGTTCGATATCAGTAGCACGTGGGTGTGCTCGTTCTGCGAGTGTGCAGCGCTTCTGCGCATGCACATAGTGTTTTTGATAATGTCTGAGTGGGGAGGCAGAGCCTCCAGCCACCGCTGCTACTGATTCGCCCAAACCAGGGTGAATCGGTAGAAACTCACGACTGGTGTGACCCCACTATAGTACTGGGGCCTTAGGTTTCCCATCCCTGCAATAAAAACATATTCAAGGAGCCTGGTGGTGCAATTGCATTGCAGGCAAGGTCTGCCCACAGTCTGGAGTTCAATCCTGATGGGCTCAAGGTTGATTCAGTCTTCCGTCCTTCTGAGTTTGGTAAAATGAGGACCCAGATCGTTGGGGACCATATGCTGACTCTGTAAACTGCTTAGAGAGGGCTGTAAAGCACTGTGAAGAGGTATATAAGTCTAAGTGCTATTGCTATTTTTGATGAAGTCAATTTTGCCATGAGAAGGAAGTGACCGGAGAGTTATGTGTTTTTCTAATACCTATTTATTTACAATTATAGGAAGAGCCATGGTGGCGCAGTGGTTAGAATGCAATATTGTAGGCTAATTCTGTTGACTGCCGGCAGTTTGATCCTGACCGGCTCAACATTGAGTCAGCCTTCCATCCTTTCGAGGTCAATATAATGAGGGCCCAGGTTGTTGGGGGCAATATTCTGACTCTGTAAACTGCTTAGAGTGGGCTGCAAAGCTCTGTGAAGCGGAATGTAAGTCTAAGTGCTGTTGCTATTGCTATTTTTGATGAAGTCAATTTTGCCATGAGAAGGATGTGACCAGAGAGTTGTGCATTTTTCTAATATCTATTTATTTACAATTATACAAGTTACATACTTAAGGGTCCAAACAGTCAATGCTAGATTTTAGATGTGTCATTTCCCTAAGAACAACCTGGATGCTGTGATTTATTTGGAGACAAATAAAAATGCAATACATTGTTTTTCCTCCAGCGGAGTACAAAATGGAAACTTGCCAGTGTGTAGTTGTAAGGAAACAAGTCTCTATTTTAGAAACACCTCAATGGAAATGAAATCAACATAGTGCATGATTCTAGCAAGGCAGTAGACTACCGTCTATCTCTCAATGTGGAGACTCCTAAAGCTGCTTCCAGAATCTTAACCCAGCATGTAATTCTTGACACCTCTGGAAATACAAGGTTGGCAAATCACAGCTGATGACTAGAACAACTTCTGGGATATGTTGCAAAAGAGAAAAAGTAAGAAAAAAATCAATCATGTGGCTGCAGACTCAGCAGTCTCAAAGAATCAGACACCACTGAATGGAAGAAGAAAAAAGTTTGAAGATCTGGATCTCGGTGCAGGAATAGAGGTAGTCTTCACTTAACAATCACAATTGGGCCCAAAAGCTTGGTTGCAAGTCAAGTGGTCATTAAATAGGTAACCATGGATTAATAGTCTATTTTACAACTGTTTTAGGATGGTTCTACAGTGAGATACGGCAGTCCTTAAGTGAATCATACGGCAATTAAGGGAACCATGTAGATGATAAACAAATTGAGCATATCCAATGGGCATTTTTCATCGTTTTCTGCCAGAAAAGCTACTTGGTCATGTGACTCCATGGGGAGTGGGGGGACACACATTGTTTGACAATGGCCAGAAGTGCTTTATGGGCCATAAATCATCCTTTCTGAGGCCATTGTAACTGCAACCAGTTCAGTGGTGGGATTCAAATTTTTTTACTACCAGTTCTATGGGTGTGGCTTGGTGGGCGTGGCATGGCTTGGTGGGCGTGGCATGGCTTGGTGGGCGTGGCAGGGGAAGGATACTGTAAAATCTCCATTCCCTCCCCACTTGAGGGCAAGGTTACTGAAAAATCCCCATTTCCTCCTGATCAGCTGGGACTCGGGAGGCAGAGAATAGATGGGGGCAGGGCCAGTCAGAGATGATATTTACCAGTTCTCTGAACTACTCAAATTTTCTGCTACCGGTTCTCCAGAATTGGTCAGAACCTGCTGAAACCCACCTCTGGACTAATTGTTAAGTGAGGACTACTTGTACAGTGAGTCATTGTTTCTGCCATCCAGAGGCAGTTCAATAGCATTGATTTGTTGAGTCCAAGTCTTATTTTTAGGAAGTAGATAAATTTTATCATTTTCTGCTTTATGTACAGTTAAAGTCTATTGAGTCCAAAAACTGATTCATTTTTGGTATCAAGAAGCATCATACAAAGATTTGCAGTTGCTTTGTACAGTTTTCCCCAACCTTTCCTAATCAATTATTTTTTTCCTCCTTTTTATTTAATCATGTCTTATTCTCATAGACTGCTAGGACAAATGTCTGCAGTTTTCTGGTTTTTTTCAGTTTTTCAGAAGAGATTTACCATTGCTTCCTTCCTAGAGCTGAAAGAAAGTGACCGGCCCAAGTTCACCTACTGGCTTCATGCCCAAGGAGGAATTAGAACTCACAGTCTCCCAGTTTCTAGCCTGATGCCTAAATCACCACACAAAACTGACCCTCAATACATATATTTTAATATTGAACAAGGTGATTTTCAGAGATTTCAAGCAGTGAAGCAGAGTGAAATTTGATTAGTACAGTATTTGGATGCGAGATGACTATGAAATATTATGGCTGTAGTCTATGCTGGAATTTGGAAAGAGGAAAAATAAAATAGAAAGGAGACAGAAGCTAATTATTCCATTCTGTGGTCAAGAAAATGACAAAGACGTATCCATGAAATCTTCAAAACTGAAACTTGATCCGAGGGAATATTGATTTAACTTATGAACTGAAGGCTGCACTGGCATTCAGAGGAATGCCACCTGACGAATAAATAGAGCAGGAGTCTCCAAACTTGGCAACTTTAAGACTTGGGGACTTAAAGGGGACTTGGGGACTTGGGGACTTCAACTCCCAGAATTCCTCAGCCAGCTGGCTGAGGAATTCTGGGAGTTGAAGTCCCCAAGTCTTAAAGTTGCCAAGTTTGGAGACCCCTTAAATAGAGCATCTGTATATTAATCTGGAGAACAACAATTAAGTCCATTCACATCATGTATGAGTTGATGGGGGAAAGGTAAATGTTTTGGCAAAAAATATATATATCTCAAAAATAGATTGGGAAGAAATCCATTCTGTTGTAAATTGCTATTAATCCTGGGAGATCTGAAATATCTGTTGGTGATTATTTTACAGCATCTCTTGGTTATTGTCTCTGGGTATCTGTGGATTCCTTTCACAACTAAGATTCCGAAAACTCTGGAGCACAGCATGACTTCTGTACACATTCTCAGGTTCAGGAGCACACAAGGCAGATTTCACACAACGGGCAACCTGCAGGAGTTTGGGAAGAAGAGAGAATGAGACCAAATGGAAAACAGAAGTGAGATGGATATAGAAGAGAATATTTATGGTTGAGGGTGGAACTGTGGGAACCTTAGTGATCTCTGAGTTTGGCCGTTTTCTTGGACATTTCATTACCACATTGCGTAACATCATCATGATGAAATGTCTATGAGAAAACAACAAAGCTCAAAGAGCACCAAAGACCCCACAGAATTGACATCATTTTAGTGGCAACCACTTCAGAAGAGTATGAAGCAGTTGTGGTGGATCCCCCCTTGAGCTGGGATAATGTCAATTGGGAGAGCTACAACTTGCATCTGTTAATCAAGTAACATAACCTTAGCATCTGTAATTATGTAAATATAATCATAGAGGTTCCATAGGGTTCTCTTGCCTAAAATCCAGTTATATTGTCCTGGATCAGATGGTTGGTTCTCCAAGCTGAGTATTGCATTCCATACTTTAACTAACAATGGCTGCCTAATATTTTAGGCAAGAGCTCACCTGATCTTTTGAGCCTTTGGAACATATGAAGATGTTTTATATAAAGTCAGCCCAGTGGTGACCCTGACTGACAGCAGTTCTCCACAAGATCAAAGGTTGACTTAGAGAACTTCTCCTAAGCTGATACATGCCCTCTATAAGAAGACAAACTCATAGCTGTATGGATCACAATATACCGTATTTTTCGGAGTATAAGACGCACCCCCCCAAAGTGGCTGAAAATTTGGGTGCGTCTTATACTCTGAATGTAGCTTTTTTGAAGCTTTTTTTCAGACCTAAGTGCTAGCCGAATGAATCGATCTCCCCGTGCTTTGCCTGCTTTTCTCATTGCTGCTTCCTCTCAGCTGTGCCTTAGAAGCTGTTTTTTATCCCCAAGCAGGGGATAAAAAACCAGCAAACTATTGTGCTGAAGCTGACCAGACTAAGGACGCTAGCCAGATGAATACCTGGTAGACAGATTTCCCCCCCCCCCTATTTTCCTCCCAAAAAACTAAGCTGCGTCTTATACTCCGGTGCATCTTATACTCCGAAAAATATGGTAGTTTGGGAGGTAGGGATTCCTCACTCTACAGAATTCACAAGGCTATTTGAATGATTGATCAGCAATTTGATTAGGGACATGTGTCATTCACAAACCAGGATTACCTGGTGTTATGTCCATTGAATCCCAAGATGGTGAGTCAACCCCTTTCGAGCATCACTTGGAAGCTCTCTAAGGATTTGTTGATGCTCCTGTAAGGCTAGCTCTTTATGCCCTTTGCCTGCTGCAAAGAGCAGCTTTTCCCATCCTTACCAAGCAGCCAAGACACGCCAGGAACAGGAAAGACATTGTGACTGTCGTGCAAAGGAGAAGGATGAAAGCCCATTTTGGATATGTGTCTCCTGCAAAGTTGAGGAAAAAAGAAGGGGTGAAACACAGACACTTTGGACAGGATCTATGCTATGGTTTTGTGGAGGAAATGGCCACTTAAATAAGGAACCAAGGTGTTTGGAAATAGATGTCTTTTATTGGCCTGCACAGCTATCACCATCATGTTGCTCCTTATCAAGAGCCCTGAAGCCACCAGGTTACAGGTTACATACCCCCTGAAACAATACACAAGAATTACAAAGGTCAATATAAATTATAACATGTCCTTTATGAAGGGGTGAGCTTCAAAAATTTTAGCAAAGGGTTCTTTGCCCAGTTGTTGGGTAAGCGTGGCCATGGTGGGCGTGGCCTGGTCTGTCTCCTGCACCACGGCGGGTGGTGGGTGGGCATTTTTGCCCACCCTGGGCTCCAGAGGCTTTCCTCAAGCCTCCAGGAGGGCAAAAATGGCGTCCCCAGGTTCCGGAGGCCCTCTGGAGGCCTGACTTCTTGAACTTCCGGTAGGCCCATTTTTCACCATCCTAAGCCTCTGTGCACACCCTGCACTTACCTGCATCCAAAACAGGCCGTGTGGCGACTCCTGGGAGGGGCAGGGTGGGGTGGGCGGGGCCAGCCAGGAGTGGGATTTGGGGTTCTCCGAACTGCACAGTATCATAGCTAGAGGTTCTCCCGAATCCCTTCGAACCCGCAGCAGCCCACTCCTGCCTTTATAGCTAGAATGTAATAAGAACCTGAGGTACTGCCTTGTGATATCTAAATTTTGGCTCTCTAAGAAGTTTCCGAACCCATTGCTTCTACTGATACTTGCACCTTCTAACGTAAACAATGTCATTTATTGTGTCCTTGGCTTAGACTATTCTCACACCTGGGAAAAGACAACAAACTGGCTAGTGTGGATGTGGCTGTGGATTTTGTTGAGATAGATGGACATTCCTGTGATTTATGTAATTCAATGGCTAGGTCTGAATGAAGTCAGATAAACTTACCACTCGTCGTAGTGTTTTGCTGAGTTGTTTCAGAAGAAACCATAGTGCTGGAAAGCATTGTACTTCTGGTTGTGATGGAGGTGCTACTTGTAGAAGTTGTCTCTTTTTTAGGAGTCACCGTGGTTTTGGAAGTGGTGACCAAGGCAGGAGTGACTGTGGCTTTGACATTTGTGGTTTTGATATTTGTAGCTACAGGAGACAGAGCTGAGGTTGGATTCTCAGCTCTAGTTGTCACTTTTTCTGATGTCTTAGTGGATGTGCCTGAGGTGATGGTTTGAGAAGATGAAATCATTGTGGATAAAATTGTTCTGCTAGTCATCATGACCGTTGTGGGTTCAGTCCGAGAAATTTCCAGAGAGGTAGTAGCAGCTGTTTTGAATAAAAAAATCCTGAAGTTATTTACTGTGTTTTGCATTCATCTCACTTACTTTTCATAGAAAGAAATATCTCCGAGGTTGCTGGTGCCAGTTTACTAAGCTTTTTACATAAGGGTTTTTTTGCAGAATTTTTATACTGGAATTTTTGAGACAAGATGGCAACAGAAAATATATTTGTTCCTGAAGAGACGAAATTTAAGAGAAAGCAGTAGTACAATAAAACAAGGACTGGTTTTGAGTCATTTAGTGCAGGCCACAGCTTGTTAGAACCCGGGCTGCAGAAGTGATGAGTGAGCACCAGTGGTGAAATCCAATTTTTTTAACTACCGGTTCTCTGGGCATGGTGTGGCTTGGTAGGCATGGTTTGGTGGGCATGGCAGGAGAAGGATACTGCAAAATCTCCATTCCCACCCCACTCCAGGGGAAGGATACTGTAAAATCCCCATTCCCTCCCCACTCCTGGGGGAAGGATATTGCAAAATCCTCATTCCCACCCCACTCTGGAGCCAGCCAGAGGTGGTATTTGCCGGTTCTCCAAACTGCTCAAAATTCCCACTACGGTTCTCCAGAACCTGCTGGATTTTACTCCTGGTGAGCACGTGTGTGTATGCAGACGCACATAAAGCTGAATTTGTGAAAGTGAGACATGTGAGAACATAAAATCATCTCCTTTCCACACTCACTGCCACCACCACATCTGCTGGTCCACCAAGCCAGAAAGGTTGGGGACTACTGATCTAATGAATAAATACATATCAAAAAGAAGGTCTACCTAGATATAGCTTTCATTGACTTTAAGCCAGGTATCCCCAGCCCCCAGGTCGTGGGCTACCAGGCTGCGCCCTATTTGCAACTGGGCCACGTGAGTGGTGGGCCGGCACATATGTGCATGCACTTAGTCGCTCACAGGGCCTGGTTCCCGGCTCCCCCCTCCCCAATTTCAGGCTCCCAAGCCACAAAGGTTGGGGACCACTGTTTTAAGCAACTTTTGACAATATCTTCAGGGGAAAAAAAAAACTATTGAAAAAGTTACAGAGGCAGGTGTGGTGACTAGGAACCTCTTATGGTCACTGATACGGTGCATTAAAAAGCCAGTTTGAACTCTTATTTATTATTATGCTTCCCTTATTATTGTTACAAATAACTCAAGGGGGCAAAAATATTTAATGTTCCGTACGCCTCCTATTTTCCCCACAGCAACACAAGTTGAGTTGGACTGAAAAAGAGTGACTGGCCCAAAGTCACCCAGCTGGCTTTCATGCAGGACTAGAACTCACTGAGTCCTGGTTTCTAGCATGGGGTCTTATATAAATGTAAAGGTAAATAAAATCAAGTTTTTGTTTTTAATTGTTACTTTTTGGAGTGTGACACAAAAATCAAGTGGAGAAAAATAATAATAGCACAACCCTATCATCAGAAAATGAATGTGGATTCCAGAGATATTATCTTGGAAGTGTCATGAATTGAGAGTAATGGATTACTTCTCTTTTTCTACGGCAGCATTTTAACTTAGACTAGTTTTTAAAGCTTGGGCATGTCATGAAAATGGCTGATGATCGGATTTCGAAAGATCTCCTGTATGGAGAATTAGTGCAGGGAAAGCGCCTCAGAGGGAGACCACAGCTGCGATATAAGGATATCTGCAAGAGGGACCTAATGGCCCTGGGAATGGACATTAACAACTGGGAAACCTTGACCTCTGATCGTTCAGCTTGGAGGCTAAAGACATAGCATGGCCTTCTCCAATTTGAAGAGACACTTGTTCGCAGGCTGAGGCAAAGAGGCAGTCCCAGAACCAGCGAAATCTGGGGGCTGGGCAGGGGACAGAATGGATCTGCCCTCAGTGTGGAAGGGATTGCCATTCTCGAATTGGCCTTTTTAGTCACACCAGATGCTGTTTTAGGACCTCTTTCCAGAGCACGATACCATAGTCTTTTGAGACTGAAGGTTGCCAATGGAATGGCAAAGGAAGTTTTTAAAACAATATGCAATACTATTGCTTCAAAAAGTGATTGATAAGCAATAGGACCATTAGGAAGGTGGAACAATAAATGAAGATGTTGATGAGTTAAAACTTCTGCTTCCTTCAAATAGAAAAGATAGAATTCAAATACTATGTATATAATGCAATCCATTTTAAAATATTTTTTTAACCAATTGCTTAGCAATGCTTTTTTCCAGGAGACATCGCTATGCTTGAACATAATCTCCTCTGAGATAAAGATTTTAAAAAGTGTTGGCTAAACATTTGGAAAAAAACTGATCATCAGGATAACTATATTCATACTATGGGCACTGCCAATAGCATTAGACTGAATACCAAACAAGGCAGGATATTAGAATGCCAAGGGAATCTGCAATTTATTTCTTTATTACATTTCTTTGCTATCCACCTTGCCATAAGGTGATAGTCTGTTCATAAAAGGGATGTTTTTTCAGACATGGTCTCCTTTCCACAATTTGAATTGTGTAAAAAAGAAGTAATAGTAAAAGAAACTACAGTGTTCTTACCTGTTGCCGAAGTAGATTTTGGAGATGCAGGCTCAGAGGTTGATGGAGGAGGAGTTGAAGAGCTCTCAGAAGAAGGTTTTTTGGAGGTTTTTGGAGGAAGAGTAGTAGAGGGATCTGGAGGTACAGTCCCTGATGTTGATGTAGGGGCACTTGAAGGGGCCTCTGAAGGTGCCCTTGATGTGGTTTCAGGAGACCGAGTCCCTGAGGTTGATGTGGGAGCACTTGATGAGGCCACTGAAGGTGCACTTGATGGGCTTTCAGAAGATAGAGTCTCTGAGGTGGTTGGAGGGGGACTGGAAGAAGACTCTGTAGATGGAGCCTCTGAGGTTTCTGGGGGTGAAGTTTCTGTGGTATCAGGTGATGCAGATGAGGTTTCTGGGGAGGAAATTACTATCTCTTTAGAAAGAGGTTGAAAAATTATAGCAATAACAGGACATCATTAGCAGACATGAAGAATGAGAAGCAGACTATCATGGATAAAAATCTACATTTCTGGTCACTAAAAGTCAATAGTGATTTCATGGTGCAGAACAGGGGTGGGTTCTATTTACCTTTACTACCGGTTCGCAGTGGGGCCGTGCACGAAGAGGTTATAGAAAAAATGCTTTTAAAAGGAAAAAAAAGCCTCTGATGATCCTGTGGCTCAGCTGGGCAGGGGCGGGGCAGGGGGGCAGGGATTTTTGTTACCAGTTCTCCAAACCACCCACCGCCATCGCTACCAGATTGGGCAATCCGGTCCGAACTGGGAGCATTTCACCCCTGTGGTAAGGGTCTAAGACAGGCCTGTCAAACTGGGCCAAATGGGTCAAAATGGGCCAGATGTGTCACGTGCAGGCTACACCCATCCTGTCTCCACAGAGGCAAATAAAAAAGTCATGATATGTCATGTGACGCAATCAAGTTTGACACCTGTGGTCTAAGACAACTTTCTGTGGCCAACTCATCATGGGCAACTCACCACAACCAACAGGACAATTCAGCAGTGCATTAATCATTTTATTCAGTTACTTTTATTATTGGTGACCATATTTTTCATTGAAATTATTGTAACTCCTTGCATTTCTGGATTGACTTTATTTTATTATTATTGGCCATGGTTCCATCAAAATTAATTTAACTTTTTGTGGCTGCTGAATTGTCCTGTATTGAGTTGTCCCGTGGTGAGATGGCTATGGCAAGTTATCTTGTGGTGAGTTGACCATGGTGAATTGGCCATGGCAAGTTGGCCATGGTGAGTTGGTTGTGGCAAGTTGGCTGTGGCGAGTTGGCCACATTGAGTTGGTCGTGGTAAGTTGGCCGTGGTGAGTTGTCCCATTCCAATACGGTAAAGGGCCCCCTCATATCTGGAAGTTTTGTTCCTTTCTGCAGCTTGACTGGAGATTCTTCTTCCCATTGGTGCTTGGGATAAAGCAGTGTTACAAGAGACTCTACAGAGTTTGCATTCTCTCTGGTTCCCAATATAATCATTAAAATAAAGGAAACTGATTCTGGACTATGTTGGATAAAGAGCCAAACAAGAGGAAGAATCTGATACCATGTAAAATCACTCTTCTGTTAATATCCATAAAAGTTATTACTGTTCCTAAAACAATCAGATTTCTGCATGTGGATACATACTTCAACACTATTTCTGTACGTGTGTGTGTGAGAGAGAGAGAGAGTGTGCATGTGCCTGCAACATATAAAAGAGTGCCATGGTCTTAAAATTGTATTCTATTGACTATTGAGCCATGGCTCAAGGAATTCTGGTCAGGAATTAACATCTAACAAACTATTGCCTTGCTGTGTACAATTGATTTAAATATTGCGGTAACTACAAGAGGAAACTACGGTAAAAACTAATCTGCTAAATTGGTTGTTTGAATCAGATTTGCCCTTTAGCCATGAGAGGGAGACAAAGACTACAGTACTGAATTTAGTGCTAGGAAATATACCTTTTGCTTGGATTCATTATTTTACCACATGAGGGAGCCAAAAACCCTTGGTTTTTGGTATTGTTTATATAAGATATTAATTTTTAGGATAGTTGTTAAATTATAGAAATGACTACAAGATGTAAGCTGGTAAATAATTGGAACAGGAGAATTGCATTGCATGAGAGCTATGTTGGAATACTATTTAGTCAAAACAATTCAGGCTATAAAGACAAAAGTGGGAAATATACCCTAGGTAAGGTACTCCATGAGGAGGTGCATCAAATTGCAGGAGATGTCAAACTGGTAAATGATAAAGTGGACTTTTTAGAACACAATGGACAACAGGGACATATAATACAAGGGTGATCTAGACAAGAAAAAGAATTACATCTAAGGTTCCAAGCCATCCCTGTGGCTGTTGGGAAAGATAAAGGAGAAAGACGATTCAAGCTTTGGTGTAATTAACAAGTTGTGAGGAAGAAAACAAAAATGGATTTGGAAGTGGACAAATTATACAGAATAAACTCCCATTATATCACAATTAGAATAATCTTGAGCAGTGTGCTAATCAGCTTTTTAAGGAAACGAACAAAAGACAAATCCTGCACTGCCATTTTAATATCAAATTGAAGATTGACAATGTGGATATAATACTTTAAAAGAAATTCCTGTCAGAATCTTGAGGAAAAGAAAAGCATATACCTTCTTGACAGACATTCTGAAAAAGAGAAAGATCCGATTCTGTTGGAATAAATTGAAGGGGACGATCCATGTGTACCAGGAATGAAGGTTCACTCTAAATTCTATAGAAAAAGTGAAGGACTTTTTGCTCAAACACAAACTGACTTTGGATGGGATACAAGAAATGATGGAAACGGAAAATAAATCAGTCAAATTCAGTTACTTAACTGAGAAAAACAAGAAGAGACTGAAGGAGCAAACAGCACAACACTTTGACACACATTCTTTATAAAAATGGAATAAAAATATTTAACATGGAATATTAATGGGGCCTCATCAAAATCAAGATGATATTCCATTAGTTGAGGAAATTAAATGCAAATATAATTAGCTTACATATTAAAATAAAGGACAAAAATATGTGAGTAATAAAAGACTAGGAGAAGAATTCATTTCAGCTCAGCCCAAAAAAGATAAATGGAGTTGTATTACATGCAAAACCACAGCTCAAACCTAAATTATTAATATCAGATTAATATGGTAGGTTTGTAGCAATAGAATTGGAGCTGAATGGGATAAAAGCAATACTAGTTGAAATTTATGTACCAAATGAATGTGAAATGAAATTCTTTAAATACTTAACTGTTCAGGTGTCACACCTTTCCTATGAAAATTGGTGTCTATTGGATAATCAAAATGGAGTAATCTCTCTAGCTTTTGATGGAAGATTAATTAAAGGATAAAATCCTCTCAAGGCAAAATTCCTTGAGGCTTTCGCCTTTGAGTTGATGGACAACTGAATGTTGGTTGATTCTTGGAGGCATAAAAATGGACTGGGAAGAGAATATATTTTCTTTTCCAAAAAGACATAAACTATTTTCAAGAATTGATATGATCTGACTTTAAGAGTTTAGCTAACAGAATTTCAAAAGTGGACATTTTACCTAAAACCTTCTCTGACCATCATCCAGTTCTTCTGTTATTTAAAAAAAGACTTTGCATCATAGGTGGAGATTGAATGAAACTATTTTATAGAAACAGAAGGTCCTAAAGGAATGTCAAGACAAACTACATGAATGTTTTGATAATAATTTGGATAAAGGTACAGATTTAATGACTTTTGGGGAAGCAAATAAAGCTGTTATGTGCAGCTACTTCATTCAATATATCCCTTTGAAAAGAAGACATTCCAAGAAAAGATGTAAAGGATATTGCATGAACTTAAAAAGAAAGAAACTGAGTTTCAGAAGGCATCAATAGACTCTAACATTTTACATCAAATGAAGTTACTACATTCTGCAACTATCTATTTTGATTGTCTGAAATACAAACAACACTTCTTCTATCAGAAACAAAACTGAATTATGAGAAACAAAGACTTTGTGAGTTCGCAAACAAATCAAGAAAATGGCTGTCACATCATCTGAGAAAAGAAAAAGACAAGGCAATGGATTGGAAAAACCCAGGAGGGTGCAACAACACTAACAGAAGATGACTCTAATAAAAAGTCCTTTAAAAATTTATATTCTAACTTGTGTAAGGGAAAAGAAGTGGACATCCAAAAATAGATGATTATTTGGAGAAACAACATTTACCAAAGCTCTCACAAGCACGAAGGCAGGTGAATGATCCAATAACTACTTTTGAAATACCAGATCCTTTTAAAAAGATGAAAACAGGCAAAGTTCCAGGCCCAGATGAACTTCCAAGCCAATATTATAAATGTTTTGAAGAACAATTCCTGCAGCCATTGAAAGATATAATGAATTGTCAGGTGTGAAAGAACAGGACAACATGTGTAGTTCCAATTAAACTGATTTGTAGATCATGCCTACGCACAGGAATCTGCTCAACTAATGGTTAGCACTATTTTGGCACTAGATAAGGGATAATGGAATTCAAGAGGGTTGGACTTAATCCATTTGTGGCTACATAGAGATTCTAGGCTGATTCCTGTTTCGACTCTGCCCCCAGGTTCTGCCATTCCTTCTACATGAACTCTGTGATACAGGTACAGGTAGGCCTTGACTTACAACTGTTCTTTTAGTGACCGTTCAAAGTTACAGTGGCACTGACCATTTCTCACACTTACAACTGTTGCAACATTTCCATGATCACATGGTCAAAATTAGGAAACTTAACAACTGACTCATATTTATGCCGGTTGCAGTGTCTTGGGGTCACATCATCCCCTTTTGTGACCTTCTGACAAGCAAGGTCAATGGGGAAGCCATAGTCACTTAACAGCCATGTTACTAACTTAACAACTGAAGTGATTCACTTAACAACTTTGGCAAGAAAGGCCATTAAAAGGAGCAAAATTCACTTAACAACTGTTTCACTTAGCAACAAAAAGTTTAGGCCCAATTGGGGTTGGAAGTCAAGGACTACCTATTGTTAAAATGCCTCAAAGGTAGAGGGGAGCTAATATTGCCTTACTTCCTAAGGAAGGTCAAGAAATCACATCAACAAAAGAAAGTATAGACTGATTTCCTTACAAACTTTTTATGCTCATATTGGATGGGAGGTTGAAGAACCAGGAGTGGGCTGCTGGGAGTTTGCAGGGGTTCAGGAGAACCTCTAGCTAAGATTCTGTGCAGTTTGGAGAACCCCCAAATCTCACTCATGGCTGGCCCTGCCCATCCCTTCCCTCCTAGGAGTCCCCACATGGCCTTGGAAGTGAAGGGCATGCATGGAGGTTTGGGGAGGGTGAAAAACGGGCCTGTTGGAAGTTTGGGAAGGCCGGAAACGGGCCTGTTTCCGGCCTCCAGGGGGCCTCTGGAGCCTGGGGAGGTCATTTTCACCCTCCCAAAGGCTCGAGGAAAGCCTCTGGAGCCTGGGGAGGGCAAAAATGCTCCCCACCCGCCATAGTGCAGTAGGCTGACTAGGCCACGCCCACCATGGCCATGCCCACCCAGCAACTGGGCAGAGAATCCCTTGCTAAATTTTTGAAGCCCATCCCTGTGAAGAACATTTTGCAGAACTTTATCCATGAGAACCTTTTTGCTGAAAAAACAATTGAAGGATGATGTCAGGATGGCCTTGAATATTACTGAATATTCACAATACCACAATGCGAAACAGGCAGCCTTAATATTTCTGAATGAAGAAAAAAGCATTTAATAACTTAAACTGGGGTGCTGTGGTGATGGTGGTAAAGTCTTGAAAGAAATGGACTTTGCAAAGCAATTTATTTAAGATAGTAAATCTACACGCCCCAGCGAGTACACATACTCGTTAAAGGTGATCTAATTATCTAACATGCGAGATTCAAAAGCAGTGGTGAAATCTAAAATTTGTTACTACCGGTTCTGTGGGCGTGGCTTGGTGGGGGGGGTAATGTGACTGGGTGGGTGTGGCCATTTTTTAAAAACTTTAAAAACTATTTATTCTATGACCTCTTCCATGAAGAGGTTGTAAAAAAAATGCTTTCAAAAGGCTCTGATGATCCCACCTGTGTTGCCTGATCGGCAGAGGCTTTTTTAAAAAGGGTTTTTTTCTTTTAAAAGCCTTTGACGATCCTAGCTGAGCCGCACAATCATCAGAGGCTTTTCTTTTTCTTTTAAAAGCATTTTTTGGCTGAAGAGGCAGTAGAAAAAATGCTTTCAAAACTAAAAAAATGATGATTGTGTGGCTCAGTTGGGACGGGGGGGGGGCAGGGATTTTTGCTACAGGTTCTCCGAACCACCCACCTCCATCGCTACCAGATTGGGCGATCCTGTCCATACTGGGAGATTTCACCCCTGTTCAAAAGGGTACGAGACAGGGTTGCCCTCTGTCACCACTGCTTTTCAATTTAATTTTTGAAGTTTTGAATAGCAATATCAGGCAAGTTGAAAAAGTTATGGGTACGAACATTTAAAAAATGACTTATAAACTAAGACCTTTTTGCAATGACTTAGTTATATTTCTGCAAGACTCAAAGACTGGGTTGGAATATTTGTTGAAGAAGCTAAGCGACTTTGCAGTTTTATCTGGCTTTAAAATACAGAGAAAATAAAGACGTTAGCTGAGATCATTGCTGCCCAAGAATATGTAATCTTAATAAGGAATTCAAGTTTTAAAGTAGAAAAAAAAGTTAAAATCTTGGAACGGCACTGTCAAATTCAAATTCTAAGTTGTTTCAAAACAGTAGTATACCTTTCTGGAATGATGTTAAAAGGACTTTCCTAAGTGGGATGAACTGCAATTATCTTTGTTGGATAGGATTTTTATAACCAGAATGAATGTTTTACCAAGTAGTATTTTAGATACTACTGATACTACCAAGTAGTATTTTAGATACTACTGATATTGTTGACTTCTCTTGCATTCAAACCATAACAAAAGGATATTTCTAAGTTTATATGTCAGGTTCCAAAATAAAAGACTCCAAACCTTGATGACATTATATAGCAAGGAGGAAAAAACAAGGAATTAACTATAAATTGTTGCACTATACTTAAAAAAGAGGAAGGGTGAGTTTGATTCTAGATGAAAGAATGAGTGACTATAAAAATTTGGAGGGCCATGAACTGAGATTTGGATGGCATATCTATTTATGGTACAATAAGATTAAAATGAATGCAGACTTTAAGAGTCATATGCTGTCTTAATAATTTGGAACAAATATGGTATAAAACAAGACTGCCTTCTAAGATTCTTCTTTGGGTGTCACCCCAGAAAGCTTTAGAAAGGAAATGACAGGAAATGAAACCACATTGATGGATTTAGGGTGAAATAATAGTTTTTACTCAAGGTGAACCTAATCTCAAGCCAAAAGAGGGTTTGGAGTCAGAAGGTTTGTCACTGGCTTTCATACTTACAATAGAAAGAAAGATTTAATTTAAATGAGAAAAGTCATGATTTTGAATCTGTTAAAAATGAATTTGAAACTATATTCTGTGCTAATAGCGACTCTTTTGTAGCCAAGGTTTGTAAAAGGTTGCTGAAGTTGAATCTGGGAAATGAATATATATTAAATATTGTATGATTCAATGAGCAAAAAACTAGTTGTAATATAATGCTTGAGCAATGGGAAAATATTTTTATTTATTAAATTTATAGTTTGCCCATCTCATTATCAAGCGACACTGAGCAGATTACAATATCATAAATATCAGTATAAAACAACAGGTTAAAAACGTTAAAACATTGGACATGGAAAGTTAAAACATTAAAATATGTGGGCTTAACTCAAACATTAAAACACGTGCAAATATGTGGATTTTTATAAAATGATGTATCATTGGTATTTAATACTTGATAAATTGTCAAAGATGTATAAAGACATTTCAAGTGTCTATTGGAAGTGCAATTGTAAAGAAGGAATTCTTTTTTAAAAAATCAAAGGTAAAAGTAAAAAAAGACCGGGCCCAGATTTATCTTTTAATCTAGATGATCCTCAAACAAACATACAATGAAACCAGAAATGTTTCTTTTAAGATTATTCGATAAAGATCTTGAAAAAAAAAAGTTACAACTTTGTTACTCTATATGCTGACCATAGTGAGAACTTTATAAAAATGCATCAACTTCCACAATAGAAGAATGGATAGAAAAAAACGTGATATTACTGGCAGAGATGGCAAATTAACTATTTTAATTAGGGGAAAAAAGACTGTAGCTAGCTTTGCTTCCAGTTGGAAACTGTTTCTGGATGTCCTGATTAAAAGAGATGGGGGGGAAAAAAATGAAACTTTGGGTTTTGATGATTAAAATAGGTTGCTACCCTGTTTTCCCCAAAATAAGACATCCCCTGATAATAAGCCCAATTGGGCTTTTGAACGCATGGCAATAAGGCCAAGCGCTTATTTCAGGGTTCAAAAAAATATAAGACAGGGTCTTATTTTTGGGCAAACACAGTATTATAGAAATACTAGTATTCATTAACTATACAGAAGTAAAAAGTTGAGATTATAAATTTACTATGTAATTTACTGTATCGAAAAAAGTTGGAAGTCACTGTTTTGCTTTGCTTTTCCCTCACATCGCTCCTTTTCTTTACCTATTTTTCCCATTGTCTTTACTTTTATTTTCATTTTATATTAAGAAAAAAATAATAAAAATTATATATATACTGTATATATATATATATATACACACACACACACATATACATACATATATACATATATGTGTGTGTGTGTGTGTATTTGTGTGTGTGTGTGTATATGTTTTCTTTCCTTTTCATAGTCTTTATGTGTATTTCTCTTTAGCCAGGTTCTTCTTACGTAAACCAAGATTTTTATGCAGCTGCCAGAAAAAAAGCCTAGAAACTAGTGGATTGTGATTTCACTGAACTAGGGCTGCATAAAAATCTTGGTTTATGTAGGAAGAACCTGGCTAAGTCTTGGCATATTTGGGTCTTTTCCCGTGTAAGATTGAGAGTATCTTGGTGACGTTTCAACAAGGTCTTTTCTGATAGAACTTGAATCTTTCCAGAACTGCCAAATCAGTGTAGGTGGTCTTTGTTTAACAGCTATTCTATTAAGCATTCAGAATTGTAATGGCAATAAAAAAAGTTACAACAGCAGTAGCATTTAGATTTATATACCACTTCACAGTGCTTTACTACCCTCTCTAAGCAGTTTACAGTCAGCATATTGCCCCCAACAATCTGGGTCCTCATTTTACCGACCTCGGAAGGTTGGAAGGCTGAGTCAACCTTGAGAGGGTCAGAATTGAACTCCTGGCGGTCAGCAGAATTAGCCTCACACTTATAACTATCGCTGCATCCCAGCAGTTACATAACTGAGATTCAGATGCTTCCCAACTGGCAGATATTCATGACCACAATTGATGCACTTCACCTCTAGTTTTTTACAAGCAGAGTCAACAGAGAAGCCATAAGTTTTTTATTTTTTTTATTTTTTATTTTTTTATTTATATGCCGCCCTTCTCCGGAGACTCAGGGCGGCTTACAATGCGTTAAGCAATAGCCTTCATACTTTTGTATATTTATACAAAGTCAGCTTATTGCCCCCACAAACTGGGTCCTCAATTTACCCACCTTAGAAAGGATGGAAGGCTGAGTCGACCTTGAGCCTGGCTAGGATTGAACTCACAGAAATTACAGGCAGCTGGTGTTAATTGCTGCCTTTAGTAGGAGGCATTAGCCCCCTACGCTACTCAGGCTCAGTTGTAGTCATGTGATGTCTCGCTTAACAAGCAGAGGTCACACATTTAACTACCATGAGAAAGTGACGTAAGTTCACCACAGTTACATGTTGTCTCGCTTAATGGCCATGTTGCTTAGCAATGGCGATCTCAAATGTGGTTGTTAAGAGAGAGCTGCCTATATTTGTATCAAGAGAAATCATGCTACAAGCGGTTATGTGAAAGCAGAACAATATTCAGCTTTATATTTTCCCTTTCCCAGTTATAGTATGATCTAACTACTTCTCCTGTAGTCCTTCATTTTCCATGGCATCCAAAACTGATCTACAAATGATCCCAAATCCCACTTGACCCACCCTACTTGAATACAATCTAGAAATGGATCCACAAAACATGAAAAATCTTACCTTGTGTCCTCACGTGGGTATTCAGAGCAAGCATAATCCACAATGCAACCAGGAAGTGCCTTTGCATTCTACCCATTGTGGCTTGAGTTGAATGTCTAATGCACTGAAAACATCCATCTCCCTTTTATAGCTTCCGAAAGACTTGAAATAGGGCTTTTTTCGAACTCATAAATGTCATTTTGAAGCTGTAATATCTTGTTTGGAAGGGAAGGTGTGGCTCACTTGACTTAAGTCATATTATGTGCAAAATGGAATGCAGGGGTGGGGGCAGACCTGGGAAATGCAGATGTATATACATTGCATTAGCGATCTGCTTCCTGACAAGTTACGTTATTATTTTTAGATATGTTTGCTTTGGTAATTAATTGAAAGAAGGCTGGCGAATTTCGTGAGCAACACATGACAAAGAATGGGCTCTTGTCAATGTTGGTTTGTGTACCATGGCAAACAATGAGGATGGCTGTAAATCAGGATGAATTGTATTAGAAAATGGGTGGAGAAATATGCCAGATATACCGTAATGGATTTGAGTAGCCTTTGAATGAAAAGACGTTCCTAATGGACCGAATCCTGCCTTGCCATGACAGCTTTTTGTTTATGCAACAAGGGATGAGTATGAATCATGACAAATGTGAGTATGTTTTATAAATAAAAATGTGAAGGAAGCCAGTATGATTAAATGGTGAGAAGCACTGAAACAAGCATTCGTGGCATCGATTGACGTCATTCATTTATTGATGTATTGATTCGTGGCATTCATTGATTGACTTACTCTTCACTTGTGGTGGATGGAGGTGGAACACTCTCCAACCTGGTAGAAGATTTCCAAGGCCGCTCCCAACTCTGTCATTCTGTTAAATATTGGACCACAGTGGCTACCTCACCATCTAGCACAGAGATGGGGAACCATGGTCCCTTCACGACTTGTGAACTTCAACTCCCAGAATTCTTGAGCCAGCATGGCTGGCTCAAGAATTCTGGGAGTTGAAGTCCACAAGACATAAAAGGACCATCGTTCTCCACCCTTGATCTAGCACAATCCATTTCTGGGAATGGTGGGAATTGTAGTCCAAGGTGTCCTGATTCAAAAAACTGCCTCACAGCCTTTATGAAATATTGTGTATAAAATAACAATTAGTCCCCAATTATCTTTTTTTCAGAACTATCATTTGTCATCTGGGATTATGCAAATTGTAGGCTATGCACCTACAATTTCTAAAGGCAACTGTTCTGCTGACTAATTGTCCTCACGGTTAAGAAGTTTCTCCTTAATTCCAGGTTGCTTCTCTCCTTGATTAGTTGCCATCCATGGTTTCTTGTCTTGCCTTCTGGTGCTTTGGAGAATAGCTTGACTCACTTGTCTTTGTGGCAGCCTCTCAAATACTGGAATACTGCTGTCATGTAACCTCTAGTCCTTTTCTCTGGACTGGTCATATTCCATTCCTACAGCCATTCTTTATCTGTTTTTGTCTCCAGGTCCTTAATCATCTTAGTTGCTCTTCTTTGCACTTTTGAGCAATGGATCTCAAGAGTTTGCTCATCTATAGCTGTTTGATGCGAGAATCTCTGGCTGCCTTTGAGGTCCCTTGACAAATGTAAGGCATCAAGATGATCCTTCAGACCCATAACTGGTGAGCAGGGCAATTACCATATTTTTCAGAATATAAAATGCACTTCCCCCATATTTTTCAGAGTATAAGATGCACTTCCCCCCCTAAAAGAGGGTGAAAATTTGGGTGCATCTTATACATTGAATGTAGCCCCACCCACCCAACGGCCCCTACTCTTTGGCCTCTGCTTCCCAGCAATTTGCCTTCTTGCAGCAAACAGCAAACAGCCCGTTTCAGTTTCAGCTTCAGCACAGCCTGATTAGCACAAACAGCTGATTGTCGGTTGGATCAGCCTCCCGACCATCAGCTGTTTCAGGCTGCAGGGATTGCCATTGCCTATTACCCCCTCTGCGCACCCCATTTTCAGCCTCCGCTGTTTGCAACAAAAGGGATAAAAAAATAAAAATGAAAATGCTATTGTGCCATTTCCCAAGCTTGCAGTGAATAAAGAAATAAGCCTATAGGTGCAGTGTTCGCTTAGGGTTTGGACAGGACTGGAAGTTGTAGGGCAG
This sequence comes from Masticophis lateralis, assembly GCA_030761175.1. Classification (NCBI taxonomy): domain Eukaryota; kingdom Metazoa; phylum Chordata; class Lepidosauria; order Squamata; family Colubridae; genus Masticophis; species Masticophis lateralis. The sequence continues at coordinate 28,954,104 of JAUDYJ010000002.1, read as the reverse complement.
AGGGCAGAGGGCAGAGGTGGGTTTCAGCAGGTTCTGACCAGTTCTGGAGAACCAATAGTGGAAATTTTGAGTAGCTCAGAGAACCAGTAAATACCACCTCTGACAGGCCCCGCCCCTATCTATTCTCTGCCTCCTGGCTGATCGGGAGGAAATGGGGATTTTGCAGTAACCTTCCCCTGGAGTGAGGAGGGAATGGAGATTTTACAGCAGGGGTGAAATCCAGCAGGTTCTGACCCGTTTTGGAGGACCAGTAGTAGAAATTTTGAGCAGTTCGGAGAACTGGCAAATACCACCTCTGGCTGGCCCCAGAGTGGGATGGAAATGGAGATTTTGCAATATCCTTCCCCGAGGAGTGGGGTGGGAATTGAGATTTTGAAGTATCCTTCCCCTGCCACGCCCAACAAGCCAAGCCCACAGAACTGGTAGTAAAAGAAATGGATTTCACCACTGTTTTACAGTGAAACAGTGTTTCACCACTGTTTTCCTTCCCCTGGAGTGGGATGGGAATGGAGACTTTACAGTATCCTTCCCCTGGATTGGGGTGGGAAAGGAGATTTTGCAGTATTCTTCCTCTGCCTTGCCCACCAAGCCATGCCATGCCCACAAAATCAGTAGTAAAAAAAAATTGAATCCCTCTACTGGAGGAGGGGTATCTTCGTTTTTAAAATATTTCTACCTCAGGCCAAGTCTCATCTCAGTCTCTTATCTGTTTTCTCACAGTGGCCAAACAGATGCCTCTTGGGTATTTTATGAGCAGGAGATAGAGCCATATCTGCCTCCTGGAGTTGTTCCTCAGTAACTGGGATTTGGAGACTGGCTGCCCCAAAATGATGGGAACATTGAGCCTTAAAGGCTGATAGTTCTCCATCCAGGTTTATAGTTTGTCTTTAAAACAATTCAAAATAGTGTTTGCAGGTAATCCTCAACTTACAAACGCTCAAAGTTGTGACCCAGTTCTGAGGTTCTAATGGTCACCCCCTCCCATGGTCACATGACCGTACTTTGGGTGCTTGATGAAACAGCCTGTAACAACAGCAACGACATCCCATCGCCCAGTCAGCACCCATAGAGAGGGCCTGGTCAGAGTGCTGTTGGCTAGACAATGTTGGCTGGCAGTGCCCAGGGGTAGAGCCTTCTCTGTGGGTGCGCCCACTCTCTGGAATCGACTCCCTTTGGAGCTCCGGTTGGCTCCCGACCTTCGCACCTTCCGCCACGAATTAAAAACTTGGGTATTCAAGTTCCCCGACCTGGACTGATGGGGTTTTAAGGGTTTTAAATTTTAGTGGGTCTAACCAGATTTTAAGTTTGTATCATGGCTTGTGAGTTTTATTATTGTGAGCCGCCCTGGGTCCATTGGAGATAGGGCGGCATATAAGCCAAATTAAATTAATTAATTAATTAATTAATTAATTAATTAATGGCCATTTGCAGTGCCCTGTGGTTGATGGACACAATTTGTGATGTTTTTGCCAAAAATCTTTACTTCCAGTTTTCAGCAAAACCCATAGTGAACAATGGGTTTGTTTAATGACTGCAGTAAAAAGATCAGGTTGGCCATATAGGTCAGCTACTTTACCACTGTCATGACTTACAAATATAATGGGCAGGCTCCTTTACAGTTGTAAGTAGAGGACCACCTGTATTCCCCGTATCTTATATCTTCTAATAAATTCCGTAGCTTAAGATAATTTGATCAATTATCTTTCCCGCTCAATGATAAAATTTAACATGTCAAAAGGGACAAATGGTTAAAGTGTAAGATGGCATCAACTCACATCATAAAATAAATTGTAATAATCATAGACAGTAGCAATAGCACTTATATCCCACTCCATAGTGCTTTACAGAACTCTCTGAGTGGTTTACAAATGTCAGCATATTACCCCCAACAATCTAGGCCCTCATTTTACCAATCTCAGGATGGAATGCTGAATCAATCCTGAGCCAGTTAGGGTCGAACTTTGGGCTGTGAGCAGTGAGTTAGCCTGCAATACTACATTCTAACCACTGCACCATCATTGCTCAAATGTAATTTCAATTTGAAATTTAATTAATTCATTTATTTCAAATTTAAATTAAACAAAAATTTAATTAATACATTTAATCATTTAATTTAAGTTAAGTTAACGTTTTTGTCCCTGACTTTCTGAAAATGTATCTCTGGCATAACACAAAGAGGCCAAATGTAACTTCCACTCCTTCCCCATCAAATGTTGGGCATCCCTTGTTTTATAGATTTTTCCTGCCTTCTTCCAGCCCAATAAATCCTTCATGTTACATCTGCTCGACAGGAAATTTAAAGAACCCATGAATAAGAGGTATGTAGAAATTCATTCTGTGCTCCATCTGTAGGGGTTTTTAAGAAAAGATTGGACAGCTATTTGTCTGGAATGGTATAGGGTCATGATGGTGAACCTATGGCATGCATGCCAGAAGTGGTACACAGAGCCCTCTGTGGGCACGTGGCACCTTCACCAGCTGCTCTTCTGGTTTCTGGCGCGCATTTGTGCTGGTCAGCTGGTCTTCACAGGTGCTGGAACGCTGGAAAATGGCTTGGAAATGGCCAAAAAACAGGCCATTTTGGGGGCCTTTTTCGGGACATTTTTCAGGCTGCTTTCTGGGACATTTTCCAGCTGTTTTCTGAATGGCCCAAAAAATGGCCTGAAAATGGCCCAAAAAACAGCCCAGAAATAGCCCAAAAGAGGCTTGAGGACAGCCCAAAAAATGGCCAAAAACAGGCCGTTTTCCGGGCCATTTTTTTGGCCATTTTTGGGCCAAAACCAGCCTGAAAACCGCCAAAAAACCGCCTGAAAACAGCCAAAAAAACTGCCTGAAAATGGCCAAAAAATAGCCTGAAAACCGCAAAAAAAAAAAACAGCCTGAAAACCGCCAAAAAACAGCCTGAAAATGGCCAAAAAACAGCCTGAAAACTGCAAAAAAACAGCCTGAAAACCGCCAAAAAACAGCCTGAAAACCGCCAAAAAACAGCCTGAAAATTGCCAAAAGACCAGCCAAAAATGGCCAAAAAACAGGCATCCGTGTGCCAGCCAGCTGGTCTTCGGGTTTCCAGCACTCCGGTGCACACACATGTATTCACATTCCGGTTTGGGCAGTCAGTGCCAAAAAGGTTCACCATCACTGGTATGCCTGAGCAGGGGATTGGATTAAAAGACTTCCAAAGTCCCTTCCAACTCTGTTATTCTGTATTCTGTAAAATAGTTACCAGGCCTGCATGCAAGAATAGCTAGATTTGATCTTAGTTGCATCATTCAAACACAGTGTGCATCCTTGCTCAGCATTTCCTCTTTCACATCGTACTTCTTCCGTGATTCTCTACTCCACTTTCCAACTCTATTCCAAGATCTGACTCCCAGATTAAATGGCGTGCAACATAGGTCCTTGGTTGGACCAATCGTGGAAAAGGCAATCCAAGAATCTGAAAAAAAAAGAAGAGTTTCCATCCTTACTTCATGGGACTAAAATCCAAAATTCCTTGACAATTTTGAGTGTCACTACACATGCTTAAATTTATGTCCACTTGATTTTTTTTGGACCATACTCTTTGGACATCGCTGGCTCCCAGGGTTCTGCTGAGCAGCTGGTTTATGATGGAATTTTCATAAAGCGTTCATGAATTCCATATGATGGATTGTTCATAACAACACACATTTCGTCAATGGTTGAACTTACCAATGGCTCACCAAATAAATGGCCCTGTTGATTGGGTTACTTACCAAAAAAGGAAGGCTTAGAAGAAGCAACAGGGCTAAACCCGTAGTCAGGCAGATTGAGATAATAGCCCATAAGGGCAGCCCAGCAGAACCTAAAGAAAATGACAGATAATAAAATGGATAAGAACAGGAATTACATTCAAATAATATTTATCTCTCCCCAATTTTTTTAGATGTATATGGAAATTAATGAAATTCCAAGATTTTTCTGGATGTCTGGGCACACATTAATCATACCGAAGTAGGTAGCCTATTTTATCCCATGACTTCTCCCAATTCCATGCTTCCTATTCCTATGTATATCCAAATGGCAATGGTGTTATGTGGGCTTTTCTCGCAACACACTCCCAATTCACATTACAAAAGCCTAATTGGAAAACATTTTACCAAATAAAGAATGCTCTCTAACATATTTCACCCTGCCTTTGAAACACAGTTGATAATCTGGGGGCCTTGGTGATTTCTGAGCTTGGTGATTTTCTTGGAGATGTTTCATTACCCAACTAGTTGGTATCTTCAGTGCACTGATGATGTGGCTGAGAATATTTATAACTCAGGGTGGAACTGGGGTAATGAACATTACAAATATTCTCTTCTATCAATACAGTTGATAATCTTACCTGAAGTCCTGGTGGAGGTCATAATAGTAGGGGCAGGCATTGCCTTTGGGATAGGAACTTGAGGTGTCACATTTGTCGCAGAGGTCACATTGGTTCCAATAGCAGCTTCCAGAATCTCTCTAGAGAGAGTGGCATTTGAGTCAGTTGTGTGAGTTTCAGAAGTTATTGCTACCTTTGGAGCCAAAGAAATTGTGCCCATGGTTGTATAAGTTGTCCTGGAAAGAATGGAAGTTTGAGTAGTGCTATTTGTACTAATAGAGATTTCAGGATCACTTCTGGAAGGTAATGAACTAGAAATTTCAGGCCCAATGGAAATCTGGGTTCTGGCATCAGTTTTGGAAACCAGAAAGATTTCTGTATTAGTATTGAGTAGTATAGAAGTGGAAGTTTCAGTAACTGCAATGTTAAATGAGGAATTTGATGTGTTAGTAACTCTTATGGAAGGCACCGGAGTGGACATTTCAGGTACTGTGTTGGAACTTGCAGAAGAAGTAGGCTCAGGACTATTTCCTATAGCCGCAAAACTAGAGCTCTCTTCTACACTTTCTTCAGCTCTAGTGACATTAGTCAAAATAGAAGGTATTTCAACAGTACTTCCAACGGTTGTGATAATGGGCCTTTTTCTTTTAGAAGACTCCGTTTCAGGTATGATGCTTCCAAAGGCAGTGATGTCAGCAAAGGGTAGAGATGTTTCATCATCATTTCCAGGAATGGTAGGAGTGGAGACATCACCTTCACTGTTGGAATCCAGAGGAATGGTATCTTCATAGTTAGTTGTAGAAGCCAAGGTGGGTGAAGTGCTACCAGGAGAGGTAGCCTTTGTAGTACTGGTATCTGAAATAGGAAATAGTATTTTCAGAAGAGAGGATTCTGTGCTAGTGATATTGGGTGTAGGAACAGTTGCTTCAGTAATGGAAGCTTCAGAGATGGATACTTCAATGCCCTTGATGAAGTCCAAACTAGTCAAAGTCTCAGAAGTGGCTGAGATGGATGATAATGTGGTAGGGGAATTAGCCAAAAGAAAAGGTCGGACAGTATTTTTGGAGGACACTGCAACAGAACTGGATGCCACAAATGTTTCTGTGTGAGCCCTTGAACCTGGAGAAATGATGGTTTTTCTACCTGAGGTGGTCTCTGAAGCAGTGATAGTGGCCATAGAAGTGGAAATTTTATCTCCATTATCAGGAGCTTTGGAAATGGAAGTTTTGGTTCCAGAACTGGATTGTGTAAATGTGGTACTGCAATTCACTATCTCAAGAAAAATGGTTCCAGTTGAGCCTACATCACTGAGTGTTTTGTTAATGGAGCTTTTAGTGGCAGATTCAGTAGTCATTGAAGTAAACATTTTATCATTACTTCTGGGTGTCATCACAACAGAGGTTTCTGTGGCAATACCTATAGTAGAATTCACAGGCATAGTGAGCATGGTATTAGCTTTTGAATTCAAAGAAATGGTGATTGCTTCCTGTTGGATGTTCTCTTTGGATGGGATTCTAGCGAAGTGTTGAGTTATACTCCCCACAGTAGTAACATCAGATACAATAGTAGAGATTGCTTCATTTTTCCTGGAAGCTTCTGATGTGGGGATGGAGGCATCTGTGCTGTGAATGACAGGAGGGGTGAAGATCGTACTAGTTGTTGAAGTCCTGCTTCTTTCAGTGATGGAAGCCTCTTCAAGATGGAAAGTATTTGCACCACCATATCTGGTGGTGACCCAAGGAACTAACGTCTGGGCAGAAGTGCTGGGATCTTCAAATCTGCTGGCATCTGTACTTCCAGTAGAAATTATAGAAATATTCCGAGTAGCATTCTTGATAGGGGGTAAAATGTCCGAAGCAATTGTCTGAGATCCTGGCAGAAAATAACAAATGTGAACATACAAACGTCACTATTGTACCTTCTGTTTTTTGCCCAGTCAAATTTCTGTGTCATCCTTGAAAAGCATTGAATAAGAGAAGCATTCCAAAATAAATTTAGCCTAGGAAGGAGAACTAGATTTTGCCAGCTGTGTATTACAGTACTAAGTATGTGTGTTATCATTGGACCTATTAAAGGTTAGTGTCCTTTTGTATGGAATATCATTCCCTTGGAGATAAGATCAGCTCCCATCTTATTACTTTTCTGGAAGGTCCTGAAATCGTGATTCCATCAAGTGGGTCTGGGAACCCCAGGGTGATATAGAGCCAGTCAAGTGGCTAGTGTGAGTATATTTGCTGCTGCCACAGGGAGAGGCGAGGTGGGTTTTTAATGTTTTAAGTTGCCCAGAGTCACTGTGGGTAAATTGGGCAGCCATATAAATTTGTTTTAACAGAGATAGGGAGAGAGGGAAAGAGTGAGCAACACAGAGAGAGAGAGAGAGAGAGAGAGAGAGAGAGACAGAGAGAGAGAGAGAGAGAGAGAGAGAGAGAGAGAGAGAGAGACAGAGAGAGAGAGAGACAGAGACAGAGACAGACAGAGCAATAGCAATATCACTTAGAAGGCTGAGTCAGCTTTGAGTCACTCAAAATTTAACTCCTGGAGTGAGCAGTGAATTAGCCCTGCAGTCCTGAGCCATAGAAAGTGTTCACTGCTGTTCCTACTTGGAGGCTAATTGCATTTTTCCATAGCTGTCCACAAGTTACCTCCAGGTCCTTCCAGTCACAGGGTCAGGATTGCGATCTCCTGATCATAGTGGTCAGTAGTCCCATTCTCTTGCAGCATGTCAAAGATGGACCTTGATAATTATTAATCACTCCACGCCTTGTTATTTTGGCCCTGTTTAGTGACAGCCAGAGGCTACTCTTGAACATAATTTAGGATTCTTTCAGAAGAGAACTATGCCCATGTTCAGAAATAGCCTGACTCACAGGTCACAGGTATGGAGAAGAAGAATCAGAAGCATTTCTCCTCACTTTCCTCACACTGTCTTCCATGACAGTAAACCTGTCAGCTGAACTACAGGTAGTCCTTGACTTACAACTCATCGCTTGATGACTGTTCAAAGTTATAATAGCCCCCACCCCCAAGGTACTTATGACTTGGTTTCAAAGTTCCAATATCTTCCCCCTTTGCAGTCATGTGATTAGATTTCAGGTCCTCAGCAACTCACCCACATTTATGGCCATTGCAGCATCCTGCAGAAACATAACTGCGATTTATGAAGTTTCCCCCCAAAACTAACATTTACTACCGCTTTTTGCCCAAAAGATCCCATGGCAAACAATGGCCTCACTTAACAACCACAAAAAAGTTCACCAAATCAGGTAGGCCACCTGATGGTCTGTTTTATGACCAGCACAACTTACAGTCGTAAAGGTCAGGAACCATTACAGTCATAAGCCGAGGACCGACTGTACTCATTTGGCACTCTTCTGGAAGATTACTTGGCCCATGCTCAGAAATACCTCAATTAACATGCAATAGTTGCAAAGGTGGGCCTTAGGAAGAACATCAGGAAGACACCTTTCTACTTCACCCTGTACTTTTCCTCAGCAATATGTTAAGATTCTAGAAAGAGTTGCAGAGAAGAGCAACAAAGATGATTAGGGGACTGGAGGCTAAAACATATGAAGAACGGTTGCAGGAACTGGGTATGTCTAGTTTAATGAAAAGAAGGACTAGGGGAGACATGATAGCAATCTTCCAATATCTCAGGGGCTGCCACAAAGAAGAGGGAGTCAAGCTATTCTCCAAAGCACCTGAGGGCAGGACAAGAAGCAATGGATGGAAACCAATTAAGGAGGGAAGCAACTTAGAACTAAGGAGAAATTTCCTGACAGAACAAATAATCAGTGGAATGATTTGCTTCCAGAAGTTGTGGATGTTTCAACATTTGAGGTTTTTAAGAAGAGATTGGATAACTATTTATCTGAAATGGTAGAGGGTCTCCTGTTTGAGCAGGGGGTTGGACTACAAGACCTCCAATGTCCCTTCCAATTCTGTTATCCTGTTAGTTGAGCAGCTGGACAAGGGGCAAAACGCACTATTCTATGAGTCTCTAAAATTGACATGAAAGAGAGAGTCTCTTAATTGCTTTACTGCTGGCATGGCATATGGGCAGGAGGGGAAATGAAGCCAGGGAATCTACCAGGTGTGGGATTCAGCCAGTTTGCATCTATTCGGGAGAACCGGTTGTTAACTTTCTAAGAGTTCGGAGAACCGGTTGTTGGAATAAATCTTATTTTGTTTTTTCCCACTTTACAGGGCTACTCCTGTAAGGAAGACAAGGAAACATTCCAGTGTTGTTTCTAGTCTAATCTTTATTGCCCTGCTAACAGAAACTGCCTCTCCGGTTAACCCTTATAACATTGTAACAGCTAAAGTGAAGCACCAATCGACGTGAGTGACATTGAGTTGGCCACGCCCACACACTCACATGACCACTGAGCCATGCCTACCCAGCTGGTCATTAGGGCAGAGAACCGGTTGTTAAATTATTTGAATCCCACCACTGGAATCTACCAATTCTTTTTATTAATCTGGCTTCTGATAATATTGCAAGTACAACTCTCCCAAGTAGGGATCACCAACGAAGTCAGTACAATTGCTGCAGGGATGTTTTTTCTGCTGCCTCAAAAACTGTCGGAGAACTCTTTAACACTTGTCTGGAAGAATGTAGAAATATATACAGTACACAGAGAGAAATAAGATTGCCAGGCAGATCAGAAACTGACAGCGATGGGCTTTTGCCTCTGCCCACCCACCGCCTGCTTAAGCTCTGCCTACCATTAATACGTAGCACTCCCATGGTTCCCTTCTAAAACAATGTGGTCTCTGAAAATGGATGGCCCACCCATGTTCCAATTGACCCACAGGAACGTGTCATTATTATATATACATTATATATGGGTGGGTTCCCTGAGCCAATGATGGCTCTTTGGTTTCTCCAGAAAGCATGATTGCTCACAGAGGCTGCATTAGGGTGGGAATGGGCAGGCAAATATGCCCGAACTGTAAAGAGACCCAAATGCTTACCTGCTAATTGAAGACAGATGCCCATTACTATAATTGCTGGGATTCTTGAAGCATTGACAAAATAACTCCGTACCGCTGGCTCCATCTTGCCCCTGGAGGCTAACAGATCCCTTTGCAAGGAAAACTGGAATATTCACTCCTAGCCGTGCGAAGGAATGGGGAACGGTTAGGCTGGGCTCAGCTTAAAATAACCCCTGAACTTCTCCAATTCTGCTGGGAAATGGCACCTTCGGCCGAAGAGGCAGAGCAGACCCTACAAATGAATTGTACTATTTTAGAAAGGGTGAGGAGCTCTTTCTTTCCTCCTCTTCTTCTTTTTTTGAAACACAAACACATAATTAGATTATTTTGGTAACTTGATGGCTAGACAGGACTTGAAATGACAGTGATGTGGCTCTTACTGGAGGCTTTCAGCTGGGAGCATTTTAGGAAAGAGGGCTTTCTGACTGCGAAGGAAGCCAAAGAGACCTTTAACCCTCTGTGCTTTGAGAAAACGAACGGAAGCATCTGACACTGATGCATTTTATAGACGAGGCTACAGGTAGTCCTCAAGTTACAACAATTGGCTTAGTGACCATTTGAAGTTACCACGGCATTTTAAAAAAGTGACTTTTGATCATTTTTCACACTGCTGGCATGGCATATGGGCATGTTGCAGCATCCCCACCATTGCTTGATTTACATTGCTTGACAACTGGTTCATATTTATGACGGTTGCAGTGTCCCGGGGTCATAGAATCACCTTTTGCAAACTTCTGACAAACAAAGTCAATGGGGGAAACTAGATTCACTTAACAACCGTGTTACTAATTTAACGACTGCACTGATTCCCTTAACAAATGTGGCAAGAAAAATTGTAAAATGGGGCAAAACCCACTTAACAATGTCTCAGGTAGCAACATAAGTTTTGGGCTCAGTTGTTGTCGTGAGGACTACCTGTATATATTCGATAGATTCAAAACTTCAAGCAAGAGAGAGTGGCTCATTTGCTGTTTAATGTGAGTTTTAGTGTGAGTTATATTGATGTCATCATGTCAAGTGTCCAAAGCTTATCCTTGGCATGAAGAAAATTGTAGGTTCGGGACTTCCTATTTTCAGTGCAAAGATTTGCGCCAAAGATGGTGGTATGGACTCTTTGCATGCAATCCTAATAAACAGAAGCAGAAAGACTGGGACAGACAAGGGCCAGTGCTACATCAAGAACGACGAACGTTTCTTATGGCTTAACAATCAGAATGGATTTTTGTGTGGAAGGTCTACAGTTCCATTATCTTCTGGCTCTCACAACAAACTGTTTAACCAGCAGTTCTTCCAGTCTGTGTGTTTATAGCCAGGGTGTGCATGTGCCAAATGCTATTCACAGCACCATATTTATTTATTTATTTATTTATCAAATTTAGAAATCACCTACCCCAATCAGAGAGGGAGAATCTTGGATGTTCTCATAGAACTTTCAAACCTGAGATGGTCCATCCCTGGATAAGATAATGCTAAGTGACCAGAAGTCTGATAGGCTCATGATTTTGTTTAAGGAAATGGAGACTGTAATCAGGATTCATAGCTGGGCTGAAAATCCAAAGGCTTTTTCCAATGTGTGGCTCCTGTTAATGAGCAAATCTATAATATTGCACATAAATATGTAGGCATTAGCATTATATTTTCCATGACTTCTGCCATTATTGTAACATACATGTCATGTCACCCATTCCATTAACTTGTGGGGATCAAATATTAGGATATTTTTTTCTGATTATCCAACTATGTCCTAATTCTCACTTGCCTCCAGGCTGCCCAGATAAAATTGGCCATGCCAGCTATCTGCAGGCCTTACCTTTGTTTCAGATAACTATTACTGTACCTTGGGCTTAATTAAAATTTGTTTTTCTAAAATTCTATTGTTTTGCTTCTTTCCTACAACCCTGTAATTTCATTACTGTAAACCTAGCATAAGAGGTTTGGAAGTCTGCCAGATGATTAATTGCTCAATGGCAGGAGTGAAATGTGCTTGAAATGTTGAAATATCTGGATATTTGAAGGGTGAAGTAAATGGAATGGATTGCTGCTGTTTTTTTGAGGGAAAAACATTTTCAATAATCATAGCATAGAAAGAAATGAGGAGAACAGTCATCTGGTACAAGCCAGGAAGATGCAACGTGGGTCATTATGTAATCACCTGAAATCACATAATTTTCATTGAGTGGAAGAGACCTTGGAGCCATTCTAGACCAACCCCCCTATTGAAGTAGGAGACCCTATAACATTTCAGAGAAATGTCTGTCCAATTTCTTCTTAAAAGCCTCCAGTGATGGAGCATCCACAATTTCTGAAGGCAAGCAGTTCCACTGATTAATTATTCTCACTATCAGGAAGTTTCTCCTTAATTCCAGGTTGCTTCTCTCCTTGATTAGTTTCCATCTTCTATTTGTTGTCCTGTTGTCCTCAGGTGCTTTGAAGAATACATTAACCTCCCTGCCCCTCTCCTCTGTGACAGCCCCTCAAATACTAGAAAACTGCTTTCATTTCACCCATGGTCCTTCTCTTCAATAGACTAGACCTATCTAGTTCCTTCAATTGTCCATCATACAGTTTAGCCTCCAGACCCCTTATTATCTTTGTTGCTCTTCTTTGCAATTTTTCTAGGCTCTCAGCTTCTTTTTTGTATGATGGTGACCAGAACTGGACATTATGGCCAGCATGGTGTCATTTCTTCCTGCAGTTGCCCAGGGCTGGAGGGGACAACAGCCAGACATCAGTCTACAGATGACACTAGGATCATCTGAATGACCAGTATATTTTGTGTAAGTGGGATACTGCAGTGAAAAACTTCAAGATGGACCTCTCCCATAGTTGCTCATTTCCTTTACTCATCCCAAAACCTTAGGTCTCGCCCTGACTTGCTTGTATATCCAGTCTTGGCTGCATTTATAAGATATAAATGGAGTTCCAGGACCTGCTCCTTAAAATGATACTCCTCATGAAGCTATCTAAAAATTAGCAAAATCAGAGACACTCCCAGAAGTCAGGATTAGAAATCATTGGTGCTCCCAAGACATGTCAAGTTTGACTGTCAGGTTTCCTGAGAGAAACAGAAGAGATCTAAGCTACATACTTTTTATTCTCTCCATAATTCTTCTTGTTAGGAAGTATATGATCAGCTCATTATACTATGTTTGCCCCATAACAGCTAAATCTCCAGGATTATCTTTAGATTTGTGCCCATCAGTTGCTGAATAGTGCAATTCTGGTAGTATCTCATATTCCTTGCTGGGCAATAAGTGTGTGTGTGTGTGTGTGTGTGTGTGTGTGTGTGTGTGTTTTGATGTCTGTAGAGATTCTCAGTCATCCAAGTCATGATTGTCCCAAATGTACTTTTTCAGGAGGCAACTGGACTTTCTTGGGTTTTTTTGTTTTGAAGATGTTTCAATTCTCATCCAAGAAGCTTCTTCAGCTCTGACAGGATAGTGGGGAAAGGAAGGATTTATATTCCTTGCAGTATTATGAATTTTGATGGTTGACATATTTGTGTCATAGCAAGTAAACAGTGGATGACCAATCTGGCCAGCAGTTTATATGCTGCAAATGGGACCTGTATGACATTACATCAGATCAGACCAGGCCATATAACAACTTTACATCCAAGTTGACGTAAGAATAATTACATACAATTAACACAGGAAGTGTGTTGTCTGAATGGTGGTGAGTCAGTTAAGCAAGTTCTAGTGTTAAGTTCTTTTGCAAAGCACAATCTCTCTTGTGGTTAAAAGAAAAAAAATGAGAAGCTGGTGGAAATTTAGATTCAGAAAGCATCTCTTCATTCAGAAGAATTCAAATCATCCAGAACTCTAAGCTGGGATGAATGAAAGATTAAATTTGCTTTCTTGCACATTAATAATAATAATTTATTACAATTATATGACATTGAACTCCCAGTAATTTATTACTTAAACAAGCCTATCCTGTTTCTTTCCCAAAAGAAATTTTATGGATGTTCCTATTCCTAGGTTGTTCGGGTCTTTGCATCTGTGTCAAAAATAACCTCATATATGAGGAATATATTTCATACAAAATGTATATCAACTTAGAAACCACTTAGGGAATGGTACAGCTTTCAAAGTTACACTTTTTCTTCACATAAAGCTTTAATATATTAGCTTTTGTTTGTTTTATTAAATAAGAATAAACTTCTTAGATTACACTAGTGGTTCTCAAACTCGGTGACTTTAAGATGAGTGGACTTCAACTTCCAGAATTCCTCAGCCAGCTATGGCAATGCTGGTTGCTGGCTGGGGAATTCTGGGAATTGAAGTCCACACATCTTGAAGTTACCAAATGTAAGAAACATTGGTTTAAACCCACATTTCCCAAACTGTGTGCCATGGTACTGCAGGCCGCCACAGCAAACTGACAGGGCACTGCAGAATACTTTAAATGTTTGAGGGGAACACAGTAATAGTCGACATCTCTCAGACATGACATGAACTACAGTACTAGCTGGCCTAGATGTCACTGTAAAAGAATTACCAAGAGTCGTAATGGCACAGTGGTTAGAATGCAGTATTGCAGGCTAATTCTGCTGACTGTAAGCAGTCCAATTCTCACTGACTCAAGGTTGACTCATTGTTCCATCTTTCCAAGGTCAGTAAAATGAGGACACAGATTATTGGGGGCAATATGCTGATTCTATAAACTGCTTAGAGAGGGCTGTAAAGCACTATGAAGTGGTATATAGGTCTAAGTCCTACTGCTATTGCTTTTGCTGTACTAAGGGTATCATGAACTAAGAAAGTTTGAGAACCTCTGCATGAGACAAAAAATTGTTAATTTGTCATCCTGATTTATATTATACTGGTTAGTTTAATTAATTATTGACTATTACCTTGAATTTAAAATTGATACAATGTATTTTAATGAGCAACACTAACCTAATGTTATTTTGAAATTCTTAATCAGTCTTATCAATCCCTTTTCTCTTATTTTTTCTTTTTTTAGTTATGTGTTTTGCCTTGACTGTATTTTTAAAATGTCCACTAAAATAATAAAAAAAATATTCTGATGCACAAATATACATGCGACTAAAAAGGAAGAGAGAAAACCGTACATTGCCATGTAATATCTATTTATTTACAAAAATAGAAAGCAGGTAGAAACAAATTACCATAGGAGCAAGCAGGAAAGGTAATTTGGCACTAATGTACTACAGGAGGAAGAAAATTCACGTTTCAGATTCCTACAAAGCTCTTGCATTCCAAAGCAGTTACCAGTAATCCTCAATTGGGACTGAAATTTCCATTGCAAGTCAGTACATTGTAACTAAATTGTACCATTTTATAGCGATCATTAGCAAGTCATCTTTCTTTCTTTCTCCCTCTCTTTTCTTTCTTTCTCTCTTTTCTTTTTCTTCTCTCTCTCACTCTCTTCTTGATATGCTCTAAATCTGCATCATATCCTACCTCTTCAGACCATTCTTTTGTTCTCTCTCATTAGCCTTTGCATTTTCGTGAATGAGGTAAAAATTTTAGTACTGATCAATAACTTTTGGGATATTTAGTTAGCCAAAGATGGTTCCCCCAGAACTCCATGGGTTCCTTTCTTTATTCTTTACTGTCACAGAACTATCATCAGCTTCTCTGTCTCGTTCCAATCTAAGAATACTTTTTACTTCTTTTAAGCAGGCACTACATAACAGAAAGTAGATAGCAGGAGCAGAAATGGATGGAGAAAAATTCTAAGAATTACTAATTAACTACAACAGTCACCAATAGAAGTGAGATGTTCTGAAAGAAATATGATTTTGACACTAAACAACAGATGTCCATTAAAGACCATCATGGTTGGCTTCCGAGCCAATGTAGAGTCCATATTCTAAATTATTTATAATCTGCATCTACATGTGGAAGAAGAAAAATGTCCGGAATATATATACTGTGTACGTGAGTTCGGCAGCCACTCCTTCTAATACAACTACTGCTGGGACTGCAGAGGAAGAGACAATTAGTTCCAATTATGTCTTTTCTGTTGTTTAACATCTCAACACCGTCCACATTGCACAGAATGAGGGATGTAACTTCCTGTTGTTACACAGGTACTCTGTTGTACCGGACATCTTTTCTTCAGATAGTAGCAGAGCTAAAATAAACAAGAAAGGCTTTGTAAACATGAGGTCATCATTGTTTCTATTTTGTCTTTCTATAACTCCCTGGAAATGGTTACTTCTGTCGTTCATAAGTTTCTTCCCGTTTGTCCACTCCCTCAAGAACCTAAGCATGAAATCCACAGTGCAATTAGCAGCTAGTCCTGTAATAAAGTATCTCAAGGAATTACATGCCTCCCTGGGACCAATTGATCTATGCATCTAAGACATTAAATTTTTCAAGAAAAAGCTTTTATCCCTTTTTTTCATTGTCAGATCCTGGTCCATTTTCTCTTGGAGATTAGTGCAGAAGCAACAAACAAACATATAAATAACCATATATTTACCATGCATATCAATCCAAAAGTGAGCATGCCTCCGAATAAACAGCCCATAACAATCATCGCAATTTCCCAAGGTCTGAGGGTCACTTCATCTGTCAAGGGTTAGGAAACAAAAAGGAAACAGAATTTCAATTTAAAGGCAAACTATGCCCGTTCTTCTACGATTCTAAAAGAGGTGCAGCCAAAAGAGAGACCTGGATTTAGTCTAGGCTGATTTTGAGGAGCATTGCCTTGTCTGCGTACGTAAATATTTTGACTTTTTTTGCAACATCAAAAAATACAACCTGACTCTAGATGGGGCTGCTCAAATGAAGACCGCTTGAAGGAAAGAGATAAGAGGAAGATGGGGCCGAATTTTTAGGCAAATGGACTAGACACACCAAGTCTGGTTCAGTTGACATGGAATGCTAGGTCTACAAAAGTATCTAGAGATATTCTGCTCCTCAATATTATGTCTTTTTTGGATCTGCCTCTGAAAACACCAGATCTTCTCATGTTCTAAAGCACATCTGTTTGATCCCCTGGAAAATATAGATCTGAACCCTCTTGCTCAAAGAAGATCTTTGAGACATTTAATCTCAAAAGGATATAAATTAAATAGAGACCAGGAATAAGAGTGATCCTGTCAGAACTCATGAGCCTTATCTGTGATTTTTCTTTCTTTCTTTCTTTTGTTTGATTTATTAGATCTTTTTCTTTGGATCCTCTGCCCAATCTCATCTTTGTGCATAGTTGTGTTAACATAAGAAATGGCCAGTCATCCAGTGAATGTTGTGGCAGTGATAAATTTTTGTTTCCTTACTACTCCTTACTCCTCATTCTCCTCCATCATTCTAACTGGGTTAAACTTCAGATGGCCATACACAAGATGTGATATTTTTGGAGGTCGAAACCTTCAAAGTGAAATTGGGGACATATCATGCACATGGTCCTAGCTGCATTTTGGAGAAGAGTTTAGAGATTTTGAAACTGGAATACAAATAGTCCTCGGCTTACAACCACAATTGAGCCTAAAAGTTTTGTCGCTAATTGAGACAGTGGTTAAGTGAGTTTTATCTCATTTTATAAACTTTCTTGTCACAGTGAAGTGCTGTAGTGGTTCAGTTAGTAACACCATTGTTGAGTGAATCTGGCTTCACCACTGACTTTGCTTGTTAGAAGTTCGCAAATCGTGATCATGTGACCCTGGGATACTGCAACCGTCATAAATATGAGGCAATTGCCAAGTGTCTGAATTTTGAACACGTGCCCATGAAGATATTGCAATGGTCGCACATGTGAAAAACATCATAAATCTCTTTTTTAGTGCCATTGTAACTTTAAACGCTCACTAAACGAACTGATGTTAAGTTCAGGACTACCTGTATAGTCATGATAGGCTTCTACTAAAACAGGGCAGGAAACCAAATTGTTTTTGGCACAAAAACAATTAGAAGGGACCCAAAGACTGCAAAGATTTGGAGATTGTCTACCCCTATGGAATCTACGAGTTACATTGATACACATCTCACCTGTGGTGGTAGCAGAAGTTGTATGGCACCCAGTTGCTCCTAGGAGAGAATAACAAATCAGGGGTGAAAATACTAAAATAAATATAACTGGATGATTAGTTCAAATTACAAATGACAGCCCTAAAAACGATTCCATCAGATGAAATATTACTGCCATAATCTCTGCAGCTAAAATGAAAGAGACTGAAGCTCACAACCGCAAGTTGTTTTGTTGCAAACCACCATCTTTACTTCTCCAAAACCTTGCCCAAGGTTTCCTTGCCCAAACCACCATCTTTACTTCTCCAAAACCTCCTCAAAAAACATTCCCATTGCATCCTTTGGAGGAGCTTCTGAGGGGAATAAATGAGATCTTCTAGATCATGGGTGTCAAACTCAATTTCATTGAGAGCCACATCAGGGTTGTGTTTGACCTTGGGGGGTGGGGTGGGGTGGGCCGGTGGGGGCTTGGCCAGGGTGGGCATGGCCAGCTTCACATCACTTGTGTCGGGGCTGCCTGTGGCGGTCCGAACACTCTACCAGCGAAATCGGGCTCCCAAGCTCCTTTTTCAGCCACAACAGCCTCGTGCAACCCTCTGCCAGAGAAAACAGAGCTCATTTTTGCTGGCAAAGGCATTGTGGCCCAGTCCTTCGCTGTTTCCAAGCTGGCCCATGTGCCTTGAGTTTGACACCCCTGTTCTAGATGGTGTGGTAATAGTGGTAGCCAATTTTGTCCCCCTCCCATCCCCACTAGAGTATTTCGGTAGCACAAAATTGGTCTCGTTCTCTGTCCCAGCATCTCTGGAAAGAAAAGAAAATCACAAGATCCACCACCCTATCACATCTCCTCTTCCGTTATGAAGGAGAAAACCTACAGGGGTTTCCACCAAATGCTATTACCCAGATGTCCCACAAATGGCTGAATGCTTACCAGTTGTCATTGTTGTCATTGGGGTGGTAGTGGTGGTGGTGGTGGTAGTGGTGGTGGTGGTAGTGACGGGCATTCCTGTGGTGGTGGTTGTAGTACTGACAGGAACAACTCCTCCTCCTCCACCTCCTGTTCCACCACCTCCTGTTCCACCACCTCCTGTTCCACCACCTCCTCCTGTTCCACCACCTCCTGTTCCACCACCTCCTGTTCCACCACCAATTGTTGCACCACCTCCTAGAGTACCACCGGTTCCTCCTCCTGTTCCTCCTCCTCCTGTTCCTCCTCCTCCTCCGTCACCAACTATTGATGTTCCTCCCAGAGAAAGGTCAGTACCGGGGAGCAATCCACCACCACCTCCTCCTGGTGATCCTCCTCCAGTAATACCTCCTAGGAGTTGGGCAGCTGTTAAGGAAAAAGAACCATGGAAGATGACAGAATTAGCAGACATGGCAAAATTGACTTGTCTGGTTAAGGAAAGAGCAATAAACACATTTATTAGTGACTGGAAACCCCTTATGGACTTCTTACTGGAAAAAATATGAACTTATGATTTATGGGTTTAGAGAAAGAAGGAACTTATAATGTGACCCTAGCAAGAAGGTAACATATAAATGTACTTGCAACTGCTGTTAAAAAGTTTGGAAACAACCTCTTTTCTTCTTTTCTATTTTCCTTCCTTCCTTCCTTCCTTCCTTCCTTCCTTCGTTCCTTCCTTCCTTCCTTCCTTCCATCCATCCATCTTTCCTTCCTTCCTTCCTTCCTTCCTTCCTTCCTTCCTTCCTTCCTTCCTTCCTTCCTTCCTTCCTTCCTTCCTCTCTTTTTTACTTACTGTATTTTCCTGCGTATAAGACTACTTTCTAACACACAAAAATCTTCTCAAAAGTCGGGGGTCGTCTTATACGCCGGGTCTCATTCTCCTGTAACCAGGCAGACCAGCCCATAAAGCTCTGACGAGCCTTAAATGGCTCTGAGGAGGGTCGTCTTATACGCCAGAAAATACGGTAGCTATTACTTTATTTTTTCTGTTTGCTTTTCAAAACGTACAATTTTCCCTTAAAATTTCTTCAATTAAAAGTTTATACATATATACATATTGAAATGAGACAACGCTTGAAATGTGGTTAATGTGGTTAAGCATCCAAATTTCATCACTTTTAACCAGCAGCCAGACTGATTGAAGTCAAGTCTATTCTCTAAGCATGCAGCTGGAAACACACAGTTTATTTTCTAAGTCAGTTTGTATTTTGGGGGTGGGGGGTGGGGGAGGAAATAGCTCCATCTTTTTTTTTTCCCTGAGGAATTTGGAATGGCTTTATCTCCACACCAAACAGAGCCAGTTGTTTCGTTTTAGTAAAAGCAATTCATATTTTGTGTTCCTTATGGCATCCTGTGTTTGTTTTTTTAAATCCAGGGTGTTAGCAAAGTTGAAATAAACAAAAGTCGAACCAAAATTAAAGCTTTAACCAGTTAGAAAAAAAATACTACTTGAGATTGTTTAAAAAGTGTGACTAAGTGTGGGCTGGATATTTGCTTTGTTTAGTTATTTCAACCTATGTGAACTGCATCTATGCTGTAGGGTGGTTCACAAAATTAACAAAAACACCTAGACACACTCAAAAGCAACACATATATTAAAACAAAGCAAAAAATAACTATAGTAAATTATAGGTAGAGCAACTTAGAAAACCTTGGTCTTGCAGGAATCATGGGAATAACCCATTTCTCTGCTGTTTAACAAGTATTTTTACACTATGGAGTAGGCCTCCTTTGCTTTAGTTCCATTAATGAGGCATGGCTAAGCCTCTGACAGGAAATATCTATTTTGATCAAGAATGGTCATTTATCATTTGGTTGGAGTATCAAATAAAAAAAAATCAGCCTCAGATAACATGGCAATATTTGCAGATATACTGCAATACAACTTGGGGAAGGCCAGTAAAGAAAAAATCCACTCATCTAATAATAAAGGTCTTCTGAAGTTTAAAATTCAGAGCTAAATACTCTTTTTTTGAGAAGAACAAGGAATTTCATGGAAATATTTCCTTTAATAACTAGGTTTTTCCAAGCCCACTTCACTACTGTTTGCATATTCAGCTCAATTGCTGCTCGGTGTGTTTTCCTTCTTCAGGTGATCTCACCCAATCAGAGACCCTATAGGAAGCACTGTTTTGTCTCCATACCGTCTGTTCTCTATAGTGGAAATAACAATAACCAACATGTGAAAGAGCTGAAGAACTGACTATCTTCCCCCAATATCCAGAATTGCTTCTGATTTATTTTGGCTAATGGGGACCTGGCTCATTCTCTTGCCACATATCCATTTTTACTCTTGTTTTTAAAAAATAGATCCTATATTGTTTCTTTAAAAGAATGGAAACAGTACCCAGGGTAAAAAGAAAGAAAATAATTAAAAATTTGGGATCTGGTGCCACAGGTAAGTCACATAAGCATTTGACATTTGATTGTTCCCTTTGTAAAAAAAATATAGGCCTGGACATTACGTTCTAGGAATTATGATACTGTCAGATGAAAGTCTGAAGAAGATCCTGTTTAGCCCTGACATATTATTGAATCAGATCTTATGATGACACACACAGTTTAGTTATTTCCTCAGACACATTTGTCATCTACCCAGGTATTATCAGAACAGAAAGTGACATGCCTACAGGGTCAAAAATCATGACTATCAAGACTCACTTTATCATGATGTAATTAAGTTAGAACAGTGTTTTTCAACCTTGGTAACTTTAGATGCATATCTAGCTGGGGAATTCTGGGAGCTGAAGTCCACATGTCTTAAAGTTAGCAAAGTTGAAAAACTCTGGATTAGAAGCATAAGGATCAAGTACAATTACCTATCAACTTCTTCAACTCTTCAGTCCAATCGAATTTTGGATTTTGGCTAGAAAATAATTCCTCATTAATATAGCCAAAATTCACCAAGTTGGAACAAGTAGTCAGAAAAATCTTAGATATTCGTTTTATGTCATTGGCTTTAAAGCACCTGGTATTTTAACTATTGGGCACAGTATGTTAGAATCTATATATATGGATAGAGTACAGTGAAGGGAAGGATGTATGCTAAATACAATTAAAAATGCCAAGCAAACATAAGGATTAATTCTGTAAAATATACTATCAGAATATAAATTTAAATAGATGAATTACAGATCAGTAACACTAATAAAAATAAAATAGGTTATACAAGATATTCATAATGCTGAATAAATCAGGTTTGAAATTGTATAACTCTAGAAACAGGATGTTGGATAAGAGCACGTAGAATTTAAGGAAAATATCTACTTCTTGAGACAAGTTTCTTCAATTTGAATGGCTTCCAAATATGTGGCTCTTGATTTCCATTCCCAGAATTCTCAGTAAGGTCTGAGGAATTATGAGAGTTGATATTTACACATTCATTGGCATCTCTAATTAAAATGGTTAGAATATAGTTAGAGAGTAATGAAACATATGGACCATCTAATCAGGTTATAAAATACACGTCAATGGAATTTACCCTAACTATTGAAATAACTTTTTTCTCAATTGCATATCCCCAACATTTCTGCTACCCAAAATGAGAACTTGCTAGGTGGAAACAGGGTGAATTGAAGCTCCATTGACAAAAGAAAAGGCACAATGACTGCAAGAACGTTCATTATTATATAGTTTATAATCTACATTTGCACACGTATTTGTAGATTAATGTAGGAGTTAAACCACAGAACTATCTGTTAGTAGCAGTGAACATGGTAGGCTTAATGGAAGGTTAGGATGATGAGACAAGAATTATGAAGCAAGTGTGACCAACTCACAGCAGCCTCTCTTGCTATGGGAGAACTTCCAGCTCTACTCAGAGAAGATGCAGTGAGATGCAGTACAAACGTAAAAACTTTTGTCCTACCAGACTTCCCTTCAGAAGAGATATGATCCCTGTTTAGCAAGAAATAGACTTACATGTCCCTTGAAGGCATAGAGCAATCCAGAGGCACAGCGTTGAGGAGAAGAAAAGTGATCTTTTGGGGTGACCCATGGCTGATGAGTTGAAAAGAGAGAAGGCAGGTGGTTACCAGATGCCTCCTTTCAGATCTTGTCCCTGTCTCCAGTTTTATCCTTCCTTAAATAATCCTGGATAAAGCGGCTCTACCACCAAGTAACCAGTTCAGACTGTTATCATAAGACAGGGATGCTGACATTTTGCCTGACAAGATTCCTGACTTTTGGTATTTTTGTAAGGAAAAACAAAAAAAGAAGGGAGAGAAAATCCCTGTCTATTCATTCCAGAAGTGCCTATCACAGGAAACTGACACACAATTCCATGTAGACACAGGGATTAAGAAAAATAATTCTGGATTAATGTGGGGAAATGATGTATTAAACACACAAAGAAAAACACTAGTACGCCCAGAAACATGCCAATTAATACTTGTAAAAATCAAATCCTTGTATGTGGTTTCTCACAAAATGTTTATTTATTTATTTATTTATTTATTTATTTATTTTTATTTATTTATTTAATCAAATTTATATGCCGCCCTTCTCCTGTGGGACTCGGGGCGGCTCACAGAATAAAAACAACATGACTATAAAATAGTGCTAAAACAAACCAATTTAAAATCCCCAACCAATTAAAACCTCGCAGCAGATCAGGGAAATTGCTGAAAAAGCCATGTCTTCAGGTCAGTGAGGAAAGTGCAAAGGTCGGGGGCTGTCCGGAGTCCGGTGGGTAACCCATTCCAGAGGGTCGGTGTGACCACAGAGAACGCTCTCATCCTGGGGGTCGCCAGCCGACATGTGAGTGCACTGGGCAGTGGGAGGCCGGTAGGAGGTGGTCTTGCAAGTACCTCGGGCCCATGCCATAAAGGGCTTTATAGGTAAGTACCAGCACCTTGAAGCGGATCTGAAGAGCCACTGGCAGCCAATGCAGCTTGTGCAGGAGAGGTGTTACACGGGAGTAATGGGAAGCTCCCATAACAACCCACGCGGCTGCATTCTGGACCAGCTGGAGCCTCCGGGTGCACACCAAGTGCAGACCTATGTAGAGAGCATTGCAGTAATCCAACCAAGAAATAATGAGAGCATTAGTGACTGTACAGAGGGCATCCCTGTCTAGGAAAGGGCACAACTGGCACACCAGGATTTCACATGGACATTTGTCAAGGTAAAGGCAAAGGTTCCCTCGCACATATGTGCCAGTCGTTCCCGACTCTAGGAGGTGGTGCTTATCTCCGTTTTAAAGCCAGAAGAGCCAGCGCTGTTTGAAGCCATCTCCGTGGTCATGTGGCTGGCATGGCTAAATGCCAAAGGCTCACAAAACACCAAAAGTGATCCCTATTTTTCTACTTGCATTTTTTACATGTTTTCAAATTGCTAGGTTAGCAGAAGCTGGGACAAGGAATGGGAGCTCACCCCGTTACACGGCACTAGGGATTCGAACTGCTGAACTGCCAACCTTTCGATTGACAAGCTCATGTCTTAGCCACTGAGCCACAGCATCCCGCAGACATTTGATATCCGAATATTCATTCCAGTTCTCAGGTCCAAGTGGTGCTTTACAATTCTGGAGTTCAACCAGTATGGCCAATTCTGCTCCATTTCTTTGATACCTTCCTACTATAGAGTGTCCTGAACAGAGAAGAGCAACAAAGATGGTTAGGGGACTGGAGATTACAGCATATAAAGAATGGTTGCTGGAATTGGGTATGTCTAATTTGATGAAAAGAAGGACCAGGGGAGACATGATAGCAATGTTCCAATATCTCAGGGGCTGCTACAAAGAAGAAGGAGTCAAGCTATTCTCCAAAGCTTGGAGAGGAATTCTTGAGGGCAGGACAAGAAGCAATGGATAGAAACGGATCAAGGAGAGAAGCAACTTAGAACTAAGGAGAAATTTCCTGATAGTTAGAACAATGGAACATGAAAGAGCTTGCCTTCAGAAGTTGTAAATGCTCCAACACTGGAAGTTTTTATGAAGAGCCTGGACAACCATTTGTCTGAAATGGTATAGGGCCATGATGGTGAACCTATGGCACCGGTGCCACAGGTGGCACGTGGAGCCATATTGGTGGGCATGTGAGTGTTGCCCTAGCTCAGATCCAGCATGCATGCACGCACCAGCCAACTGATTTTCAGGCCTTCCGGTCCCACTGAAAGTCAGGAAACTGGTTGTTTCCAGCCTTCGGAAAGCCTCCGAGGGGGATAGGGAAGGGGGTTTTTTTTGCCCTTCCCAGGCTCCTAGAATGCCTCTGGAGTCTGGGGAGGGGGAAAAACAGGCCTACCGGGCCCACTCTGCCATCACGTGCCAAAAACAGGGGAAAGTATGTGACGTCACGTGCGCATGCACGGGAGGGCGGGGTGCATTGAATTATTGATGTGGACACCCGCACCCGTGACCCCCCCACGCTCCCCCCGCTTTTGGCACACGACGGCAGAAAGGTTAGCCATCACTGGTATAGGGTTTCCTGCCTGAGCAGGGGGTTGGACTAGAAGACCTCCAAGGTCCCTTCCAACTCTGTTATTCTGTACATAAGGTCTAGATATAGTTGTTGGTCATTGGTTACACTTGGCTAATAAAGTGTTGCAGTATTATATATTTATAGAATGCTGTAATTCTAGAGCTTTGATTAATGAAGACTTTACCAGCCCGATGCATGTGGAGCTAAAGGACTGTTTAGGATTTGGCCAGCTGGATATTCTAGGAACTGTGATTCTAACATATCTGGAGAACGCCAGGTTGAGGAAAACTTGACTTATTCAAAACCTACTGTAACCCTATCTTTTAATTCTGTTTTTTTCATCTTTGCTCATATTTATGCCAGGGATGAAATGCTCCCGGTTCGGACCAGACCGCCCAATCTGGTAGTGCTGGCAGTGAGTGGTTCAGCGAACCAGTAGCAAAAATCCCTTCCCCTCACCCATGCCCAGTTGAGTTTTTTTAAAAAAAAAAAAACTTTTAATAGCATTTTTTCTACAACCTCTTCAGCCGAAGAGGTTGTAGAAAAAATGCTTTTAAAAGTAAAAAAAAAAGCCTCTGATGATAGTGTGGCTCATCTGGGATCGTCAGAGCCTTTTAAAAGCATTTTTTCTACAACCTCTTCGGCCGAAAAGAAAAAATCCTTTTAAAAGGTTAAAAAAAGCCTCTGACGATCCCAGCTGAGCAGTGCGATTGTCAGAGGCTTTTTTTAAAACTTTCAAAAGCAATGCTTTTAAAAGGTTAAAAAAAGATTGCACACCACAGCTGATCACTCCCCCTACTTACGGCATGCCTCCTTTTGGCGCGCACTGCACGTGTACACCTCACATTTGGTGCGTGGTGAGCCTTGCACATGCGCAGTCAGCGAACCGGAAGTAAACCAGTTCAGATTTCACCACTGATTTATGGTTTTATATATTGTGACATGTTTTTATTGTGAGCTGCCCAGGGTCGCTTAGATGAGATAGACAGTATAAAAATGTGATGAAAGAATGAATAAAGGAATGAACAAATGTCACATAGGAGGTCATCATATAATGATAACCTCTAGATATTATTAGACTTTGAACTTCTCTCACCTGGCACCCTGCACATGTGTTGGGATCTATCTATCTATCTATCTATCTATCTATCTATCTATCTATCTATCTATCTATCTCTCACTCTAACTCTCTAACTATCTATCATCTATCTATCATCTATCCATCTATCTATCCATCCATCCATCCATTATCTATCTATCTATCTATCTATCTATCTATCTATCTATCTATCTATCTCTCACTCTAACTCTCTAACTATCTATCATCTATCTATCATCTATCCATCTATCTATCCATCCATCCATCCATTATCTATCTATCTATCTATCTATCTATCTATCTATCTATCTATCTATCTATCTATCTATCTATCTAACTAACTATCTATCATCTATCTATCATCTATCCATCTATCCATCCATCCATCCATCCATTATCTATCTATCTATCTATCTATCTATCTATCTATCTATCTATCTATCTATCTATCTATCTATCTCTCACTCTAACTCTCTAACTATCTATCATCTATCTATTATCTATCCATCTATCTATCCATCCATCCATCCATTATCTATCTATCTATCTATATCTATCTATCTATCTCTCACTCTAACTCTCTAACTATCTATCATCTATCTATCATCTATCCATCTATCTATCCATCCATCCATTATCTATCTATCTATCTATCTATCTATCTATCTATCTATCTATCTCTATCTATCTATCTATCTATCTATCTATCTATCTATCTATCTATCTATCTATCTATCTATCATCTATCTATCATCTATCCATCTATCTATCCATCCATCCATCCATTATCTATCTATCTGTCTGTCTATCTATCTATCTATCTATCTATCTATCTATCTATCTATCTATCTATCATCTTGCATGTTGCCCATCCTGCCTAGAGATGATTTATACTATTGAATGATGACAGCGATGTTGCAATGTTTGCAGATTTTTTTATTCCATGGGGATGTTTTGGAAAGGTTTTATAAAGAATCTATTGAAACACTAATCATTTTAATGTGACAAATATGCACAGGTTTTTATAAGAAAAACACTACTTAAATTAAACCCACAAGCAGAGGTTTGGTAAGGAAGAGTCTCAACCATGAGACTAAATCATCACATGGGCCTAAAACCAAGGAATAGTAAATGAAGCATTAGGATATAGCACCAATAACCTGGTGATGTCATACCTAGGAATGAATACAAAGGGTGAATGCAATTAAATGGGCATCTACAATGTGATCCCTGCACATGAGCAAGGGTTTAAGAAATGGAGGTGAAAGGATCCAATCTGGGTCACCATCACCAGAGACAAATGCTCTTTGGGTACTGTAAGGGTCTCCAAATCTGGCAAATTTAAGACTTGCAGATTCCTCAGAATTCCTCAGTCAGCCAGTTTGGAGACCCCTGGGGTACTGCCTGGACTTAACAGTGTAAATAGTAGAGACCTCCCATTTTAGAGGAGATGAGGAAAAGGAAATGTAACATTTCTAACTGGGTCCAGCAAGAAGTTTGCTTTGGGTAATTCCGATTCAGTGTTAGAATAGAATAAAGCTGGAAGGGACTTTGGAGGTCTTCTAGACAAGCCCCCTACTCAAGCAGGAGAACCTATACTATGTCAGACAAGTGACTGTCCAGTCTCCTCTTAAAAACCTCCTGTGACGGAGCGCCCACAATTTCTGAAGGCAAACTGTTCCACTGGTTAATTGTCCTCACTGTTAGGAAGTTTCTCCTTAATTCCAGGTTGCTTCTATCTTTGATTAGTTTCCAACCATTGTTTCTTGTCCTGGCCTCTGGTGCTTTGGAGAATAATTTGACCCCCTCTTCTTTGTGGCAGCCTCCCAATTACTGGAATACTGCTATCATGTCACCCCTAATTCTTCTTTTCTCCAGGTTAGCCATACCAAATCCTGCAGTCGTTCTTCATACGTTTTAGTCTCCTGGCCTTTGATCATCTTAATTGCTCTTCTCTGAACTTTTTCCAAAGTCTCAACATCTTTTTTGTAGTACAGTATGGTGACCAAAATTCATTGCAGTATTCCAGGCGTGCTCTTACTAGAATACAGGTGTGTTTCTCAACTTAGCATGTGGACTTCAACTCCCAGAATTCCCCAACCAGCCATGAAAGAAAGGTCATAACTTGAGGACTACTTGTATCGTAAAAACAATATCATTGAATGATATTATTATTATTATTATTATTATTATTATTATTATTATTATTATTATTAATTTCAATTTATAAACCGCCCTTCTCCTTGCGGACTCAGGGCGGCGAACAGCCAGAATAAAACATGGTATACAAAAGTTAAAAGCAATTAAAAATTATTAAATATTATTCGGCCGAGAATTAAAACAACCCAATTTAAAATCAATGTCAAATTTAAAAACGGAGGATGGGATCAAGCTAGCCCAGCTAGATGGAACAAATGGGTTTTAAGGGCCCGACGAAAGGTCCGGAGATCTGGAATCCTGCGTATCTCCGGGGGTAGGTCATTCCAGAGGGCGGGCGCTGCCACAGAGAAGGCTCTCCCCCTGGGGGTCACCAGCCGACACTGTCTGGCTGACGGCACCCGGAGGAGGCCCTCTCTGTGCGAGCGTACTGGCCGGTGGGAGGCTATTGGCGGCAGAAGGCGGTCCCGCAAGTACCCAGGTCCTAAGCCATGGAGCGCTTTAAAGGTGGTCACCAACACCTTGAAGCGCACCCGGAAGACCACCGGGAGCCAGTGCAGCTCGCGCAGGAGAGGTGTCACGTGGGAGTGCCACCTCGCTCCCATAATTCCCCGCGCGGCCGCATTCTGGACCAGTTGGAGCCTCCGGGTGCACCCCAAGGGGAGCCCCATGTAGAGAGCGTTGCAGTAGTCCAGGCGGGAAGTCACGAGAGCATGGGTGACTGTGCGTAGGGAGTCCCGATCTAGAAAGGGACGCAACTGGCGTATCAGGCGAACCTGATAAAAAGCCCCCCTGGCCACAGCCATGTGACCATAGGGATGCTGGAAAGGTCTTAAGTGTGAAAAATGGTCACAACTCACTTTTTTCAGTGACAATTTAGCTTTGAATGTTCACTAAATGAACTTTTTCGTTTAGTGAGCATGCAAACTTTTGGATATTCAAACATTGTGAACTTTTGTAAGTTGAGGACTACCTGTATTATTTTATTCTATACCTCTTTACATATGTGATACATATTTTGTACCTTACTCTATATTTGTGATTCACTCCACAGCCTTTTCCTTTCTTTAGCTGAAGCTCTCCCCATTTTCTGTCTCCCTCCAAACTAACTGTTGCTCCTGATTAGGTGGACTCCAAGCTATAGAAACTATTATTTCTAGCATGGCTTTCTTCATATTGGTCTCATGACCAATATCATGGATCCTGACTTTTGTAACAAAAACTGCCTTCTGAATTCTCTCTTAATATTGATTGCTTTCCTGATGCTACTTTTGATCTTAGCCAAAAGACTGAGAAGCAATATTATATAGAGGGAGTCTTCAATGTAGGATGAACTGCTAAATTTGAAGTTATGGAAGACCCTCCACATCAGTGGCGGGTTTCAAAATTTTTTACTACCGGTCCTGTAGGTGTGGCTTGGTGGGCGTGGCATGGCTTGGTGGGTGTGGCTTGGTGGGTGTGGCTTGGTGGGCGTGGCAGGGGAAGGATACTGCAAAATCTTCATTCCCATCCCACTCCAGGGGAAGAATACTGCAAAATCCCCATTTCCTCCCAATCAGCTGGGACTCAGGAGGCAGAGAATAGATGGGGGTGGGACCAGTCAGAGGTGGTATTTACTGGTTCTCTGAACTACTCAGAATTTCCGCTACCAGTTCTACAGAACTGGTCAGAACCTGCTGAAACCTCTGTTCCACATAGGTACTTATGCCCTGGTTCCAAAGTTATGATGCCCCCCAACTGTCACGTGACTGCATTTTGGGTGCACTTATGGCCATTTGCATCATCCCACAGTCACACGATCGTGGTTCATGATATTTTTGATGAAAACTAGTATTTACTTCTAATTTTTGGCAAAAATGCCCCTTAGCAAACAATAGCTTCATTTAATGACTGCACATTTACTGAACCACCCTGGTGTTTTGCTTAACAACTGTCGCAAGAAAAGATTGTGACATTGGATTAGTCACATGATGACCTGTTTTACAATCATCATGACATATGACCACAATAGGCAGACTCCATTATGGTTGTAAGTTGAGGACACTTGTATATAGAGTTAAGTAACAGTTCTATTATTAGATATTTTATTTTATCTGTCCTTACGGCAGTAATCGATTATTGTTTGATTAGTTGATAATGCTTTGCTGAATTTCTTGATTTGTATCAGTCTGATAGGATATTTCTGTGAGAAATGGAAGGCACTTCTGCACTGCAGCTCAAAGCCGATGGACTCTCGTGGGCCCAGTAGATAGACATGAACCTGGTGGAAGAAATCTGTTTTGTATTTCAAACTCTTCCTCCACTTTGACCACAGCAATATCCAAGTAGTCCATTCAGATTGATTGGTGGATTCTTCTGTTTCTTTACTCATTTTACTCATGCTGTGAAAGCAAAAACCTATTACGTTCCTTTCATGGATGGGTTTTTGTCAATCCTTCAAAGTAGACCAAACTGGGAAACCAAAGTTATGTAGGTCGATATTACTTTTATTGTAAAGTTATAGGAACAGAATCTTGTAAGTTTGAAGGCACATTTTAGAGGGGTTGAGAAAAACAACAATAAGGCACCCTTTAATGGAATCGTGGACATGCCAGCCAAGTGTATAAATCATTGACAAGTTGCAGGATCTGCCATACCCAATAATACTGCCTATCCAACCAATAGACAGTTCTCTTTTGTTTAATTTTCTTTCTTTCTTTATAACTTTCTGTGTTGTTTATTTGTCTTTTGGTGGGTTAAACTCAATTTAATAAAATCCTCTTTTTATTTTCCCATTCTATACCCATCCTACCAGATTTCCTGGAAGAGGAAAATCTTTGACTTTAAAACCTTAGTGTAGAATTGCTTTGTTGGATTTAATCTGCTGGCCTTTGCTTTGGATGGAATGATGTGAAATCCCTCTAATCAAGGAAACAATTCTTATACTGATTTATTAAAGTCAAAATATATTTTTGATGCTCCATTTGCCTTGTAAAGTACCACATGTTTTGGGTGGTTAGTGGTGGGATTAAAATTTTTTTATTACCGGTTCTGTGGGTGTGGCTTGGTGGGCATAGCAGAGGAAGGATACTGCAAAATCTCCATTTCCTCCCGATCAGCTGGGACTCGGGAGGCAGAGAATAGATGGGGGCGGAGCCAATCAGAGGTGGTATTTACCGGTTCTCCAAACTACTCAAAATTTCCACTATTGGTTCTCTGAACTGGTCAGAACCTGCTGAGTACCACCTCTGATTAACACCAATTCCAAGGTGCAAAAAGAACAGGGTTACCCATTCCCCAGTTATACTCCCCTAGAGTATGAAATAATAATGCCTTTTAATCCTAAATCCCTACCCTGCATTTGGAGCAGAAATGCTGTAGATGCTTCCTTCTCCATCTGCCCAATAATGTTTATCTTTTGGTCTCCCAACATTTAAGGATTCTTCTTCTCCACCCAGCCCCCAGCCTCATTTCCCAGCAAGGTGGCCGTGATCTCCTGCTTCCATCATCAAGGAGAAAAATAAGGAGAGGCATCTTCTGAAATATTTTTTTTATCTTAAATAAAGATAAAGTTCATGTGTAGGTACACTAGGATGGATTTTTCCTGTATGTTCACTTAGATTAAATACAGGGAGCAGAAGATAGGCAAGGATTGGTACTTGATGGGTTCCATCAACAGTCAAAGTGCCAATGGCTTGAAGACATCGCCACATCAGCTTTTTGCAAAAACATGTCTACTTTCCTGAGCTTCCATCTCTTGTTGTTGCCTTGAAAACAATGAATTGAAAACAAATGTCTAGTTTGTGTCAGAAAATAGTTGGAGCACTGGAGACCTTGAGGCTGGATCTTCTTCTTCATCTCTATTCATTCTAACGGTAGGCTTTGTTCCTCTGGAGCCACATAGACTTTGTGGTTATATCGGGCACACGGTTGCTGAGCCCGTAAGTGTCGGCGGTGAAAGAAGTACCAGAGCTGGAGACCACAAACACAAACAGTTTTAATTTGTATTATTATGATGGTGGGAACTCATTAACCTCAGCAGCAAGAAATTATTCAAATTTAAAATGATAAATGATAAAAAATATTAAAATTTAAAATTACAAAAATTAAGATCTGGCTCTACCAATTAGCATGGGGATCTACCCTGTTTCCCCCAAAATAAGACATCCCCTGATAATAAGCCCAATCAGGCTTTTGAGCGGATGACAATAAGGCCAAGCGCTTATTTCAGAGTCTTATTTTGGGGGGAACATGGTAAGAGTATGAGGTAACCCTGGAATGGCTGGTAGTTTGAGGGCACTCCTTCTCCCTTGTTAATCTTCTTTTCAACCTTCTGAATTTTTAACTTTGACTTTTACTTCTAACTTCTATATTTTAACTTCTTTTTAATTCGGTTTTTATTCAGGTGTTTATATATTGTTTTATGATGCTGTTGTAAACCATCCAAGTGAGATGGGTGGTAGACAATTAATAAATAAATGATAACAGTAAAAGAGTTGGAAGGGACCTTGGAGGTCATCTAATCGAACCCCTGCTCACGCAGGAAACCTATACTAGGGATTCAAACCGTCAAACTGCTGACCTTTCTGATTGACAAGCTCAGCATCTTAGCCACTGAGCCACCTAGCCAGCCATATTCTTGAGCAGGTGTTTGTGGGTCACTTACCATAACTGGGAGACCAGCTAGGAGGACCATTGCCAATAGGGCAGATAAGAAGATAAGAAAAATGGCCCAGCCTTGCAAACAGGTGGGATTTGATGGCACATTGCTGTCTGTAGGGAACAAAAGAATGAAATAAAACAATGTATTTTAAAAATCGTCCTTTCCTTTTTTTAATTTCCTGAAATCTAGGAACCACCCACCTGCACAACTTAGTTACTATGATTCTATGATTTTGGTAGCCACGTCAACTATATATATATTTGTTTGTTTATTTTAAATCTGTATGCCGCCATCTCGCCTACAAGGTGACTCTGCTTCCTCCAATTTTCACAGAACGATTCAATAGTGGTGAAGTGCTCAGTGGAATAACTAAGCTGGAACTTTAAAAGAGCAAAGGGGGGAGGAATACAGTAGAATAGCTTCAAAAAGGAAGGAGAAATCAAGCAGGTTAAGAATCCTTGTCTTACTCCCTTTTCAGTGTTAATTATTTACTGAGTATATTCCGTTCATCATATTGCAGATTCATGTTCACATGAATCATTATTCAAATTATTCCATCCAGATAACATAGAATGAGAACTT
This sequence comes from Masticophis lateralis, assembly GCA_030761175.1. Lineage (NCBI taxonomy): Eukaryota > Metazoa > Chordata > Lepidosauria > Squamata > Colubridae > Masticophis > Masticophis lateralis. Next base: position 28,920,970 of record JAUDYJ010000002.1, on the reverse strand, counting down.
GCAGACTAGGAGGAAAGATAAGGTCCGATATTTGTCTATGGCAGAATGTAGTTTGCAAGGAACTGAGAGTTTTGTGAGAATTCCATCCATCAATTGAACCATGGCACTTAGAAGGCCATACTTCTAAGTTGAAGTAAAAAGTTGAATACTACCAAACATTATTTGCACCACTTTCAAAAATGGATTTTAAATCACAATTCCAACTCAGACCTGTTTGAGTGACTTACCAGTGCTATTAGGTGAGGTGTAGAAGGGTAAATTAGTGGCCTCTGGTGCGTTTTCTGTCGCATTGTAAGTTTCATTGGCATTTATTGTGGCTGTTGAACTGGGGGTGGTTGTTGGGCAAGTTATCTTTTTATGGATGGCTTCTGGAGTCAAAGTTGCAGGGGTGGCATTAATCTTTTGAGACCCAGCATAGTTCTGAGGAGGCTTGTCCTCACAGCCTGTGGCTGTGTGTGCATGGTGAGAACCTAGAAAATGGAAAAGAAAAGAAAAAATGGGATGGATATCATTTGTCCTAAATCAACATTACTCATCATCATTGTGTTCTCAAGCATCAAGGATTATTTTTAAGCCTTGTGTTTGGTCTTGGACTATAAATAAAATTTTGGTATGATTTTAAGCCTTTTGATTTTGGTTTATTTGGTTATCCTTGGGAGTAACTGATCCAAAGAAGACCAAAGATGGAAGGAGCATATTGAACCTTTTGTATAGCAGAAATATTTAGTTTACTTTATTGTCATTGCACCTCGTACAATGAAATTAAATGCCGTCTTCAGTGTACATTATAATAATAATTTAAAAAAAACACGAACACATCCTTCACATTCTATACAATTGAATTGAAACCAATATTGCATTAATATTGCACAATGCAGTAGAATTCAATATAGTTACTGCCCTGGGATAGAAGCTGTTTTTCAGCCTATTTATCCTTGTTTTTATTGTCCTGTACCGTCTGCCAGATGGTAATAGTTCAAAAAAAAAAAAGGGTGCCCAGGATGAGATGGATCTTTAAGAATGTTTTGAACTTTCTTAAGGCAGCAGGAGCTATAAAGCTCTTCCAAAGAGGGGAGAGGGCAATGACAACCCTCTGGAGTGCTGCCTTATCTGCCACTGTGCAATTAGTAAATTATACACAGATACAGTAAGTTAAAATACTCTCTATGGTGCAGCGGTAGAAGGCCACAAGCAGTTTTTCATTCAGTTGTTTCCTGAGCAGTCTCAGGTAATATAATCTCTGCTGGGCCCTTTTGACCAGAGCTGCAATGTAAGCGCCCCAGATCAGGTCTTCTTTTATGATAACACCCAGAAACTTAAAACTGGCCCACTTGCTCCAGTCAGTCTCCATTGATAAGCAAGGGCTAGATATCTGAACTATTCCTTCTATCATCCACTATTAGCTCCTTGGTTTTATTTGTATTATGGACCAAGTTATTGTCTCCACACCACAAAAGCAACCAATCTACCTCGCCTCAATAGGCAGACTTATCCCCCCTGGAGATGAGGCCAACCACACAAATGAGCTGAGGAAATATTGAATTACCAGAAGCCCTTAACAATGATAACTTTAAAGAAATAAACAGCCTCTGCTTTTTAGAGTTTAGGGTGCTTGAAGATGAGGTGAGGGCTTTTCTGTCCAGATCTACAGATAGGCACTAAAGAAAGAGAGTTTCTTCATTAGCAACCTCTCCCAAACTGAGACTCTCTGGTGGTTCTTTCTAACCATCTATCCTTTTTCAAATGCCTCCCATTATTTCATTTTGGCACTAGAGGCTGAGGAAGGAAATTCTGCACTTCAGCCTATTTCCAATAAAATAGCCCTTTTGCCAACTCAGGAGGCCCAGTTCTGTAAGTTCTGGAGTAGAAATGCTCCTTTCATCAATTCTCTCATCCATTTTGTCAAGCTAATACAATTTCAATGGTCATCCATTCAGGCAGGGAAAGATTCAGGCAACATGGCAGCAAGGGGCTCCATTAACCATGAACTTTTCATTTTCTGTTGGAAATTCTCAACTTCCCACCAGGGATGAAATGCTCCCGGTTCGGACCGGATTGCCCGATCCGGTAGCGATGGCAGCGGGTGGTTTGGAGAACCAGTAGCAAAAATCCCTGCCTGCCCCCTGCCCATGCTCAGCTGAGCCGCGTGATCATCAGAGGCTCTTTTTTTTACTTTTAAAAGCATTTTTTCTACAACCTCTTTGGCCAAAGAGGTAGAAAAAATGCTTTTAAAAGTTAAAAAAAAAGCCTCTGATGATCGCACAGCCCAACTGGAGCCTTTTAAAAGCATTTTTTCTACAACCTCTTCGGCCAAAGAGGTTGTAAAAAAACCACCGCTTTTAAAAGGCTCTGACGATCCCAGCTGAGTAGAAAAAATGCTTTTAAAAGGAAAAAAAAAGCCTCTGATGATCCCAGCTAAGCAGCACGATCATCAGAGGCTTTTAAAAAAATTTTAAAAGCAATGCTTTTAAAAGTAAAAAAAAAAGTTTGCGCGCCACAGCAGATCACACCCCCCCTTGGGTGCTATTCTACTTACCACATGCCTTCTTTTGGCATGCACTGTGCATGAGCACCTCGCATTTGGTGCGTGGTGCACACTGCGCGTGCACAGCCAACGAACTGGTAGTAAACCGGTTCAGATTTTACCACTGCTTCCCACCCTTTCACAGCTGTATCTTCTTCTGGATTCTGACTCCCACTGAAGAAACATTGCCAACAATGAAGGGACACTATTTTCACTATTGAGAGTGAAAACTCAAGCATCACAAGTAATTTTGAAACTTCGAAATGTTCCTCAACTGTTGGCAAAGTCCAGATGACTTGATCCAAATAACGTGGGGCAAAGATGCTCACCTGCTACACAGAGGAACAAGATAGTAAATATACAGAGAATCCAGGGAGGGTCCTTCAAGCATTTCCATTTCTTCTCCATAGAAGCACAATAGTGTGAAGAGCAGAGGTCTTGGGTGCAGCAGTCAATTTCTGGCAAGTCTCCTGTAATATTTGCAACCCTTTTATATATAAGTGATTGCAACAGCCAATTCTTTCCTAATTTAGCAATACCTCTTCAAGAAAATAAATGTCTAATGCGTGAAACATTTGTCATATTTTATCAAAATATGCATATATATATGTGCATTAAAACAGGAAAGGACCTGAAACACACTTGTAAATCTGGATTTTTTTTTGGTCATCTTCCTTCAATTAATGGAAAAGATAGAGCTGGAAAAAAAAAAAAGAGAGAGAGACAGAAAGAAATATTGTCCAGATGCATTAAATTGCAGTGTAGCTTAGTCCCATGCAGTTAATTACAGAGGCAAAAATTAACAGTGTGATTAATGACCAAGCTGGAATGAACCCAAGTTGAACTGAATTATGGGTGTTTCTGGAAATGACAAACCTGTTCCTGAAGTGTCCTATTATTATTTTTCTGTATATAGCCCCGGTCTTTATAAAAACTCACCACTACTTATTACCTGCTACCTCAAGAATGCCTAGGATAACAAGGGCAGGGAATGAGATTGCTTCCCAGGTGGCTTCACTTCAGTCTTGATGAGAAGGCACTGAGATGTCAATGCTGAAGAGGCAAGGATGTACCTCTCAACCTAGAATCCCTCTGGATCCCCCCCCCCCCCGCAAGAAATAAATAAGACTGGCTCAACTCAGCCCAACCTAGTACCTTCCAATGCATTATGATTACACCTCCAATATTCCTCAGCTGTTGATAAAGATGGGCATCACAGCCATGTGTGGATAGGAGAAATGGGAGATAGATTTACATGCCCTTTGTAGAGTTGAATTGTCTATATGTGCATATCCTCATATTAGAATTGTAGATTTGAAAGTCAGGAAGCACATCATATTTTTCTGTTATGATTCCTTCTTTGTTAGGACATATTTATGTACACAATTATTTGGATCACATGTATTTGTCTGTCTGGAACTCGCACTGCGTATCAGACATAAATACAATCGAGAGAGTCCAGAGGTATTTTATGAGAAGAGTCCTCCATTCCTCTAACTGCAATAAAATACCTTATGCCACCAGACTTCAGATTTTGGGCTTAGACAACCTAGAACTACGCCAACTTCAGTCTGATCTAAGCATAGTGCATAAAATTATCTGCCACAATGTCCTTCCTGTCAATGACTACTTCAGCTTCAACCACAACAATACACAAGCAAATAATAGATACAAACTCAAGGTAAACCGCTCCAAACTTGATTGCAGAAAATATGACTTCAGTAACAGAGTGGTCAATGCCTGGAATGCACTACCTGACTCTGTAGTTTCTTCCCCAAACCCCCAAAACTTTAACCTTAGACTGTCTACTGTTGACCTCACCCCATTCCTAAGAGGTCTGTAAGGGGCGTGCATAAGTGCACCAGCGTGCCTACCGTCCCTGTCCTAATATTCCTTTTTTACTTACTCTTTTCACGTATTCAAATTATGTTTACACTTTTACCTGTTATCTTATATATGCTTGACAAATAAACTTATGATTATGATTATTTTAGTGCTGATAACCCATTCAGGGCTGCTAATAATAGCGATAGCATTTAGACTTATATACTGCTTTAAGTCCTCTCTAAGTGGTTTACAGAGTCAGTCTATTGCCCCCAGCAATCTGGGTCCTCATTTTACCAACGTCAGAAGGATGGAAGGCTGAGTCAACACTGAGTCAGTCAGGATCGAACTGCTGGCAGTCGGCAGAATTAGCCTGCAATAGTGCATTATAACCACTTGGCCACTAAGGCTTTTGGCACATTTATTTGTAACCATAAAATGTCAAATAAACGACAACAAGATACAAAAAAAGGGATAATCATTTTGGGTGTTTATGCAGAGTATTTCCAGAAAAACTCCAAATTGATCAGAAGAGAATATTTGTTAATCAGGGTTGAACTGTGGAGTCCTTGATGCTCTCTGAGCTTGATTGTTTTATTGACGTTTCAGTACCAAACTAGGTAGCATCAAAAGTGCTGATAAGTATTGGTAATAAAACATAACAAGAAAACAACCAAGCTCAGAGAGCACCATAATACAGTAATATCACTGACATCGTCTAAGCTCATCATCATCCCATCATCCCTACCTTTCTGGTGTTTTAGAAGTCTAGCAGGAAGAAGGAGGTTCATCTTTTGTTTTTGTAGTTATTTACAATAATTCTTCTGTTTTAATTACAGGTTATCTGTATATTTACATAGGAAATAGCATGCATTCTCTAGGTGTGTATTGAGCCGATGGTTCTTAATTTAACAGACCACTGTCCATAGTCTTTGCTAAAAATTTTGGCTTGATCACATAGGTTACACAATGAATAATTCACCAAAAAAATGTTTTAATCATCCGTGTCTGGAATAATTCCACAATTCTATCAACACTGACACAATTGTTCACACAATATGTAATTTTTTATTTTAAAACTAAGAGAACATTACAAAATCGCATTCTAAATAGACCTGGTGACCTGATCCATCTCCAGCCAATCTTTTTTTTCTTTCTTGGTGTTCTTATTTCTTCTTTTCTCTATCCGACTTAATGTGAAATCCTTATGGTGATGTACTGCAGAATTACTTTGGAATTGTTTTCTTATAGAACTCTCTATAAATGATTTGAAACAATGAAGAGCAATCTCTTGCTTGAGCAAAAGACTAGAAGATCTCAAGGTCCCTTCCAGCTCTATTCTGATTGATTGATTGATTAACTTTGATTGCTTTTACATATGTGGACCTCAACTCCCAAAATTCCTCTACCAGCCTTGCTGGGTGGATAATTCTGGGAGTCCACACATCTTAATACAATCAAAGTTGAGAAACACTGAACATCATTCTAGATTGGATAAAACATTGGCTATTGTTGGCCTCAGTCCAGTCTTTGAAATTGTTTTCTTATAGAACTCTCTATAAATGATGTGAAACAATGAATTACTTAGCTTTGATATTATATATATTTCGCTGATAAAGAAATAAAAGGAGACTTTATCAGCGAAATATAAATTTGGCATAAAATGGTTTGTCGTGAATGGATTGGAACTGAAAGGCAAAAGGGAAGCAGTATGCTCCCTCCTACACATTGGGGTAGACCAGGTGCTTCGACAGAAAAACACTTTATATATATGTGTGTGTGTGTGTGTGTGTGTGTGTGTTTTCTGAGGTTTTCGCGGGTGTTTGTATGTAGGTCTTTGGTTATTCAGGTCTTCTCCCGCGTAAAATTGGAAGTGTCTTGGCGACGTTTCGACAAAGTCTCATTTGTCATCTTCAGGCTGGTGTTCTCGGCTTCGTGCTTCCATTGCTCCTGGAAGCACGAAGCCAAGAACACCAGCCTGAAGATGACGAATGAGACTTCGTCGAAACATCGCCAAGATACTTCCAATTTTACGCAGGAGAAGACCCGAATAACCAAAGACCTACATATATATATATATATATATATATATATATATATATATATACACACACACACACACACACACACACACACACACACACACACACACATACACACACACACACACACACACCAATCAAAAAGAAAAGAGGAAGTCAAGCTCTCCACCTGACTTGGAGAATGTAATCTGTGAATATAGAATAACAGAGTTGGAAGGGACCTTGGACATCTTCTAGTCCAGTGGTCTCCAAACTTTGTGGCTTGGCAAGCTGGTTTGGGGGGGGGGGGAACTGGGCTGCATGGGTGTGCACAGCTCCACTCACACAAGAGAAAAGATAAACTCGTGCAGCATGGTCCAAACAGGCCTAGTAGTGGCCCATGGCCCAGGGGTTGGAAACCCCTGTTCTAGTCCAATCTCCTGGTCAAGCAGGAGACCCTATATTATTTCCAACAAATGGCTGCCTTTATCTCTCCTTCAAAATCTCAAGTGATGTACTCCATGTTCTCCATGACTCCAGTGAAGACATTTGGAAGTTTTTCCAGGCCAATCTGGAGATGTTGAAGACTGACTGTAGTTCCTTCTGCATAGAAATCATGTGCTGACCATTAACTTACACTCCCTTCTTAAAGTTGTGGAACTTTTTCACATGTGACAATGGGAAAACATCTTACCTCTTCTTCAGCAAACTCCCATATAAGCTTGTATTTACAAACTATTATTGCAACACCTCCACAATGTTTAGAAAGGGTTAGATGCAGTCATCCTGTTGATGGAAATGTAATTCTGCAGCTGGAACATTCTTTATAGATGTGTCTTATTATGAGTGTGGTTTGGACTGAAATTCACAGATTATGGACATAAGTCTACACCAGGTGCACCATAGTATAAAAGTAGATATATTAAGTTTGGTTACACTTCCTGTGTCTGGATTTTATTGAAAAAAAATTAACAATTGTGAAGTTTTCGCTCATAAAGGATGGCCAACACTGGAAGGAATATTTCATTTCTGACAGCCCTCAATAGGCTGCTGATTTTGTCTATCAACTTTTTTTAAAGAAAACATCAAGAAGGAGATGTTTGAGCTATATTTTAATTGTATGTATGTTAATGTTATGTTTATTGACAGATTTTGCTGTTGTTGAATTTTATGTTTCTTTTGTGCTTATTTTATCTTGATTGCTGTGAGTTGCCCAGAGTTTATGACCGAAAGGCATACAAATAATGTATTGGATATAGTATCATTTAATATAATAATAGATCAAACTTCTCGGAATGTTTGGGATAATTGTCCAAGCTTTCCTTTCCTTTCCTTTCCTTTCCTTTCCTTTCCTTTCCTTTCCTTTCCTTTCCTTTCCTTTCCTTTCCTTTCCTTTCCTTTCTTCTTTCATTCTATTTTGAAGTTATAAATATAACTTATTTGGGATAATTGTCCAAGCCTTCCTTTCCTTTCCTTTCCTTTCCTTTCCTTTCCTTTCCTTTCCTTTCCTTTCCTTTCCTTTCCTTTCCTTTCCTTCCCTTTCTTCTTTCATTCTATTTTGAAGTTATAACATATGGCTAACCCTACCCAATGTATGCATTTTCCTTAACTAGTTAATATAATAATTTATATTTTAAGATAAATCCCATTGAGATAAGATCTAATTATCATTTTTTTTTAAAAAAAGTTGATATTTATTATTTTCGCTTCACATTTGGCAAGTCCTGTCTGGCTGTCTTCCATGTAACTGCTTATTAGATAGGGAAGTGCATGTGTCACCATACTTCAGCAGTTTAGAATAACTGGAGCATATGAGAGATGATGCTGTTTGTGATGGATGTGACATATTGTGCTGATAGTACAAAGGCCACATTATATTTAAGATGTGCTCTAAAGAACAAACATCCTTTCTTCCCATCCATGTTAGATACATTGTGTGGGGAAAATGCATGTTTAATTCTACCCTCCATCTTGTAGTTCCATTGAATATCATTATTTCAAAGCTGGTATTTGCTGCAGGAACAAGTTAACAACAGTCATAAACACTTGAAGCTACAAATGGGAAGGATAAAGTCCATTCACCTATTTGGTAGTGTCAATAAAGTCTGGTTCTGCTATAAACATTCTGAGTATCATAAAATAAAACCCCAGCAAATAGCACAATTTGTTGTTAATAGATCTTTATTGCTCAATACAGAGACAAGGATGATGAGGATTATTTGATTCAGGACACAACCTGACTTGTCCTCTTTGGAGTGTTTATATACAACAGTGTTTCTCAACCTCGTCTCAAATTATATAGGGTCTCTTGCTTGAGCAAGAGACTAGAAGATCTCAGAGGTTCCTTCCAGCTCTATTCTGATTGATTGATTGATTGATTGATTGACTTTGGCTGCTTTAACATATGTGGACTTCAACTCCCAAAATTCCCCTACCAGCCTTGCTGTGTAGAGAATTTTGGGAGGTGAAGTCCACACATCTTAATATAATCGATGTTGAGAAACACTGAATATCATCCTGGGGTGGATAAGACATTGGCTATTTTTTTTAAAATTTGATTTATATGCCGCCCTTCTCCGAAGACTCAGGGCAGCTTACAATGTGTTAAGCAATAACACCAATATTGTTGGTCCAGATCTTGGTGTGGCAAAAACCTCTACAGCACATTAAAAACTAGATGATCGATGAGTGACAAAAATCAGGAGACAACCATCGGGAATATATTTGCTCAGTCCTTCACAATGCTCCAAAATGACACCTACGGACCAGTGGTGAAATCTGAACCAGTTTACTACTGGTCCGCTGGCTGCGCATTCGTGCTGTGCGCCAAACACAAGGTGCATGCACACATGCGCAGTGCGCAACATGCACCAAATGTGAGGTGCATGTGCGCACACGTGTGCATGAGGACACATGAGGTAAGTAGAACAGCACACAGGGATGGGGTGTGTGATCAGTTATGGCGCGTGATCTTCAGAGCCTTTTTTTAACTTCTAAAAGCATTTTTTTACAACCTATTCGGCCAAATAGGTTGTTAAAAAAATGCTTTTAAAAGGTTAAAAAAAAGGCTCTGATGATCGCAGGGCCTTTTAAAAAAATTTTTTAAAGCTTTTCTACTACAGGTTCTGGAGAACCAGTAGTAAAAAAAATGCTAAAAAAGAAAAAAAGTTTCAAAGATCGCATGTCGCTCACCTGATCGTCTGAACTTTTTTTTTCTACATTTTTTACTACCAGTTCGGTGAACCAGTAGCCTTTTTTACTACCGGTTCGGGCAAACCAGACCAAACGAGGAGCATTTCACCCCTGCTATGGGCTCACAGAATTACTGTATATGATCTTCAAAAATAAATGTTAGAAATGTGGCAAGATTACAAAATCTCAGGAGATGCCCAATTCCTGTAAAAGATCTTACAAGGTCAGAAGTGAGAATGGGTGAGCTCTTGGTGTCTTCTCTTGAGAATGTATAAAAGCTGGAAGATGTGATTACATAAATCCTACAGGATTTGGTAATCTTGAAACTATTTAAGTCATGTATGGGAGAGAATGCGCGTATCTGAAATAATCTATTTTGTAAAATTATACCGTGGCTGTTTGTAAAAAAGCTGAGCTTTTCCTAATATCTTCTGTTTTGTTAAACCAAACAGTTTGTCCTGAAGCAGTGGTGGGTTGCCCCCAGTTCGGACCGGTTCTATAGAATCGGTAGTAAAACCAGTGGGAGGCTCCGCCCACCAACCCTGATGTCATCAGGAAGCTTCTGCACATGTGCAGAAGCGCACGCGAGCGAGCAAAGCGAAAGCACGCATCTGGCCCCGTTGCAAACTGGTAGTAAAGGTAAGTAGAACCCACCCCTGTCCTGAAGCTACTTTAGGGTTTTTAGCATTTTATAATTTATTTTATTTACCTACTTAATAGTTTATTAATGGATTAATCCCTACGACTATATTAAAAAAAAAACATAAATAAAATAGAGAATCTAATTCCAGGGAAAATAGATAAAACTAAAATACAATAATAAAATACATACGTGATAAATAAAAACAATCAATACGTCACCTTTACAGGATACCCCAATCTGTTGATATAACAGGTTCTTAGCTCAATTGCCTTATTTATAAATTTAGTAGTCCTATTCACAATGTATACTTCAGAGTCCAGGACAAGATCATTTGGTAATAGAAAGTAGGTATAAATATCAGCAGTAAGTAAGTAGTAATAGGAATAAATATCAGCCTATTTTTAATTATATTCTCACTATGCGCAATGCATTACCCTGAATATTTTCTTAGATGAGAGGAAGAATATGATAAACCATATGCCATGTCTGCAGCAAAAACTCATATATTTTTGTAGGAAGTTAGCACCCACCTCTCTTCTAGAAAAATGAAATATTTTAGGAGATATTAGGCAGAATATTTCCCCTAAAAGGGAGGCAGAAACTTAGCCCCCCCCCACCCCCGCGTCGCCATTTTGTCAGTGGGCCATTAAGGCCTGGGCCAGTCTATTCAACTTAACAAAGATCTACGTCCTTCAGGCAGAGCCATAATAGGAATCCCAAAGCCCTTTCATTACATCATCACCCAGCAAGGCTCAACCAAGCTTGGGACTCAAAAAGACAACCTACGAAGTTATCCCTGCATGGCCCCATGGGAGTCTGACAACCAATCAGAATACAAGCTCAAATTCAAAAGCCCAGAGAGAGGGTATAAAACTCAGGCACTTTCAGCTTCTCTTCCTTTTTTTCTTCACCCAACATCATCAAGGTATGTGATTCTGTCCACCATTAAAACCAACTTTCCAAGCAGCCACCATGTTTCCAGTGTGTTTCTCCTCACTTGGAACTGAACCCAGGAGGATATTTCTTCCAACATTTTATTGGTGGAAAGCTAAATAAAGACGTAAACGGACTCATTCTAAAATCCCATTTTATTAGCATGAAAATAACTCACAGTGTTTCCTTTCTTGAAAAAAATTATATAACGCTTGAAAATCCAAGTGTCCTTCAAGCAAAAGGATTTTTTTTTTCCCAGTGAAAAGAAGGACCTTCTCTATAAGTGGAACATTTTTCTCTGAAGTTATTTGGGTAAATATGCGCTTCTCTTGCATTTAGGGGAGATTACTGTGAGTTCTAAGGATGGCTGCAGCTCGACAAAATAATTTCTAGAGACTTAGAAGATGGTTGGGTTTCTAGGCACCTTAAATCGAAATGTCAGATCTTCTCAGATGGGATTTTGCTCTGGCCAGTTGAGGCTTTCTCTTCCTCCCCGCCTTGAGTGTCTGCTTCAACGGGCCTCAAGAAGAAAAGGGGTACGGCTTGGTCAGTGATGGCCACGCGGGTTGCTGGAAAACATGCGTGCGGTCAGTTCCTTGCGCATCAACTCGTTCACTTCATACTGAAGGTCTTTGGAACTGAAGAAACAGAGATTCCTGCCAACGTTTGTCCTTTTAGCTTTGGAAGAGGCCTGTCGGGTGGTACCGCTCCTGGTGGAGGGAGCTGCCTTCCCACTGGCCTTCGCGGGCAAGCGAGCTTTCCTTTGGTGGCCCACTCGAGACGTCTTAGACGCAGGCAAACCGGAAGCCTCTCCCATCTCCTTCCTCTTATTCCCCGGCCTCACAGTTGGTGTTTTTTGGTCCTGTTTGCTTTTTCTGAGCTCTGGTTTCTTCTCCTTGGGTTGTATTAACTTACATGGCGTCTTCCCTCCTGGAAGCCGCTGTGCTTTCTTCTTATTTCCCTTTTGGGCAGCAGCAGCCATTTTCCTTTTCTCGCTGCCAGCTCTGGGGCTTAGGGACAAAGACGTCTGTCCTCTTGCCACCTCTGGGAATTGGCTTCGGTGAAGGGCAGGTGTGATTGGCTGGCTAGAGAAATACAATTGCCTTGTGGCGTAGCAGCTGGAGAGCTTCATAATATGTCTCTATGAGGCGTCCATCCTTCCCACCCGTATGCAAATACAAGGAATTGTGACATCAAACCCTTCGTTGGCCAATTGGAAAGATGCAGAGGAGTAATACGGTGCTTATTGGAGTCTCTGGGTTTGAAATGTACCCAATAAAGTAACAAAGGCAGAGTTAAAAATCCAATAAAGCAATAAATGAACTTCCCCACAATTAATTAACATCATTTTGATTAAATGTAGATTAAATGTAATGAAGGGGAGGTTAACATTGCTTGTATTTTAGAGCAGGGTATCAGATCTAAGAGCCAGTTTGATGTAGTGCCAGGCTTAAGTTTTAATGAGTTTTAATAGATTAGGCATGAAGTCAGCTGCCTGGATGCCCTTGGGCCAGTCACTCTCCCTCAGCCCTAGGAATGAGGCAGTGGAAAGCCACTTCTGAAACTTCACCAGGAAAACCACAGGGACTTGTCCAGGCCAGAGTCAACACTGATAGGCACACAGATGTGAAAACCTCAGATCTGAGCTATAAAAATTCAGGCGATCACTAGATGGCAGCAGAGATCAAAATTTCACAACCCAGGATACAGGTAGTCCTTGAGTTACGACCACAATGGAGCCCCAAATTTATATTGCTAAGGGAGATGTTTGTTAAGTGAGTTTTTCCCCATTTTACGACCATTCTTATCACAGTTAAGTGAATCAGCGCAGTTGTTACATTGGTAACATAGTTGTGAAGTGAATCTGACTCGCCCGTGGACTTTTGCTTGTCAGGTCACAGAAGGTGATCACATGAGCCCAAGACAATGCAACCGTCATAAATATGAGTCAGTTGCCAAATATCTGAATTTTGATCACGTGACCATGGGGATGCTATAAGAGTCATAAGTGTGAAAAACAGTCTTAAGATACTTTTTTCAGTGTTGTATCTTTGAATGGTCCCTAAATAAACGGTTGTAAGTCAAGGATTGTTTGTTTGTTTATATCACACCTTTATTGTTATTAATAAATAACTCAAGGCAAAGAACATCATCCTATTTTTCTCTACAACAAATCCTTATTTTAAAGAAAATTAGTCCAGTTTATTAAGATAATTGAAGCTGTCTATAATAGCAATAGCACTTAGATTTATATACTGCTTTACAGTGCTTTTACAGCCCTCTCTAAGAGGTTTACAGAGTCAGCATATTTCCCCTGAACAATCTGGATCCTCATTTTACTCACCTTGGAAGGATGGAAGGCTGAGTCAACCTTGAGCCTGGTGATAACATGACAGGTATAAAAGCTTTAGTTTCAAATTTTTTATAATATAAAAAGGTTCTCCCCAGGAGGCATGAATTCCTGATGCTTGTTACTTATTTATTTTTGCTTCAATTAGAAATCCACTTTAGCCAGAGGCAGGCAAGCAATACCTAATTGATACCACTGCTAATTAAGATATTAATCTTCATAGTTTTCAGATTATTATCTTTTAATTTTTTGAAAAGTGCTATATGGTACGTGGAAACAAGCTGCTTTATCATTAAGTGTAACAACCAACTTAGGTAACAATTAGCTGAGAATTTTCGCGCTCCCGCTGCGAACTGGTAGTAAAGGTAAGTGGAACCCACCCCTGCTTCCGAGGTTGGTAAAATGAGGACCCAGATTGGTGGGGGCAATATGTTGACTCTAAACCACTTAGGGACTGTAAAGCACTATGAAGCAGTATATAAGTCTATGTGCTATTGCTATCTCATCCTCTGCTATCATCTTCTCTTTTTGCCTACCATCTTTCCCAACATCAGGGTCTTTTCCAATGAGTCCTCTCTTCTCATTAGGTGGCCAAAGTATTTGAGCTTCAGCTTCAGCATCTGTCCTTCCAAAGAACAGTCAGTTTTTGAATGGGAGATCTCTTGTGAGAGCCCTAGAATGGTAGGCTAAGGTAACCTAGACACTCACCTATCTTCTGGTGAATGATGATGGTAGTGTTGGCTATAAATACCAAGAAACTGGAAGTCAAATCGATATGTTTGACCAAGACAATTGTAGCTCCTAGGCTGCTAGTAACTTCCAGAATCCTTTCTTGTGGCCAACTTAAAACTGAGAACAATTTCCTATTTTGAGATGGAAATGCACATGAAAATTTTTAAGTAAGCTATAAAATAGGCCAATTCCAACAAGAAACAAAAAAAAAAACCTCTCCCAAAATTTCAATTCCATCTTCTTATGGGAGATAGCCTCACTGAACAGCAACCATAGCAACATTTAAAGCAATTCATTCTTGTAGCACTGAGTGGCCATTTAAATCATTTCCTTCAAGACTCTCTGATGCTTAATCTGTTGGACAAAATATCAAGGGAGTTTGAAGTAGTACTTTTTAAAGCTTGGCAAAAAGTTCTCAATTGCTATAATACTTTAATAATCTTTCCCAGCAGGAGTTAATAAAGGGAGAAAAGGATTAACAGGCATTCCTAATTTATTCTTATGCAGCAGACACTGTTGGATATGCATAAGCTTCTTTGGGCTCAAATGGATTTAAAAGGAAACTGATTACAATCAAATCTATATATAAAAAAGTAAGTTTAAAATAATCTATGCATAATGGAAAATCGTTTCCGGCAACCATCTCTGTTTGCACTGAAATGATGCATGACTTAATGACAAGGAGTAATTCACTTTAAATGAACTCTGTGAATCAATCCCATGAGTTGTGTTGGAACTGTGTGCGTGCGTGCATGTGTGTAGCTTTTATGGAATAAGGTATGGATTTGTTATCACAAAAATAAAACTCTTGCAAACTGAGGCCATAGAAAACTGTTGAATGATGTCCAAAAATGTGTAAGAGATACAGTGCACTCTTATTCTTTGTACTGCCATGTAGTCCAGTGCTTCCCAATGCTGGGTATGTTACACAAAAGGGTTTTTTCTTTGGGTAACAATACACAAACCCATTACTCATCAAACAGGGACATTTAAGTTCACCTAAAGTTCGCCACATGTATTAAAAGAGAGTCAAAAATCTCCCAAAGTATTCCTAATAGGACAAAAATTGATGACACTACCAACAGAAATTTATTGAAATGACATCAAGGTCATTCAATGGTACTGTTTCATCAAACTCAAGATAATCCTTGAGTTATGTCCATTCATTCAGCAATCATTCAAAGTTACATCAGTGCTGAAGGAAAGGACTTATGACTGGTCTTTGAAGTTTGATAAGACTTTTGATAAGCAGTTTTGGGTAAGGAAGAAAAAAGTTTGCAAGGCACTGATGAGGCAGTGAGTCAGGCATCCTTAAAAAGCAGCAGCATCCTTTGCTGAAGTCTGCAGCAGTAGCCTTTGATGAAGTCATTCATTACCAAGTGGTTCTGTATAATCATCCAGGATGGGTTTACTTGCATAGCTCAAGGCATTTGAGGCCAACAGAAAGTAGGAATGTGTCATCACTGTGGCTGGATTTGATTCTACAATCAACACAGCAGCTCACCATGGACAGGACAAATTGCAAGATGGCAATCTAATACATCAGTAAAATTGGACTAAGTGGAAATGAGACAGCAATTTAAAGAAAATGTTCTTTTGACAGTTCTCTTTTGCTTCTCTGTTGGGACAACCAGGCCTCCTGCTGGTAAAATTACAAACTTACTAAAGCAGTAATAATAGAGAGTCTGGACTAATAACATTCCAGTCCACTAGATGGCAGCAAAGGCATACAGGAAAAATTACATAGGCCTGTAAATTTCTGAAGCCAGAAATTAAAACTGACTTGAAGAACTGACATACAAACACATAGATTATAAAGTTATAATTACATACTTTATATTATTTTTTTCTTTCATAAAATGAGGTCATGTAACCATGGAACAATGTAAACAGCTGAAAATGTGGCACCGAGTGTGGTCATGTGACTGCAAGTGGGCAGCAACCACCAGAATTTTAAATCCAGATCATAAGCACTCCTCAGGTAGGTCCATCAGAACTTCAAACTCACTTAAGTCAAGGACTACCTGTATCAGGGCAACTCTCCAACTACAGCTGGAGTGAACTGTCCATGGTCCTGAACTCCTTTGCCCGTCAACGAAGGATCTCCATAGACTCCAACTTGGAAAACCGGCGCTTTAAAAAAAAAAAATTCTAACAGTAAAGGTAAAGATTCCCCTCACACATATGTGCTAGTCATTCCCGACTCTAGGGGGCGGTGCTCATCTCTGTTTCAAAGCCGAAGATCCAGCGCTGTCCAAAGACGTCTCCATGGTCATGTGGCCGGCACGAATAAACGCCAAAGACGCACAGAACGCTGTTACCTTCCCACCAAAGGTGGTCCCTATTTTTCTACTTGCATTTTTTACATGCTTTCGAACTGCTAGGTTGGTAGAAGCTGGGACAAGTAATGGGAGCTCACCCCGTTACACGGCACTAGGGATTCGAACCACTGAACTGCCAACCTTTTGATCAACAAGCTCAGTGTCTTAGCCATTGAGCCACCATGTCCTTTCACATAACATATCATACTTTATATATAACATAACGTATCATAACAGTAAGCATGTTAAAAACATAAATATTTTAATAGGGTATCAAACAATATTACACGCCAAGCGAAATGAAGCAGTCTGAACTGTGTAGTCAAAAGGCCCAAATATGTTACCCTTTTGATCATCTCTGCTAATGGAAATTATCCGTAGGGGAAAAATACAGTGCCCATTTCCTCGTTATTAGAGAATTAGAGCAATAAACATGACAAATTTCAGTCATTCATAGCCTTGTTCAAATAATATATCCCAACAATTTCTAAGCAATACATTGATATGGAAAAAAGGTTTCATGGCAGATGCCACCATGATGGGTCTAATATCAGCCTCATCACTGATGCTTCTAAAACTGGGCTGGTACCACAAACCCTGAGGAATAAGATCAATTCCCACCACAGGATGCCTAAACTCTTGTGAACCTTCCAGGATCTGCTCTCAAGCTCAGCATCCTCTGCTTTGGAGTTATTTCTGCTATTTGGAACAGGGTAAATCCACTAGGTCTCCTTAGTCAGTTGAGCATCCTGCTATTCAGCCATTTTCTGGAAAGTGGCATATACTTGTTCTATGTGCTCCAGCTCTGAACGAAGCAAGGAAATCTGTGGAGAAAAAGAAAGTGGTAAGTAAATAGGTGGGCAATGCCTTGCTAACCTCATGGCAATGGTTTTCTTTGAGCTCTATGACATGCTCTCAAAACCTCAACTGGGCCAACAATCTCAGCATGAAGTTCTTGATACCTTTTGCTCGTGATTCATTTTGGCTTTTAAGGAGTTTTGCTTCTGAAGTTTTTCTGTGAGATTTGCCAGCTGTTGCTTTAATTTCTGTTGCCGAGATGTCAATTTGAGGAGTTCTTTGTGAGGATCCACCAAATCCTAGGATGAGGGGGAAAAAATCAGGAAAAAACCTGTAGTGGAAGATATAACCCATCTTCTAAATACCCCATTCTCCATCTATAGTCCTTTTATCTCTGTATCGTCTGTCTGTTTGTCTGTCTGTCCGTCCGTCCATCCACCTATCCATCCATCCATCCATCCATCCATCCATCCATCCATCCATCCATCCATCCATCCATCCATCATCTATCTATGAGGCACTGGCCTAGACACGTTCCCTGATGAGAGGCCATAAACTTTCCACAGTCCTTTCAATCACCTCCTTTCTTTGATTCCCCCTAAATCTTGAAGCCAGTAATATGCTAAATTGTAACCCACCTGCAGATCCATGTAAATGCTAGTATGACCATTGACTTTCACAGCCAGGCAGTTCGGAGGTAGCTCTATTTTCTCAGAATTGGGGAGAAGATTCACCGATCCAGTCAAAGACAATGTCTGCAATGGCTCCTGATATTTCTCATAGGCAGCCCAGGGGGCTGTTTCTGAGCAAGCCAGATATACTGGGAACAAATAGAAAAAATTAACTATAACTGCCCTTTTCAAGGCCAGGACCCCAAGAAAAGAAGAAACCAACATACTTTTGTTTGGGAACCTTGTTATTACCCTTACTTGGATATATTTTATAAAGTCTATAAATAAATGTCTAATAAACCTTGCAAGGAGAAACATAAGTCTTGATCTTCTGCCTAACTTTGCAACAAACCCGGGCATAACTCAAGAGATATTGTGAGCTTCATTCCAGATCATTGCAAAAAAAGCAAATACCACAAGAGAGTCAGTCATATAAATTTGAGTGTGTGTATGTGTGTTCCAGTGCATATAATTTTGTCCCACAAGAAAAAGAGGGGGTAAAAAATGGAACTTTGATTTTATATGTTGACAACAGCAAGACCACTGTATGCACAAAAATGAAAGGACACTTTGATTCCCACCATGGACAAATGGCTACAGAAGGTGATGGAGTTGGCAGAGATGGCTAAATTGAGCGTTTTGATCAAAGAAAAGAACGTAAGTACTTTTGTTGCTACATGGAAACTGCTTCTGGACTTTGTGCTTGAGGTGGGGAAAAAAAAATAAAACTTTGATTTTGGGTTTTACTGATTAGATTGATTTGTTCTTGTAGAAATGGCTAGTTTATATTATTATGGAAAAGTAAAAGTTTGAGGTTGGATGTTAATGCTTTATTCTACTGCAGCAGAGAGAGTTGGAAGTCAACACTTCTTTTTCTTTTCTTCTTCCCCTCTTCATTTGTCTTTCCCCTTTTCCTCCCCACTGTGATTTACTATTTGCTTTTGTATTTTATTCTATAATCCAATTTAAAAAATGTGTTTTTTAAAAAAAAAATGAGTCACATGATTTTTTTTCCTGGTTTCCCAGTGCATATAAATTATGTTTATACCATACTGCATTAATTGAGGAATAGCATTACAGATAGTCCTCAACTTATGACTGATTGGTTGGCAACCTCTCCCCATGGTTGCGACTAAACTCCAGGCGCTTGGCAACCAGGCAAAGCGCGCGATTACCAAACCGGTTGTTAAACCGACAGCATCCCACCAACTCCTCAGGTGAGTCTACCAACCTCAGGGCTCTCATTTCTTATTTCTGCCTCAGAGCTGTTTATTATTTATTATCTATTTATTATTTAAGTTTATGTGCTATCCATGAAGTATTACCCATGTGATACCTTGTTAGAAGAAACTCCATGTATCTACAAGCTGTGATAGAAAATAGAGAGTCCGGACTCACCTGTTGGTCGAGCTTTGGTCAGCTGATAAGTTGCCCTCATGGAGCGTATCACTTGGATAATTTGCTGGACTAACAAGAAGTTTGCCTCTTCCTCAGGGTTACACCAATGTCTCTAGAAGAGGAAGAAAATTGCTCTTGAAAAGATACATTTTTCATGCTGTCAAATTCTAGAACTTCACTGTAATTTATTCCAGGAAGAACTAAGTATGCCCCAAATAATGGAGGCCACCAGGGGAGCTTCCATGTCAAAGCTGGACTCACCAGATGTTCAGGGCTTGGGTACCTGGCCACACAGATACTACGGGACGTCTCCAGGTCTGTCTTGGGAAGCCGCTGCCACAGCTCCTCAGTGAGGAAAGGCATGAAGGGAGATAGAAGGCGCAGAGCCAGGTCTACACAACTGTAAAAAGTCTGCTGAGTAGGCAAAAGACGAACTGGATCTCCACTCCTCAGGATGGGCTTGACAGATTCCTTGGAAGAGAGAGACAACACATTAGTGACGGGAGTGTCATGCCCCTGTTGGAGCCTGAATCTGTGGGAGAAGATGAATCTGAATCTGGAACCTGAGTCTATGGGAGAAGACAGAGGTCGAGGGGGTGGCTCCGTTGGCTTAGGAGGAAACTGGGGAAGGGCAGGGGTTTTCAGGACCAGAAAGGCTTGTAGACAGGGAGGAGCAGGAGAGACAGAGCTCAGGCGATAAGCAGGGGCCACCCACTCCTGATCCAAGAGCAAGAAGAGAAGAGAGAAGGCGGGAACAACGCAGACTGAGCCGGCTACAAGGAAGGAGAGTGCCCTGCCCCCCTTCCTAAGGCATACCTGGGGACTGAGATGTAAGGAGATGCCGGTGGGAGGGGCATTTGTCAGGAACAAGCGTTGAATCTGTGGAGGCTTGTGTGCACTTGCCGAAGTCTGGAGATTACTGTGCTCTGTCTTGTAGGGCTTGCCCGGTTTGCCTACTTCGCTGAACTTCTGGCTCTGGTTACTCTTTTGCTACTCATGGTAACTGGACTGCTGGCCCTGGTTATTGGTTTGCAAACCTTGCTTACTGGACTACTAGCAGCCAGAGGCTGTTGAAGGTGCATGTGACAGCTTTGCTCCAGGACTTGTAGTAAATGTGGGGATGTTTGGGGGCAAAGTTGGAGGAATAAAGGGAAGTTAAACCTGTTCTCTGGCTGTGTTGCTTCCATGCCATGCCCCGGGTCATCACATGGAGCTCTCAAACTTGAGGGCCCATGAAAAGTTTAGCACACACACACACACACACACCAATGAGCTCTGCAGGAGTTAGACCACAACTCCAGGAACTGGAATCAGTTTAAGAGAAGCCCGTTTTAAAATAAGACACTCCTTCTGGGCACTGCAATCCAACACATCCAGGTCTTTCAGTAAATACACATGAAAAGAGCCCAACATAGAATAACCTATTTGCAGGTAGGCTTCGACTCACAACCTTTCATTTAGTGACCGCTTGAAGTTACAACGGCACTGAAAAAAGTGACTTATGACTGTTTTTCACACTTTCACAACCATTGCAGCATCCCCATGGTCATGTGATCAAAATCCAGACGCCTGGCAACTGGTTCATATTTATAACGGTTGCAGTGTCCGGGAGTCATTTGATCCCCTTTTGCGACCTTCTGACAAGCAAAGTCGAAGGGGGAAACCAGGTTCACTTAACAACTGCAGCAGTAAAGGTCATAAAATGGGGCAAAACTCACTTAACCACTGTCTCGCTTAGCAACAGAAATGTTGGACTCAATTGTGGTCGTAAATGGAGAACTACCTTTACTCCATGTGGGCTTCCAATGAGGAATCTCACATGAAAAAAAAGCAAATCCCCCAAATTCTTGGACTCTCTGTGCATTTTCCTTCTTAGCATCAACCTGCTGTCAGCCCTGGTGGCCATCTTTTACATTCAATCTTCAGGGTTGCCACATTTAGTGTTGTGGGAAACTGGGAGGAGGAATTGGTATGGAGTGGAGTGATATCTAGCCATAATAACATTCTTTTCTTTGAGAGTCATCTCTAATAAAATGGAACTTTGAGGGACTTCAAGCCTCAGAGTCTTCTTTGTTGGGAGT
Source organism: Masticophis lateralis (assembly GCA_030761175.1). Classification (NCBI taxonomy): domain Eukaryota; kingdom Metazoa; phylum Chordata; class Lepidosauria; order Squamata; family Colubridae; genus Masticophis; species Masticophis lateralis. The sequence goes on along the minus strand of JAUDYJ010000002.1, from coordinate 28,899,482 downwards.
GTTACTTGGAACCCTGACACCTGCATGCTTTCCTAGGCTAAACTAAGTTCTTCCCACAGCAAGGGGGTATTTGAACCCTGAATGAATAGTATGCTCACCAGATAGGTACTGCAAAAATCTTGCACCCAGAAAAGATAAATAGCATTGGTCACAGAATGCAATTTGTAGTTCTCAAAGTGCTGGATGCAATATTCCGCTGTGTGATAGAGCCGGCTCAAGATCCACTGGTCCATCGGAAAACTTGGGAGGATCTGGAAGAGGTAAAGAAAGATAATTCAGAGTCATGATGCCTTTGCGGTATTAATGAAGGTATAGGAGGAGGATTGTGGGGGATAAAAACTGACTGCACAGAAGCCGTAAGTATAGAGTTAAGAGAGAATCATATGTGATCTTCTCTTACTTCTCTTTAAGGACAAGTTTGAAAGTGGGATCATTACATTACAATCCTCTGAATCAGACCTGACTGAGGCCATCTTTGTGGCTTCAGGTTGCCACAAGGCAGAAGAGGGGACAGGGAGGGGGGGAAATAGATAGCTAGGGCTTTGCTGTCAAAACAAAAAGTTTCCTGTGGGAACCAAGGTCATTCCAACAGGTGGCTGGGAGAGGAGTGGTGGAGTAACCAAGTAACCGGCCAGCACCTCTATTGGACATTGTGACTGATGACTTGGGTGAAGGGGAAAACTTTCCCTTTTTAATCAGGTGAAAGCCACGGGAACTTTCAGAGTCGGTTTTCACCAGTTGTGCCAACATGATGTATCCAATAAATTGTTCTTTGAGGAATCTACCTGTTTCTGAGTTCTATTTTTCAATGGGTGCATTACTTGGACCGCTGACATCCTCAACTTATGACTGGTTGCTCAGTTATGACAGACCACCCAAAGGTATTTATGACCTGGTTTTGAAGTTCCAATGGCCATCCTCTTGCCCTACATGATCATGTGAGCACATTTACTGCTGTTTACAGTGCCCTGTGGTCAAGTATTTACGTTTTTGTTGGAAAATGACATTTACTTAGGATTTTCAGCAAAACAAAAATGCTTAAACTGTGGCCTGCACTAACAATCATGAATTCATTTAATGACCTTGGTGATTCGTTTAATGACTGCTGGATAAAGAAATCACAATTGGGTCGTGATGGTGCACTTATGACTACCTCAATTTATAACCATAATGGGTAGGCTCCATTATGGTCATAAATCAAGGACTATTTTGCACACATATGGAAAAAATGCTACATTCCAGATTTCTATAATACAGCGCCTAATTTGCACCTAATTGCTCTCCATCACTGTAGTTGTGCTAAAGGTGGTAGATGCCGAGACTGGAATTTCTTGGCCAACTCTAAATATAGTCATTTCTAAGTTGTGTTTATCTGGTAAATCATAGCAGAAGCATAGTTCTCCACTCGGACAGCTTCCGAACAACTGTCGGGAGTTAATAATTAACTTCTAGTGCAATAATCAATGTCTAATCTAATGAAAAAAAGGACTAAGCAGTGTGACATGATAGCAGTGTTCCAATATTTGAGGGTGCGCCACAAGGAAGATGGGAGTCAGCCTATTCTTCAAAGCATCTGAAGAAGCAATGAATAGAAATTAACCAAGAAGAGAACCAACTTAGAAATAAGGAGAAATTTCCTGACAGTGAAAACAATTAACCAGTGGAATAGCAATACCACTTAATATACCACTTTACAGCCCTCTCTAAGCAGTTTACAGTGTCAATATATTACCCCCAACAATCTGGGTCCTCATTTTACCGACCTCGGAAGAATGGAAGGCAGAATCAACCTTGAGCCGGTGAGACTTGAACTGCCAGCAACCGGCAGTCAACAGAAGTAGCCTGCAGTAAAGCATTCTAACTACTGTGCCAATGGCTTGCCTTCACAAGTTGTGGGTGCTCCATCACTTTGAAGAAGAGATTGGACAGCCACTTGTCTGGAATGGCATAGGGTCTCCTGCTTGAGTAGGGGATTGGACTAAAAGACTTCCAAGGTCCCTTCCAACTATGTTATTTTGTTATATGAGATAGTTATCCATATCACCAGAAGTTCCAAAGTTCAGAAGACCCACAGTATTTTGGGACCTGATGTTTATTTATCTATGCCTCTTCTTAGCTCTTGACCAAAGGTAGACAACATCCAATGATCTTCAACACCATCTGGGCAACCAAGGTTAGAAATATTACCTAAATTGGATATAGGGGTCACCAATGTCTCAACTGAGCTTTCATCCCACACAATAAAAAACAGTGCAATTTTTAAACATCTTCCCACAATTTTATCATAGTTGTCACACCCAGTTACCTGCTCTGGATCCAGAGGGGCAAAGTCTTCTCTCAAGGCTGCAAAAGTGAACTTGAGGGCATTCCACACCTTATTACAGAAATGGGAGGCTTTTTCCATGTCTGCCATATCTAGATTAATACTGGTGCCTGTTGGGATAGAAATTAAGTAGAGTCTAAATTTTCAAGCACACCTATAATAGACTGTTGTCATTAATTTATACAACCAGTAGTTGTATTATATCATGAAGTTAGGACTAACTACATGGTGCCTATTGATTCCTCCCACAGTATCTCTCCTGACACCCCAGATTTCCTAATTCTTCTGACTCTTTTACATCTCCTTTAAATCTAAATAAACAAACAGGAGAGTCTTTGTTGCAAGAAAGCCAGCTTGGTGTAACAGTTAAGGCAGTACTTCACAGCCTTGGAAACTTTAAGATATATAGACTTCTATTGCAGGGAGGGATGAAGGAAGGAAGGAAGGAAGGAAGGAAGGAAGGAAGGAAGGAAGGAAGGAAGGAAGGAAGGAAGGAAGGAAGGGTCACCTTAATGAATTCAATATAAGTCTCAATGGGACTCAACCCTTACAATTTTCAAGGTTATATTTTCAACCAGACCAGCATGAAAGAAACTTTTTCCAAAATCTGTATCATTCTAGCCTCCTTGGTTGGCCAACTACTGAAAGTTTGACCAATGGCCAACTCAATAATAAATTGCTGGTTTTGTTATTCTTGTTAGAAGTTCTTAAAGGGCCAGCAACTGTTCAGTGAGAGAAGGACTCAATGAATGGATTTCTCACCATGGGCATCGTAACGGCAGAGAGCAAACCTTAGAGCATCAGAGCCACTTTCAGCAATTCCTTGAGGAAAATTCTGCAGCTGAAAGGGAGCAGAGAGGGGAGAAGTGAGATCATAAGGGCCATGGGAATAGAGAGGGGTGGGGGGACAAAAAGGAAAAGGTCTTACCAGGCCTTCTGAACCGATGACAAGCTCTCGTGGACTCAAATTGCTGTCCTTCAGCTTCTGCTGTAGGACCTGACACAGGAATAGAAGCAGCCAGTGGCCGACAGGAAACCACCTTCATCCAACCCAAACCCATTTTTACAGGCTCCCCAAAACCTTTCCCCAAAATCATAGCACCAAAAATGTTGGCAGCATTGTTCTCATGTTTTTCAAGATATATAAGCCCCCACGTACATATATAAGCCCTCCAGGTACTTTAAAGGTACTTTAAAGATACTTAAGATGTCTCGGAGTTTTTACTTGGAGTTGGATTGTTCTGGAACGCTGACAGAAGCATTCCTCATTCCCTTAAGAAGGTTCTGAATCTCCAGGCTATAATCCTATATCCGTTGTTGTAGAAATAAGCCCATTTGGGAGGATTTTTTAAAACTCAAAAGGGAAGACTATAAAGGAAACTCTTAAATGTCCTCACATCTACCTAACCCATCAGAGCGGGGAGGCAGGGAATGCTGTGGGTCCCATCCTTGAGGGAGATATACACGGTGGGACCCAGAAAAAGGGCCTTCTCCGTGGTGGCTCCCTCTCTCTGGAACATCATCCCCCCAGAGATTAGAATGGCCCCCACTCTAATACTTTTCCGGAAGGCGCTAAAGGCCTGGTTCTGCCAGAGGGCCTAGGGAACCCAGAGCGGGATGGAACCCATTAAATGGCTTGTGTGATCTGCTGTTGCCAGGGTGCAGGGTGGGGGGTGATTTTATTATGATTTTATTATATTTATTATACTATATTAATTTATTTGATTCTTTTTATTAGTTTTATTGTTTTAAATGAGGTTTCATATTCTGTAAGCCACCTAGAGTCGCCATGGGCAAACGGGCGGCAATATAAATTCAATAAATAAATAAGTAAATAAATGAAAGCAAAATACCTGCAAAGAGGCCCCATGAATAACATCCAAAGGGTCAATCACGTTCCCGAGAGATTTGCTCATTTTCCTGCCATGAGCATCATGGATTAAGGCGTGAAGGAACACCTGAAGCAGAGACAAAGAAGACAAGATGAAGCACAAAACTGTACTAAAAATCTTCACCTTCGATTCTTTTTTCTCAGACACAGAATTCATAAAATCCTAGAACTGAGACGTAACCGAGTTTAGTTAGGTGACTAAGTCCTACCTTCTGCTCAATCCAAGTTCAAACTTCTCTAATCAATGTCCGTGTGTCTTCTGTATATCAAGGACATCTAAGAGAGAAGTCCCTCAGCTCTCTACCTAATTGGTTGCACTGATGAACAAATACTTTAAGAAAATCCTCCTGACATACGAGGAAAAACTGCCATCCTGTAACTTAAGATCACATCCTCTACTCTAGGAGTGTGGCAGTGCTTGAACAGTAGAAAGGAACATGATTTTCTCCAAATAATTTTCACAACTATGACTTCTTGTCATAATCTACATTCTGGATATTTAAAGCCCCAACTAAACTGCCTATCCTGTAGTGGATGTATTACGGCTCTTCAGCAAAAACTGAGGTAAACAATATGAGGTTCCCTATTTTAGGCTATGGTTTTTATAATTCTTCACTGATTTTGGCTGTAGCTGGTGGAGTGCAATCAAACTGAATTCTTTATTTCAAATTTACACCATGTAACTGGGAAGACTATAAAGGGTCATGATAACCATCTAGTTATGATCCAGAGTGACAAAGTACAACACAGGTAATCCTTGACATAGGACCATGATGGAGTCTGCCCACTATGGTCATATGCTCCTATGGTCGCAAAACAGGTTGGTCACATGGCCAATCTTGATTTTATGATGTTTTTTATAGCAGCCATTAAGTGAATGTGGCAGTCGTACAGCAGATGCTGTGGTTTTTATGCAAACATTGCTGTCATTTTTTTAAAAAACTTGTTTAAAATTTTTTGTTATGTGCACGGTTTTGCTGAAAACCAGGAGTGTTTGTTTTTGGCAAAAGCATCATAAACTGCAGTCATATAATAATGGGATGCTGCGCATGGCTGTAAATGCAGCCATGTTGCCGAGTGTCTAAAGTTCGATCACGTGATCATGAAGGGAGGCCTTCAAACTTCAAACAATTACTATGTGACCAATAATAAGCCAAGGACTATCTAAATAACAAACTAAGCTGAATTCAGTGTGGCAAATACAGGGGGATGTCAATCAATGTAACAGCCCAAACAGGAATGATTTCAGGACGACAGAAAAATTAAGCAATGTAATTCAACGGGGAAAAGGCAGACTGTGAGGGAGAACACAGTATTAACTAACGAAGAACCTAGCTGAGACTAAGCAAAGCTTCTCAGTGTGAATGGATACTTTGGCTCCTATCTCTGTTGGGTATTCTTACTACTGTGCCATCAGGTCCCTGAAGCCCAAGAGCTCCAAAAGGCAAGACACCTGGCTTCCAGCCCTCACCTGAGAGAAAGGCAATTGTCCAGTTAGCTGTTTTCCAAGCATCACCATCCGGGCGACCCAAAAGAACAGAAGATCACTCCCAGTCTCCAAAAGGTTGTTGGGAAAGAATTGCTGCAGGTCTTCTGTCTGAGGAAAATAGAGATTCCTCTTACATCACTGACACCATCAGGACTGGGATGACCAAGAATGTGAAGACATCAGCCATGACTTTCAAATCACAGTGGCCTTTCCACTCAAAATGCTAAAATAATACCAAAACTATATTATGATTTAGAACAGGGGTGTCAAACTAGATTTTTTTTAAAAAAAAATATTTTTTTTATTATTGTCAAACATAAACATAAAATATATCTTTCAAGAGCAAAGTCTCGATCCGGTCATAGATAGGTACAATCGTTTACATTTCTTTAACCGGCTCCATTCACAATTTCCCATTACATCGTTTAAAATTAAAAATCAAAATAATTTTTTTAACATAAATTCTAGCATCTTAATCTAGTCATTAAACTAGCTAAACCAACTTATGGTTTTCCATGATGGGTGAATCAAGCCTAAATCTCCATGCCCAAACTGTGAAATGGAAAGACCAGTAATTCAACTCTTGGCTTGATTCTGAAGAGAAAGAGGACAGACTTGGGTGTGGGGTTTATGTGGGCAGGGTCTCTTGGCAGCTCCAGTCCCATCAGATCTGGAAGGTTGGTAGAAAGCTGCAAAATCCTTCTCTACCAAAGTTTTTAAAACATGCTTTTTTTTCTATTGTGACAATTTTCACAGGAAAGCAATTGAGTGCCAAAATGCCACCCACTTCAAACATTCTGACTCTCTATCATTTCTGGGAAGGACTTATCAGAAACAGCCAGTAGCAGGACATGTTGCTGCCAAAACAGGCTTATCCTGGATTGTGGATTGTAATTCACACATTCCATCCAGAAAGGCCGACAGCCATGGATGATAAGAGAGGGAGTGTGATTCGCACATATAATTTCCAGTGAGCCTGAACAAGAGTCAGGGATGATGGGATGATGAGAGTTGGGATCCAATATACCTACCATATTTTTTGGAATATAAGATGCACTTTTTCCCCTCCTAAAAGAGGCTGAAAATTTGGCTGCATCTTATACTCTGAATATAACCCCACGCAGTGCCCAAAATGGCTATCTGGAACAGCTGCTGCCTTCTCTTACCCTTTCCGTGCTTTGCCTGCTTCAGTCACTGGAGCTCCCTCCAACAATCAGCTGTGCTTTTGAAGCTGTTTTTCAGCCCCAACACACTTTGCCTGCTTTTCTAATTGCTGCTCCCTCCGAAGATCAGCTGTGCTTTAGAAGCTGTTTTTCAGCCCCAACCAGCCCTAACCTTAAAACCAGCAAGCGAACTAATGTGCTGAAGCTGACCAGGTTAAGGACTAGCCAGATGAATACCTGGTAGGAAGAATTTTTTCCCCTATTTTCCTCCTCAAAAACTAAGGTGCGTCTTATACTCCAGTGTGTTTTATGCTCCAAAAAATATGATATAAATGTAGGAAAGCTGGATGTAATCTAGTGAGAATAACTTTGGAAGACCGGAGCAAAAACTACAGCTTGGGCAATGGTCCCATAAGAGGTATCTCAGCCCACAGAATCAATGGGGATGGGCAAAACGCCTCAGAAGGGACCCTCCCTAGTTCTCTGGAAAGCAAAAGCGAAGGAGGGGAGAAGGTTCGCAAGATTGTTACTGTAACGTTAAACTAAAGATATTGTTACTCATAGCTTTGGTTTCCTGTCCAGACTACCACAAATATGGTCAATGCAAGCCAACTGCTCTATTTCTCCAAAGGTTACTCACTTTGTGAGGCCAGCCCAAAGCAGCAAAAGGGAAAAGGCTGGAGGAGAACCAAGTGTCCAAGACATCAGCATCTAGAGAAGAGCAAATGGAAATTTTGCCTTTAAAAACATCTCACAGCCCCTTTGATTCTAAAAGACTCAGTGGAGCCAGATGTTTGTGGAAAATGATTCCTAGAAATGTATCCAGCTTCAGGAAGGCAACAGGGGCCAGTTCTGAAAAGTCTTCCATTTCTCCTAAGTGCAATTTCTAACTGCATCCCCCAGTCTTAACAAACTTGGGAGAAAGTCTCAGCAGGGTTCAATTAAATGTTTTAATGAAAGCAGCTATGGGAGAATTTGAATATATAAATAATAGAGGCATTAAAAAGTCTAAACCACACCAGCACCACAAGATTAAACCATCGATGGCAAGAGCAAATCCATATTGTAATTATATTATAATCAATATCACTATACCTGTCACATAGCATAGCATTAAAGAAAAATCACACAATTAAGATACTAGGCAATGCCAATAAGACAGCATCATATAAAACCGATTAAATAAATAAATAAATCATCATGTAATGTTTTTCAGAACGCCATGTCAGCAGCTAGAGCAGACCGGGAAATCAAGTCCACGAGAAGACTAAAATTATTATTATTCAGACTGGCAAAAATGGCAGAATCTTAAAAGTTTGATTGGGCTGTATCTCCTCCTCATCATCATCATTTGGTGAATTAGGGATCTATCTGTCCAAGTTACTTCTGAATGTTATCTGGCTGTTCTGGATTTAAACTATGTTTCAGCCCCTTTTTTGCCTAAACTAGCACTTTTAATTCCATTCAGATGCCTCTTGTGAATACTCATGAAAACATCTTCCTAGGAACGCAAATTCTCTTTTTCTCACAGAATATACAGGTAGTCCTCAACGTACAACCACAAATTGTAAGCCTAAGATTTCTGTTGCTAAGTGAGACAGCTGTTAAGTGAGTTTTGTCCCATTTTATGACCTTTCTTGCCACAGTTGTTAAGTGAATCACTGCAGTTGTTAAGTTAGTAACACAGTTGTTGAGTGTTGTGGCCTGTCAGCGGCCTGTGCAGTTAGTAGCTGATTTCGACAGTGAGGAGGCTGGTGTGGTGTTGCGCCAGCAGCCTGTGCAGCTGGCGCTCGAGTCAGACAATGAGGAGGCTGGAGAAAATGTGGTACCAGAGGCGGGGATTCAGCCAGGGCCTTCAGGATCTCCAGAAGCTCCCATAAGTGAAGGGGAAGAAGAGGAGGAGCCTCTTCTCAATGCATGAGTGCACAGAGCTGTTAAAAGGCTCCTCAGGAGGTCTCCTCGAGAGTAAGGCTTGGAGCTAATTGGCCACTCCCCTAGCCTATTTAAGGAAGGACGACAACTGATGCAATTTGCAGGAAACAACTCCGTTCATATTCCTTCGTGTCTTGATTCCAAAAACGTTTGATTAGGCTCTTGTTTATCTCGTCAGTTTTCCTACAAATTGCTTCTGGGCATTCTGCCAACCACAGTAAGATTACGGTTATCTGAAATACTGTGCCTCAGAATTGAGTTATTATTCTTTGGATTCTTGTCGGCTGTTAATGAAGTTAAATTAACAGCCCTTGTTCATAAAAGACTGATTTAAACTGTGTTCGGACAACTACTAAGAAAGCTCATTAATTAGTAAACTAAGGTTTGTACAGACTTTGTGTGTGCTGTGTTCTTTGGGGTCCGTAGCTGGGGCAGAACATTGAGTGAATCTGGCTTCCCCATTGACTTTGCTTGATAGAAGATTTGCAAAAGATGATTATATGACCCCAGGATGCTGCAGCCGTCATAAATATGAACCAGCTGCCTAGCATCCAACTTCTGATCACATGAGCACAGGGATGCTGCAATGGTCATAAGTGTGAAAAATGCTCATAAGTCACTTTTTTCCAGTGCTATTGTAACTTTGAACGGTCGCTAAACAAACTGTCGTAATTCGAGGATTACCTATAAGCTGCTATATTGTTACTTTACCTCTCACCAGCTCCAGCTGCTGTTCAGATTTTCCCAGCATGCCAGCTGCTTTCATTCGAGCTTCTGCTTCCGTCCTGCCCACTACCCATAACCCATCACTCTTCTTCTGCTGAAATGCATAGAGGAATATAAGCTGCACAATGGCTGAGAGAAACGGACATGTCCCCCTTCCTCCTCACCCAACTATTCATTCAATCAGAAAAGTTGATGCTTACCTCTTCTAGGTCAGGTGACCCGGGAAGCATGACCCGATAGGCTGGAATCTGATGACCCCACCACAGTTGTCGAGAAATACACCAGTCACTAAGCAAGGATACCAGAAAGACAGCATGAGGAGTTTAAGAAGATAAGAAATTCTGCTGCATCATGCTAGATCATCTAGCTGGGTCTTCCCTAAACTAAGATAATTCTTTTACATAATTTCCTTCGAGTTGAAATCTCTAAACAGCTGCAAAAGCTGAGCTCAAGAGACCATGCGATGCTACCACCAACAAGACTGAACAGTGGTGACCAAACACAGAATAATTTAAGCCAATAAACTATTTAATAAAGGCCATTTTTCACCCACAATGGACATGGAGGTTATAATGCTGAACCAATCTTCAAAAACACAAATCCCACCCAGCCAAGCAGAGGGTAATAAAAAGAACACGCAAATCATTCATGGGAGAGTTCCCTTGTCTTACTTGATGTTCAAGAGCCACGTCCTCCAGTTTTTCTCATAATATTGGGGGATGAGCTTCAAAGATCCAGATTCCACAGCCTTGGGAGATAAACAGGAGAGTTGAATTCTTATAGAATCTATTGTTTATTGTTTTCATAAATGAATTTATGATCCGTGCAATTTAACACTGTCATATACCTCTACAGCAGAGTTCTTCAAACTTGGCAGCTTTAAGACTTGTGGATTTCAACTCTCAGGATTCTGTCAGGATTCAGAATCCTGACAGTTGAAGTCCACAAGTCTTAAAGCTACAGCAAAGCTTTAATTTCTATGACTGGAATCAGAGGTCACAAGAAGCTATAATAGCATTTGTTTTATTTTAGCTTAGCAGTATGTGTGGTCTTGATTGCTATGATAGTAAATAATCTTTAGAATCAAGCCACAGGCGTTTTCCAACAGACCATAGATAAAACAAACATGGCTGCCACGTACAAATAAATTACAGATAGCCTTCAATTTATAACCAAGTTCAAAGTTACAACGGATCTGAAAAAGGGGTCTTAAGATCCAGATCCAAAGTTCTGACATTCACCCTTCCCTGTGGTCACATCACCGCACTTTGGACTCAGCAATGCAGCCACATTTATAGCTGTTTGTAGCATCCCATCGTCATGTGACTGCACGTTGCAACAGTTTTGCTGAAAACTGTTCCAGTTTTCAGTTATTTCCGGTTTTCTGAAAAAATGTGCCATAGCAAACAATGTGGTAGTCATTTAACTACCACATTTGCTTAATGATAACTGCAAAAAAAGGTTATAAAATTAGGACAGTCATGTGGCCAGCCTATTTTCTGACCATTATGACTTACAATGGTAATGGGCAGGCTCCATTATGATCATAATTCATGGACTACCTAAAGATTCAGTCTCAAAATAAAAAGATATTGACAGGCCCATCCATTCTTCACACAGACACCTCCCCCCCCCAAAATGGAGACCTGTGGACTCCAACTCCCAGATTTCCTGAGACTATTACAGCTGGCTCAGGAATTCTGGGAGTTGGAGTCCACAAGTCATAAAATTGCCACAGTTGTCCATCCTTGAATTGGAGTGTTACCTCTAAGGTGCTTTGAGCAATGGCTTCACTTCGGACAAACCACTGATTCTTCAAGAGGATTTCAATCACATCTCCAGAGCGGCTATGGGAGAAAGAAATTACTTTTAATTTTATTTAGGCCCCATTTTCCCATTCGGATAAGCAAGTGAGAGGCAGCTACAAAAATTTAGAAATGAAAACAGAGTACAGTTAATGATACAAAGCTAGGAACTAGGAGTTAAACCTTTAAAGTTAAGGCAGAGAGAAGCCTACATTATCAGTACAACTTCTAAAAGGTTAATAAACATAAGGATGCTTGAATTGTACAATTAAAGCTAAGTACGGCATTGCAAGACCTTTGCAAAGTACATTTAAGGTTCCCATGGGTGCTTGGTGCTCTCTTGAGTTTGATGATTTTCTTGCAGACGTTCGATTACCAAACTAGGTAATATCATCAGTGCTAACATATGATATGTTATATTATATGTATTTTTGTCAAATGTTTACCCTCTGGCCTCCCGCAACTTCTTGGCAGCTTCCCACAAAATCTGTCCCATGACCCTGAAGGGAGGGAGGCAAAGGGGGACAGCCCAATATAAACATTTCAGGGTCCCATTACCTGCAAACAGGAAGGACTAAGCAATGGTCTTTAGCACCCCGATAGAGCCCTTTCTCCTTCAAAGCAGCCAACACTTTCTCTCGAGCCAGAAATCGATGCAGTCCCTGAAAAAGGAATCACCCGTGTCCAAACAACTCAGTGGCATCTATTTTACTACGGCAACTGGTTGTGCTGCCTCTTCAAAAGAGGCAACCCCCACCCCATCCCCCACCCCAAACACATGTTCAGCTGTCTTGAGTCATAACAGAAACATTATAAATTCCAAAAATGGTCTTACCTGCACCCATTCTCCACATTCTGCGGTCATTGTGCCGTTTTCTGCAATAACTGAAATGAGTGGCAAATTGTGCCTCTGGGCCAGTTTGTAGTCAATGTGGTTGTGTGCTGGAGTGACCTTCACAGCCCCTGAAAGATGGTGTAAAGCCCAAGTTGAGAGGCATCTCTGAAGGCAAGCATTTACCTCACCAACATCTGGCTTCTGTCAGGTGAGAAAGAGATGTTTCTCACCTGTGCCCTTCTGCACCTCCACTGCTGGATCCGTAATGATAGGAAGGAGACGTCCAGTGAATGGATGGCACACACTCTTGCCATGCAAGTGCTGCCAAAAACATGCCAGAAAGACAGTTCAAGTCATATACGTGTAGGGTCAAGGGGTTCTGCCTGAAATAAATAGATGGGCAAAACTTTGTGACAATATGGCCTCCCATGGACTCAACAGGGTAGAATACACAGAGCCGCTTTATCCCATCTTAGGCTGTAAAGTAATAAAGGCTAGTATTATGGGCACTGATGTTTCAGAATCTCCCTAAAGCGGTGTTTCTCAACCTGGGCAGCTTTAAGGCGCGTGGACTTCAACTCCCAGAATTCCTCAGCATCTTCCTGGCTGAAGAATTCTGGGATTACATGTCCATGCATCGTAAAGTTTGCCAAGGTTGAAAAACATTGCTTTAGAGTAGGGATGGCTCAATTGAATTCCAGAGTTTATATATGGCTCCCTGAACCTCTTTTGGCAGTTTTTGTATGTTCCAAAATCACAGGGCAAAATTTCAGGACAAATCACTAAATTACACCATACAGTTTTTTTTTTAAAAAAAGGGTAAAAATCGCATGTTATGCTCCCAAAGGTTTAATACTTTAATACTTCCTGACACTCCCACACCAACATTCCAGCTTTTCTCCCTCTACACACTCCATAAATCTCCCCAAATCTCTTGTACTCTTAGAAGTTGGGAGTGGGGGATAGAAATCCTACTTTCTTTCTTTCTTATTATTTAGATTTATATACCGCCCTGCTCCCGAGGGACTCAGGGCGGTGTACAGCCATAATAAAACAATGAACCCTACAGCATTTAAAACCCATTTAAAATATAATTAAACAAATTTGGCCTTCTTAGTTAAAAACCTATAATTTAAAATATCCCGTTCAATTTTTTTTAATTTTTATTTTTAGTCAGCCAGGCCAGCCTGTTGAAATAACAGGGTCTTAAGGGCCCAGAGAAAGGTACGGAAATCGGGGATCGTACGTATCCAGGGGGTAGTTCATTCCAGAGGGTGGGTGCCCCCACAGAGAAGGCTCTCCCCCTAGGGGTCACCAACCTGCATTGTTTTGCTGACGGCACCCTGAGGAGCCCCTCTCTGTGGGAGCGTGTTGGTCGGTGGGAGGCTATTGGTGGCAGAAGGCGGTCCTGTAGGTAATGGAGTGCTTTAAAGGTGGTAACCAACACCTTGAACTGCACCCGGAAGACCACCCGGAAGACCTTGACCAGGAAGACTTCCTGGTCAAGGATCTCAAACAGAGAGAATCTCCATAATCCTATCATTCAAGATGGCTTCCTTTATTTTTCTGTCTTTCCTTAAGAAAGGAAGAAAAGAATCCAAGCCATTACAGTTACAAGATACAGTAACATTAAAGCTGGTCTCAGGATGGACCAAAACTTCCTTTTACTCAGAAAGGAGGACTTGGGCAGAAGAGCCTTACCAAATAGCGCGAGTCATCTGGGTGAATGGCGATGGCCACGTCACCAAACATTGTTTCAGGGCGGGTGGTAGATACAGGAAGTTCCATGCCTGTTTTCATCAAAGAAAGTGTCATTGGAATGAAAAATAGATAAATTAAAAAGAGTCATCCAATATTATTGTAACTGCCTTTTTTTTTCCTGATTGTTTGCTACCCTAAGTTACTTCTTTGAGATGGCTGGCTATAAAAACCAAATACCGTAGTTTTCAGAGTATAAGACACAACTGAGTATAAGATGCACCTTAATTTTTGGGGATGAAAATAGGAAAAAAAAATGTGCCTGCCAGGTATTCATCTGGCTAGTCCTTAGCTTGGTCAGCTTCAGTGCATTAGTTTGCTTGCTGGTTTTGAAGTTGGGTCTGGTTGGGGCTAAAAAACAGCTTCTAAAGCACAGCTGATCTTCGGAGGGAGCAGCAATTAGAAAAGCAGGCAAAGCACAGAAGATTGCTTTGCTCGTGTTGGGGCTGAAAAACAACTTCAAAAGCACAGCTGATCTTCAGAGGGAGCTCCAGTGACTAAAGCAGACAAAGTGTGGAAGGGGTAAGCAGCAGTTGTTCCGGGTAGCCATTTTGGGCACCACGCAGGGTTACATTCTTTTTTTTAAAAAAATTGATTTATATGCCGCCCTTCTTCGGAGACTCAAGGCGGCTTACAATGCATTAAGCAATAGCCTTCATACTTTTGTATATTTATACAAAGTCAGCTTATTGCCACCACAAACTGGGTCCTCAATTTACCTACCTTAGAAAGGATGGAAGGCTGAGTCAACCTCGAGCCTGGTGAGATTTGAACTTGCAGTAATTGCAGGCAGCTGAATGTTAATTACACTCTTTTAGTCTGCCACGCCACCAGGCTCTACATTTGCAGTATAAGACGCACCCAAATTTTCAGCCTCTTTTAGGAGAGAAAAAAGTGTGTCTTATACTCCAAAAAATACAGTAAACAAACATTATTTGGGGCATTTGCCTGTGGCCTTCAGCAATGCTTAAGGTTATCATCATGCCTCAGGGAGGCCAACTCACTTTCTTCTCCTTCTACTTTGTAAGCAAATGTCTCCAATACTCCAAACAGCACTTTATCCTCAAGTCCAGGCACAGAGAGCTTTGTCCGTCCTTTTATCTGTCTATTCTCCACCTGCCAGGAATACAATCTATCAGTTTCTAGTCTCTAAATATTACCAAAAGTGCTTATTTGGGGCTCTACTCCAACCACGTACTTCAATGTCAGAAATGGCCGACTGCAAGGCACAAGACCAGTTCACCAGGCGCCTGTCTCGATATATCAGGCCTTGTTCATGGAGTTGCACAAAAGCCTCTGTCACGGCTTGAGAGAAACACTGGACAAGAAGAGGAGGAGAATTGTTACAATAAACCCAGTCTTTTTCAAACTCAGCAACTTTCAGAGGTGTGGAGTTCAACTCCCAGAATTCATGTCAAGGCTGAGTCGTAAGGCACCTCTACTCACAACTTGACAACAAAAACGAAGGGAGCAGGGAAAGGAATGGATATCAACTACTCACTGAGTCCATAGTAAAGCAAGCCCTGTCCCAGTCCAAAGATGCTCCCATCTCTTTCAGCTGTTTGAATATTTCATTCCCTTTCCTGATATTTCAGAAAGACAAAATAAATCAGAAATACAAAGAAAAATACAAAGCATTTGACAGCATTAACTGTTCAGAGATAAATTGCTCAGTTCCTCCATTTAACAATCTATTTCAGTATTTTTCAAGCTTAGCAACTTTAAGAGGTCTGGACTTCAGCTCCAAGAATTCCCCAGCCAGTATGAAGTCTACACACCTTAAAATTACTCAAGGTGAAAACCACTAATTTATTCATCTATGTAATCTTAACATTAAATCATTCCTATCTAATCTATCCTTAAACCAGAATTAGCCACCTGCCAGATACAGATACTCCTCCTCCCCGCTGACCTTATGCAGCCCCAAGTGGACATGAAAGAGTTTCCACAGCATTATTTATTTATATTTCACATTTCTAAACTGCCCATCTCCCCTCACAGCAGGGCCCTGAGCAGGTACAATAAAACTTCAAAATACAAAACAGTATATAAAAAATTAAAATGCTAAAGTTTTGTGTTAAAATTTTTAAAAATATTTTTTCCTCAAATAAGTACACAAAAGAGATTTATTTATTTATCCAGGAAGGAAACATTTACAATACTCCTTTTTCCTCCTATTTTCTCCACAAAAACTCTGTGAGGTGGGTTGGGCTGAGAGAGAGAATGACTGGCCCAAAGTCAGCTTTCATGACTAAGGTGGGACTAGAACTCACAGTCTCCTAGTTTCTAGGCCAGCACCTTCACCACAACACCAAACTGGCTCTCTTAAACCTTTAAGATGAAGTTCCCCAGTCTTTCTGGGTTGGTGGCCCGGGGCGGGGGGGGGGGGGAGCAGGCGCCTTTACGTACACCTGCAAACGCATGAATGGGGCTGCAAGCACGCAAATCAGCCATGGTTGCATGGTGCTCGCAATGCTAGCGCATGTGGGTAGTGCAAGCGCACACACAAGCCAGCCACTCACACTGCCCGGTGGCCAACAGGCCACAGTCCAATAGTGGGCTGTGGCCCACAGGTTGGGGACCCCTGCTTTGAGAGACTCAGACTATTGTTAGTTCAGAAAATTGTCACCACCACTTCCATCCAAACATTGTAGCCTCTTCACCTCTAATACTCACTCCTCGATCCACTTCCAAACTTCTTGGAGAAATTCATCGCGTGAGAGATCTTGCCGCAAAACTCCCCGTTCTTTCCAGATCCTTTTTTCTACCACCGCCTGGTCAGATGAAGAAAGAACATAAAAACTTGTGAGAGACTCACAAGTGAGACAAAGAATCTATCCAACTAGTATACAAGTAGTCCTCGACGTACGACCACAGTTGAGCCCCAAAATTCCCATTGCTAAGCAAGACAAGTAAACTTTGCTCCATTTTACGACATTTCTTGCCACAGTTGTTAAGTGAATCACTGCATTTGTTAAGCTAGTAACACACTTGTCAAGTGAATCTGGCTTCCCCATTGACTTCGCTTGTCAGAAGCTCACAAAAGGCAATCGCATGATCCCAGGATCCTGCAACCTTCATAAATACATGCCAGTTACCAAGTGTCTTGGCAATTTTGATCATATGAATATAGGGTTGCTGCAGCAGTGATAAGTGTGAAAAAAACCAGTCATAAGGCACTTTTTGCAGTGGTGTTATAATTTCGGTCACTAAATAAATGGTTGTAAGTCAAGGATTACCTGTATATTTAAATACACTGAGATTTCTTTTTATGTTTTCTGGTTTGATTCAGAGCCGCTTTGGCAGAATGAGGAGTCTTCCTCTTGGGGCAAAATGTCATATTAAAATATGTGAATTAATTCACATCCACACTGTTTTCCATCCCAAGAATCCTTGCAGTTAATTCTAAAAGAATTAGAATCCTTACAGGAAGCAGAAAACTGCTCCGGGATTAAAAGATTCCGCTTTGAACGGCTAATTCTCACCTGAGTTGCAATTCCAGCATGATCAGAACCTGGAAGCCATAGAACTCGATAGCCTTGCATTCGTCTCCTGGAACACATCAAGAAGGGAGAAAAAATCTAGAATTCAACTCTCTTCTTTAAAAGTTCCAAATCTTTAGATTGCTTTCAGATTCAAACAGAAATGCCCAGAATGCAGAGGAACGGGAAGAGAAAAGTATTGCTTTCAGCTAAGGCAATGTTTCTCAAACTTAGATTTAAGATGGGTGAACTTCAATTTTGGCTGGGGAATCCTGGGAGTTGAAGTCCACCCATCTTTTTTTTTTAAATTTGATTTATATGCCACCCTTCTCCGGAGACTCAGGGTAGCTTACAATGCGTTAAGCAATAGCCTTCATACTTTTGTATATTTATACAAAGTCAGCTTATTGCCCCCACAAACTGGGTCCTCATCTTAAACTTGGCAAGGCCTAGAAACACTAAATTAAGGAATAGGTTGTCCCTCACTTGAAATTGAAGCCAAATCATTGCCAATAAAAGCAATTCAACCACATGACTCTAATTTCTCAGGAGTAGTGCCAATGTTTTGGTTTTCATCAGTCTTTTTGTAGATATCTATATTTCTCAGTGATATGGCATGACTAAATGTATCACTAATGAACTTAAAGCCTGTGGGGTCCATCACTATTAATGCTTAGAAGAGCTGCACAGCCATTTCCCAAGTCTCCAGAAACACACTTACCATCGTACCAAAGCATCTTCAATAGCCACAGTCAAGGCATGCCCCAGGTGAAGGGATCCTGTGACATTAGGTGGCGGGAGAGAAATAGAAAACGTTTCTGGCTTCCTGTGGGGCAGATGTTGCTGTCAAAAAGAGGAACTGGACTTAGCATTGGTCTGAGTTCACCTCCATACCATCCTATTGAGGTTCCATGCTGGTACTACAAACCCTGAAACTCTTAAAAATGTGAGGAAAGGAACCTTCTTCTCCAGTTTGTTTACAAACTGAGCATGAAAACAGTTTGACTAGAATTTCCCACAGAAAATACTATTCACAAAGAAACACAAGCAATTCTTGGGTGAAGAACAAACTCCGTTCTTAACTCATTTAATTCAAATTTGTATGGGTAGTCCTAGATTTATGACTATAATTGAGCCAGGAATTATCATGCTAGTAGCAAGTCATTATATGACCAATCCAATTTTATAACACTTTATTGGAGCAAGTCCACAATGGGTGTTTTTTGCGGGAAACAGGAAGTAAAAGTTGGTTTCTGGCACAAAAATGTCATAAATTGCACTCATGACTGTGGGATGCTGCAAATGGACATAAATGCAGTCCAGTTGCTGGATACCCAAAATGCAAATCACATGACCACAAAGGGAGTCTGTTTGACTCATCATATCTAAGGAATGCCACAAATGCATGAGACATCATGTGAAATGTTTCTTCTATCCTCAGTCCAGGGGTGAAATCCAGCAGGTTCTGACAGGTTCTGGAGAACCAGTAGCAGAAATTTTGAGTAGTTCAGAGAACCGGCAAATACCACCTCTGGCTGGTCCCAGAGTGGGGAGGGAATGGGGATTTTGCAATATTCTTCCGTGGAATGGGTTGGGAATGGAGATTTTGCAGTTTCCTTCCACTGCCACACCCACCAAGCCACACCCACAGAACCGGTAGTAAAAAAATTTGAATTTCACCACTGCCTCAGTCAATTGGATTGGAGGACTCAAATATTTACTATTATGAGAAAAGGAAGAAAAAAGTTTTACCAACTTTTTAACCTATCAAAAGTTGGAACACTTGCTCATGAGAAAGACTAATATTAATAATTTTACAGAAGCATTTTTTTTTACCTGGCATTCTGGTTTAAAAAAACCTTCTTTCACCCACCAAGGATACCAAGCAGCTTCAACATAGCGTGGACTATAGGAGGAGGGCAAAGGGGCTGAGGTATCTATGAGAAAGAAAGTCACACTAAGATCCCATAATTAAAACACGCGCTTGTGCAATCCGTATGTCCAAAATTTTGTTATATGAGTGCAGCAAAACTGAGCACAGGACCCTGAAACCACCATTTTAAAATTCTCAGCTTTCAGATGCTAATAAGGATGATCAAGACAAGAACATCTGGAGATCACATGGATAGAATCTCAGCGTGACAAAATAGAAGCATAACTCCATGTATGCTAATTGAGCATATAAATATGCTAAAATATTGGTATATATAAAATCAGGCCCCATAGACAATTTAATGCCACAAAATTCATTAGATCAGGGGTGTCAACCTCGATTTCATGGAGGGCCACATCAGGGTTAGACGTGTGGGGGGGGGGGGCAGAATGGGCATGGCCAGGTTGACCGAGGTGGACATGGCCACCTCGACATTACGCGTGTCGGTGATGCCTGTGGTGACCCTAGTGCCCTGCCAGCGAAAAGGGGCTCCCAAGCTCCATTTTTGGCTGGAACAGCCCCCTGCAACCTTCTGCCAGAGAAAACAAAGAAGGACCCATGTGCAGCCCTCACGAACTCAGCTTTCACTGGCAGAGGCACCAAGGGCCAGTCCTTCACTGTTTCCAGGGCCGCCCTGTGGACCAGATCTAAGCATCCCATGGACTGGATCTGACCCACGACCCTTGAGTTTGACACCCATGTATTAGATGTTCAAATTTAAGTTAATCAAATCATTAACTAAATTTGTTGTAGTTGCCCACTCTACTAGATTCTAGATAAGATACAAAGTCCAGAAATACAATTAAATACAGAGAAATAGGCAGCCTGGACTAAAACAACCAAAATAAACTATACGACCAGGACCCCACAGCTTTATTAATGAAGAAATATTAATTCCAGATGTGGGAACAGAGCTAGGTTTTAACGTTGATTGCCATTTTCTTCTAAAAATTCTCTTACTCATTTGACACACTCTTTGAAATAAACATTTCTCTTAAAAAAAATTAATGAAACATCGTGTGATTGGTGTATGCATACTTTTTCTATGGAACAAAGAATTCTTGGCACATTAAAAAGTCTCATTAGTCTCATTTTTGTTTTTTTGTACACCATTATGAGTTCAGAATGGAGGTATCAAATCAACTGCTTTCCCAAATTAATCTGGAGCAGGAAAAGTGATATTTTTCTAATCAATTGCCTAATAATCTGACAGCCAAACATACAAAGAGGAATTTATACAAATATATGTATAAAGTAAAAGTGGAACAGATCTCAACATTAGATCCAATCCTGGCTATACCACAGCTCCATTCCTTTCTTGTCTATTCATTTTCTTTTACTAGCCCATGAGGAAGCCAAAATTCCATGTTAGCCACCAGTTACCTCTTCCACAAAGAAATACAAGCTAAATTCCTTTTTAACATCATTTTAAAAAAGGAAAATCCTGGAAGCCCCTTTGAACCAAGCTATTTCCATCCTACCTTTTTTCTGCCCGGCTATAGTTGGGATGTCATATTCTGTGATATTTTTTGAGAAAAGGGTCTTGTCTTGATTTGAAGGTTCCTTCAAAGAAGAGGGGAAATAGAAAGCGGGGAGGGGGGAGTGTAAATTTTTTTAAAAAAGAGGAAACAGTCTTTTTCTTATTTATTTACAGGTAGTCTTCGACTTAGAACCATAATTGAGCACAAAATTTCTGTAGCTGAGACAGTTGTTAAGTGACAATTGTTAAGTTAGTAGCATGGTTGTAAAGTGAATCTGGCTTCCACACTGACCTTGCTTGTCAGAAGGTTGCAAAAAGTGATCACACACACAGACCCAGTCATAAATATGAGTCACTTGCCAAGGATCTGAATTTTGGTCACATGACCACAAGAATGCTGCTACAGTTTTAAGTGTGAAAAATGGTCATAAGTCACGTTTTTCTAGTTCCGTTGTAACTTCAAATGGTCACTAAATGAACTTTTCCAAGTTGAGGACTACCTGGGTTCATATTTATTTGGCTTGTATAATGCGAACACATGGCAGGTAACCGTGATGTGTTAAATCACCCATGGTAAACATGAAACACTAAAATAAAATAAAATATCACTTTTAAATCATTGTGATAATTATAAAATCCTAAAAATAATATAACCATCAATCCACCACAAATTTATCGCCCCATAATGTATTCAGATCATGATGG
Source organism: Masticophis lateralis (assembly GCA_030761175.1). Lineage (NCBI taxonomy): Eukaryota > Metazoa > Chordata > Lepidosauria > Squamata > Colubridae > Masticophis > Masticophis lateralis. The sequence goes on along the minus strand of JAUDYJ010000002.1, from coordinate 28,877,960 downwards.
CATCAATCAATTGACAAGCTGGACCATAGGAGATATTGGAGATCAGCAGCAGAAGGTGGTAGATTCCCAGGAGGGTGGGGCTGCATTCCAGAGGACCAAGAGACAGCAAAATTGGGATAGTTTTTTTTGGGGGGGGGGCAAGAGGGGCAAGACAGTTCCTCTCTAGGAGCTCTTAGAGTATGTTTTTAATGATGTAAGTAATTTGCTTTAATGTGGCAAGATTTCGTCTACAAGTGAGGAACAATAAAAGAAACTACTCTGAAGATACTCCATGTGTCTTACTTGGTTTTTAGAGCCTGACAGATCCTATGTACGTAGCAGCTGCCCTGCTGCCTAAATATCTTCCCAAGGCCTAGACATGATCTTAAGGCTGGTGATATGATTTCAGCCTCCATAGGGCCCAAAAAACGTAGCAACAACTTCTATCTGATTGGTCCCTATGGTGACCTGTCAGGTGCAAAGGATCAGAATCATATGTTAAATTCTAATTTGGAAGACTTATTGCTCAAGCCTGTACAGCAGGATCTAGTCAATTAATGGTCCATACTTGAATCAAAGAATTCAAATGGGGTTGGATTGGGATCACTTGTGGCAACCTAATGACTCCAGACTTAGAACTCTCCTTACTCCATCCCCCAGGCTCTGTTTCTTCTTCTACATGACTTTTTGGAAGACCAATTTCTTTCGAACTTGCATATAACTTGGATATTTTGAATGGTGCTATTGTACAGATTAATAATGCCTTATTTATTAATTTAATGCCCTGTATAGTTACCGGGGGAATGTGTTGCTATTGTTCTCTTTCTACCGCTTTGTATTTACTAGGGATTCTGTGTAGGTCTAGTACAGATAGATTTGAACAACAGCTGACAATCAATATTTGTAGCAGCCAGTAACCAGAATGCCACAACTGTAGCATCAGTGTGATAAAATCAGGTACATTCTACAAACAACAAAGCAGAATTCACCCTAGCCTTGAGAGAGAGATGTTGATGTTTTTTAAAAAATCAAGCCATTAGTTTTGATCAAATTAATAACCGAACATCAGTTCCTGTTAACCAGTCTTACCTTGGGGCCCGCAGCCATCTGAGCTTCAATAGCCTCCATCTTCTTCCACAACCGCTTTTGTCTTTGTTCCCTATTTTTTAGATGGTCCATTTTCCCCACTTGCTTATTAAGATCGGGCTTACTTCCTTGGGAATAACTCCTCCTCCATTCACCAAATCCATCCCAGCGCCTCTTCTCTGCCCAGAGAAGCAGACGGCAAAGAACGGACATATTCCGATGGGAGGCAGAATTAAGATGGGCTGAAGGCATGTTTGAATGTAGGTGTGCTTAGTCCTCTTGCACACGTGTAGAAAAAAGGCACACCACTTTTCTCCCTTTGGTTCCAAATGCACGCTTCCAATAGTCACTTTTCCATCCCTTATATTGCTGATGGGGCCTACAGAAATAAATACCAAAGAAATCATATGAATAAGGTTGCCCAAAAGGTTGTGGGCCACTGGTCCAGATCAGGAAACAGACCCTACAATTTTTTTTTTAAACTATAGAGTTAAGACTAAGGAACAGAATTTTGCAAGTCTATTGATGTTTTTCTTCCCATTCTCTTACACTCCTAGAGAGTTAGGGGGGAACCAGCCTAATATTTTTTTTCCTTTCCCAGGGCTTAAGGCAGACTTCTGTCCTTTTTCATTTTGCAAACACTTTTGAATAGCTTCCTCAAGACCATCTCCATGGCTCTCTACAACAATGGAAAATACTCATGCCCTATCCCACTTGTCATCTGGGAGGCCTTGAAGACTCTCTAAAAAGAACACAAATGACCAGCTGTCTTGCAAAGAGTATAAATCCTTCCATTCCCCACCATCCAGTCAGAGTTGAAGAAGCTTCTTGGATGAGAAGCAAAACGTCTTCAAAGAAAAACCAGAAAGTCCAGTTGCTTCTTGAAAAAGCACCTTTGCAATTGTAAGATTTAGTTGTGTGAGAGAAACAGAAAGAGGGAGCGAAGAAAAGGAGAGGGAGAGAGATCGAGATCTATTTTTCTTCCCTTCAAAATCTATTGATCTGTGTCAGGTAGACACAGTAAATAACTGCATCTGAGGGCTGTAACTATAACTATATGGAATTATCATAAATTACTTTCTTACCCTCAGACAGCAGTTTTTAAACTTTATTCTGTCAGGGCCGCTTTCCACTTTTAAAAATTATGGAGGACTTCACAGTAAATTTTTATTTGTACCGCTTAAATGATATTGACCGGATTAAAATTTAAAACTGACACATTTGCTGCCACTACCGCTTCTCAGGATTATTTGATGTGACTTTAATATTGTAATATTTTTCAACCTGGGCTGCCAAATCATTTTGATTTTCCAGATCACTGAGAGTGTCAGGGGATCTCCAGGGGTTCTCAGATCCACACTGTCCTAAGGCAATCATTTTATGTGCATACATGTATTTATAAATATAAAACATACACACATTTATTCCCTTTTGAGTAAGTAACGCAGAGAGCAGAAAAGGAGTAAAAATGGTATGCCAAAAGAATGAAAATGCCAAGGACAGGATTTAGGGATTAGGGATTGTATTAGGAATAGTTAACGGGGGGCGGGGGGGGGACGACGACTCCAAATCCCATGCGCCTTATCCAATACAGCCAGGGATGGTAGCGTCCGAGCACAACATCTGGAAAAACCAGTAATTAAGAGGTTCACACATTCCCCCTCGCCCCCAACACTACATGTGATTCCCAGAATCACAAGAATGCGCTAATTTTGCACGCCCCGTTCCTCTCTGTAACTGTTAATGCACTACACGCCTTCCTTCCTCCACCCCCTAATCTAGACCTCCCCAAAACCACGATCCGGGACACACTCAAAACCAAATTTACCTCTTGCAACCCGGGCCTTTTTTTTCCGCGCTCCCGACATGCAACTCACACAGGAAAAGGAGCCGACGCCGAGAGGTGGAGTGAGGCGATCGCTTCCTGCTCGCCGGGAGGGCCGGCTGGTGTGGAGCCGCTGTCGCGGATCCTTGTCTCCGTCCCCTTCCCCGATGCGCTCCTGGTGAAGGTGAGTCCTTTGGGTCGGAACATGCAAGCGCCCCGCAGGTGCCAGATTGGAGAAACCGGAGAAGCCTTGCGATCCGGGGAAGAGGGGCGGATTGGCAACGCCGCCCCGTCTAAGAATAAAGCCCTGGAGGAGCTTCTCCCAGCCCTGGGCATCATCCCGGGGTCTCCGGAGAAGGAGATCCTGGCGAAGGGAGCGCCACGTTCTGTTGTGCCAGCGTCGGAAAGGGTAGGAAGATCACAAACCGAATGTATTTATAAACCGCTCCAGTCCTAAGAAGTTCTGACCGGTGTATATACCCGACGCAGCAATCCGATTGAAAAAGAAAACGTATAAAAATATATGATCCCAAAATGCACCAAGTAGACACCGTTAGCAATAATTCATATACAGATTTCCCCCGCCCCCCGCCGGAAGTCTCTCTTTTATGCCTATTGTCTAACGTCTGGCTCTTTATTTAGTCTTTATCTAATCATGTATCTATCTGTCATCCATTCATGCATAAATTCATCTGTCTGTCTGTCTGTCTGTCTGTCTGTCTGTCTGTCTGTCTGTCTGTCTATCTATCTATCTATCTATCTATCTATCTATCTATCTATCTATCTATCTATCTATCTTAAATGATTTATGTAGCTTCCCATATTGTAACCACAACACCTGCGCGAGCTGCACTGGCTGCTGGTGGCGTTCCGGATCCGCTTCAAGGTGCTGATACTCACCTATAAAGCCCTTCAAGGCATGGGTCCGAGGTACTTGCAGGACCACCTTCTACCGGCCGCCCACCGCCATGCGCACTCTCATAGAGCTGCCCTCCTTCGGGTGCTGTTGGCCAGACAATGTTGGCTGGCGACCCCCAGGATGAGGGCGTTCTCTGTGGTAGCACCGACCTGCTGGAATGGGTTACCCACCAAGCTCCGGACGGCTCCTGATCTTCGCACTTTCCGTGCTGGCCTGAAGATGTGGCTTTTTCATCAAATTCCCTGACCAATTATGGGGTTTTAACTTGGGGATTTTAAATTGCACTATATTTTAAAATTTTTATTGTTGTTTTTATTATGTGAGCCGCCCCGAGTCCCATGGGAGAAGGGTGGCATATAAATTTTAATAATAAATAAATAAATTAGGAACAAATTAACCCATCCATTCCCACATTGTGGCTGTACAAGTAGTCCTTGACTTACAAATTCAATTGAGCCCCAAAATTTTATTGCTAAGCAAGATAGTTGTTAAGTGAATTCTGTCGCATTTTACAGCCTTTCTTGCCACAGTTGTTAAGTGAGTGACACCATTGTTCAGTGAATCTGGTGTCTCCATTGACTTTGCTTGCCAGAGGATTGCAGAAGGGGGATGACATGACCCGAGGACACTGTGACCATCATAAATATGAATCAGTTGCCAAGCATCTTGAATTTTGATCATGTGACCGCGGGGATGCTACAAAGGTTGGAAGTCACAAGTCTCTTTTTTCAGTGCCCTTATAACTTCTAACAGTCACTAAATGAGCTTGTAAATTGAGGACTACCTGCATAGAGTGGGGCATGGTACAAAAAGAATCGTATTGAGAAATTAGAAAAGTGGTATTATTCAAGAAGTAAAGAAAGGGTTGTGATCTGTCTGTTTTGAGAAAAGGCAATATTTTGTACTAATCAAAAGATGCAGCAACATGTGTTTCTATGGCAGAGATTCTGTGTTCTTACAATAATACATTGTTCAGATTATAATAGCAAACCCAGTGGCTATTGATAAGTATAAGATATTAGTGTGTGTGTGGGGGGGGTCTTTTCTTTTCCTTCTTGCCCTGTTAAAATAAGACATCCCCTGATAATAAGCCCAATTGGGCTTTTGAGCACATGCACTAAAATAAGCCTCCCCTGATAATAAGCCCTCTCCGAAAATATTTAAACGCATGCGCAGCCGGTCCCCGCCTTTTTCTCTGGTTTCCTCCATACGCCCCAAAATAATAAGACCTCCCCAAAAATAAGGCCAATCACTTATTTGGGGGGGGGGTCAAAAATATAAGACAAGGTCTTATTTTCGGGGAAATACGGTAGTTTGTTTTTTAGTTTTTTAAATTTTCTTTTGAAAGATGAAAGATTGTTTTTGTTACAATAAATAATAAAAGTTAACCTGATAAGTCTTGAAGAGACACCAAGAGTCAGGTCTTAGTAGCTTTTCAAAGCATGGGGCTATGCTGGCATTAAATTTTTAAATCGTATTAGATCAGTGCTTTTCAAATTCAGCAACTTTAAGATGTGGGAGTTTCTATTCCTAGAATTCCCCAGACTGTTGATGTCCACACATATTGCTGAGTTTGAAAAACACTGAATTAAACCATCTCCAAGCTATTGAACTGGAAAGTCATGGGTGATTTGATGGCATATAAAGTCAGGGCATTTAGAATAGGAAAATCTGCAAATGGATCCTTAGTTCTAGTTCTCCTTGAGAGGAAAAAAACTCAACAACCAGAAGTTGTCAGGGAGCTTTTTTGCATACAAATTGTAGCTTGTGTTTTATAGACTGCCTGTTTTAAATTTAAAACTTCCTTCTCATCGGTGGAAGGTTTCACCTGCCATATTGCATCTGGAAGCAAGACCAGAAGGAGAACACCCAGGCAACAAAACATTTACTGTTTATTGGGCAATTTTCCTCATGGGGAATTAGCATAGAAAAAGTCAAGTCTGTCAAGACGTTGCAAATGGATTCACCCTTATTACCACTGTGTGAATTTTGCTGTACAGGTAGTCCTCAATTTACGACCAAAATTGGAATTAGAATTTCCATTGCTAGGTATTCATTCATTCATTCATTCATTCATTCATTCATTCATTCATTCATTCATTTTGTATGCCGCCCCTCTCCGAAGATGCAGGGCGGCTCACAATGCATTTAAAATCATTATAAAAAAACATTTAAGAATTAAAAACATTAAAACTCATTCACACCATTCATGGCTGGATCTCGCCGGATCGCAAGAACGAGATCAACGGCCCCAGGCCTGCCGAAAAAGCCAGGTCTTCACTGCTTTTCGGAAGGCCAATAGGGTGGGGATGGTCAGGACCTCAGGAGGTAACTGGTTCCAGAGAGCCGGGGCAGCCACAGCTATGAAAGGTGATTGTTATAAGTGAGTTCTGTCCTATCTTATGGCCTTTTTGCTCTGGCTGTTAAGTGAATCACTGCAGTTGTTAAGCAAATCTGTTTTTTTTCATCGACTTTGCTTGTCAGAAGCTGGCTGACAATCATTTGCAAATGACAATCGCATGACCCCAGGATACTGCAACTGTCATAAATATAAGCTGGTTGCAAAGCACCCAAATTCTGATCATGGGGCCCATGGAGATGCTGCAATAGTCATCACTGTGAGGACTGGTCACAAGTCACTTTTTCCATACCATTGTAACTTTGGTCACTAAACGAATGGTTAAAAGCTGAGGACTACCAGGTGATCCTAAATATTATACCACAGATTTCTGCGTGTGTGTTTTAATTCATAGACTTTCCTAAAAAAATGTGCTTATCACAGTGCTGGTTCTGTTCACAGTGAACGTACTGTGTTACTGAATTCACCAGATGTTTTATCTTTCAACTATCACAGCCTTTGCAGAAAAATGTCCCGGTGATGAAGGGTAGCTGTCATGACGGAGTCACTGATGAAACTCCAGAGAGTTCAGCTGAAATGCAAGAACCTTCATGAATACCTGCGAGGTCTCAGCCCGGGGATTTTGGATCGTCTGTATAATCACCCTGCCACTTGCCTTGCTGTCCTTCGGTAAGTGAGAATCTCGCCTGACCTCAAATATTAGAATTTTGGCCTTATATTTGTTGAGGGTCAGATCGGGGATAAAAACGCAAGTATGTTAACCCCATGTATTTGAAGCAATATTTTATACTGTAGATAAATATGTTGCTCCTGGTTCCAGATTGCTGAACCCAGGGTTTTTGTACAATAGACTATCAAACCTGCCACCATTGAAACCTCTAAATCAGGGATGTCAAACTCAAGGCCCGTGGGACAGATCCGGGCCACAGGGTGCTTGGATCCAGCCCACAGGGCCACCCTGGAAACAACGGAGAACCAGCCTGTTGTTGTGGCCCGCCAGCTGACAGCAGAGCTGGCAGCAGACTTGGACGATGAGGAGGTTGGGAAGGAACTTGGGCCAGTCCTGCAGTCTGGGGAAGGCTCTCATGGAGGCTCTGCATCAGAAGCAAAAATGGAGCCAGGGCTGTCCGACATTCCCCAGCTGCCTTCAGAGTTGGAGATAAGCGAGGAAGAGGAAGAGCTGGGGCCTGTTCCAGATGCACGTATGGGCAGAGCTGTCAGGAGAGGAGACTAATTGATTATCAGGAAAGAAAGGCATGCCTGGACGCTGAATGGCCCCTCCCTGGCTGGGGAATAAATAGAAGCAAAAGGGGAGTGGCGTAGTGGGAGACAACCATTCAGATTTATTTAGGAAGACTTACTTATCTTGGTTAGTGCTTCAGAAACTTATTGCCAGGAATTAATTTACAGCTTTGCAACTGGAAGCTCCTGGCCTGGCAATTATCCAAGGACTGATAAGGTCTATTATTGCAATGAACCCTTGGAAGGATTATTACCTGGACTTTTCTGTGTGAATGCCATGAATTCACAGTAATTAAATCAACAGGGTTTTCGAGACAAGGAGTTTGTGTATTGGTTCTCCTAAGGCTGGGTCAGAACACCTGTGGTGCCTCTGCCAGCGAATACGGAGCTCAGGGAGGCCAGGCAAGGCCAGCCTGGGCTCCGTTTTTGGCCATGACAGCCTCCTGCAGCCCTCTGCCAGCGAAAACGGAGGCCCGGGGAGGCCGCGTGCTCAGTTTTCACTGGCAGAGGGCTGCAGGATGCCATCACAGTTGAAAACAGAGCCTTGACAAGTGATCTCAAGCTGGCCACGCCCCCCCCCGTCCACCACCACCTGCCCCCCCGAGATCCAACTCCTGATGAAATCGACTTTGATCCCCTCCCCCCGCTCTAAATAGAAACAACCCTTGACGCCACTGGTTGAGAAAAGTATGGTTTTCTTAGAAGAAAAGTGCATTGCAGTAGTGCATGACCAGAACTAAGCATCGCTTGCCAAAATCCCTAAATTCAACCTCCCCCCCCCCCTTAGCTAATTCCCATTGCCTATATATACACACACACACGAAAGCAGTGAGGTACAGAAAGGATATTTTTGGAATGGCCAGTCCAAGCTCAGGACAATATGCAGCTGGTATGTCGTGTGACCTTGAAGCAAAGTCTCAAAGAGTCTCATTCACTTAGTTTTCCCCTCCCCATAGTAGACATACCCCATAGCAGTATGTCACCAAAGTGCAAGCAAGCATTAAGGTGGCAGCTGACACAGACTTTGGCAGACCATGCCTGGCTATGAAAAACAAAAAAACCCATATCTTGTGCGTGACACTGATCTTACATTCTTCTCTTCTCAGGGAACTGCCTGGGTTAGCCAAAAATTATGTCATGCGGATGCTTTTTCTGGAACAGCCTCTTCGCCAGGCAGCCGTGGCCCTGTGGGTGAAGAAGGAATATGTCAAGTAAGTTTATAGCTCGAGCCCTGATTGTCTAGCAAAGTTTTACAAAAAAAACAAAAACTCCAGTACGGTTACTGCTCAAATGAACATTGTAAGATTGAAAGTGTACATCGCATTGAGATAATCTGTAAGCAGAAATGTGGTCTGGCTGGTATAAATAAAGCTCGTGTTCATTTTCATTTATTTAATAAAGTTGTTCACAGCCTCAATTACAATGACAGCTTGAGACATTTTATATACTAGGATTAAAATAAGAAAAAAAAAACCTCAAAAGCCACAACAGTAGCAACATACTAACAGAAGAGAATATTTGTAGATGAGGATTGACCTATGGAGTCCTTGGTGCTCTTTGAGCTTGTTTGTTTTCTTGCAGATGTTTTATTACCCAACTAGGTAATACCATCAGTGCTTGAAAGGAGTAGGATTTGCTCTCTGTTTATATACAGTGGCTTGCCCTGTCAGTGTTGTTTTCTTCTTGGTAGTTCCTTGATTAAGGAACTGCTGTAATTACTCTTAGTTGTCTTAAACTTAACTAACTATAATAACTACCTTAATCAAGGAACTGCATTTCCTAAATTCATGATGGGCTCTGGTGTTTCAGGGAACAAGAGGAGAGCTCAGATATCCTACTGGGACTGCGACTTTGGCACACGCAGCTGCTCCCAGGAGGCCTCGAAGGGATCGTCTTGAACCCCATCTTCAAAGAAAACCTGCGCATTGCTCTCTTGGGAGGGTGAGTGAAGGCCATCCGGATTCTTAAGGTTGGAGAGTGAAGGCAGAAGGTCACAGAAACTACTGCACTGGCTGATGATGAGGATAATTTCAGTTCTCTGAAAGGGGTGTTTTGGGGATCCTGCCACTTCACGGATAGGGAACAAACTAGTAATAGCAAGACCAACAGCACTTGGATTTATATACCACTTCATAGTGCTTTTAAAGTCCTCTCTAAGCGGTTTATAGAGCCAGCATATTGCTCCCCAACAATCTGGATCCTCATTTTACCCACCTCAGAAGGATGGAAGGCTGAGTCAACCTTGAGCTGGTGAGATTCGAACTGCCAAACTGCAGCTACCTGTCAACTGAAGTAGCCTAGCTATTAATAGGTCAAATATCTATGGAGATTCTCAACCATCCAGGTCATATACCATTGTCCCAAAGGTATAGAGGTGCAAATGACAGACTCAATAATTCCTTTGTAGGAATTGCTTTTGCATTTAATACTTACCAAAAGGCCTATTATCTGATTTAAGAATCCTTACTCCTGAATAGGATATTAATTAGTGCTATCCTTAAGTTACATAGGGACGCAGTAGCTCAATGGCTAAGATGCTGAGCTTGTCGATCGAAAGGTCAGCAGTTCAGCAGTTCGAATCCCTAGTGCCACATGACGGGGTGAGCTCCCATTACTTGTCCCAGCTTCTGCCAACCTAGCAGTTCGAAAGCATGTAAAAAATGCAAGTAGACAAATAGGGACCATGTTTGGTGGGAAGGTAACAGCGTTCCGTGAGCCTTTGGCATTTAGTCATGCCTGTCACATGGCCATGGAGACGTCTTCAGACAGCACTGACTCTTCAGCTTTGAAATGGAGATGAGCACCACCCCCTAGAGTCAGGAACGACTAGCACATATGTGCAAGGGGAACCTTTACCTTTACCTTTTTATCCTTAAATTACAGCCTATAAATAGTAATGGAATTTCTTACTTCTCAATTCTGTGCCCACAGGGGTAAGGCCTGGTCTGATGATACCAGCCAACTGGGCCCAGATAAGCATGCCCGAGATGTCCCATCTTTGGACAAGTATGCAGAAGAAAGATGGGAGGTGAGCATTTTGCCTTGTCTAAGCAGCCTGATTTGTTATGGATGTATTTACAGGTAGGCCTTGACTTACAACCTTTTGTTTGGTGACTGATTGAAGTTACAGCGGCATTGAAAAACGTGATTTATGATCAGCTCTCACACTTAAAACTGTTGCAGCATCCCAACGGTCATATGATCAAAATTACATACATGCAGCTGGCATGTATTTAGGATGGTTGCAGCATCCCACGATCAGAGGATTGCCCTTTGCAATCTCTCCAGCTGGCTTCCAGCATGCAAAGTCAATGGGAGAAAGCCAGATTAACTTAATGACTCTATGATTTACTTAGCTGCAGTGATTCGCTTAACTATAGCAAAAAAGAAAGTCAAAAAATTGGGTGTGACTCAATTAACAACCACCTTGCTTAGCAACAGGGATTCTGGTCCCAGTTGTGATGATAAGTCGAGGACTACCTGTATTAATCTTCAAATGACTGACTTTGTTACAGTGTTCTCCCACCTCTTGCCAGTAAAATCACCAAGACTACTCTTCCTCTTCTTCCTTGCTTGGATTTAGTTCAAAAGCCGCCTTTTTGGGAAAAGAACAGGTTAATCATTCAAAAAGAAGATTTTGTGGTGAAAAAATTAAGTTTCCTTGGAATCAGAGTATTTAAAATGGTGTATTTCCTTTTATGGAGGATTAAGCTCCTGAATCTTCCTGTTTGAATTCATTCATGATGGAATACTATTGTGTTTCCTTTTCACCAGAGCTAGGATGGACATCCATGTTGCTCGATTCCTCACTAACTCTCCCTTCATCTAATGTGGTCTTACGGTCTTTTAGTAGTATTTGCAGTTGTCTATTACTTCCTAGTTTCAACTGAGAGTAGTTGCCATTACAAGCCAGGATCTCTCAATGAATTCCTACAATTCTATCCTAGAATTCTGCCCATCAAAGCAATAGACATGATGATGAATCATGAGCGGAATTGTAATCATTTGTAGAGTCTCCAGTGGCTGGGTGGCCTTTGCATATGGTGTGTAGCACACAATGAAGTGACTTTACCAAACACCATTGTGGACATAGTTCCACAGAGACCACAGTTTTCTTCTCTTTCTCCATACTGTTCCATTTAGGTCATCCTGCATTTCATGGTAGGCTCTCCTAGTGCAGCGGTGAGTCAGGACCTGGCTCAGCTGCTGATTGAAGCTGGCCTGATGAAGAGGTAAGTGTCTCAGGGAGAGACAGGCATGCAGATACCTTCCCAAAGTATCTCTTCCAACCTGAAAAAAAAAAGTCCAGTGTCTGTTTTAAGAACTGTTGAGAATCCTCAGATTTGACATTAGGAGAAAAAGAACTGCTGTGCAGAATAGAGTAGAGAAGAATAAGAATAAGAATAAGAATAAGAATAAGAATAAGAATAAGAATAAGAATAAGAATGGAATGGAACGGAACGGAACGGAACGGAACGGAACGGAACGGAACGGAACGGAACAGAACAGAATTCTTTGTTGGCCAAGTGTGATTGGACACACAAGGAATTTATCTTGGTGCATACGCTCTCAGAGTACATAAAAGATACATTCGTCAAGAATCATAAGGTACAACACTTAATGATAATAATAGGGAAACAGTCAATATAAATCTTAAGGTTACCAGCAACAAGGTTACAGTCATACACTCATAAGTGGGAAAAGATGGGTAATAGGAACAATGAGAAGATTAATAGTAATGCAGTAACTAGTTTGACAGTGTTGAGGGAATTATTTGTTTAGCAGAGTGATGGCATTCGGGAAAAAAACTGTTCTTGTTCTGGTGTGTCTACTTGTTCTGGTGTGCAGTGCTCAATAGTGTCATTTTGAGGGTAGAAGTTGAAACAGTTTATGTCCAGGATGCGAGGGGTCTGTAAATATTTTCACAGCCCTCTTTTTGACCCATGCAATATACAGGTCCTCAATGGAAGGCAGGTTGGTAGTAATTGTTTTTTCTGCAGTTCTAATTATCCTCTGACGTCTGTGTCTCTCTTGCTGGGTTGAAGAAGCAAACCAAAGGGGTAGCATTCAGACAACATTTTTACCCTCTGATCATAATGTAGTGCAAAAGTTCTCAAACTATGGGTTAGGATTGTGATAGCGAACCTATGGCACATGTGCCCAAAGTGGCACGCGAAGCCATGTCGCCTGGCACGCAAGGCTTGTCTAGATCAAGGATCTCCAAACTTGGAAATTTTAAGACTTGTGGAATTTAACTCCCAGAATTCCCTAGCCAGCCATGAATTTGGAGAGCCCTGGTCTAGGTAAAGTGAGGAGACTGGCGTTTTGCATGCCAGGTTTTGTGGCCCACCCAGGTTTTGTGGCTCCTGGTGTTTTCTTTTCTGTGGGAAACAGTTCCAAATGGCTCTTTGAGTGTTAAGGTTGCAGACCCCTGATCTAGGATCTTCTGCTTAAGCAGGGGGTTGGACTAGAAGACCTCCAAGGTCCCTTCCAAGACTCTTATTTTGTCAGGAATGAACACTTAGATAATGACATGATACACAGCATATCAATCTCCTGTAGCATCAGGGAACAGCAGCCATTATCAGTGTGAACTATGTGGAAATTGGGTACAATTTTGCAAAACTAAGAACGAATGTTCCTTTTCTGGATTTTTTTCTTGAGTTACCCCTCTTCTTCCTAGTAGCGAGCCTGGGGAACCTCCCTGCATCACATCCTCTGGCTTCCAGTTCCTGTTGCTGGATACTTCATCACAGCTGTGGTACTTCATGCTCCAGTATCTCCAGTCAGCGGAGGTGAGAAGAAACAGTGACCTGACTGCTTGCCATCTCAGTTCTGGTTATTCTGTCCATTTCCTGTTTCTGCTTCTAATTCCCCTTTTCCCCCTTTTTTTGCATCACTCTACAGACCAGGGGCATGGACTTGGTGGAGATTCTTTCCTTCCTCTTTCAGCTCAGCTTCTCCACACTTGGCAAGGTGAGAAGGAACTTCTTTATCTATCAGCAACATATGTTGGTGAGAAGTTGGACTACATATCAAGACAGTAACTGAGCAGAGTAGTTGTTGCTATTGTGGTGCTCTGAAGAAGTTTAGAACACTCTGGAAAAGGAAAAGTATGGAAAAGACGAGTCCCATAATTGGACCATCTTCTTGGGGAAATCTCTCCATTCATCCCCTTCCATATTGTTTACAGTATCATCCCTTTCTTGTAATTTTTTAAAACATGAATAAGCCACTCTGATTGTTTTGGGTGACCTTTGCAATATCCCAATAGAATATGAAATATTCCAATTGCAAGTGCTTCTTTGGTATCTGTGAAGGCTTTGTAGCCCTTCGCACTGAAATTCAAGAGATCACTTGACAACTTGTCATGTCAATGAAATGGCTTGTGTTTATTATCTATTTTTCATTGTTGGGCAAGGTCCTCTATAGAACAGTAGGCTTAATCTTGAATATGGGGATTGGCAGTCTCCATTTGTAGTGGCTTAATAGCAATAGAACTTAGACTTACGTATCACTTCACAGTGCTTTAACAACTCTCTCTAAGTGGTTTATGGAGTCAGCCTATTGCCCCCAACAATCTGGGTCCTCATTTTACCCACCTCGGAAAGATGGAAGGCTGAGTCAACTTTGAGCTGGTGGGATTCGAACTGCTGGCAGCCAACAGTCAGCAGAATTAGTGCTACATTCTAACCACTGCACCACCACGGCTCTTAAGTAGACCTAGAGGAGACTTAGACTTAGATTTAAAGGAAATTTTGTTTCAAGTCCCTGCTTGATCAACAAACCACTGGATCACGCTGAACCAATCACTCAAGCTTAGCCTGAAGCCTACATCAAAGGGTTTTTGTTGTGTGGGTAACATTAGAAGAAAGTCACTCATATAGCAAAAGTTTTCAGAGAAAAAGTGAGAATTTAGCAATGGAGAAAGCAGATGTTATGAATATAACAGAAAACCTGGCTTTCTTCTCATGAATGAAAGGATTGTTGTACACAAGGTTGATTCATGAAACCATGCATACTGGCCTTGATTAGGGCTCATCATGTTCCTTGAACTAACCCTAATTAAAGTCTCACATCTAGATTGCACACATTATTAAATTACTAAGCTAAACAATAGTCTTTGAGGGATGATGTTGAGAGGCACAGGATCTTACAAGCATAGAAAATTGGAGCCAATGGCTGAAAACCAGATATTAGTTCAGTGCAGAAATGGTGCATTTGCTAAATGCTCAATTTAAATTATGATGTCACAAGCATAGCTTAATTGTTCAAGAAACAAAGCATGAATGACACATGCCCTTAATTCATCCCTTAATAAGTGCATCTTCCATTGATGACTCTTACAGGTAAATCAGCAGAAGAATTCTTTCATGGCCTCTCAATGTGATTTGGTTGTCTATTCATAGCAATTCATCTACTGGTTCTCAAGCATTGACCAATCAAGACGTTTGTGCAACATACTTGCCTGCCAATTAATTCTTTTCCACTTTCTTTATTCTCAGGATTATTCCGTGGAAGGAATGAGTGATTCACTTCTGAATTTCCTTCAGCATCTCCGGGAATTTGGCCTGGTATTTCAAAGAAAGGTAAAACACACTAGGGGGATTATATGAGGAGCTGAACCAGAGTTTTAAAAAACGCAAATTGTCATATGTTAGAGGTATTAAGGACTTCTTCAAGGATATTGTGAGCTAAAATGGTAGGTTTGTCTTCTGAAAGATAAATTGTCAGACAGCTCTGAACTTGCCATAAACTTGTTGCTAAATGTCTTTCCTTCTTTCTTTGCAGAGAAAATCCAGGCGTTACTATCCCACCCGCTTAGCTATTAATCTTTCCTCCGGCATCTCAGGTACCACCGTGGATACCCATAATCAAGGCTTCATCGTGGTGGAGACCAACTACAGGATCTATGCATACACAGGTCTGAAACCACACCGATTTCTATTCTTCAAAGGCCCATCCCTCTTCTTCTAATTCAGAATTGGGAATCAGTGTGGCAGCATGGAAGCTGCCCATTTCTAAAAAAATATTCTCTTGGTTATATAACAGAAGATAGCTGAGATTTTGCTTTACTGATTGGGGGAAAGCATATTTAGCCAGGATTGCTTTCTTTATTTGACCTAGGACAATATTTCTCAAATTGTTGGCTGTCTTGATATAATTCAACATCTGGGGGGGCCACCTGATTAAATACTTGCTCCCCACCCCCCGCTATGTTTTTGCCTTTCTGAGCAGGGGAATTTCCATTCTTTGAAAATGCTTACTTTCCATCCCTGTTTGAAAGTGCATCTTTTAGATTAAACGTAATCCAAAATCAATTACTACCTTTTTCGGAGTACAAGATGCACCTTTTCCCTCCCTAAAAGGGGGTGAAAATTTAGGTGCGTCTTATACACCAAATGTAGCCCCGCCCACCCACTGGCCCTCACCCTTTGGCCTCTGCCTCCCAGCAATTTACATCCTTGCAGCAAACAGCAAGAAAAAACTGCTCCTTTCAGCTCCAGCACAGCCTATGGATCAGCCTCCTGATTCTCAACTGTTTTGCCTGGGCCTCTGCTGCTTGCTGCAAGAAGGTAAATTGCTGGAGGAGATTTTTTTTTCCTTGTGCTAATCAAGCTATGCTGAAAACGAAATGAAAGTAAAGCAGGCTATTTGCTGCAAGGAGGCAAAATTGCTTGGGCGCAGAAGCAGATTTCTTTTTCTTGTTTTCCTCACCAAAAAAGATAGGTGCGTTTTATAGTCCGAACAATATGGTATTTTGCCCCCTTGGATGGGGGGGGGGTGGCATTGCGGGCTGAGGAATTCTGGGAATTGCAGTCCACACATCTTAAAATGGCCAAGGTTGAGAAACACCAATCTATTTAAAGGACACCAGGCTGGGGAAGGCTGCTCATGTGTTTTAAAGCAGTATTTCTGAAGCTCAGCCATGTTAGGATGTATGGACTTCAACTCCCAGAATTCCTTGCCTCAGCCACGGTGGCTGGGGAAATCTGGGAGTTGAAGTTTACACACCTTAAAATGGCTGAGTTGCAGAAACCTTTTTTAAATGTTGCATTTCCCTCTCTCCCTGTGCTTACTTCCAGATTCAGAACTACAGATTGCACTAATTGCCCTCTTCTCTGAGATGCTGTATCGCTTCCCTAACTTGGTAGTGGCGCAAGTCACCCGGGAGAGCACACAGCAGGCCATTGCCAATGGGATCACGGCCGATCAGGTGAAGATAGGTTTAAAGAGGACTTTGGAGTCGTGCTCTGCTTCTCTCGGTTGGTTGGGTGGGGATTAAAACTTTAATGACGAAATCCCAAATGTGCCAAGGTTCATCATCCTCTTTTGCTACAGATCATTCACTTCCTACGGACAAGAGCTCACGCCGTGATGCTGAAACAGGTGAGGAAATGGCTACAGGAGATGAAGGGAGAGGACACCTGGGCGATCAGGGCATCCAAGAAAAACGTTGCCTTTTGTAACAGTTTATTTCTTGTTTAATAAAGCTGGTGCAATGTTTATGCTAGCTTAAGTAACAAGCCATCCCAACCAGCTTCCCCAGAGCCCCAAAGGTAAGTTTTTAAAAAATTGCAAGTTGTCGGCACCTGAACCATTTTTTTAAAAAAAAAATTGTAAAATTTATTGGCCACCCATGTTTCCACAGGATAAACCTGGGCATCTTACAATCTTAAAAAAATAAACACTATACAAAACCTAAAAGACATACATAAAACACTGTAAAAGTCTGCGAAATTGTATTGTATAAAAGAAGATTGCTAAGCCTTCTGGGGAAAAAGCGCAATACAAGACTTAACCCTGATCCCAAATATGAAATATTAAAACAGTGGTTTCGAACCTTTCCGGCTTGGTACCCTGTGCAGAAGGAGGGAGGGCAGAGAGGGATTGTTCTGTGCGAGTGGCAGGTGTGCGCACAGCTCGATTTGTGCGAGCGGCGGGTACGTGCACCCACCAGACATCAGAGGGGAGCTTCACATGCGATGCAAACTCCCACCACTTGTGCGAAGGAAGCTGTGCACACAGATGTGCTCGTCTGAGGTTTTTCGCGCCCTAGTTGCGAACAGGCTGTGGCCCAGTAGTAGGCCGCAGCCCCAGGGTTGTGGACCCCTGGATTAAAAGGTTCAGGTAACGTAGGTGTTTGTCAGTTCTAGAGGAAAATGCAGTGTGGAAATTGTTTCCTGCTCTTTAGGAAATAGATACTTTGGGGTCTCTAACTTTTCCACTCTCCTCCCCACAGACCCCTGTGCTGCCCCCCACAATCACAGATCAGATCCGGCTATGGGAATTGGAACGGGACAGACTTCGCTTTTCTGAGGGTGAGCATCTCCGAGAGATGGGACAGATGGTTAGGAGAGGAAGAGATAACCATGAGAAGAATCTAATAGGATGTCAAATTAGGTCAATTATAATTTGGCAAGTTCCACAACCTGGTCTCCTCTCCCAATGCGGCCATTAGCGTGGCCATCCGGGCATTAATCTTTAGTCCAATATAGATGTAGTCCTCAATTACAACCACAATTGAGAACGTAATTTCCATTGCTAAACAAGGCGGTTATTAAGTGAGTTGCAGCCAATTTTATGACCTGTTTCTAAAGCCCTGGTGTTTAAAGCAAAACACTGCAGTTGTAAAGTGAATCATATGGTCATTAAGCGAACCCGATTTCCCCCATCCCCATTCACCACCATTGACTTTACTTGCCCGAAGCCTTCTGGGAAGGTTGCGAATGGAGATCCCATGAATCTGAAATGTTGCATTGTCACAAATACATGCTGGTTGCCAGGCGCCTGAATTTTGATAATGTCACCATAGGAATGCTGTGATAGCAATAAATGTAAGGACCAGTCCTAAGTCACTTTTTTCAGTGCTGCTGTAACTTCAGATGGTCACTAAATGAATGGTTATAAATCATGGACCGCCTATATATCAGAGGAGCACCACCTTTGGTCTGTTTTTGACTCCAGTTTTTGCTCACCTTCAGCTATGCTTTCTTTAGCTTTACTTCGACGGGTGTTTCTCAGCCTTAGTAACTTTAAGACGGGTGGATTTCAACTCCCAAAATTCCACAGCCAGCCTTGCTGGCTTGGAATTCTGGGAGTTGAAGTCCATACATCTTAAAGTTGCCATGATCCAAATATATTGCCTTAGCCCAGGGGTGTCAAACTCAATTTCATTGAGGGCTTTATCAGCGTTGTGTTTGACCTTGCAGGACTGGGGTGAGTGTGGCCAGTGTGGGCGTGGCCAGCTTGATATTACTCATGTCGGGGGCACCTGTAGTGGCCTAAGTGCTCTGCCAGTGAAAACAGGCTCCCGAGCTCCATTTTCGGCTGTGACGGCCTCCTGAAACCCTCTGCCAGAGAAAACGGAGCTCGGAAGAGCCGTATGTGGCCCTCATGAGCTCTGTTTTTGGCTGTGACAGTCACCCTTTGCCAGTGAAAATGGAGCTCAGGTGGGCCTGTGCAGCCCTCCTGAGCTCCTTTTTCACTGGCAGAGGCACTGTGGGCTGGCCCTTCACTGTTTCCAGGCGGCCCCGCAGGCAAGATCTAAGCACCCCACAGGCTGGATCTGGACCTCGGACCTTGAGTTTGACACCCCTGCCTTAGCCTCATAGACTTCCTGGTCAGAGTTTAGATCTCCTTCAAGATCCCTTCCAAATCTTGTTATTCTGTTATTCTTAAAAACCTCCAGTGCTGGAGCACTCACAACTTCTGAAGACATTCCACTGGATTGATTGTTCTCATTGTCAGGAAATTCCAGTTAATTCTAAGTTGGATTTGTTAAAATGAAATTGCATTTTGTGAATGCAAATGTGCATGCAAATGTGAATTTTAATTTCTCCAGGAGAGTGCCTACTTTCTGGACCATGTCTAGGGCTCTGCGTACAGCTAAGAAACCATATTCTTTGTGGTTGGGTCACACCAGTTACAGGGTCTGTCATGATTACTATTTTAAATGCAGGAATTGGCTCTGATATCTGCAGGGGAGATATAAAAAGATTCTTATTTGTGATTCTGCTTGTCTTTGTATGCCCCTTTTCTTGCATCCTTATTCCTCTTTAGCCTCATATTGCTGCCCTGGGCTCTTTTCCATACCAGTCTCTTTCTATTTCTCCAGCAGCTTCTCCTTGCATGCCTTCCTGTTCATCTGTTTCTCCAACTCTTTCCCACAGGTGTCCTATACAACCAGTTCTTATCCCAGGTGGACTTTGAGCTGCTCCGTGACCATGCCAAGGAACTTGGGGTCCTCGTTTTTGAGAACCCAATCAAGCGTCTCATGGTGGTGACTCCCGCCGGCCACTCAGATGTCAAACGCTTCTGGAAGCGTCAGAAACACAGTTCCTGAAAACATTGATCGCACTCTGTGTTCTTCTGATCATGCTTGTTGGAAAGTGGACCAAACAGAAAGGCAGGAATATCTTTCCTCCCATTTACTTTGAGTGGATGCAAGACATGCGGAGAGAAGGAAAACGGGTATGGCTAACTGATCATCCATTTTCAGCCAAAAAGAGATCCGAAACTTGTTTTTAAAAAAAGAACAAAAATGGTCATCGGTTCAGTCTAAGCGTCACCTTTCCATCAACTCTCTCTGGTAGGAATGACACCTTAACTGGGATAACACTGGCACTGAAATAGATTAGAAGTCCAATGAAATGCTTCGAAAAAATAAAAATAACAGGGGCAAAGCCATCTCACCAAACTAAAAGTCCAGAAAGTTGGTTGGTGGAAAGTTACTAAAGTTGAGAGGATGTTCCCTGCATGATTGAATACTGAATCTTCAAGGTGCAAAGGAGTTCTAGTATCAGACTGTCTACAACCTAGTGCCATCGAACTATTTAGAACCTTGCGGCCATCTTCCTGAGACCTGTCTGGATCTGAATGATAGAAATTGGAGCCGGGTACATCTGGAAGGCAACACGTTGAAGAAGTGTTAAGCAATTATCATTTGTATTCTTTAAATGGCTTGACCCTCTCAGCTCAACAAGTGCAGAAAGGAGAGACAGCCTTTCATTTTAGTTTTATATGAACTGCTGATTAGTAACAAAGCACAACTTACATTCAGATTGCCTTGTTCTAATGAGACATGTGTTTTATAGGGGTGATTCAAGGTGTTTTTCTATCCATGTGTCAATGAAGACAGATCTGTATGCAGAAGCTGGGTTTACATATTGCACTAACCCATATTATGATTAGTTTGGCCCTAACATAATGTGTTCAGCAGACCTTCTCTTGATCTGGTGATTTGCCTAATTTGATACCAATTTGATATTCCATCATGAAGTTGCCATTTGTTTTTTTAAAAACCAGAGCCAAATACTCAGATGTTTCACCGTGACTCAACGCTGTAACTCTAGCATGAAGATGCTGTGATTTTACTTGTTCCTCTTCTACCTGGGAGGGAGACTTCTGTTGAAGTCTTCTGTTGAAGTTAAGCTGATAACCTGTTCACCAATCTGTCCTATGTTGGTGAACTTGCTGAATCCCGTACATACAGTTGAAACCTCCGTTGAGATGGACAGGTCAAGTCAACAGGTTCCTCATTCCACCTCTTTTATCTGAAATTCAGATGTTGAATTAAAACGAGCTGAGAAATTGTGGGAATATCTTCAGGTTTTTATTCTTCATCCTAAATTTGGCATCTCCAAACATTGCAGAGGAAACGGTGTATTTTATACTTGGGAAGCACTAGGTGGCTTATGGGTGATTGTAAAGAGGAAATGGGAAACTTTTATGTACATCAAACAGATTAAAATGATTTTTTTAAAAAATAAAATGAAATAAAGTACTTTGGGTGTATCCCTGTACTCAGAGGGTCTGTCGTTCTAAAGTAAAGAATAAGGCTAGCAGATGTAGCAATTGCTAGAGATGAATAATCCAGAAGTTCTCATTCCAGACAGCTAATAAAATTCTTAGTTATCTCTGGTTCTCATAGATACAGATTTTACATCACAGAAAGGGAATTCCTTCCTCAATCTGAGGGTTGCCAAATTGCTTTAGTGAATTTTTCCTATTGTGATACAAACTTACACTAACTTTATATAAACTCCCTTGTCCATCTGTTTTGGGAAATGTTCTCAGCTAGGTCAGTCTCCCTCGCTTCCTTGATTGGCCAGAATGTGGGAATTACAGTATGTTCTGCTGTCCACCAGTGCTTCTGAAATGATCAGCCATGAGCTTAAAGCCACCATCTTCCCAAACAGATGGGCCGCCCTATGAAAATTAAGCAAGGAAGGTGGTGATATGAAAGGCAACTCGGTCTAGTGGTTAAAGCAGCAAGATAGAAACTGGGTTCTACCTTAGCCATGAAAACCAGCTGAGGTGACCTTGAGCTGGTCATCCCAGAAGCTTCTTCAGTTCTGACTGATCTTGCAGTCCATCTGCCTTACAAGTTTCAGCAGTCCATCTGCATTTGAAAGACAAAGGCCACTCTTTTGAAGATAGCAAAGTCGACCAGTACTTTGAAAGAGGTGCCGAAGAAGCTATCTATATTAAAATTGAATAGCCCTCCTTCAACCAATTTGTCTTTTGTACAGTAGGTAGAAGTTATTTATGTATCTATTGATGGCCGATTTGTCACAGTGCCAGGCTTCCAGGAATTCTCTAGTATTTTTGGACTTGGCTTGGTCTACGGTTTATCAATTGAAACTATGGTTAAGTCCACAAGTTGTGAAATTAAAGCGTTTTCATCATGTCCTCTGACTGGCACTCTGACAAATTGGCCATTTGTCTGCAAGAAAACAACGAAGCTCAGAGAGCACCAAGGACAATTCTCATCAATTCTGAGCTACAACTATTCTCCTTTAAAGTAGAATAATTTGACCCGGGTCAAGTGGGAATGCTGGGTTGATTTGCTCTATGTTCCATTGGTTTCTTTTCCTGGCTGACCATGGTAGCCCCAGGTCCCAGGAATCTTCTCCAACATAAAATTTAAAAATGTCAATAGTTCCTCTCCTGCTTCTTTAAATTCCAACTTTTGCTTCCATAGAATGTCACAGGGAATACCATAATCTAATACTAATCACCCAAACACACAAGACTGCTTATGTAAATGATTTATAAGGATCAATGTACTGCCATTGACCCGGTTGATGGCAAACATTGCTATCATGGGAGGAGATCCAACTGACCTAATATTGGTTGTACACATGCCAGAGTTGCATTTGTAGGGTGCCACCTTTTCTCACCAGTAGGCCAACATTTCTTTGCTGAAGGCATATTGCAAACGAGAGCCTCAGACATCCTCGGGCTAGGGGAGGCCTGAGGATGGCAAGGCCATGAGGCCTAAAAGGGGAGACCCACTCTATGGATTATCTCCCCACCTGAATTGAGGTTTGCTCCCACCTTTTGATCTTCTGGAAAGGCATTAAACCCTATATAGTATTTTTCTGGCCTATCTCATAAAATGTAGCTCAGAACAGTTCTGTGAAACAAATCTTGTTCCTTCTTCGACAAGGTAACTACTCTGATTGAGAAAAGACTTGGAATGTACCTCAATTTCAGTAAAGCTTTTATTCAGGCTGCACACAATCTCATTAACCAGCCGTTGAAATGTGGTTGGAATGGCAGTGCCGTAAGGCGAGTCCACAACTGGATGGAGAACCATATGCAGATCATCAACATTAATAGTTCTGTATCAGATTAGAAAGCGTGGTCTCTAAGACTTTTAAAAACAAATTAATTAACATGGAGCTTAGAATCATAGGGTTGGAAAGAACCTTAGAGGTCTTCTAGTCCAACCCTTCCTCAAGGCAGGAAAATGTATACCATCCCAGTCGAATGGTTCTCCAATCAATTTTTGAAGACCTTCACTAATGGAAAACCATAACTCTGGGAGGCAAGCTATTTCATAGATAAACCATTCTCACTATCAGAAAATTTCTTCTTCTAGTATGCAGTGGGGTATTCCAAGGCTTTGTTTTAAACCCAGTACTCTTCAATATCTTCATCAATGATTTGGATGATGGGATAGGTGGGGAACTCATCAAATTTGCACCAAGCTGGCAGGAACAGCCAACACTCCAGAAGATAGGCTTAAGATACAGAAGGATCTTGACAGACTTGAACATTGGGCGCTAGGTAACAAAATAAAATTCAATGGTGAAAAAGGTAATGTTCTACATTTAGTCAAGAAAAACCAGGTGATACCTGGCTCAATAGTAGTAATTGTGAGAGGAATCTTGAAGTCCTAGTGGACAATTCCTTAAATATGAGCCAGCAATGTGCTGCAGCTGCCAAAAAAGCCAAAACAGTTCTAGGCTGTATTAACAGAGGGATAGAATCAAGATTACATGAAGTGTTAATACCACTTTAAAATGCTTTGGTACTGCCACACTTGGAATAGTGCATTCAGTTTTGGTCGCCACGATGTAAAAAAGATGTTGGGACTCTTTCTAAAGAAAGGTTGCTGGAATTAGGTATGTTTGGTTTAATGACAAGTAGGACTGGGGTGACATGATAGTGTTCCAATATCTCAGAGGTTGCCAAAGAAGAGGGAATCAAGCTATTCTCCAAAGCACCTGAGAACAGGACAAGACGCAATGGATGGAAACTAATCAAGGAGAGAAGCAACCTAGAACTAAGGAGAAATTTCCTGACAGAACAATTAATCAGTGGAGCAACTTGCCTCCAGGAGTTGTGAATGCTCCAACACTGGAAGTTTTTAAGAAGAGATTGGACAAAGTCTTCTTAAGCGTTACAGGAGCCTGTGTAGCCTGTGTAGCGTAGAGGGCTAATGCCTCCTACTAAAGGCAGCAATTAACACCAGCTGCCTGTAATTTCTCTGAGTTCAATCCTAGCCAGGCTCAAGGTTGACTCAACCTTCCATCCTTTCTAAGGTGAGTAAATTGAGGACCCAGTTTGTGGGGGCAATAAGCTGACTTTGTATAAATATAAATATACAAAAGTATGAAGACTATTGCTTAACGCATTGTAAGCCGCCCTGAGTCTCCGGAGAAGGGCGGCATATAAATCAAATTTAAAAAAAAAATTGTCTGAAATGGTATAGGATCTCCTGCCTGAACAAAGTGTCGGGGATCCAAGTAACAAACCCAATGCAATCAAAACTCCGAGGCCTGGAGGTTCCTCAAAGTAAGAATTTATTAGGAATGCCATACTGGCTCATCTGGGGAAAACCCGACTGAAGGATCCAAGGTTTTCCCTACTCCAAATCCAATTCCAAAGTTCTTGCTCCCAGGTCACACGTCCATCACATGGTCCAATCAGCCCATGGATGGTCCCCACTCTGGCTGGCTTCAGCCCACGCCTTCCAAACACCTGGTGAAGACATCCTTGGCTCCCACAGGAAAGAATGTTATTTTGGCCACATAGCTACATATTCCCCTAGCTATCTCTATCTCCCCCCTCATGTTCCCACAGCTCCGACCAGCCTCACTGTGTCAGCCCTGAAGATGCTCCTAAAATGGCTTCAGGGCTGACACAGGGGGTTGGTTTAGAATACCTCCAAGGTCCCTTCCAACTTCTATTCTATTCTATTCTATTCTATTCTATTCTATTCTATTCTATTCTATTCTATTCTATTCTATTCTATTCTGTATTCTGTATTCTGTATTCTGTATTCTATTCTATTCAAAAAGCATCCGCTTTTACTTCTTCTCTTACCCTCTGGTGCCCTTTTCTTTGTGACAGCCGCTCAAGTATTGTTAGATAGCTATTGTGTCCCTCTAATAGGCTACCCACTAGACCTATTTAGCTTCCGCAATTGTTCATGATACCTGCTGAGTGCAGTTGGTCAGCCAATTGCAAATCTATCTGGTGGTGATGCTGTCTGTCCTACATTTTTAGAGCCGTCCAATTTAGGGTCACCTCAGGTATCTGTTATTTGCTTTCAGGTTCTTTAGTTGCTTTGAAATATGGACAGATGTTGTAATGGCTCTTTTCAAGGCTGCGGGTTGCATACCAGAGATAGTAACTGTCCTTTGCTCTAGAGTTCTCTCACCTCATTTGGAGGGCGTTCTCTGTTTTTTCATTTCTTTGATATCGGAGCCTTTTGCCAATGCTTGCAACTTCCTCCCCCTTTGTGGACAGAATCCAGTTGGTCAATGCACTTTCCTGCAATATATAAAGTTGCTCTTTTCATGATTATTGTTTTGTGTGAGCAGGATACAGCCTGGTCATCTCGGAAGCTGCTTTCTTCTTTCGAATAACAAATAGTCCCGTTAAATCTGACAAGTGAGTAAGTCTGCAGAATTTTTTTTTAAAAAAAGTGTTTTTTTAGAAAAGGGACTAGAATTTCTTATTTTTTTCTGGCTGGTTAATTCTATTTAGGCTAGTTAGTTCTATTCCAGACTAAATGTACATAAAGAGACAACAATTTCTTCAGCCCTAGTAGGAAATGCCAGCTAGAGTTTAACACAGAAAAGCAGTCCATACTGGGCTGCCATTTCTTCTAGATTCAGATATGTGCTTGCAAATTTCCACCATCTTTATCTAGCAATAAGACCTGTTAAAAATCAGTGGGATATTCCTCTAGAGAGATGCTGATAGAATCACATTTCCTAAAACACTTGTGCAATTGTATTGGATACATCATAGGAGTTATTATTTCTACTTGGCTTTGCTCTAATATTGCTGGGTGTATAGCTGACAATTTGTTCAGTTTTGGAATTTTGCTCCTCGAGGACAAATGATGTTAGGCCTTCTTCAGGAAGTCTACAGAAATGTTAGTTAGGCAGCCTAGAGTGCCTGCTGAGGAAAGCATGTGTGGATGGGAAAATATTAAGGTTAGGGCAGAGTTCCCCAACCTTTTCAGTTGTGGATCGGCGTGTGTGTGTATAGAGGGGAACAATCCGTGTGTGCGGTAGGCACACACACATGCTGCTCACGTGAGTGGGGATGCATGCATGCTCACACATTCACCTGCCCGGTTCCAAAGGCTCAAGGCCTGGTAGTGGGCCACAGCCCAGGGGTTGGGTACCCCGGGTTAGAGGAATGTAGCTGTTCTAAAAAATATTTCTGAGGCTAGCCTTTATATGAAAGGAAATACCACGGTGATTAGAAAACCTGAGTTACTGGGTTCAGAGGAGAAGTTGAAAGTGTGCTCTTTATCTTTTCAGTTGTACCTGACTTTTTATAACATTATTTCTCAACCTTGACGACTTCTAAGATGTGTGGACTTCAACTCGCAGAATTCTGGGAGCTGAAGTCCACACATCTTAAAAGTTGCTAAGACTGAGAAACATTACTTTATAGACTTTATACATTAGCACTCTCCATCTTACTTCTGATGCTTTACCACTTTTTTAATGTTTCTAGGTTTTTGCTGGTCTCTTTTAAAAGTGTCTCCAATCATTCTTAGCATAACTGTTTTTTCCTAAAGAATTTTATTGCACAACATAAGCAAAAGTGGGGAGGTTTACTTTCATAATCCTAGGTTTCAGTTTGACAGGGCCTAAAATCTCCTGGGTTGTTATTTTTGCCCTTCAAGATATGCGCATTAGTGGTCTCCAGTCCCATAATTTGCAAGAGTCCCATTTTCTTCTGTCTGTCTTCTTTTTAAATGTTGGATGCTTGGCAACTGGCATGTAGTTATGACGGTTGCAGTGTCCCAGGGTTATGTGATCACCTTTTGCAACCTTCTGACAAGCAAAGTTAATGGGGAAGCCAGATTCACTCAACAATCATTTAACTAAGTTAACAACTGCAGTGATTCACTTAAGAACTGTAGCAAGAAAGCTCATAAAATGAGGCAAAACTCGTTTAACAATTGTCTTGCTTAGTAGTGGAAATTTTGGAGTTAATTATGGTCAAAAGTTGAGGACTCCCTGTCCTGTGGGCAAATTTAAGAGGGAAAATATCCAAAGTTCATTCATTTTCAGTGGTTTGACCAACTCTGGCAGGAAAGGGGAATCTCAGAGAAATCAAGGTTAGCATTTATGTATGAAGGGACTAGAGCAGGGGTGAAATGCTCCTGGTTCGGACCGGATCGCCCAATCCGGTAGCGATGGAGGCGGGTGGTTCGGAGAAATGGTAGCAAAAATCCCTGCCACCCCCCCATCTCCCCCACTCCCATGCCCAGCTGAGCTGTGCAATCATCAGAGGTCTTTTTTTATTTTTAAAAGCATTTTTTCTACAACCTCTTCGGCCGAAAAAATGCTTTTAAAAGTTAAAAAAAAAAGCCACACCAGCAGAACCAGTAGTAACAAATTTTAGATTTCACCATTGGACTATAGTACTGTGGAAATTATTTCATTTAATTTTATTGATGGATATATGGCACTCAGAGTCACTTTTTGTGAGATGAGTGGCCTTTTAACGGTGAGAAATAAAAATAATATTTCTTTATTAACAGATTTATATGGCCATCCATCTCACTGAACATGATGTGTACAACACAGCTATTAAAAGCTTATGAAATAACTAAAAAGCAACCTTGTGGGAGAAAAACATCCATCTAAACATAATATAACCATTACTCAGGCTCCCCTGGGCTCCCCAAAGTTGCTGGGAAAACCACATTTTCAGGGCCCTCTGAAAGGCTAACGGGGTTTTGGGGTTTAGGAATCTTTACAACAGAACAACTTCAGCTTTATGGCTCACTAAAAAAAATCTGGAAATTTCTTCAGATGTTGAAAACTAAAGAGCACTGCCCAAAACTATGATCGTCTACAATTAGGTTGGTCCCAGATGAAAAATCACATCTCATACCAAACTAAAAAAAAAAAGGATGTGTGTGTGTGAGAGAGAGATGTAACTGTACATTTGTTGATTTAAAACAGGATTGGAGCAGTAAAAATGCTGATTTCAGGTCATTTTACATTATTATTTATTTCAGTTAAATCTTAGCCATTATCTACTAGATAGGGATTGGTACACTAAGTTCCAGAATGGGATTTCAAAATAAATTAGAGAGGTATAATATCCATAACAAAAATAATATATAACAAAATTGTATTAGGAGCCCTGGAGAAATTCTATAAGCAATTCTGTGTCAAAACTGTCCATTCGCTGAGCAAAGGGATCAGTAACCAGGAGTTCTAAGCGGTTCTTCTGGAACCTTGGAGACACATCATGGAGAAGGGCAAAGGTGACTAAGTCACTCCCTGCTCACCATTGGTGTCCTCAGCAAGAACAGAGTCCCACCATCACAGTAAATCAGTTATGAATTGTCATTAAATGGGCTTATATAGTAAGTGGAATAATTTCATATTGGTTGTAACTTTTTCCAGGTCCACCAACTCGTCCTACTGTTGCAATGCCTTGTCTGCTATGCCCATCTCTTTTGTGCTGCCTCCTCCTCCTCCTTCCCTTTCCATTAGGCTCCAGTTCTGCGTCTAATGTGGAGACAGAGGTCATAACCAGCAGTGGCCCTATTAAGGGCAAGCAGTTCCTGGCTGGCCTTGGGTCTGTGACAGCCTATCTAGGCATTCCTTATGCTGAGCCTCCCCTGGGGAAGTTGCGTTTCCAGAAACCTCTTCCACATCCGCCATGGAAGCAAACATTGGAAGCCACCAGCTTTGGCAATTCCTGTCCTCAATTTATTTTCCGGGATGTCCATGAAGCAGATATATGGTCTCCTAAAACACCACTGTCAGAAGATTGCCTTTCCCTCAACATCTGGGTGCCACACCCACAACCTTCTTCACCAGTCCCTGTCTTGGTCTGGATACACGGAGGGGGATATTTAATGGGAACGTCTTCTCTGGAGTTGTATAATGGGGCATCCTTGGCTGCCACTGAGAACGTCATTGTGGTCACCATCAATTATCGCTTGGGAGCCCTGGGCTTTCTGTACTTGCCACCAGCTGCTCCAGGGAACCTAGGCTTATGGGACCAACAGCTGGCCCTGAAGTGGGTAAAAGAGAATGCAGCTGCCTTTGGGGGAGATCCTTCTCGGGTAACCCTTTTTGGCCACAGTGCTGGAGGATCTTGTGTGAATCTCCATCTTCTCGCACCAAAAAGCCAGGACCTTTTTGCCCAAGCGGTGATCCAGAGCGGAACAGCCAATGCCTTCTGGGCTTGGAGGTCTCCTGAGGAAGCCAAACAAAAATCAGTGGAATTTGTTCATCTGCTAGGTTGTTCCAATGACAATAATATCAGCATAGTGCATTGTCTGCAAACAAAAAATATTTCTGAACTTATTCGGCATGAAATATCCCTGTTCTTCAAAGGTGGCTTCCTTGTGAATTTTCCCTTCAGGCCAACCACAGATGGGGAGTTTTTGCTTGGTGATCCAGAAAAGCTCATGGAGGAGGGGCAAATTCAGGCCAAACCTGTCCTCATAGGTGAAACCTCTGATGAAGCAGCTTCATTTGTCCCCTATGTTTTCCCTAACACCACCCACAATCTCATCAATCGGGAGCAGCTTCTGAAAGGGATACAGCTGTTGGTGCCAAATGCAACTGAAGATTTTATTCGGACTATTGCACTAAAGTACATTGAAGGAAATAACGGCCCAGCACAATACCGCTCCGCTCTGTCCCACTTCTATACAGATCGGATCATTGCATGTCCATTGATTGAAACTACAAGAAATATCAGGAAAACTGGAACTCCTGTATATGCCTATTTATTCGCACATCGCCATTCAGGGTCAGTTTGGCCTGAATGGATTGGGGCAACTCACGGTTCTGAGGTTTCTTACGTTTTTGGAACCCTTCAATCAGCCCTGCCTGTCAATCAAACATACACAGAGGCTGAAGCCAGGCTGAGCCGTAAGATGATGCACTACTGGGCAGAGTTTGCCAGAACTGGGTAAGTGGTTCACTTTATTTCAAAAATTTGTATTTTAAATCCAAAGAAAGCCTTTCCATTCAACAAATGCATCTTATATCTAAAGCAATGAAGCCATAAAGTAATGCACGCTCTTCCTTTCCATATGTTTACAAGTTGTGTTAATACAAGTAGTTCATGATTTACGACCACAGTTGGAACTAGAATTTCTGTTGCTAAGCAAGACAGTTGTTAACTGAATCATACCCAATTTTAAAACCTTTCTTACCACAGTTATTAAGCAAATCACTGCAATTATTAAGTACAATATATGATTATGTGAATCCAGTTTCCTCCACTGACTTTGCTTGTTGAAAATCAGTGGGAAGGTTGCAAATGGCAATCAAGTGACCCTGGGACATTGCAGCCATTGGAAATACATGCCAGTTGCTAAGCAGCCAAATTTTGATCAGGTGACCGTGAGGATGCTGGAATAGTTGTAAGTGCAAGGATCAGTTGTAAGTCACTTTTTTCAGTGCCATTGTAGCCTTGAATGGATGTAAAATGAATAGTTGTAAGTCAAGGACTACCTGTACTGGAAACAGCCCTGAAATCTTTAAGGATTCTTAATAATGTCACTTATAGATAATTGTTCTTTTATGAGTTCAGTGGTATCACGCATATTCCAAGTACATTATCTCTCCAAGTGGAATAAAGGAGGCAAAAGGGAGATAAGAAACAGAGCATTACCATTAAGAGAACGAGTAAAGGCTTGCAAGGGAGTAAGTAGTGAAGGGGAAACTCACAGGATGGAGGGTGCCCAGAGTGTGAGGAATGGGAGAATGGATTGGGACTGGCAGATCCAAGAGTCTACCAGGAGCTGACTTGGGTTTGGATCAGCAAGGAGGAGACACAAGAGATTTCACCAAGCCAAATTCCACCTCTTTCACAAAGTCCCCTTTCAGAGTTACCCTTGGTTGTAGTTTCTCAAGTCAAAACCAGTCTCTTTGGAAAAGAGCTACATCAGAATAACAGAATTGGAAGGGACTCTGGAGGTCTTCTAGTCTAACCTCCTGCTCAAGCAGGAGACCCTATTCCACTCTGGACAAGTGGCTGCCCAATCTCTTCTTAAAAACCTCCAGCCGTGAAGCACTCATAGCTTCTGAAGACAAAGCTGTTCTACTGATCAATTGTTCTCATTGTCAGGAAATTTCTCCTTATTTCTAGATTGGTTCTTTCTTTCTTTCTTTCTATGTATTTATTTATTTGTCAAACACATGTAAGATAACAGATATAAGCATAATCATGGTTATGAATACAGGATAAGGATACAAATAAATAGGGACAGTAGGATGGGGATGGTAGGCACGTTGGTGCGCTTATGCACGCCCCTTACAGACCTCTTAGAAATGGGGTGAGGTCAACAGTAGACAGTCTAAGGTTAACGTTTTGGGGGTTTGGGGAAGAAACCACAGAGTCAGGTAGTGCATTCCAGGCATTGACCACTCTGTTGCTGAAGTCGTATTTTCTGCAATCGAGTTTGGAGCAGTTTACCTTAAGTTTGTATCTATTGTGTGCTGGTGTATTATTGCAGTTGAAGCAGATAATTTTGTGTACTCCGCTTAAGTCAGACCTTAAGGTTCTCTCCTTGATTAGTTTCCATCAATGTCCTTTTCTTCCTCCTTAGGAATCCCACTGGGTTAGCAGCCAGCAAGGATGAGTGGCCACTCTATAATGCCACAGAGCAGAATTTCTTCCATCTTAATACTGAGCCATTCCAGGAAAGGGTGAAAGAGCACTGTGATTTTTTAAAGAGCCTTTTTTCAAAGGCTGAAGAGACACGTAAGTTCAGCTATTAGTTCTGCCTTTGGAAGGGAGTAGTGGTTGATGAAAAAGATGTTTTTAAAAATCATTTATATATCAAATATAGAGATTGCCCATCTCACTCATAGAGCAATCTCTAAAAATTGATTTTATTTCCAGTCTTTGCTGAAACACACTCATTTGGTTTTGCACTGGGCA
The DNA here is from genome assembly GCA_030761175.1 of Masticophis lateralis. Classification (NCBI taxonomy): domain Eukaryota; kingdom Metazoa; phylum Chordata; class Lepidosauria; order Squamata; family Colubridae; genus Masticophis; species Masticophis lateralis. The sequence goes on along the minus strand of JAUDYJ010000002.1, from coordinate 28,845,860 downwards.
ATTTTGTAATGCTAGTGATAAATTTTGTAGAACAAGCATATTTCATGAGATCCCCAAACTTGGTTCTCTAGTAATGTCCTCTAAGTAAGCCTTAGTTGTTCACATAAAGATAACAACAACAATAAGAACAACAACAATGAATCCCAAAACATCTGGATCAGCTCTTGACCATGATCAGCATTGACAAAATCCCTCTCAGTCAATTGCAAAAGGCAGCTTTACTTGGAATAGCTTACATCCTGCAATTATAATTTAATACCATCAAAAGTATCTGCCCATTCCAGTTTTTTGTGAACGACTGAGTAGGTGGACAAAAAATGTCAAATCCAGTCTAAACATCTGGGTGACCATGTGATGAACAATAATGTTTGGATATATATTTAATAAATATATATTATGCCATTAATCATGGAATCCTCAGAATCCTACTTCTAGATTCAGATTCTTTAGTGATAAGATGTACACCTTATCTTGATAGTTCATTTTCTTTGTTCGGCAGACAAGTCTGAAGGTGATTCTGTTTCATCGGACTAGGAAGAAGACAGCAGGTAGGAATTCAGTGCTTGGTTATAGTAACAGTCTTAAATGGGATCAAGCTGGATGATTTCAGAAGGGGACTAGACTTCTTTCTAAATTGTAGTTTCACATTGGCATTCCAAACAATTTTTAAGTAGCACTTTTGTAGCTCAGCCTCGCTCTGTGAAATGGAAACTCTCCAAGCCGATGCCAATGACCTTTGTGGAAGAGGAGCATGGAGAAATCTCTAGATCTCAGCATAAACAAATCAACAAATACAGATCTTGGGCATAGCAAAGGAAGGGATGAGCCACCAAGAGTAACTTACAGAGAAGATTATGCAGTGCTGAGAAAGAGAAAGCACGAGAGTGAAATTCAGCCTGTGGGGGAAATCAGTTTTCATATGAATGAGACTATTTAATAGACAAATGGAGACATTGGGAATGTCTCCTTGTAGCCCTGTGATAAATGTTATCAGAACATTCCCATAGGCACCTCTGAATCTCAAGATGCAAATATTTCTTCTAACGAAGACCATTGTCCTCTCTAGGTAACAGAAGGACAGGAAGTAACTTGAGATCAGTTAGGTTATTCATTACCAGTGTGTATGCATGCATAAAAATCCCCCTCCATTTTGAAATGTATAAATATGAGTGAATCTGTCAGATTCGCCATCGTAATGACTTCAGCCTACTTTGCTAGCATCCTGCCATAAAATACAGGGAGGGGGAGAATGGGGATGTAGGGAAGGGGGATGACAGGATGACAGGATGACAGGAACCAGAGGTGTCAATCTGGAACAGGCCAGCTGCTCCAACAACATGAGCATGAGAATGCAATGTGAAACTCCACCAAAGCAGCGCCAAACCTTAAAGCTGTTACCAAAACTCCTAATATTATTGGACTCTTAAAACTGGTCAAGATGGGAGGACCTGGGAGAAGGGGGAAAGGCTTTGCGTAGGAATACTCAAATCCAATTTTTCTTGTGCTGTTAACACATGACTTTAACAAAAGTCTACCTTTTGCTACAAATGGATTCGAGGGTCTTTCTTTCCTAAACATCCAAACTGGGAGAAGCCTGACAGCATCCTTTTCTCTGCAAGAGTTCCTCCCACTATTTTCTCAAGGGAATTTCTCCAGTGCACAGAAACAAAAACAGTAAATACTGCAGCAAGCCTTGATTACATGCTTTGAGTCCTGCATTTTGATGCCATAAACCCCTCCATGTTTAGGATAAGGGGAATATAGAGCACCTTAGGTAGACCTTTAAGGTTAAGATTAAGGCACCAGGCTAGACATCAAGAGACTGTGAGTTTTAATCCTACATTGGCCATGAAAGTCAGAAAGGTAGAATTAGAACTCATAGTCTATAACGTTTAGCCCTGGTGCCTTAATCTCAAAAACCCATCTAAGGTGCTCTGTGTTTCCCCCTATACTAAATAGGCTGACTTTAGACTATTCACTCTCTCTCAGCCCAACTCACCTCACAGGGTTGTTGTTTTGGGGAACATAGGAGGAGGAAGGAGTGTGGGGTATGTTCTCCACCTTAAGTTATTTGTAAAAATAATAAAGGCGAGATACATACAATAAACAAAAATAAATAAAATTCTCTTATTCTACCTTACTACAGAGAAGAGCATCCTGGAATCTCTGCTTTGCCTCTGGCCTAGAACTGGCCTACTATGAAGGGCTGCCACTTAGGTTGAATCTCTTTGAAAATGGCATCCATATCTCAAAGGCACCATTTGAAAACCTAGCTACCATTTTGATGGCTTCAGAATAACGGTTGTTTGTTTATTTCTCTCAAGAATCAATCAAGACTTCTCTTTAAAGCCTGGGCAAATGATGACAAGCTGCACCAGAGAACCTTCCAGAAACACCCATTGTCCTTTCAGGGACTGACTGGTGGGAACTTGGGAGACAAATAAGGAGACAACTAAAACCCACATCATTTTTGTTGTTAAAATAATAAATTTCATGGAGTAATTTGTTGTATCTTGAATTAAGACAGGCTTTTAGTAAATCCAGCTCCCTCAAAAAGAATCTCTGAATAAATACTGTTTGAATTCTTAGGATAAAAATCCCTTTATTTTCACGACAATGCCAGAACTTGATGCAATATGGAAAAACAAATAAAGGAAACAAGAATTCTTCCAAATTTTGCTATAACCTAATGACTCACATATCTTTTTCATAGGCCTGAGATCCTTAAATCTAACAGGTTTGGTATTCTGGGTATCAAAATCATTTTAATATATCCTGATATGGAGAAACCCATTTAGGCAGGATGCTTAAGTTAGGACATGATTCATTTAATTAGAGATGTTTTCTCATGTGCTGTAAAAATAGTTTCGATCTCAGATAGTTCCAGATACTAGTTACTGAAATCCATGTGTCCTGGTTTGGAAAGATAGGTCATCTTTCGAAGCAGTTTCCATGTTTCCAGTGTCTTTTTCCCCACTTGGAACTGAACCCAGAAGGATATTTCTTCGAACAATACATATAGAGGGAAGAAAAACAAAAAGCACAGGTACTACCTCCATTATCTTCCCACATCCCAAACTCCCAATGTTTCTCTACACACTGCATTACACCACACACACACCTCACCACACACACCACACAGCATAAACCACACACACACACCATACCATACATACTATACATGCTATACAGGATTAATCTGTAGACTCTACTATTTTGGATTAGGAGCCATGGTGGCGCAGTGGTTAGAATGCTGTACTGCAAAGTAATTCTGCTGACTGCTGGCTGCCAGCAGTTCCAAGTAACAAAGCCAATGCAATCAAAACTCCAAGGCCTGGAGGTTCCTCAAAGTAAGAATTTATTAGGAATATCATATTGGCACATCTGGGGAAAACCCGACTCTGAAGGATCCAAGGTTTTCCCCACCCAAATCAAAATCAAAGTTCTTGCCCCCAGGTCACACATCCATCACATGGTCCAATCAGACCATGGATGGTCCCCACTCCGGCTGCCTTTAGCCCACGCCTTCCAAACACCTGGTGAAGACATCCTTGGCTCCCACAGGAAAGAATGTTATTTTGGCTACATAGCTACATATTTCCCTAGCTATCTCTATCTCCCCCCTCATGTTCCCACAGCTCCGACCAGCCTCACTGTGGCAGCCCTGAAGATGCTCCTAAAATGGCTTCAGGACTGACACGGGGTTGGTTTAGAAGACCTCCAAAGTCCCTTCTAACTCTCTATATTCTACATTCTACATTCTATTCTATTCTATTCAAAAAGCATCCACGGCATTGGTCGCCCTGGTGAATGATCTCTGGCAGGGCCAGGACAGGGGTTACTCCTCTGTCTTGGTCCTACTTGATCTCTCAGCGGCTTTTGATACCATCAACCATGGTATCCTACTGCGACGATTCGGGGGGTTGGGGATGGGGGGCACGGTTCTACAGTGGTTCTACAGTACCTCTCGGGTCGTTCGCAGTTTGTCTGGGCAGAGAGACAGAGATCCTCCCCGGGGCCCCTCATTTATGGGGTGCCTCAGGGATCGGTTCTCTCCCCCTTAGTCTTTAACATCTATGTGAAGCTGCTAGGTGAGATCATTCGTAGTTTTGGGGTGAGGTATCATCAGTATGCTGATGATACCCAGCTTTACATCTCCACTCCAGACCAACCCGGGATTCCCTTTCCATGATGTCTAAGTGCCTGGAAGCAGTGTGGGTCTAGATGGGTAGGAACAGGCTCAAACTCAACCCCTCCAAGATGGAGTGGCTGTGGATGCCGGCATCCCATGATCTAGCGGCCTCACCACTCTTGATGGGAGGAAAGTTGCTTACTTCCTCTGAAAGGGCTCGCAATCTTGGCGTCCTCCTGGATTCACGGCTATCTTTAGTCGACCATCTGACGGCCGTGACCAGGGGGCCTTTGCACAGGTTCGCCTGGTGCGCCAGTTGCAACCTTTCCTAGATAGGGATGCCCTCCGTATAGTCACTCATGCTCTTGTTATTTCCCGTCTGGACTACTGCAATGCCCTCTACAAGGGCAGATTTTTGGTGCACCCGGAGGCTCCAGCTGGTCCAGAATGCGGCCGTGCGGTTTGTTATGGGAGCCTCCTGTTACTCCCGTGTTACACCTCTCCTGCGCAAGCTGCACTGGCTACCGGTGGTCCTTCGGATCCGCTTCAAAGTGCTGGTACTTACTTATAAAGCCCTTCATGACATGGGCCCGGGGTACTTGCAGGACCACCACCTACCAGCCTCCCACTGCCCAGTGCGCTCACATAGGACTGCCCTCCGGGTGCCATCGGCAAGACAATGTCGGCTGGTGGTGCCCAGGATGAAGGCATTCTCTGTGGGCGCACCGACCCTCTGGAACGAATTACCTGCTGGACTCCGGACGGCCTCTGACCTCCGCTCTTTCTGCGGTGACCTGAAGACATGGCTTTTCCAACAAATTTCCTGATCTGCTGGGAGTTGTTAGTTTTAATCTGTTGGGGATTTTAATTGGATTATTTTAGTGCTAATTTTTATTCTTCTGTTGTTTTATTGTTGTGAGCTGCTCCGAGTCCTTCGAGAGAAGGGCGGCATATAATATGAATAAACTAAACTAAACTAAACTAAACCTTTTACTTATTCTCTTACCTTCTGGTGCCCTAGAGAATGAGTCAATCCCGTTTTCTTTGTAACAGCCCCTCAAGTATTGGAAGACAGCTATCATGTCCCCTCTAATCCTTTTTTTTAAAAAAAATATTTATTTAAATCAATACATCAAAAAAAAAAAAGAAATAGTCAAACAAATGATCGCGACAGGAACTTTACATGATATTTACACTTTCTACGGTATGTAGGCTTCAGTCAGATTTAACATATATTAAACATAATTCTGATTATACTTGACTTTTGGGGCGTCTGTTGTTCAACCAAACGTACCATTTGTCCCAACATTGGAAATATACAGAGTCCTTTTGGTCTCTCAATGCTTTAGTCAGTCTGTCGGCTTCTGCATAATCCAAAATTTTCTCCAAAATCAAATCTTCAGCGGGCAGGTCTTTCCCCTTCCAATGTTGGGCGAAACATATTCTTGCTGACGTGGTGATAAATACACACAGACACCATATATTTGTGCCTATGTTGTCTGGCCTAATGTTCAATAGATAGTACTCTGGTTTCAGAATTAAGTTATAACCTGTAATTTCCATGATCCATGCCTGTATGATTTTCCAGAATTCAGTCGTCCTGGAACAGGTCCACCACATGTGGAAATAGGTGCCAATCTCCCCACACTTCCAACAGTTTGGTGAGAGATTTGAATACATTTTGGAAAGACAAGCAGGTGGGAGGTGCCATCTATACAGCATCTTGTACACATTTTCTTTGTATGATGTTGCCCACAGGAATGTCAAATGTTTAAGCCAGATTTCTTCCCATTTTGTCGTATCAATTGGATAGCCAATATTTCTCCCCCGGGCAATCATAGAATCTTTAACTATTTCATCCCCTATCCAATAGTCTATTAAAAGTTTATATATCCTTGATAACATTTTGTCCTCTTTTCCTAGAATGATATTGTCCAGATCATGCTGATTCAAATTAATACCATCTTGTTCCCTATCTTTTTAAAATTTCGAGCAAATTTGGGCATAAGCCCACCAATCCAATTGTCTTTCCTGCAACTCCAACTCATTTCTTGATTTCAGACTACCATGGGGATCCAAAAGTTCCCGGTAAGACCTAGCTCCAGTGGTGGGATTCAGCCAGTTTGCACCACTTCGGGAGAACCGGTTGTTAACTTTCTGAGCAGTTTGGTGAACTGGTTGTTGGAAGAAATCATTAGGGCAGAGAACCTGTTGTTAAATTATTTGAATCCCACCACTGCCTAGCTCCCACAATTGTTCATGATACCTGCTGAGTGCAGTTGGTCAGCCAATTGCAAAACTATCTGGTGGTGATGCTGTCTGTCCTACATTTTTAGAGTCATCCAATTTAGGGTCACCTCAGGTTTCTGTTATTTGCTTTCAGGTTCTTTAGTTGCTTTGAAATATGGACAGATGTTGCAACGGCTCTTTTCAAGGCTGCAGGTTGCATACCAGAGATAGTGACTGATTTTTGCTCTAGAGTTCTCTCACCCCATTTGGAGGACGTTCTCTGCTTTTCCATTTCTTTCATATTGGAGCCTTTTGCCAATACTTGCAACTTCCTCCCCCTTTGTGGACAGAATCCAGTTGGTCAATGCACTTTCCTGCAATATATAAAGTTGCTCTTTTCATGATTATTTTTTTGTGTGAGCAGGATACAGCCTGGTCATCTCGGAAGCTGCTTTCTTCTTTCGAATAACAAAGAGGTATTATTTCTACTTTGCTTTGCTCTAATATTATTGGCTGTACAGCTGACAATTTGTTTACTTTTGGAATCTGTCTTGCTCCTTGAGGACAAATAATGTTAGACCTTCTTCAGGAAGCCTACCGAAATGTTTGTTAGGCAGCCTAGAGTGTCTGCTGAGGAAAGCATGTGTGGATGGGAAAATCTTAAGGTTAGGGCAGAGTTCCCCAACCTTTTCAGTTGTGGATCAGCGTGTGTGTGTGTAGAGGGGAACAATCCGTGTGTGCAGTAAGCACGCACGCATGCTGCTCGCATGAGTGGGGATGCATGCATGCTCACACATTCACCTGCCCAGTTCCAAAGGCTCAAGGCCTGGTAGTTGGGCACCCCTGGGTTAGGGGAATGTAGCTGTTCTAAAAAATATCTCTGAGGCTAGCCTTTGTGTGAAAGGAAATCCCATGGTGATTAGAAAACCTGAGTTACTGGGTTCAGAGGAGAAGTTGAAAATGTGCTCTTTATCTTTTCAGTTGTATCTGACTTTTTATAACATCATTTCTCAACCTTGATGACTTCTAAAATGTGTGGACTTCAACTCGCAGAATTCTGGGAGCTTTATAGAGCTTTATTGCTTTATAGACTTTATAGATTAGCATTTTCCATTTCATTTCTGATGCTTTACCACATTTTTTAATGTTTCTAGTTTTTTTGCTGGTCTCTTTTATAAGTGTATCCAGTCATTCTTAGCATAACTGTTTTTTCCTAAAGAATTTTATTGTACAACATAACCAAAAGTGGGCAGGCTTTTTTATTGACGGTTGTATACCACAGAGTTTTCGTGAGATGGATGGCCTTTTAAAGAAATAAAAATAAAATGTATTTATCACATTTATATGGCCACCCATCTCACTGAACATGATGTGTACAACCAACAATTAAACAACATCACAGATATTAAAAGCTTAAGAAATAAATAAAAGCCACCTTATGGGAGAAAAATCTAAACATAATATAACCATTACACAAGCTCACCCTGGGCTCCCCAAGGTTGCTGGGAAAACCACATTTTCAGGACCTTCTGAAAGGTTAACGGGGTTTTGGGATTTGGGAATGTTTTCAACAGAACAACTTTAGCTTTATGGCTCACTAAAAAAATCTGGAAATTTCTTCAGATGTTGAAAACTAAAGAATACTGCCCAAAACTATGATGGTCTACAAATAGGCTGGTCCCAGATGGAAAATCCCATTTCATACTGAACTTAAAAAAATGGATGTGTGTTTGTGAGAGAGATTCAACTGGATAATTTGGATGATTAAAGCAGGATTGGAGCAGTAAAAATGTTGATTTTACATTGTTGTTTATTTCAGTTAAATCTTAGCCATAATCCACAAGATAGCTATTTGTACACTAAGTTCCAGAATGGGATTTTGGAATAAGTTAGAAAGATATAATATGCATAACAAAAACAATATATACTAACGTTGTATCTGGAACCCTGGAGAAATTCTACTAGCAATTTTGTGTCAAAACTGTCCATTCGCTGAGCAAGGGAATCGGTAATCAGGAGTTCTAAGAGGTTCTTCTGAAACTTTGTAGACACATCATGGAGAAGGGCAAAGTTTACTAAAACACTCCCTGCTCACCATTAGTGTCCTCATCACAGTAAATCAATGATGAATTGGCACTAGGTGTGCTTATACAGTAAGTGGAATAATTTCATATCCGTTGTAACTTTTTCCAGGTTCATCGACTCGTCCTACTGTTGCAATGCCTTGTCTGCTATGGCCATCTCTCTTGTGCTGCCTCCTCTTCCTCCATTTTCCACTGGTTTCCAGTTCTACTTCTAATGGGGAGACAGAGGTCATAACCAGCAGTGGCCCCATTAAAGGCTACAAGGTCCTGCCCGGCCTTGGGTCTGTGACAGCCTATCTAGGCATTCCTTATGCTGAGCCTCCCCTGGGGAAGTTGCGTTTCCAGAAACCTCTTCCACATCAACCATGGAAGGAAATCCTGGAAGCCGCCACTTTTGGCAATTCCTGCCCTCAATTTTTTTTCCGGGATGTTCCTGAAGCAGATATATGGTTTCCTAAAACACCACTGTCAGAAGATTGCCTTTCCCTCAACATCTGGGTGCCACACCCACAACCTTCTTCACCAGTCCCTGTTTTGGTCTTGATACACGGAGGGAGCTATTTAATTGGCACGTCTTCTCTGGAGTTGTATAATGGGGCATCCTTGGCTGCTGTTGAGAACGTCATTGTGGTCACCATCAATTATCGCTTGGGAGCCCTGGGCTTTCTATACTTGCCACCAGCTGCTCCAGGGAACCTAGGCTTATGGGACCAACAGCTGGCCCTGAAGTGGGTAAAAGAGAATGCAGCTGCCTTTGGGGGAGATCCTTCTCGGGTGACCATTTTGGGCCATAATGCTGGAGGATCTTGTGTGAATCTCCATCTTCTCGCACCAAAAAGCCAGGACCTTTTTGCCCAAGCAGTAATCCAGAGCGGAACAGCCAATGCCTTCTGGGCTTGGAGGTCTTCTGAGGAAGCCAAACAAAAATCACTGGAATTTGTTCATCTGCTCGGTTGTTCCAATGACAATAATACCAGCATAGTGCATTGTCTGCAAACAAAAAATGTTTCTGAATTTATTCGGCATGAAATAGCTCTGTTATCCAAAGGTGACTTCTTTATGAATATTCCCTTCAGGCCAACCACAGATGGGGAGTTTTTGCTTGGTGATCCAGAAAAGCTCATGGAGGAGGGGCAAATTCAGGCCAAACCAGTCCTCATAGGTGAAAACTCTGATGAAGGGGCCCCTTTTGTCTACTATGTTTTCTCCAACATCACCCACAATCTTATCAACCAGGAGCAGCTTTTGAAAGGGATAAGAATGTTGGTGCCAAATGCAACTGAAGATTTTATTCGGACTATTGCACTAAAGTACATTGAAGGAAATCATGGCCCAGCAAAATACCGCTCCGCTATGTCCCACTTCTATACAGATCGGATCTATGCATGCCCATTAAGGGAAGCTGCAGGAAATATCAGGAAAACTGGGACTCCTGTATATGCCTATTTATTCGCACATCGCCATTCAGGGTCAGATTGGCCTGAATGGATTGGGGCAACTCATAGTGCTGAGATTCCTTTTGTTTTTGGAACCCTTGAATCAGTGCTGCCTGTCAATCAAACATACACAGAGGCTGAAGCCAGACTGATCTATAACATGATGTACTACTGGGCAGAGTTTGCCAGAACTGGGTAAGTGGTTCACTTTATTTCAAAAATTTGTATTTTAAATCCAAAGGAACACACATACACACCCAACATTCAACAAATGCACTTTATATCTAAAGCAATGAAGCCATGAAGTAATGCACGCTATTCCTTTGCATATGTTTACAAGTTGTGTTAATACAAGTAGTTCATGATTTATGATCACAGTTGGAACTAGAATTTCTGTTGCTAAATAAGACAGTTGTTAAATGAATCATACCCAATTTTAAAATCTTTCTTATGACAGTTATGAAACAAATCATTGCAATTTTTAAGTATAATATATGTTTATGTGAATCCACTTTCCTTCACTGACTTTGCTTGTTGAAAATCAGCTGGGAAGGTTGTAAATGGCAATCAAGTGACCCTGGGACATTGCAGCCATTGGAAATACATGCCAGTTGCCAAGCAGCCAAATTTTGATCAGGTGACCGTGAGGATGCTGGAATAGTTGTAAGTGCAAGGATCAGTTGTAAGTCACTTTTTTCAGTGCCATTGTAGCCTTGAATGGATGTAAAATGAATAGTTGTAAGTCAAGGACTACCTGTACTGGAAACAGCCCTGAAATCTTTAAGGATTCTTAATAATGTCACTTATAGATAATTGTTCTTTTGTGAGTTCAGTGGTATTTCACATATTCCAGTTACATTATCTCTCCAAGTGGAATAAAGGAGGCAAAAGGGAGATAAGAAACAGAGCATTACCATTAAGAGAACAAATAAAGGCTTGGAAGGGAGTAAGTAGTGAAGGAGAAACTCACAGGATGGAGGGTGCCGAGGGTGTGAGGAATGGGGGAATGGATTGAGATCCAAGAGTCTATGAGGAGCTGACCTGGGTTTGGATCAGCAAGGAGGAGACACCAAGCTCCACCCCTCCCTCAAAGTCCCCTTTGGGAGTTCCCCTTGGCTGTAGTTTCTCAAGTCAAAACCAGTCTCTCTGGAAAAGAGCTACATCAGAATAACAGAGTTGGAAGGGACCTTGGAGGTCTGCTAGTCGACCCTATTCCACTCTGGACAAGTGGCTGTCCAATCTCTTCTTAAAAACCTCCAGCGATGAAGCATTCATATCTTCTGAAGGCAAGCAGTTCCACTCATCAATTGTTCTCACTGTCAGGAAATTGCTCCTTATTTCTAGGTTGGTTGGTTGGTTGGTTGGTTGGTTGGTTGGTTGGTTGGTTGGTTATTTATTTATTTATTTATTTATTTATTTATTTATTTATTTATTTATTTAGTCAAGCATGTATTAGATAACAGATACAAGTATAAACATAATTATGAATACATAAAATGGATACAAATCAAAAGGAATATTAGGACAGGGACAGTAGGCACACTGGTGCGCTTATGCATGCCCCTTACAGACCTCTTAGGAATGGGGTGAGGTCAACAGTAGACAGTCTAAGGTTAAAGTTTTGGGGGTTTGGGGAAGAAACCACAGAGTCAGGTAGTGCATTCCAGGCATTGACCACTCTGTTGCTGAAGTCATATTTTCTGCAATCGAGTTTGGAGCGGTTTACCTTAAGTTTGTATCTATTGTGTGCTGGTGTATTATTGCAGTTGAAGCAGATAATTTTGTGTATTCTGCTTAAGTCAGACCTTAAAGTTCTCTCTTTGATTAACTTTCATCAATGTCCTTTTCTTCCTCCTTAGGAGTCCCACTGGGTTAGCAGCCAGCAAGGATGAGTGGCCACTCTATAATGCCACAGAACAGAATTTCTTCCTTCTTAAAACAAAGCCATTCCAGGAAAGGGTGATAGAGCACTGTGATTTTTTAAAGAGCCTTTTTTCAAAGGCTGAAGAGACACGTAAGTTCAGCTATTAGTTCTGCCTTTGGAAGGGAGTAGTGGTTGATGAAAAAGATGTTTTTAAAAATCATTTATATATCAGATATAAAGATTGCCCGTCTCATTCATAGACCAATTTCTAAAAAATGATTTTATTTCCAGTCTTTGCTGAAACATACTCATTTGATTTTGCACTGGGCAATTTTGTAATGCTAGTGATAAATTTTGTAGAGCAAGCATATTTCATGACGTCCGAAGAGTTGGGTCTCTAGAAATGTCCTCTAAGTAAGCTTCAGTTGCTCACATAAAGATAACAACAACAATAACAATAACTAATCCCAAAACATCTGGGTCACCTCTTGACCACCATCGTCATTGACAAAATCCCTCTCAGTCAATTGCAAAAGGCAGCTTTATTTGGAATAGCTTACATCCTGCAATGATAACTTTAATACCATCGAAAAATATCTCCCCATCCCAGCTTTTGGGGAAAAACTGAGTAGGTGGATAAAAAATGTCAAATCCAGTCTAAACATCTGGCTGACCATGTGATGAACAATAATGTTTGGATATATATTTAATAAATATATATTATGCCATGAATCATGGAATCCTCAGAATCCTACTTCTAGATTCAGATTCTTTAGTGATAAGATGTACATCTTATCTTGATATTTCATTTTTCTTTGTTCTGCAGACAAGTCCGAAGGTGATTCTGTTTCATCGGAGTAGGAAGAAGACAGCAGGTAGGAATTCAGTGCTTGGTTATAGTAACAGCCTTAAATGGGATCAAGTTGGATGATTTCAGAAGGGGACTAGACTTCTTTCTAAATCATAGTTTCATATTGGCATTCCAAACAATTTTTAAGTAGCACTTTTGTGGCTCAGCCTCACGTGAAATGGAAGCTCTCCAAGCCGATACCAATGGCCTTTGTGGAAGAGGAACTTGGAGAAATCTCTAGATGTCAGCATAAACAAATCAACAAATACAGATCTTGGGCACAGGGAAGGAAGGGATCAGCCACTGAGAGTAACTTACAGAGAAGATTATGCAGTGCTGAGAAAGAGAAAGCATGAGAATGAAACTCAGCTTGTGGAGGAAATCAGTTTTCATATGAATCAGACTATTTAATAGACAAATGGAGACATTGGGAATGTGTCCTTGTAGCCCTGTGATAAATATTATCAGAACATTCCCATAGGCACCTCTGAATCTCAAGATGCAAATATTTCTTCTAATGAAGACCATTGTCCTCTTTAGGTAACAGAAAGACAGGAAGTAACTTGAGATCAGTTAGGTTATTAATTACCAATGTGTATGCATGCATAAAAATCCCTCTCCATTTTGAAATGTATAAATATGAGTGAATCTGTCAGGTCTGCCATCGTAATGGCTTCAGCCTATTTTGCTGGCATCCTGCCATAAAATACAGGGAGGGGGAGAATGGGGACGTAGGGAAGGGGGATGACAGGATGACAGAAACCAGAGGTGTCAATCTGGAACAGGCCAGCTGCTCCAACAACATGAGCATGAGAATGCAATGTGAAACTCCACCAAAGCAGCGCCAAACCTTAAAGCTGTTACCAAAACTCCTAATATTATTGGGCTCTTAAAACTGGTCAAGATGGGAGGACCTGGGAGAAGGGGAAAAGGCTTTGCGTAGGAATACTCAGATCCAACTTTTCTTGCGCTGTTAACACTTGACTTTAGTAAAAGTATACCTTTTGCTACAAATGGATTCGAGGATCTTTCTTTCCTAAACATCCAAGCTGGGAGAAGCCTGACAGCTCCTTTTCTCTGCAAGAATTCCTCCCACTATTTTCTCGAGGGAATTTCTCCAGTGCACACAAACAAAAACAGTAAATACTGCAGCAAGCCTTGATTATGTGCTTTGGGTCCAGCATTTTGATGCCACAAACCCCTCCATGTTTAGTATAAGGGGAATAAAACACCTTAGGTGGACCTTTAAGGTTAAGCTTAAGGCACAAGGCTAGATATCAGGAGATCATGAGTTCTAATCCTACCTTTGCTATGAAAGTCAGAAAGGTAGAATTAGAACTCACAGTCTGATAATGTTTAGCCCTGGTGCCTTAATCTCAAAAGCCCATCTAAGGTGCTCTGTGTTTCCCCGTATACTAAATAGGCTGACTTTAGACTAGTCACTCTCTCTCCGCCCAACTCACCTCACAGGGTTGTTGTTTTGGGGAAAATAGGAGGAGGAAGGAGTGTGGGGTATGTTCTCCACCTTGGGTTATTTATAAAAATAATAAAGGCGAGATACATACAATAAACAAAAATAAATAAAATTCTCTCATTCTACCTTACTACAGAGAAGAGCATCCTGGAATCTCTGCTCTGCCTCTGGCCTAGAACTGGCCTAGTATGAAGGGCTGCCACTTAGGTTGAACCTCTTTGAAAAGGGCATCCATATCTCAAAGGCATCATTTGAAAACGTAGCTACCATTTTGATGGCTTCAGAATAACGATTGTGTTTTTATTTCTCTCAGGAATCAATCAAGACTTCTCTTTAAAGCTTGGGCAAATGATGACAAGCTGCACCAGAAAACCTTCCAGAAGCATCCATTGTCCTTTCAGGGACTGACTGGTGGGAACTTGGGAGACAAATAAGGAGACAACTAAAACCCACATCACTTTTGCTATTAAGATAATAGATTGCTAGGAGTAATTTGTTATATCTTGATTTGAGACAGGCTTTTAATTAATCCAGCTCCCTCAAAAAGAATCTCTGAATAAATACTGTTTGAATTCTTAGGATAAAAATCCCTTTATTTTCACAACAATGCCAGAACCTGACACAATATGGAAAAACAAATAAAGGAAACAAGAATTCTGCCAAATTTTGCTATAACCTAATGACTCACATATCTTTTTCATAGGGCTGAGCTCCTTAAATCTAATAAATGGGCAAGTTTGATATTCTAGGTATTGCAATCAAAATTATTTTAATATATGCTGAGAAACTAGTTTAGTCAGGATTCTTAAATAAGACATGATTCATTTGATTGGAGATTTTTTTCTTGTGTGCTGTAAAAAGAGTTTTGATCTCAGATAGTTCCAGATACTTTGGGAAGATAGGTTTACCTGTCTTCCCAACCAGCAGAAATTCCTAGCATTAAGAGTTGGGCTTTTCAACTCTTCTTTCCTCTTAGCAACTATTTACTGAAACCACCTCCATTACCTTCCCACATCTCAAACTCCCAATGTTTCTCCACACACCACACTATGCCCACCACACATCATACACCACACACCACATATACATCTCACCATACAACCACACACCACACACATACCACACCATACCAAACATACTATACTGGATTAATCTGTAGACTCTACTATATTGGATTAGGAGCCATGGTGGCGCAGTGGTTAGAATGCAGTACTGCAAAATAATTCTGCTGACTGCTGGCTGCCAGCAGTTTGGCAGTTCGAGTCTCACTGGCTTGATTCAGCCTTCTATCCTTCCAAGGTTGGTAAAATGAGGACCCAGGTTGCTTGGGGGCAATAGGCTGACTCCTTAACCCGCTTAGAGAGGGTTTTAAAGCACTGTGAAGCGGAATATAAGTCTAAGTGCTATTGCTATGTCCATGTCTCTTCATAATTTGATATTCATTTCTAATGCAGTTAACAAGCAATGTTTAAACTCATCACATGTTAAGGCTCAAGCAAGCTTGGGAGACAACCTACAAAATTAGCTAAAACCACCCATCCCCTTGGAGTCTCACAACCAATCAGGATACATTTCTTATACAGGAACAGGAAGCACTTAGAGGTGGGGTCCAACAGAGGGCATAAAACCAAGCTCTTTCCTTTTGGTTCTTTATCCAACACCTTGAAACATTTGGTCTCCTTTTCTGTTCAGGAACTGCAGCCATGTGATTCCTGTCCACCATTAAGCCATCTTTCGAAGCAGTCTCCATGTTTCCAGTGTTTTCTTCCCCACTTGGGACTGAACCCAGAAGGATATTTCTTCCAAAAATACATATATAGGGAAGAAAAACAAAATGCATAGGAACCGTATATGTGGTACCTTGCTCAATAGTAGTAACTGTGAGAGGGATCTTGGAGTCCTAGCGGACAATCATTTAAATATGAGCCAGCAGTGTGCAACAGCTGCCAAAAAAGCCAACACAGTTCTGGGCTGCGTAAACAGAATCAAGATCACATGAAGTGTTATACCACTTTATGATGACTTGGTAAGGCCACACTTGGAATATCTGCATTCAGTTTTGGTCGCCACTATGTAAAAAAGATGTTGAGACTCTAGAAAGAGTGCAGAGAAGAGCAACAAAGATGATTAGGGGACTGGAGGCTAAAACATATGAAGAACTGTTGCAAGAACTGGATATCTCTAGTTTAATGAAAAGAAGGACTAGGGGTGACATGATAGCAGTGTTTCGGTATCTAAGGAGTTGTCACAAAGAAGAGGGAATCAAGCTATTCTCCAAAGCACCTGAGGGTAGAACAAGAAGCAATGGGTGGAAACAAATCAAGGAGTGAAGCAACTTAGAAGTAAGGAGAAATTTCCTGATAGTTAGAACAATTAATCAGTGGAACAACTTGCCTGCAGAAGTTGTGAATGCTCCAACACTGGAAATTTTTAAGAAGATGTTGAATAACCATTTGTCTGAAGTGGTGTAGGGTTTCCTGCCTGGGCAGGGGGTTGGACTAGAATACCTCCAAGGTCCCTTCCAACTCTGTTATTCTATTCTATTCTATTCTATTCTATTCTATTCTATTCTATTCTATTCTATTCTATTCTATTCTATTCTATTCTATTCTATATGTTGCAGGAAACATATAGAATATATGTACTGGAATACTAATTCTAGTATTCCAGTACATTATATTTTAGTATATCCTACATGTCTAATTTGCAATTTTGCGGTAGAGAAATATTATTTCCCTATGGGGTTGTTCAAAATAAAATGAAAAATGGTGGTAAGGGAGAAGCAAAATTTTGTTTAGTGGTGCAATGTATTTTTTCTACGCAAAAATCCTAATTCTTAATGCCTAGAAGGCTTAAGAAAGCTCCAGGCTTATTAGGCTTACTATAGCTAGCATTTGAAATAGCCTCAATTATAATGTGTTTTTGATCATTTTTTAAATTTACATTGCAATTCTCTTGCCTTTGGATAAAGCCAAGGAATAAAGTAAATTCTCTAACCACATCTTATTGTTGATTGAGGTAAGTAGGTCTTAAGTAGTTTCCATCAATGCGGTTGAATCTGTTCCTGTTTAACAGAAGAAAAGAAAATTCTAATGGATGCATAGCTCAGGGACAGACTTCAAACTTGGCTGTAAATCTGCATATGTTACTCAGAACTGGGTAGAAACATTTTTTTCCAAATCCTCCATTAGATTTGCGAACATAAAAATTGGGGGATGATTTATCCTAGGTATCGTAATCTAAGCAAGAAAAATTATTTCTCAAAGGCAAACCTCCTCCAAATACCTAGCAGGACGATCTAACCTTAGAGAAAACCTGTAAAACAAAAGGGACAAACATAAGACGTGGAAAAGGGGGAGAATTAGGCAATAGGGAAGACCAACTAGAAGAGGGGAATTCCAGCTTTTCACTAATAGCAAGCACAGCCCAGGAATGTCTACAGCAGTGAAGATGTGAATTCAGGGATGAAATGCTCCCAGTTCGGACTGGATCACCTGATCCAGTAGCAATGGCAGCGAGTGGTTCAGAGAACCAGTAGCAAAAATCCCTGCCCCCCCCCCCCATGCCTAGCTGAGCCGCACAATCATCAGAGTTTTTTTAAAAAAAATTAAAAGTATTTTTTTCTACAACTTCTTCGGCAGAACAAATGCTTTTACATTTTTTTTAAAGCCTCTGATGATTGTGCGGCTCAGCTGGGATCGTCAGAGGCTTTTAAAAGCATTTTTTCTACAACCTCTTCAGCCAAAGAGGTTATAAAAAAAATGTTTTAAAAAGGAAAAAAAAAAGTTGGCCACACCCACCCAGTCACATTACCCACCACCATCAAGCCATACCCACAGGTAGTAATAAATTTTATATTTCACCACTGTGAATTCCACTATGGAATTCTAGTAGTTGAAATACACCCATTTTTAAGTTTTCCAGGTGACGAACAGGATCTGGCAATTTAAAGATAGGTGGACATGTTCAGACCTGGGTGAGAAAATAGTTTAGAAACTACTCTCAAATTGTTTATTCCACATCCAACTAGTAGTCTTGGATGAGAAGCTCAAAGCCTTTGCATTCTTTCATGATTTATTAATAATCTGATGAAGAGGAGGAAGGAATACTTAACAAATCTGCAGATGACACCAAATTAGATGGATTAGCTAAGACTTGAGAAGGTGTAAACAATCTTCCTAATGAGCTTGATAGTTTGGAAAAATTGGCTGAAAATAATAGAACAAAATTTAACAAGGACAAATGCACAGCCCTTAATTTAGGAAAAAACCAAAATCCACAGGCATTGAATGGGGGATACAGGTAGTCCTCAATTTACAACCACAACTGTATCCAAAGTTTCTGTTGCTGTGAGATGTTTTTTAAGTGAGTTTTGCCCCCATGTTATGACCTTTCTTGCTACGTTGTTAAGTGAATCACTGCAATTATTAAATTAGTAACACAGTTGTTAAGTGAATCCGGCTTCCCCATTGACCTTGTTTGTTAGAAGGTCACAAAGAATGATCACATGGCCCCAGGGCATTGCAATCGTGATAAGTATGGGCCAGTTGCCAAGCATCTGAATTCTGATCACGTGCCATGGAAGCCATGCTCATGTTACTTTTCAGTGCCGTTATACTTTGAACAGTCACTAAATGAACTATTAACAGTGGAGGATTACTTGTGTTTGGCTTGGCAAAACATTAAGAATCTTGTAATTATAATTGATAACAATCTGGATAGGAAAAAGGAAAATGAAAAAAAGGTAATAAAATCTGAAGTCAGGGCTGCTTTTTCAGAGTGAAATGGGTAGTATATAAATTTAAAAATACATACAATATAAGCATATTAAATAAAAGTCGTGGCTGCATCATTAGAAGCATCGATTGCAGAGGTGGGTTTCAGCAGGTTCTGACCAGTTTTGGAGAATCGGTAGTGGAACTTTTGAGTAGTTTGGAGAACCGGTAGTCAAAATTCTGACTGGCCACGCCCCCATCTATTCTCTGCCTCCCAAGTCCCAGCTGATCGGGAGAAAATGGGGATTTTGCAGTAACCTTCCCCTGCCATGCCCACCAAGCCACGCCCACCAAGCCATGCCACACCCACCAAGCCACACCCACCGAACCGGTAGTAAAAAAATTTGAAACCCACCATTGATCAATTGGCTTGACAAACACTTCTTTTTCTTTAGAACCAGCATGGTAAGGGTTTGAGGCAGAATGGCAGATGTCTGGATTTCCTCCCTTTATGGATACTTCCACCCTGAGATAATCTAATCTTGGTTGAAGCATAGCAAGCATTTAACAGTTCCACCTTTCACCTTGCATTCTTCAGACAGATAGGCTTGGGCATTAATGGGAAGGCCTGCACATTTTTGTAGCCAGTTGATGCAGTATTTATTGGCTGTTTTCTCACTGGGGGGAAAAATGAAGTGAATGGCTAAGTGAACCAGAGCTGGCCTGTGACCTTTCTCTACAGCCTTTTTTGGAAACAAATTCATTGGCACCATTGAGCCATCAAGAGCGGAGCAGAGGTGCTGAGAGATGGTCAAGCCGGAGGCCTCATTTCCCTCTGTTGCTTCTCTACCACAAGTGGCCGGTTCTGCTGCTTCTCCCACAGAACTGCAGGCTCAGAAAAGCGCACACACACAAACATACAGACACCACATTCTTCAAAGGGCACTCTGAAGAACATCTCGTCAAATGGAGGATGAGGAAGGCTACTTGGCGCTTAACATACAAGCCAGAAAACAGCAAAGTCCAATCTCTGTGTCTCGGGAACCAGGTAAAATAACATTTTATCTGAACTAGATTAAGAACTATGACTTCATGAGATCTCTAATCATATGTGGAAGGTTGGGTCTGTAGGTTAACAGCACGCTTCCTCTCTATGTTCTTCCTTCTGCTATTTGTTTGTCTATTAGTTTGATTGCCACATGTGCTAAATATTTTTGATTGCTGCAATGAGGGAAGCATTGTGAAGAATGTTAGATTAAATGGACTGAGAGATGCTGGACTCCAATCCTCCCAGCTATGAGGCTGAATGGCTAATTTTAGACCAGTTAATATTTGCCCTCCTGGAAGGATTTTTGAGAAGACATCCAAAACACGTATATAAATATGGCCTGCTTTTCTAGTTCAGCACATTTGTCCATCCTTTGTTCTAATACTTTAGAGAGTATCTGATAATTTATGGACATTCACAAAGGAAACAGGCTGGCAGTCTTCCTCTGATATGAGTAGCTTCGATTTGATAGCAACCAGGGTTATACTGTTGAAGAAAATGCAAACCTGATGTTTGCCTATCTCAGCTTTTATTTGAAAACCAGTGAAACAGTTAGGTCCCAGTTTCACAAATCAAAATATCGTTGGATATGGTTGAGGAGACAGAAAATATTTGATCACTGAATAAGATATCTGGATCCAAGTCAGGATAAATTTCCAAACATGCAAATTGGAATTAAGGGTTTACTGATCCATAAAGGAACATTTTCATTTTGTATTTTAGTGTACTAATTACTACCCTGATTTATTTTGGTTCAGGAATGTCCACAGAGAGGATGTCATTAAGCAAGATAATGGGCACAAATAAGTGATCAAAGCCTTATCATTTTTGTGTGTGTTGAAATAGTTGCAGACACCACCCTGGATTTTTTTGAACCCTTCCACCCTGCAATGCCTCTGGCTTTTCTCTTCTCAAACAGCCCACCCAAATCCCCCAAGACTGCCAAACCATATAAACAGCCAGCAAAATGAACACCAAGAAATCAACAAATAAATTATAGTTGTGGATAATGTTCTAATGTCAGAAAATAAATGAGCTGCTGGAACAGTGAGTATCAACCTCAGAACTTTAAGCAAACATGGGGAATTTCAGGAGTTGAAGTGTACACACCCTAAAGTTGCTGAAATTGAGAAACATCGGTGATGCTATAAAAGCACAACACAGGAAGATTCAAAGGGAGCATAAAGGAAGAATTGGGAGAATCTGGCCTTTTGGCAGACTCACAAATTTGTCTATAAGAAAATCTCATTTCCCATTCTCTGATCTGAGAATAATGGAGGGTCTGGAGAAGGATTTACAGGATTGTAAAATTCCAGGTAGCCACCTCACCTCTCAGCTTCTTGGATCAAAGGTGTGTCATAAATTAGACAAATAGTTGCAAACTGACAATGTGAAATACAATGAGGAATAAAAGAAAAATTTTGTCCTTGACTCTGAGAAAAGATCAAATTATATCATCCATATCTATATCTATGCATCTCTATGTCTGTCTGTCTGTCTGTCTGTCTATCTATCTATCTATCTATAATCATCATCTACAGTACAGTAATAGGATTCAAAAATGTTTACTACCGGTTCTGTGGGCATGACTTGGTGGCTGTGGCAGGGGAAGGATACTGTAAAATCTCCATTCCCTCCCCACCCCAGGAGAAGGTTTCTGCAAAATCCCCATTCCCTCCCGATCAGCTGGGACTTGGGAGGCAGAGAATAGATGGGGGTGGGGCCAGTTAGAGGTGGTATTTACCGGTTCTCCGAACTACTCAAAATTTCCACTACCGGTTCTCCAGAACTGGTCAGAACTTGCTGAATATCACCTCTGCTACAGTATCTATAGATATGAGTATATACATATGCAATATATAGGTGTTTGTTTGTGTGTGTGTGTTTCTTTAAGCCAGGTTTTTCCTACGTAACCAAGATCTTTCTGCAACCCTGGTTGAGTAAAATCACATTCACTACTTACTGGGGTTTTTTTCCTTCTTTTCATTCTGGCAGCCAGCAGATTTTGTGCTTGCCAATTGGGAGACTTATATAGCTATTTCTGGCTCATTAGCCATCCCAGTAAGCCACACCCACATCCACCACCCATGTAAAACACAATACACACACACACACACCAGTGGTGGGTTGCCCCTGGTTCGAACTAGTTCTATAGAACCAGTAGTAAAACTGGTGGGAGGTTCTGCCCACCGACCCCGATGTCATCAAAATGCTTCTGCGCATGCAAAGAGCACCTTGACTCAAAACGAGTGTGCACACGCAGCCCCGTTGTGAAACAGTAATAAAGGTAAGTAGAACCTACCGCTGACACACACATACAGTACACACACATACACTTACACACTAGTGGTGAGTTCCTCCCAGTTTGCCTGGGTTCTCCCGAGCCGGTAACAATGACGATATGACGTCATCAAACCGGTTCTGCCCCCCGCCCCCCCACCGCCCGCATTATAAGAAACAAGATAGTGATTTCCAATTTTTCAGTCCAGTAGAGTACAAGAAAAGTTACAACCATCCCTTTACTTTACATTTGTAATTATTTCAATTTATTTTTATAGAAAAATTAAATCTAGTCTTCAAAACTTAACATTCATTTTTTTTTTTTTTGCATTAAGAGCACAGAGTCCAGGAGCTGTTTCCAAATGAAAACAAAACTAGTTAAATTATTATTCTGTTTTATTAAGATGGTCAGTTTTGCCATCTTGCTGTTATGAGAAAAGAAGATAATCTCCTTGTTAATTCAGTGAAGATATGGAAATTATTACTGTTTCATGTGTGGAGAAAATTTTGATCATTATTACAAAATGAAGTTCTTTCACTAACTTTGGGTTGTTTTGTAGATCGTCCACTGAGATACCGTTGTTATCGTTGGATCATTACTGGGGTTGGATGTGTTGTGATCAGCCTATTAGTAGGAGCTGTGATAGCATTGCGTATCTGTGGTGAGTTGCTATAAATTCAACATCTTCTGCCCGGAACCTCTGAATATTTTGAAATTTATATAAAGTAAGGAAAATTACTTTGATGAGGATATGCAAGAGGTATTGCCTACGCAAAAAAAGAGGACTAAAATAGTTTTAAAGTCCGCAACAGGCAGATAATGTAAGAATAGATAGATAACATTTGGAAGCAACTCAAGACAGTTCCTTACTTCACTGAACTATAAGGAGGAGGAGGAGGAGGAGGTTGTTCAGCCAAATCAGAATTGCAAGATTCTGTTAATATAGCCAATTTCAATCAAAATAATTTCAGCTTTCCCATGGTGTTGATTTCCTACTGTCATTCATCCAATGGGGCTTACAAAATGCCAGGGTTTAATGGCATAGATAGAAAATAACTCTTCCAAACCACATTAGGCTTCTCTTCTTCATAATTTTTGCTCACTATTAAGGCATTATAGTTATTATACTTCACAATGTCTTCACTCATTCCCTCAGAGAATTTTTTTAGGAAATCATGCCAGGAATCAAAGATATTAGCTAGAAACCATAGTTAGTTAGTAAGTTAGCATCCCACCTTTATTATTTCTATATATTACTCAAGGCAGTGAACATGCTTAATAAACCCTTCTATTTTCTCCATGACAACCCAGTGAGGTGGGTTGGGGTGAGAGAGAGTGACTGGCCCAGAATCACCTAGCCGACTTTCATGCCTAAGGCAGGACTACAATTCACAGTCTCTGGTCTGATGTCTTGACTACTAGTCCACACATATACCATGAAGCAATGGTAAAATCCATTTTTTTTACTATTGGTTCTGTGGGCATGGCTTGGTGGGCGTGACAGGGGAAGAATACTGCAAAATCGCCATTCCCCCCTCCCCACTCCAGGGGAAGGATACTGCAAAATCCCCATTTCCACCCCACTCTGGGGCCAGCCAGAGGTAGTATTTGCCGGTTCTCCGAACTGCTCAAAATTTCCACTACCGGTTATCCAGAACCTGTCAGAACCTACTGGATTTCACCCCTGCCACGAAGTCAGTGCATACATTTGTGTGATGTTATAGTAGACATGATATTACTTGCCTCCATGTGTGTAAATTATAAAAGCCAAAACAGTGGCTGAAACTATTTGACTGATTTACACAGAAAAGGGAAGGGACTGTGAATGTTAACAATTACTGTAGTTGGAATTTAACATCATCTGTGCTTTCAAATTATATTATTAAATCCAAATCATTCTTGTGCTTGCTTCTTCTTCCTCACCTAAGTCTGGATGTAATAGTGTTACCTCTTCTTTATCTTATTATTTATGTATTTCAAATGTTCCATTCTAGTCTTCAGAAGAACAAAATGTTCTGAATTAAATCATGATCAGATGACTTAATAAGAAAGTATGGAGGATGGATTAGGAAAACGAATACAGGATAATAATATCTTCCTTTCCTCAATTTATTTATTCCCTGTTTGAATTCCAAGCTTTTCAGAGAAGACAATACAAGGAGGCTTTTGACAAATCTCTTGACTCTCAGGACACCAGCAATGGCACAGAAATTAAGCAGAGATTGGAGAATGTTACCTCACGCTTGCAGACATTTTTGTGTAAACAAGTCCCGGTTAACTCAACAGGTAATGCCAATATTCTCTCCCTGTGAGATAAGAATGGGGAACATTTTGAGAAAATTCCATCTTATGCGGATATTGGGAAGATCTGAAATGTAACCATCACTTGCCTTTCCACAAATGTTGGGAATATGAGCTTTGGAATATTGAGGGATATATAATTTTCTTGATAGTAAAAACAACTGAAGTCTCTATTGCCCAGATTATGGCCCTGTCATGGCCTCATTAAGAACATTGCTGAAATATTTTATAGATGTTTTCCATAACTACAGTCAGGTCCAGAAATATTGGGACATCGACACAATTGTAACATCTTTGGCTCTATACACCACCACAATGGAGTTGGAATGAAACAAACACAATGTGCTTTAACTGCAGACTGTCATCTTTAATTTGAGGGTATGTACATCCAACTCTGGTGAACGGTGTAGGACTTACAGCAGTTTGCATATGTGCCTCCCACTTGTTAAGGGACCAAAGGTAATGGGACAATTGGCTTCTCAGCTATTCCATGGCCAGGTGTGTGATATTCCCTCATTACCCCAATTTCAACGTGCAGGTAAAAGGCCCAGAGTTCATTTCAAGTATGCTATTTGCATTTGGAATCTGTTGCTGTCAAAACTCAAGATGAGATCCAAAGACCTGTCACTATCCGTGAAGCAAGCCATCATTAGGCTGAAGAAACAAAACAAACCCATCAGAAAGACAGTAAGAACATTAGGCGTGGCCAAAACAAGTGTTTGGAACATTCTCAAAAAGAAGGAACGCACCAGTGAGCTCAGCAACACCAAAAGACCCGGGAGACCATGGAAAACAACTGTGGTGGATGACTGAAGAATTCTTTCCCTGGTGAAGAAAACACCCTTGACAACAGTTGGCCAGATCAAGAACACTCTCCAGGAGATAGGTGTATGTGTGTCAAAGTCAACAATCAAGAGAAGACTTCACCAGAGTGAATACAGAGGGTTCACCACAAGATGTAAACCATTGGTGAGCCTCAAAAACAGGAAGGCTAGATTAGAGTTTGCCAAACAACATCTAACAAAGCCTTCGCAGTTCTGAAACAGAATCCTATGGACAGATGTGACCCAGATCAACTTGTACCAGAGTGATGGGAAGAGAAGAGTATGGAGAAGGAAAGGAACTGCTCATGATCCTAAGCATACCACCTCATCAGGGAAGCTTGGTGGTGATAGTGGGCATGGCGTGGGCATGTATGGCTGCCAATGGAACTGGTTCTCTTGTATTTATTGATGATGTGACTGCTGACAAAAGCAGCAGGATGAATTCTGAAGTGTTTCGGACAATATTATCTGCTCACGTTCAGCCAAATGCTGTAGAACTCATTGGATGGTGCTTCACAGTGCAGGTGGACAATGACCCAAAGCGTACTGCAAAAGCAACCAAAGAGTTTTTGAAGGGACAGAAGTGGAATGTTATGCAATGGCCAAATCAATCACCTGAGCTGAATCCCATTGAGCATGCATTTCACTTGCTGGAGACAAAACTGAAGGGAAAATGCCCCAAGAACAAGCAGGAACTGAAGACAGTTGCAGCAGAGGCCTGGCAGAGCATCACCAGGGATGAAACCCAGCGTCTGGTAATGTCTATGCGTTCCAGACTTCAGGCTGTGATTGACTGCAAAGGATTTGCAAGCAAGTATTAAGAAGGGAAAGTTTGATTTATGATTATTATTCTGTCCCATTACCTTTGGTCCCTTAACAAGTGGGAGGCACATGTGCAAACTTCTGTAAATCCTACACCGTTCACCTGAGTTGGATGTACATACCCTCAAAATAAAGCTGACAGTCTGCAGTTAAAGCACATTGTGTTTGTTTCATTCCAACGCCATTGTGGTGGTGTATAGAGCCAAAGATGTTACAATTGTGTCGATGTCCCAATATTTCTGGACCTGACTGTATATTACGTAAACTATCAATATACCATATTGATATACTATCAATATATCAGCGATGGGGCGCTCACATGTGACACTCCTCCGCGAGCTGCATTGGCTCCCGGTGGTCTTCCAGGTGCACTTCAAGGTGTTGGTTACCACCTTTAAAGCACTCCATGGCTTAGGGCCTGGGTACTTACGGGACCGCCTTCTGCCACCGATAGCCTCTCACCGGCCAGTATGCTCCCACAAAGAGGGACTCCTCAGGGTGCCATCAGCCAGACAATGTCTGCTGGTGACCGCCAGGGGGAGGGCCTTCTCTGTGGCAGCTTCTGCCCTCTGGAATGACCTGCCCCCGGACTTACGTAGGATCCCCAATCTCCGGGCTTTTTGCCGTGCCCTTAAAACTTTATTTCATCAAGCCGGGCTGGTTGACACCCCCCCTTAGATATTTTTAATTGTAAATTGGTTTTAATAGGGGTGTTTTTAAATTTTACTGGGCCAATTCTTGTTTAATTTCTTTTAAATATTTTAAAATTTTGTATGTGATGTTTTTACTTTTGGCTGTTCACCGCCCTGAGTCCAGTAGGAAAAAGGCTATATAAAAATTGAATAAATAAAATAATAATATGTAATCTGTGTTGATGTTCACTTAATCCAGGATTCTCAGTTAGACATTTAAAACAAACAAACAAATCCACTTGTCTTTTTTTCACAATGTATTAGTACTGTGTTACAAACGCACATATTGGAATGTAAATTAACAAACTGGCATTTTTAAAACACAAAATGTAGGCAATATCCTTTTTTTCCCATGTACTTGAAAATTGTTTTAAATTAGACTATTATTTTTCTTGCTTGTGATCTCCATTTCATTATAATCTTGGATCAGGTTCCAGTTACTCTCAAATTTAAACACGTTTAAGTTATAAAATATTCAATAGCTTACATATTATCAGTGATAATACTTTATCACTGAGTTAATCCTTTAGGACAGGGGTGTCAAACTCAATGCCCACAGGATGCTTAGATCTGGCCCATGGGGCCACTCTGGAAACAGTGAAGGAGCAGCCCGCAGTGCATCTGCCAGTAAAAACAGAGCTCCGTAGGGCCTCCGTTTTCACTGGTAGAGGGTTGCAGGAGACAGTTGCAGCCGAGAATGCAGCTTGGAAGCCTGTTTTTGTTGGCAGAGTACTCAGGCCACCACAGGAGTCCCTGACATAAGTGACATTGAGCTGGCCATGCCTACCTTGGCCACGCCCTCCCCCCCCCAAAAAAAGTCAAACACAACCCTGATGTGACCCTCAATGAAATTGAGTTTGACACTTCTGCTCTAGGAGGAATATTTTTATAGCTCTATTAGCAGTCAAAAACCCAGTACAATCTCTGTATAAAAGTAGGGGAAGATCCTGGACATGATGGAGTTCCAGTAGAAAGATACAGAACTTTTATAGATATATTGAACTCTATATTATTAAAGGTTAACAATAAAAAAAAAAGGCTCCATCAAACATGCCAAGTTGTAGATCAGTAACTATGCGTAACAGGAATGCTAAAGTATTAATGACAACACTAAATAGGAATCAATGTCACCGCCAGTCAGAGATAGCATGTATTCGATAGCATGTTGGCTGAGTGGGTACTCAGCCAACCCACGCAGGCCTCCTACACCACCAGCCCTTCATTGCCCCTGGCTGAGATAATCTCTTTATCACAAGACTCATCAGAAGATTCACTGATGACTCACACCAAGACTCATTGCAAGACCCTGACTTGATACACCCACACCTGAAGCCCTTGTAAACTGAAGATCACTGACATTCCCCCAGCTCTGCTGAAGATGTTACCTCGCCTGGTAACGAAACATTCAGAAACCACCCACAAGCTCAGAGAGTAAAAGTTCACCCAAATCTTAGTATTGCAACAGCAATTTTTTTATCTGTGTCCCTGGAGGAAAGTTAAAAGATGTACTGTATATTGTGTCTGATCAATATATAAATATAAATATTGGAAGATTTATTATGGGGAATAGAAAAGAGAAGAGGAGGAGATGGCAGGAAGATGGACTGCTCTTTCTCAAAATCATAATTTTTTTCTTTTATTCTTCAGACTGCAAGAATTGGGGGCCGTTTTAGCAAGCAGCTGGGGGTTCCTGTCCGGGCCAAAGGTTGTTGCTGAAGCCTGCTCTCTCCATGTGATTTTGCTGGACAGAAGCTCTGAATATAAATACTCCTTTGGATTGTGCTAAAATGCTACTTTGGATACTATACTCCAAAGTTCTGTTGTTAGAATAGAGATGTTGGGAGAAGAGTGCAGTAGTAATGAAACTATTTATTAAAGCAAAGTTACATTCTCAGGGAATGGCTACAAACCGTTTAATCATTTGGTGGAGAAGGAGTGTTATCATCAAACTATTCACAGTATAATTTTTGTTCTTTCTCTTAACAATAGTTATGAATTATTAAGTGTGGTGCTTTTCTTGTCTCTGTTCCTAAAGTATATCAGCTTAGATAAACTCTAAAGGTTCTGACTGGCAAACCCAAACAAGTCAGCACTCCGAGACAATCAGATTTAAGAACAGCTTTATTGAGTGCATCATGTTAGCACGCATGAAAGCAAAACCAACTTTAGCTATTTCCTGCAGTTTTCATACAATTAAAGAATAGATATTCCCCTCCCTCCTTGTCACAGGTCACATTGTCCAATTAGGTGTTCTGGTGTCTCCCAGGTAACTCCTTCAAATCTCTGGCCAGCACCTGTTCAGATGACCTTGGTTCCCGCAGGATGATGTTATTGTCTGGTCTGACATTTCAAAGCTCTCCACACATACACACACTATGTGGCAAGTTGAGAAATGAAAAGATGGCTGTGGCAGTATGGGTCCATTTCAAAGTTAACAGTCAGACCCGCTTAGAAAGTGAGAAGCATCTGGAAGACATTAAGCACACACACACACACACACACACACACACACACACACACACACACACACATTAATAGAATTCAGAGGTTTCTTAAGTCCCTAGGGAGGCCTTTTGGTTTCTGGAGGTATTTCTTGTGAACCTTCTTTATCAATCTATCTGCCTTCATATCCTGTGCTTTTACCCATCTAGCTTCTGACATTGAGTATCCCTTCCACTGGACTAGGTACTGGAGTTTCCCCTTGTACAGTGTAGAATCCAGGATCCTTTTTACTTTGTAGCGTTTCTCCTGCCCCACTATGATCAGGCCTGGAGTTATCCTTGCTACTGGCAAGGTTTATGATTATACTGGTTTATGATTTTCACTATGGGGAAAGGTCCTATAAATTTTGGACCCAGCTTTCGGCAGGATAACTTTAATTTCATGTACTTTGTAGACAAATACACTTTCTCCCCTATGTGAAACGGTTTCTGGGGCGACTGCCTCTTTTCTGTCTGCACTTTTCTGAGTCTCTGTTGCCTTAGCTAGCACTTGTTTTACATTCCCCCATGAATTTTGCAAAGAACCCACCCATTCAGTTAAGCTCACTGAGGAAGGGAACTCCTGAGGGTATTCTGGCATGGAGACAAACTCCACCCTCATGGCTACTTTGAATGGGGTGAGCTCCATGCTGCTATATACTGCATTATTGTACGCAACTTCAGCAAAAGGCACACAACTTTTATGTGCTCCTTCATTGTCTCTGTGTAAATGAGGATGTCTTACAAGTACACTACAACCCCTTTGTACAGGTGGTCATACAGCACCTCATTAATTAGTTGCATGAATACTGTGGGGGCCCTTTGAAGCCCAAACGGCATCATGTTGAACTGGAAGCTTCCTAATGAGCTGTTGAAGACTGTTTTCCATTCATCGCCCTCTTTGATCTTCATTCTCTAGTACACCTCCCTCAGGATTTGGCTGGTTGAACTCACTTAACAACTGTCTCACTTAGCAACAGAAATTTTTGGCTCAATGATGGTTGTAAGTCAAGGACTACCTGTGGGCTCACCTTAGTTCAATTATTAGTGAAGCATATGGAGGTTGTATGCATATTACAGAAAACTACCTGCATATTTCATGAATGCTTAATTACATAACAACTAAAGCTAACTAGAATAGTTCCTTCCTTAACCAGGGATAGGGAAAAATTCTAAGAAACAAATATTACTTGGCATTATTACAATGGTACTTCTTGTTGTAGTTTAATGTTATTTTATGTATGTGCCACCTTAAAAAGCATAACTTTTTAAAAAGCTCCACAACATCCAGATCCTACATATTCAAATGCCACCTACTTACTGGCTTGCTTGCTAAACATAATAGTGTTTCAGAAAACTATAACTTTTAAAATTATAAGTTTTATAAACTATTTATTTAAAAAAACAAAAAAAAATGCATAAAGTAACATTAAACTCCAACAAGGAGAACCAATGTAATAATGATAAGTAATACATATTTCTTTAAAAAATATTTCCTGTCCCTAGTTAAGGAAATAACTATTCTAGCTACTGGTAACTTCAGAGTTGTTGGAATAGCTACGTGCAAAACTCAACACGCTGCACTGAAGGCAACATTATGAATCATTATGAATCATGGTTTCAAATAACCTTTGGAAGAAATGTTGCCAGCCAATCAGGAAGAAACTTACTTCTCAGTGAAATATCTACTCTGCACAAGCAAGTTGCTTTGCGATTTGGTTTTTCCTTTTCTAACTTTTAGCAACAGCTTCCTCACCCAGAGAAGAGAGACTCTTCTATCCTCAAACAGAGGATTGATCAAGCGGCAGATCAAGCAGAAACTTTTCTCCTTTCACACATTCTGGCCAGCTGAGGGAAATATCTCCCTGCCTTTCCATTCCGCGGGGGGTTCCAGTGCAGCAGAGATACTACGTGGTCCACCACTGCAGAAAAGTAAGATTGTTGTGAATAAGTGCATTGATTGATTATTCTCCATTGTTAAGAACAGAGATCCACTTTAATGGTGGGATGAGACCAGGGGTGAAATCCAATTGTTTTTACTACTGGTTCTGTGGGCGTGGCTTGGTGGGCGTGGTGTGGCTTGGTAGGCGTTGCTTCATGGGCGTGACAGGGGAAGGATACTGCAAAATCTCCATTCCCATCCCACTCCATGGGAAGGATACTGCAAAATCTCCATTCCCTCCCCACTCTGGGACTAGGCACACGTGGTATTTGCTGGTTTTCCAAACTACTCAAAATTTCCACTACCGGATTTCCAGAACCTGTCAGAACCTGCGGGATTTCATGCCAGAATCAGACCCTAGGCCAGTGATGGCGAACCTTTTCTCCTTGCATGCCGGAAGTGTACGTGTGAGTGCGTGATAACGCACACGCGTGCCATCACCCATAATGCAATGCGACCCCTACGCAGGTGCATGTGACACCACCACGCATTGGCCCCACATTGTGCACACACCCCCATGCATGTTTTGCATTGCGCATGCGCACTCCCCCATACGCGCTTCCTGCCCTCACTACCGCGACCTGTTTTGGGTTTTTGGGGGCAGGGATTGAAGCCCCCACTCGCTGCTTCTGGCAGTGCAAAACCCGGCTCAGCTGAGTCCAAGGGGGTGGGGGAAGGAACTGCTTTTGGGGCTTCCCTTCTCCCCAGCCCAGCAGGCTGTCCAGGGGCAGAGACTGAAGCTCCAACCAGCGCAAGGACCGGCTCAGCTGAGCACAAGGGGGTGGGGGAAGGAACTGCTTTTGGGGCTTCCCTTCTCCCCAGCCCAGCAGGCTGTCCAGGGGCAGAGACTGAAGCTCCAACCAGCGCAAGGACCGGCTCCGCTGAGTCCAAGGGGGTGGGGAAGTATAAGTATGAATTGAGTACATAAAATGGATACAAATAAAAGGGAGCATTAGGACGGGGACGGTAGGCAGGTTGGTACTCTTATGCATGCCCCTTACAGACCTCTTAGGAATGGGATGAACTCGGCAGTAGATAGTCTAAGGTTGAAGCTATGGGGGTTTGGGAATGAAACCACAGAGTCAGGTAGTGCATTCCAAGCATTGACCACTCTGTTGCTGAAGTCGTATTTTCTGCAAACAAGTTTGAAGCGGTTTACGTTAAGTTTGTATATATTGTGTGGTCATATGGTTGAAGCTGAAGTAGTCATTGACAGGTAGGACATTGTAACAGGTAATTCTATGGGCTAAGGTCAGACTGAAGGCAATTTTGCAACTGGCTGATTCACCACACATGACTCCTTAATGGAACAACATCTACATGGAGGGAACCATGCAGAAACGTTCTATCTTAGGTCCAATATTCGGCTACATCTTCATAAATGATCTAGATTAAGGGATAGAAGGGAAACTCATCAAATCTGCAGGAGATACCAAGCTGGGGGTGGGGTGGGGTGTGTGGAATAGCTAACACTTTAGAATAGATGATAGACTCAAGATTCAGAAAGACTTTGACAGACTTGAACACTGGGCCTTATCCAACAAAGTTCAATTAGGCAGTGAGAAATGTAAGGTCCTACACATAAGCAAGGAAAGCACCTATATAGAACATGTGGTCCTTGGCTCAATAGTAGCAACTGTGAGAGAGACAGTTGCTCACAGAGGGACTCAGTCTACCAATAAAATATTAAAACATAAAAAATTGTATGTAAAATTTAAAAAGAGGCAAAGATAATTAAAATTCCATGTCAAGAGTAAATTAAGGATAGAAGAGGGCTTTTAACCAGCCCCATAGCTGCATGTTCCTCCTCTGTGTGTCCAAATCAAGTGTCATGTTTCCAAGCTTCTCTGGAAGTCCAGGAGAGTGGGGGCGAGTGAGGGGTGGGGGGCGACTTCCCACTGTGTGGAGAGAATGCTGTCTTCATGACTCTGCCTGTTGGAATTTTTTAGTTGACTGGTTTTGCAACGAATTTTCTGTCCCTGACTGGGTAGGGCAGGCTGATGGAACAAGACTACATTCTAATGAACAGTTTATAACTGGTGGTAGAAACAAAAATTTTCAGTGAAGCCTGCACAGTCAGTATAAAGCCTAAAAATGAAATTTTACTTGTCATACGAACTGTAAGTCGAACCGTGTTTCAATTTTTTGATTGTTTCACAAGATTGTACACAATATTTGGTATGCAGTTCAGAATTTTGACGTCCGTATAAAATGCTTGGAAGAAAAGACAGAACGTACTTTCCTGACCCGGAGTATTCTCTCTACAAGCAACATGGACATGGGGCTCCCCTTGAGGAGTACCCAGAGGCTCCAGCTGGTCCAGAATACAGCCACGCAGGTGGTTATGGGAGCGGCGTGGTGCTCCCATGTGACCCCCCTCCTGTGCGAGCTGCACTGGCTCCCGGTGGTCTTCCGGGTGCACTTCAAGGTTTTGGTTACCACCTTTAGAGCACTCCATGGCATTGGACCAGGGTGTTTACGAGACCGCCTTCTGCTACCAACAGCCTCTCACCAACCAGTACGCTCCCATAGAGAGGGGCTTCTCAGGGTGCCGTCGGTCAAATAGTGTCGGCTGATGGCCCCCAGGGGGAGAGCATTCTCTGTGGGGGCACCTACCATCTGGAATGAGCTCCCCCCGGAGATATGCAGGATCCCAGATCTGTGCACGTTTCAACATGCTCTCAAAACATTTTTATTTCAGCAGGCTGGCCTGGCCTAACTCTCCCTTTTTAAAATTTTTAAATTGGTTAATCCGTTTTATAATTGGGTGTTTTAAATCTGTTTTGGCCAAAATATTTAATAATTTTAATGGGTTGTATTTAATGTTTGTATTATTTGTATTTTTATCTTGGCTGTTCACCGCCCTGAGTCCCCCGGGAGTAGAGCGGTATGTAAATTTGATAAATAAATAAAAATAGATTCTCTCCAGGGAATAACTTTTTTTAAAAAGCCTTTTCAAAGGCAGCTTTTTGAGAGAGAAAACCCCTCACAACTACTATATCACTAAAATTTAACAGACAACAGATTAACAGAGTTTGAAGGGACCTTATAGGTCAACTAATCCAATCCCCCACCACCACCTAAGCAGGAGACCCTACATCATTTCTGACAAATAGCAGTCCAATCTTTTTTTGAAAGTCTCAAGTGATGAAGCTCCCACAACTTCCGAAGCCTAACCTTCAAGCCTATAAATCCTTTAACTGGGCAAAATAGTGCAAGAACCTTTTCAGCCAAAGTACCTCAAAACAGATTAATTTACTAAATGCCAGGATATATGCATATGCACGAAAGACAATTCCTTGGGTGTCCAATCACACTTGGCCAATAAAGAATTCTATTATTCTATTCTATTCTATTCTATTCTATTCTATTCTATTCTATTCTATTCTATTCTATTCTATTCTATTCTATTCTATTCTATTCTATTCCTATTCCTATTCCTATTCCTATTCCTATTCCTATTCCTATTCCTATTCCTATTCTATTCTTAGCCTGACTCCTGTAAATATTTTATTACTTTTAAAGTTTTTTATTATCCTTTAAATGTATCTGTTTTAATCTACGGCTATTTATATTTGTTTTTATGAAATTTTAACTTTTGTGTATTTGTTTTTTAAATTGGCTGTGCACCGCCCTGAGTCCGTAAGGAGAAGGGCGGTATATAAATCTAATAAATCAAATCAAATCTATTCTATTCTATTCTATTCTATTCTATCCACGATTCCAGTGGAATGAAATTTTGGAAGATTCTTGCCTTTAAAAACTTCTGCTCCAGGCTGTTGCCACAATCCTCTTTTATAGCATTTCCTGTGTATCTCTGTCTCCTCCCATGAAATCAGTGCAACTCCTCCAAGTGGGGAAAGAGCAAGTAGGGATCAGTCCTACATATAAAAAGTGACTTTCTGAAATTAGCAGTACTTTGTAGCTTCTGTAAGCATCTTGGCCTTCCTTCTTGTGACAGCCCCATTTCCAATTCTACAGCCTACAGATCCAGGAATGCTGAATATGGATGAGGAGAAAAACCTGCAGGGCCCCCCTTCCAATGGATCTGCAGATGGACAGGAAGGAGAAACAGGTAATGATAGCAATATCAAGATCTGGAAGCCACTCATCCAGATGAGCGATTGAAAGCCATGACCACAGACATATGGAACAATCCAAAACATATCCCCTATCCCCAACTGGACTTTAAAAACCTCATGCTGAATTTTAATGTTTCATGGGACAGAAATAAAGAAGTACCGTATTTTCCGGTGTATAAGATGACTTTCTAACACATGAAAATCTTCTCAAAATCGGGGGCCGCCGGGTGTCGTTCTCCTGTAACCAGGCAGACCAGCCCGAAAGGCTCTGAGGAGCCAAGCTGAATTGCCTGCTGAGTTGCCGCTAATCAGCTGAGTTATACGCCAGAGCCCTGTAAAAGAAAACATTTTTTTCCTTTTACACGGCACTGGTGATCCCAGCTGAGTTGCCTGATTAGCAGGCAACTCAGCTGGGATCGCCAGAGCTTGGATGGCCAGCGCCGTGTAAAAAGAAAAAACTTTCCTTTTACATGCCAGAGCTTCGATGGCCAGAGCCATGTAAAAGGAGAGGGGAAGGGAGGAAAGAGAGAGATATGTCAAAAGGATTTTGTGGTTCCCAGTGTTTCTTAACAACTGGTTCTCTGCCCTAATGATTGGCTGGGTAGGCATGGCTAGGAGGGGGAGTCATATGACCGGTGGAAGTGAATGACATCGAGTTGGCTATGCCCACCCAAGTTTTGTGGCTCCCGGTGTTTTCTTTTCTGTGGGAAATGGGTACAAATGACTCTTTGAGTATTTAAGATTGCAGACCTGTTCTAGTTCCTGCCAGTCGACAGTCTTTGACTGATGGGATCTGCAGCAGGCTAATCCTGTCTCAGCCGTCCTAGGCTAAGCACGGCAACACCAAGAAACACACGCGCACAGGTCGGTGCTATGCTGGTTTATTATCCGGCTGGCTCCAGGAATGTACTGCACTCGTTAAACGATTTGAAATTAGCGCTACATTCTGTAGGCATGCAGCTGTTTTATAGCAAAGAGCTTGTTATTGTGCCGCCCCGCCCTGTATTTAAAGCCACACCCTCCCTCCTCTTTCCGGATGCTGGTCTCGGCGTCTCAGCGTTTTCCCAGCCTCTCCTCGTGCCGGCGTTTCTGCAGTGAGGGTGTCAGCGAATACAGCAGTTGGTGTGTTGAAGCCCTAATACCGTCGCCCCACCTTCCCCACCCCGCACACGTCCGCCTATTCCTGAGTGCTCCCATCACCAGTGCACACCCCCCCCCCCCGTGCAGGTAATGTTGTCGAGCCTGTTGCTTGGCTCGACAGGCGGCTCCTCCTTCACCACGAGTCCTTCTGTAAGGGAAAATCACAAGATTAGTAGCCTATCGTGGCTTCTGGGGATGCGTCTTATGAAATTGTTTGACTAATCGTTTAGCGTTTACGTTTGGGGCGGACACCCAGGATGCCTCCTCATGGGGATATCCCTTCCACCGAATCAAGTACCACACTTTACCCCCTTTCATTTTGGAGTCTAAGATTTCCTCCACTTCATAATGGTCCCCTGTGGTTGGGCCAGGACGGGTATGCGGATCTGGGCCAGGGGGAACGAGCTTCAGGAGACTTATATGAAATACGGGGTGGATTTTTCCCAGTAATGGTGGCAGCTTGAGCGCTACTGTTATGGGATTTGTGAGCTTAGTAATCGGGAAGGGCCCTAGGTATTTAGGCCCTAATTTACGACAGGGTACTTTCAATTTAAGGTACTTGGTTGATAGATATACCATATCCCCTATCTGTAATGGACGGCAAGGGGCCATCCTCTTTTTGTCGGCTTGTGTTTTGTAGTCCTTTGCCGTCCTCTCTAGTGCGTCTCTCACTTGTGGCCATATGGCTGTGAGCTTTTCTGCCCATTCTGCTGGCATCACCGCCGTCCCTGGTGCCTGGTCTAGCTCTGGGATGGGTTCACCCCCTGCATGAGTGCCCACCCGTAACTAACGCTAATTTCCTCTCAGCCGTCCTGGGCTAAGCACGGCAACACCAAGAAACACACGCGCACAGGTCGGTGCTATGCTGGTTTATTATCCGGCTGGCTCCAGGAACGTACTGCACTCGTTAAACGATTTGAAATTAGCGCTACATTCTGTAGGCATGCAGCTGTTTTATAGCAAAGAGCTTGTTACTGTGCCGCCCCGCCCTGTATTTAAAGCCACACCCTCCCTCCTCTTTCCGGATGCTGGTCTCGGCGTCTCAGCGTTTTCCCAGCCTCTCCTCGTGCCGGCGTCTCTGCAGTGAGGGTGTCAGCGAATACAGCAGTTGGTGTGTTGAAGCCCTAATACCGTCGCCCCGCCTTCCCCACCCCGCACACGTCCGCCTATTCCTGAGTGCTCCCATCACCAGTGCACCTCCCCCCCCCCCCCCCCCCCCCGTGCAGGTAATGTTGTCGAGCCTGTTGCTTGGCTCGACATCCTGCTTCCCTAGACCTGCCTTTATTTTATATTTCAATCTTCTTTTAACTGAGCCAGATGAAACACAAATATAGTCTGGAACATCACCTTTATTTACAAGAATTCCTCAACATCCATCAAAGAAGGAAGGAAGGAAGGAAGGAAAGAAGGAAGGAAGGAAAGTTTTATTTGCTGAATGAGAACTTTGTAACTCAGTTTCTTTTCACCAGAGTCAGATTGACATTTTAGTTGACTCAGGAGAACAATTGAGTTTGGAAATTGAAAAACAAGAAAATGTTAGAAACTTCGAAATGTCTATAATATATTATTCTGGGATTTCTGCTGAAGGAGAACTGTCAGTATCCAGATTTCCCTCTACTTTTCTTTGGTATAGCAGATGAGTGCTGATGAACCTTGTTTCTCTTTTTGTGTGTGTACAGCACGTGTCAAGACAAACAAGCAGAGATTGTCAGCTTGCCATAAACACAAAATGGCAATAATTGGGATTGTAATTTCTCACCTCATCTTTGGCTGTGTTCTCTTTTTTCTGGGTAAGGAATATAAACTTTAATATTTTTCTCTTGAAGTCCTGCTTCTCATGTGATTTCATGAAGCTGAATGACTTCTGGTTTTTCATTCATAATACTTTTGCCTAGAAATGCTACTTTACTTCATGAAGCTGAATGCAGTTCAATCAGAAACATAGAGTTGGCCTTGTTTCAGTTTTTAGGTACTGTAATCTACTTCATCCAGTACAGGAAACTTCAGTTCCTATGTTTGGAATAAGTCTTACTGTTTGAAAAATAAAATTAATGAATATGGGTTTCTTAATTTAGTCATTTCCTGCCAAAAGGAGTAAATGTGAATTAGGTGGACCAAATCTGAGACAGGTTGACCAAATTAATGGAAAATCCCACAAATAGATTCATGGCTGAATAAGTGGATTTGCATCTTGGATTCAAAGCCAGCATGCAAATCACTGCTCAGGTCCACGACAATCTCTATTAATCTGAGGATTAAAGTACAAAGGCTGATAGAACATGGAGCTAATCATCCAAATGGGTTTTGTTAGAAATTATTAACACATTCTATTTTTTTTTTATTTTTTTAAATTTGATTTATGTGCCGCCCTTCTCCGGAGACTCAGGGCGGCTTACAGTGCGTTAAGCAATAGCCTTCATACTTTTGTATATTTATATTTATACAAAGTCAGCTTATTGCCCCCAACAAACTGGGTCCTCAATTTACCCACCTTATAAAGGATGGAAGGCTGAGTCGACCTTGAGCCTGCCTGGGATTGAACTCACAAGTAATTGCAGCAGCTGGATCTTAAATGCTGCCTTTGTAGGAGGCATTACTCCCCTACGCTACTCAGGCTCCTTCAGCAGGAGGGTCCCATCCTAGTCATAAGAACAGGACTGGATAAGTTAGCGTCTATTCTTTCCATCTTTCTTTGTGTAGGAACATTACTGCCATCAAACTGCCAACAGGATGCCATTGATTGTCCACCTGACTGGATTGCACATCTGGGACACTGCTACAAACTTTCAAAAGAGGAAAAGAACTGGAAAGAAAGTCAGAACTTCTGCATTTTGCATAATGCTTCCCTAGCCAAAATTACAAAGGAGGAAATGGTGAGCAATGTAACTGGTTTTGGCCACCACCATAAATAAGAGCATAGAAGTAATGTTACTTCATTGATGGTGCATGCTCTTCTACAACATGGAAAAGATAAAAGATTTTCTCCTGATATTACTAAAAAAAAACCCTCCTTAGATGACTTTCTGAACAAAAGCTTCAAGATCCTTTGAATATTCTCCAGGTTCCAAAAATTGCCAGTTTCACAAAGCAAAAAATTAAAAATCCAAATATTTTAGCCCAAACATCATTGAAATAAATCAACATCATAAAATATGCTTCTTTCATATTTTCTCCTGCTTAGAAATTTGGAAGCATCTGATAACTATCTCTAAATTCTTTTTAAAAAAAATATATTTATTATTTTTTAAAAAAATATACATCCATATTGTGTGTGAACAGAGTTGGTTCTGGGTATCATTCATCTTAATCCAAATCACAGAAACAATAATAATCTCTATCACATTTATCAAAT
This sequence comes from Masticophis lateralis, assembly GCA_030761175.1. Taxonomy (NCBI): domain Eukaryota; kingdom Metazoa; phylum Chordata; class Lepidosauria; order Squamata; family Colubridae; genus Masticophis; species Masticophis lateralis. The sequence goes on along the minus strand of JAUDYJ010000002.1, from coordinate 28,806,112 downwards.
TTGAATAATCTTCATTATATTGTTTAAACAAACATGAAAAGAAATGCCTAACATCTATAAACTTCTAATCTTTCTACCTATTATTTTTGTTTATTCTATAAAAATGTATGTTCTATTATTTATTTATTTATTTATTTATTTATTTATTTATTTATTTATTTATTTATTTATTTATTTACTTATTGGATTTATATGCCGCCCTTTCTCCACAAGGACTCAGGGCGGCTCACCTGATATTTCCCTATCTAATTTTATTTCTGCCTCTATCAGTTTATAAGATACCTTAATGTTTAAGAGGCAATTCATCCATCATCTTTTCCCTTCTTTAGTGCTTCAATTCTTATCCATTTTTTTACTTGCCTCCCAAACTCCTCACCTTTATCTCTATCTTTATCTCTGTCTTTCTTGTTCAATCTAGGCATTTCTCCCAGTACAATTTTATGCTGACAATTCTCCCAAATGTCTGCCCATGTCCCAATCTCCTTATCAAAGGTATCTTCCTGTCTATCCAATTATTGATTTATCTGTTTTGATTTTCTTCTATCTTTCGTCCTTTATCAGCTGGTTTGTCAGTCCTATTTTTTGCTCCGGTCCTTGATTTATTTGCTGATGTAGCCAATTCGTTTGTTCTTTCTGCTTCTTTTGCTTGCCATTTGTCTGGTCTTCCTCTTCATCGAGCTTTTGCTTCATTTGTTTGTTTTTCTGATCAATGCTTTTCCCCTGTTCGTAGTCAATTCACTGGTTTAAGTAGTCTGTTTCATCTAGTTTTTCTGTTGATTCCATCAATTCATGGGCAGTTTGGTCTTTGTTCACTGTTCCTTCAGAAAGTTTTCCATTTTCTCATCTGTATCATCCATTGATATTTTAATACTTTGGAACAACAAAGTCATCTCATTAAAAAGTCCTCTAATTTCCATAGCTGTTCCTTCAACTCTAGTCATGATAGCGATATAAGTACATTAAACAGTAAAAGTCTCAACCTATTTCAACAAGAGTTCAAATTTATAGGTTTCCAATCATTAGTGGATGGCACTTTCCTCTCAAATTTCCATGCTGCTTTTTTTCCCAGCAGATATTAATTCCAATCAAAAGCCATTTATTTCAAAATGAAGTATTTTGTTTAAATGAGCCAGTTCCAGCATTTACTCCATATTCTAATAGTCCAAGCTATTTTCCAAGTTCTTTAAATCTGCTCTGTAAGTTTAGTCTTTTATTTTAGTTTCCCAGAATTTCTTTTATAAAGGGTATTTCTTATTTCCACTTCTGGTAAGTGTAAGACAATAAACAGTTAAAAGTCACAGCCCCTCCACCAGATATCTCATTCCTCCTCTGTAAATTTCCAGGCGTCTAGGAGTCACTTTTCCTTTCGTCAGTAGGTGGCGCTCTCAACTTGCTTTTCAACATAAATCTTGGAAGTGCTTATATTCATGGCTTAAACAATTATCTTTTTAGTCTCTTATCACATATTTTTTTCTTTTGCTTGGAGTTAATTTTTAAGTACCGTGTTTCCCCCAAAATAAGACCCTGTCTTATATTTTTTTGAACACTGAAATAAGCGCTTGGCCTTATTGCCTTGCGCTCAAAAGCCTGATTGGGCTTATTATCAGGGGATGACTTATTTGGGGGAAAACAGGGTAAAAGAAGAATCCTCTTACCCAGATGATGGGGCTGCAGAGCTCGCAGTTCTCGCCTCCAATGGCACCAGAAGTACAGCATGAACTTCCCTATCCCTAAATTCTTAAAAGATGTGAATTTCAGAGGTAGAGGTAGAACCAGGAACCCAAAAGTAAAACTGTAGACATTGCCAAGATCCATTCCAGAAAAATCAAAAGTTTTACCTTCCACAAAACATTTAAAATGTACTTCTAAAAACTTAACTAGCCTCTCCCATTTTGCCCCTCATCAAAATAACTACTAATTATGTTTTGTTAGGGTTTTTTTTTTGGTACTTAAAAGGTCCTTAAAAGGACCGTGGGGTTGTGTGTGAAGCCAGGAGATCCTTGCGGATGTCTGGCTACCAGTCCGTCTGTTACTCATTTAGCACCACCCAGGAGGCACGTGTGACTTAAGATTGCCACGGATGTGAGTAATTTTGCCTCCCTTTGTTAGGGTTAATTACTGTTCAGAAAATAGTCTTTTGAGCCTATGTTTAAGTTCAAAAATTCAGCTGGGAATCTAGTAATGCAAGGTTCTAATGTGCACAACTTTTGTTTTTAAAGGATTTTGTGATGACGCTCACAAGAAACCACGTCTTTTGGATCGGCCTCAAGAGAGAATCGAATCAGCCCTGGAAGTGGCTAGATGGAGCAAATGCAATGTGCGTCTTCCCCTTTTCCTTTTAGTTGGCAAGAGGTGAAAGTTAAATGCCTCCACTGAGGCTCCATGCAGCTCGTACTGATCCTAGAAAGAGCCTCCCGGCTGCCAGTATTCAGGTGTTGCCCTCTAAAAAGATTTGGCCCTACTAATGTAACTCAAAAGGCGTTACTGGTATTTTGTGACATACAGCCATTCATTTACCAATCATTAAAAATTTTAAAACACTGGGGAAAAAAATGTCTTATGATTGCTCCTCCCAGTACAACCATTATGGCATCCCCATAATTACATGATCAAAATTTGGATCCTTAGCAACTTGCATGTATTTATTTATTTATTTGGAAAATTTGTATTGCTACCCAACTCATGGTGATTCTGGGCAGCTTACAGTAATTAAAGAACAATACAAAACCCAATAAACTCCCATCCTCCTAGTGGCCACAATTAAACCAACCAGTTGATGGGCTCCATATCACCCTGGGGTCCACAAATCCGCTGGCAAAACAGTTAACGCTGGTTGCAGCATCCTGGGTTCGTGTGATTGCTACTTGCAACCTTGTCAAGAAGCAAAGCCGACAAGGAAAGCTGAATCCACTTAAATTCATTTAACAACTGCAGCGATTTGCTGACAACCATGGCAAAAGAAAAGGTTATAAAATTGGGCAAAACCCAGTTTACAATTGCTTTGCTTAGCAATGGAAATTCTACTCCTTATTGTGGTTGTAAATCAAGAACTACCTTTACAAGTAGCATGCTCAGAATTCTCCTTCGAATTGAGTCCCTAATGCTGAGCTCCTGGCACGCAGATGTACTGCACAATTAATACTTCCAAACAGACAAATTGGGGAACAATCTGCAGGATCATCTTTGAGAAGGGAAGGCTCAGTTAGATGAACTGTAAACTCAGGACTAACTTGGTGCTGCTAGGTGGGAGATACTACCACTGCCTAATTTCTGTTTCTGTTGCAGGTTGGAAGTCGTAGGAAATGGAGGAGACTGCGCGTATTTGAATGATGATTCCACTGCCAGCTCAGTGAGATGCAGCACTGAACATCACTACATCTGCAAAAAAAATTGATCCAAGGACATTCTGTAAGAGAATCGTATGTTCCCCTTTTTCACCCCCCCATCCCCCCCACCCCCATTCACACTTCACAAGCATTCTATAGACACTGATCATTGATTGCCATTAACATGTTTTGGGTCCTTCTGAGTAACCTCTGAATTGCTTTAGGAGATTAAGAAATTCTGGTTTTAATTGTGGTCATAAGTTGAGGACTACTTGTACTGAGGGGATGAAAAGAAAGTCCTAAATGAGCTGGAAAGCTGAATGCGTTTTGAAGGGAAGAGCTAGGAAAATTCTCATCGATGATCATAAATGTTAGATTGGCGCAAGGCAGCAGGTGAGAGTCGTTAGTGAATTCAGCACCTTTTTATTTCAGCAAAATGTGACTGCGCTCTGCTGGCTGGGCTGCTGGAGCTCGCCTTTTAAGGAGCTCCAGGCAGACCAGCCGGCCAATAACAGCAGGTTAAAACTCCCATGGTCCGGACAGCCAATCCGTGGCGAGCATGAAACCTTATGTAGATTCTAGCCAATCCGTACATAACAATAAATGTAAGTAATTCAGCAAAAAAAGAAGGGGTAGTAGCTTCATGTTTTTTAGTTACTTTATGTAGATTATAGAAGTTTATTGGATTTCATTTTTCTCAGCATGGCAGATGGTGAATAAAGAGGAAAGAAAATATATTTAAAGACTATGTTTGCTAGATCCTCCATGGACTGCCATGGTCTATCTGAAAAATTTCAAAACAGCTTTTGGCTGTGGAAGCAGTTCAAGCACTCATAATAAATTTCCCTCTTCCCAGTTTTACAAGTTTTTATTTTGGGAAATTATTGGGGGAATAAATAAATAAAATAAATAAATAGTATAAATTCTTTGCAATTGAATTATCACCTTTAAAGCCTTACATGGTTTGGGGCCAGGTTTTTTTATTTTATTTTATTTTTTATTTTAATTAGATTTATATGCTGCCCTTCTCCAGAGACTCAGGGCAGCTTACAATGCGTTAAGCAATAGCCTCATACTTTTGTATATTTTTTATACAAAGTCAGCTTATTGCCCCCACAACTGGGTGCTCAATTTACCTACCTTAGAAAGGATGGAAGGCTGAGTCAACCTGAAGGACTATCTCTCCCCTGTTACATTGACCCAGCCCACCATGGCAGGAAGGCAGGGCATATTATGGGTCCCAGGGATTAGGGATTGTCATGTGGTGGGATCACCTAAAAGGCCCTTCTTGGCAGCAGCTCCTTCTTCATGGAACATCATTTCATACTGAGGTATGCTTGTTCCCCTCCATTGCTTTTCCAAACAACCCTAAAAACGTGGCTTTGTCAGTGGGATAACCCCCAATGGAAATGGAGTGGATCAAGTGGCTAATCTGATGGCATTTGTTCCATAAATAAATTAATAATGATTGAATAGGCAGGTACATTGACCCAATAGGAGATAATCTCTTCAGCTTTCTTCCTTTGAAAGTAAAAGGAAGAATCCTCTAAAAGCAATTGGAATAATTAAGCCTGACAATAATTAAAAACCACTTGGATGACATAATTCCTAGCAGATTTATAGAAGACGACAATAATCCATTAAGGAGCCTGTGTAGCGTAGAGGGCTAATGCCTCCTACTAAAGGCAGCAATTAACACCAGCTGCCTGTAATTTCTCTGAGTTCAATCCTAGCCAGGCTCAAGGTCGACTCAGCCTTCCATCCTTTCTAAGGTGGATAAATTGAGGACCCAGTTTGTGGGGGCAATAAGCTGACTTTGTATAAATATACAAAAGTATGAAGGCTATTGCTTAACGCATTGTAAGCCGCCCTGAGTCTCCGGAGAAGGGCGGCTTATAAATCAAATTTAAAAAAAAAAAAAATCCCAGACTTACTTAATTCCCTATTTATTGTGTTTCATCTCAGAAGAGCAAATTCTGCTTCTTAGCCTTTGCTCAAACAAGACACACCCAAGCAAAACTCATTGCTGGGCAGCCAAAATAATCTCCAAAAAGACAAAACCACATCTGGAGTCTCTTTAGGAGCCCTGTTCTCACAGTCCCATGAAGGGTTTCCCCTCCCCTCCATCCTCTCCACTTGCAACTTTCCCTGTCTGCTTCTCTTTGACTTTCTGGGAAAGGCAGCAGAGAAGATTATAGTGGAAATCACCTGATCACAAGGCATTTGGCAACCAGATGGAAATGCAAGCTGGTGTCACTATTGTGTGTGGCTGTGATTTATAATGGCCAAGAGTCACTTCCTGAGACTATTGTAACTTTGTTTGAATGGTCTCTGATCAGATTTTGATCAGAGTGACCATGATCAGAGCTTAACCAGAGCAATCATTGCCTTTCCTGTTCAAAACAGAAAAGACTTAGTTATGGGTTTGCCATTTCTTTGTTGTTGTTTCTCATGAGCATGTTGTGTTTCTCTCCTTGAATGTCAAGCCTTTACACATCAATGTTCAGCTGCTTTTGATGCAGAGCTTCTAGCTACTCCAAATGTGTTTTTGAAGGGATTTACAATTTTGAATCCTTTAACTCTGTTTCCTGAGTCTATAGATGAAGGAAGATGCTAACCAGTGGTGGGTTCCTCCCGGTTCGGCCCGGTTCTGCTGAGCCAGTAGCGGTAACGATATGATGTCACTGAACCTGTTCTCTTTGTTTGGGAGCTGGGCCTTCTCTCCTCCTCCCCTGCGTTATTTATACCTTTTATTTGGCCTTGCCCCCAATCTATTCGCTGCCTCCGAATCTCAGCTGATCGGCTGTAAGGAAAAAAACTGTTTAAATTCTTGCAGGGCTTCAAAAGGCCGCCCAACAGCTGATCAGTATTAAAAGGCAGTGTGGTGGTAGACAGTGCGCTCGAAAAACAAACGGGTAGATTGGTGCCTCTAAAAACAAATGGGTAGACCAGGACACTCCAAGAACAAATGGATAGACCAGTACAGCTCTGCAAGCAGTTAAAAGTCTGGTAGACCAGTACCTCTGTTAAATCCTAAAGAATTGTCACATGACCATCAAGCCACGCCCACAAAATAAGCCACACCCAGGTGGAGCGGCGGCACGACTGAGAATCCTCATCTGCCGCCGCCGCCGCAATGCTGCTGGCCCTGTGGGTGTTTCCTGAAGCATCACAAAAAGAAATGCGTCTTCTTGGGTGCTTTTCTGGGCAGGGTTTATGTACTTGGAAAATATGGCCAGAAAAAAATGAAAAAAATTCAAGAAAGAGAAGCAGCAGAATATATAGCACAAGCAAGAAGGCAGTATCATTTTGAAAGTAATCAGAGGACTTGCAACATGGCAATACTATCAATGCTTCCAACTTTAAGAGACACTTTGATGTATCAGCTGAATTCTGAGAGTCTCACTTCCCTGCTGAAAAACAAGCCAACTAATAAGTTAGAAACATGGGAAGAATTGAAGATTTTAAATTTTACAAGGAGTATTGTAGCAGTATACAGCACATGCATGCTTATAGTTCTTCTCCGAGTCCAATTAAATATTATTGGTGGATACGTTTACTTAGACAATGAAGCAGTTTGCAAAAATGGCACTACACTTTTAGCTCCCCCAATAGTTCAACAACAATATTTATCAACATCTCCTAGGAGATGAATTAATAAGCATGATTAAGAAGACTGTGCGGAATATATTTGAGAGTATTTCTCTCAAGCATGCCCTTTCCCTCTTGGAACTGAAACAGAAGCTAAGAGAAATTAGAAAGGTAATTGAGCAGCCTGAAGATTCTGCATCTGAAAAAACTGCATCACAATCCAAGCTATGTCATTACATGATGCTGGATGAAGAGAATCCTTTAGCTTTCCAGGCTAATGAACTGACAGAAAAAGATGTTGCTACCATTAAATTACTTAATGAAACAAGATGCGGTGTGGTGCCATCTGTACGCTGATGATACTCAGCTGTACATCTCCACCCCAAACCACCCCAACGATGCCCTTGAAGTAATGTCCCAGTGTTTGGAGGCCGTGCGGGTCTGGATGGGGAGGAACAGGCTTTGACAACCCCTCCATGACCAAATGGCTGTGGTTCTCGGCATCCCGGTATAGCCAGCTGGTTCCTTCACTGACTATTGGGGGTGAGTCATTGACCCCCACAGAGGGGGCTCGCAATTTGGGTGTCCTCCTGGACACATGGCTGTCTTTAGAAGAGCATATGACGGCCATGGCCAGAGGGGCTTTTTATCAGGTTCACCTGATACGCCAGTTGCGCCCCTTTCTGGATCGGGATTCGTTGTGTACAGTCACTCATTCTCTCATCACTTCTTACCTGGACTATTGCAACGCTCTCTACATGGCGCTCCCCTTGAGGAGCACCCGGAGGCTCCAACTGGTCCAGAATGCGGCCGTGCGGGTGATTACAGGAGCGACATGGCGCTCCCATATAACACCTCTCCTGCACGAGCTGCACTGGCTCCTGGTGGTCTTCTGGGTGCGTTTCAAGGTGTTGGTTCTCACCTTTAAAGCGTTCCATGCCTTAGGGCCAGGGTATTTACGAGACTGCCTTCTGCTACCGATAACCTCCCACCGGCCAGTACGTTATCACAGAGAGGGGCTCCTCAGGGTGACGTCAGTCAAGCAATGTTGGCTGGCGGCTCCCAGGGGGAGAGCCTTCCTTGTGGGGGCACCCGCCTTGTCTCGGATCTCCGCACCTTCCGTAAGGCCCTGAAGACGTTTTTATTTCAGCAAGCCGGCCTCGCCTAAATAGGTTTTTATGGGTTAGTTTTTAGTTGTGTAGCCTTGGGGTTTTAAATTGGGAGGCCGATTAATTTAATTTATTTTTAGCTATTTTAATTTTTATACTGTATGTTATTTTAAATTTTTGGCTGTCCACCGCCCTGAGTCCCTTGGGGGAGAAGGGCGGAATTAAATTAAATTAAATTAAATTAAATTAAATTAATTAAATTAAATTAAATTAAATTAAATTAATTAAATTAATTAAATTAAATTAAATTAAATTAAATTAAATTAAATTAAATTAAATTAATTAAATTAAATTAAATTAAATTAAATTAAATTAAATTAAATTAAATTATTAAATAAAAGAAAAGAAAAGAAAAGAAAATAAAATTAATTAGAGATATGTTAGAAAGCCCAGATTTTAATAGAGTTTTGAGCAGTTGCTTAAATAGAGGATTTAGTCGATTACTGGATAACATGGCAGAATTCTTCAGACCTACTGAATTGGACACATGCCATGTGAACTTTCCAGTGCCAGTCTTCCTCTAGCCAAGATAATCCCAATAATAAATGGACAGATCCATTCAGTCTGCAGTGAAACACCTAGCCATTTTGTTCAGGACTTATTAATGATGGAACAAGTGAAAAACTTTGCTGCTAATGTATATGAAGCCTTCTAGAGAAGTAAACTGCTGTTCAATATGTACAGAATATACTATTTAGTATCCAGTTATTGTGACTATTCATTTTGATAATGAAACTCATTAACAAAGCACAGTAGAATGACTATCCTTGTAAAACAAACACATTTTAAAAAGTTCATTTCCAAATTTTTTATACTGGAATTCCTAAAGCTGACTAAAGTACTGTATTTTTGTGTGTTAGAAAGTAGTATAAGACTACTTTCTAACACACAAAAATCTTCTCAAAAGTCGGGGGTCGTCTTATACGCTGGGTCTTATTCTCCTGTAACCAGGCAGACCAGCCCATAAGGCTCTGACGAGCCTTAAATGGCTCTGAGGAGGGTCGTCTTATACGCCGGAAAATACGGTAATTATTAATATAAAAAATCTTTGTGCTGTAACCCTTTGCATTGAGGTAATCAATTTTGAATAACTTATTTACAAAAAAACAAAAACAAAACCAGTGCAATAAGCACTGTGTCATCTTCAGATGGTTTCTGAAGATTAATAGCAGTTTTTATAATTGCGCAAACTACCACAAAAATAGTATGATGGGAAAACTGTCCAGTCGATTTTCAGGTTGGAGTAATAAAATCTTTCTGCGGTCTCTCTCCAATTCAGCAACTTATCAGTTTTATCAGAAACACAACATGATAGTGGGCAAATGGAACAAGAATAACCAAGGCCAGTTCTGGTATACATGTCACCATTTTTTCCCCATTGGTAAATGAGAATGGCTTTTAGTTAAAAGTTTCTCTTGCCACAAAACCACCATATAATTCTCACTCTACAACTCAGTAAAAGGGGCTTTGATCAAAAGATCATCATATACTCCTATTATATTTCTGTGGGTGGATGAGTAATTATGCTTTTCTCTCTTTTAACCACCAAAATGTTTTTCTTAAGCTGACTTGGGGGAGCAGATAAGCAACCCAGGAGTGCGCTAGATGGCTTTTAAAGTTTTGGGTCCTTCAAACTGGGACTCCTGACTCTGCTAAAGATCTGCTGGTATCTGAAAAGTGCAATGTTAAGCTTGCTGTATGAATTTGGAGTTGAAATGTATTGTTTCTAGCAAAAATTATGTTTACACTGTTTATAAATGGCTGTTGCTGTATACATTCATTTTGTAAATATTTTTAATTTGTATTTACTTGGAGCCCTACAAAATATCTGAATCACAATAAAATATTTTGACAGATTTTTTAAAAAAAATGCTACACCCACAGAACCGGCAGTAAAAAAATTTAGAACCCACCCCTGTTGCCAACATAACTGTTTGCAAAACATTAACCTGGTAGAGAAACCTTGCTGAGATCTTACTGTGCCCCTAAAAAATCCTGACTTTGAACTTTTCGGGTGGGTCTTCCTTTGTGGTTGACAGAGTCAATTTAACAGGGCTACATTTTTAAAAAATGTTAACCTGCTGGGCAGAACCCTTGCTATCTTCTTTGGGAGCCCAAGCAGTTGAATTCAGTCTTAATTCATGTTTGTTGTATAGCTAGAAACAAAACTGTTAATATCTTCACTGATTCTATATATGTTTTTTTGTTGTTTGCTTTGCTCCAGGTGCCCTATGGAAGCTGAGAAGATTCTTCACCTCAGGCTTCAAGATTGCTCACCTAGACCTGTTTTCAGATTCACTTTGGGATGCACTTCTTCTATTATTAGAGGCAATGGCTTTCCTGAAGAGGCTGCTCAGTAACCTTGTACCTGCCAGACTTTGCATCTGTGATTCAGTTCTACCTGCTATGGTTTATGAGAAGTTTCTTTCAGATGCTGAAACTTCCCCTTGCAACGTCTCCATGATGCTTCTTGGAATGGCTTCTTTTGGCTGGTTCCTGAGGAATGACCAATTTTCCCACATGTTCTTTTCTTCATCTTTTGGCTCAGCAGCTACATGTGAAAAGAGATTGTGATACCTTAGCTATTATAGCCTGGCTTACTCCTTGAGCCTATGTGGAAATTTCCAGGAACTTCACAAAAAACCTTCCTGCTATCCTTGGTTGGGGGAAATGTACTAATGCCAAACAGTTTCTATCCTTATGGAAGCAACACAGAGATCCCTGGAAGAGAGGGAAGAGAGCTACATTTCCTCTAAATGACCAGTTCCATCCATTCCACCAGAAATAATTTACAGTGCTTAAACGTTCCCTGGCAGGGTTTTCAATCCAACCAGGCAGGGTACATTTCAGATTTTTGCTGCAAACTCATTGTCCTTATGGAAGGGAAAGGTTCCTGGATTCCTCACAGGTGGAGCTTGTCAGATCCTTGGCACTTGCCTGATGAACTACTTTCAAGTAACCTTGACTTCTGTTGGACTCTTGCTTCTTTTACATTTTTTTAATGCTGAAAATAGGAGTTGGGACAGGCTAGGACAAGGGTGTCAAACTCAATTTCATTGAGGGCCGCATCAGCACTATGGTTGCCCTCAAAGGGCCAGTTGCATGCGAGACTATGATGACTCACAGCGTCCAGGTGAGCGTGGCTGGGTGGATGTGGCCGTCTCAACACCGCTCACTGGGTGAGGCTGACTTGAAACGGCTGGGTCCAGGAGTGCTACTCACTTATCTTTGCTACCAGTTCGCAAATGTGAGTGCACACACCACTTCCGTGCATGCGCAGAGCATCAAAAACGGGACGTGGGGACGTCCTGGCAGGTGGGCGGAGCCTCCTGCAGCCGCCGCTACCAGTTCACTTGAACCGGATAGAACCAGCTGAATACCGCCCCTGGCTGAGTCGGAACAGAACAAGTTGCACTAGCTAACTCGACATGGGGACAATTTGGTGCCCCTCAAGCTCCTTGCCTCCCCAAACTGCTGGCAGTCAAGCGCACGCATGCACACACACACATATACACACACATACCACATTCCATGTTTCGGGACTTTTATCCACAGAGGAAAGAGAGGGCCTTCTCCCCAAGCTCATGAATGATTGGTAGTTTCAAGTTCAGATGTGGATAAAAGTCTTCAAGTTTGGAATGGTGTGTGTGTGTGTGTGTGTGTGTGTGTGCGTGCACGTGCACGTTCACAGCATGCCAAAGGAGACATTCTTCTCCCAATCCCAGACATCATTGACATTTCCCTGTCCGGTACCCCCTCACTGCAAAGCAGGAGGCAGAGGACAATGCTGCTGCGTGTGGAAGCACTGAGGGGAAAGTTTGCAGGAAGCAGTTTCCTCCAAGTCCAACTTCTGCCTTGACAGATTTTGGAGACTGAGAGGAAGAGGCAGGGGAGCAGTGCTCCCTGGTCCTGCATGAGGGAGGCTGGCCCTTCTCAAAAAGAAATCCCCATTTCCAATCACAGCGGTTGACATTGTTGTGGCCCCGTCCTCTGAGCCTATCCCTTTGGAGGAAGGCAGCTCTGAGCAGGAGGAAGAGGAGCCAGCCAGATCTCCCAGCCCTCCCCCTCTGGCACCGGCTGAGGTGCCAGCTGAAAGAGAGCCAAGTAGTGGGGAAACAGGTGTCTCAGATGAGAGTGAGGGAGAGACGTCATTCCTGGATGCACGCCAAAGAAGGCGAGAGAAAAGGGTACTGCAGCTGCGGCGTATGAGGAAATCCTGAGTCATTGGATTGGAGTCACAGGATCAATGACTCACTGGACCACACCCAGAAACATATCTATATAAGACAGTACGGTGGGTCACAAAGTTCGTGACGAACAAAGCTAAACAAACGGAGCAACCTCGTAGTCTTGGAAGCTGGATGAACGGCAAAGCTACGTAGGTGATTTTCTTGTTTGTGTAAACCAATAAAGTCCTTGGCAGATGGTGTGCATATCGCTGCCAAGGTTGAGATAAGAACTGCGGAGTGTGCCAAGTGATTCTTAACCCTCGGCTGGCTGTGTTTTTGTGGGTCTCTGAAGGGGGGGGACAGATCATCTTGTTCGTCACCCAAAACTCCATCGTTAACCCACGATGGACCAACAGCTGCAGCAGCAGGTACAGCAGATGCTGGAGGCCAATCAACTTCTGCAACAGCAAGTAGCACAGCTAACTGCACAACTTGTTTTGGGAAATGCTCGTGTAGCAGCTCCACCTGCTCCCCTTCCCCGTCCAAGATGCCCAGTGAACATGCCAGATAAGTTTTCTGGACAGCAGGAAATGTTCCCGGCCTTCTTGGGACAGTGCCAGCTGTACATGGCAATGCGGCCGGAGGATTTTCCGGATGACCGGGTTCAGGTGGCTTTTATTATCAGCTCCCTCTCTGGCACTGCCGCCCGATGGGCCACGCCCCTGTTGCTGCAAAACAGCCCCTTGCTTCTGGACTATCAGGGCTTTTTGCAACACCTGCGCACCATGTTTGAGGACCCCTCCGGGTGCAGACGGCAGCGAGGCGCATCAAAGACCTCCGCCAAGGCAAGCGCCCCCTGCAGGACTATATTGCGGAGTTCCGATTGCTAGGCCAGGATTCGGCCTGGAATGAGGCGGCGCTGATGGATGCCTTCCAGGACGGCCTCTGCGATGAGATGCAGGACGAGCTGGTTCGGGTGGAGGCGCCACAGACCCTGGACGCGCTGGTGACCCAATGCCTGCGCATCGATGCCCGCCTACAACGGCGACGGCCCCGTAGGGCTCTTCCGGAACCACCGACAGTGCCGGCACCCCCGCGTTTCGTACCAACAGCGCCCCAGACCGTACCGCGTTTGGTGGCGACGGCTGAGGAGCCCATGGAGCTCGGAGCAGCCAGACCTCAACTGACGGCCCAGGAGCGGATGCGGAGACGCCAAGGGGGGTTGTGCCTCTATTGCGGCGAGGCTGGACATTTTGCCGCCTCGTGTCCCCGGAAGCGGAGTGGATCGCTCAAGCCTGTTCCGGAGCCTCGGCGTGACCAGCCGGGAAACGGGTCAGGCCTGGCTTAGGGGAAACTCTGGGTCAGGCAGGTGACCATGCCCCGCCGGAGGCGGCGGCTGTGGACTGTGAGCCCCCTCGGCACCTGATTTTGAACACCCGGGTGTTGTTGGCTAACCGGTCGAAGGGGCTCCAGGCGCACGCGCTGGTGGACTCAGGGGCCACCACGAACTTTATGGACCAGGCCTTTGTGGCCCATTACAAGGTTCCCTTGGTTCCAGTGGACCCTCCGTTGAGGGTCGAAACTATTGATGGGCGGGAACTTGTGGCGGGGCCCATCAACTTCGCTACTCAGCCCTTGCGCCTTGCCATTGGGAACCATGAGGAGGCGATCCAGTTTTATGTGACGGCGGACCTGCACTTCCCCTTGGTCCTGGGGATGGCCTGGCTTCGGGCGCACGACCCTCAGGTGGCGTGGTCGGGAAATGCCATCTCGTTCCCCAGCCTGCAGTGTGTCAACCACCTTCGCCACACCTGTGCCGGCCAGGACGTCTCTGCCCCGAACGTCTCCTTGCCTCCGGAGCTGACATCCTTCGCCGACGTGTTCAGCGAGAAGGAGGCGGATCGCTTGCCCCCGCACCGACCCTACGACTGCGCGGTGGACTTGATGCCCAACGCGCCCCTGCCCTCGGGACGCCTGTACTCCATGTCGGAGCCCGAGCTGGCCGCCTTACGGGACTTTCTGGACAAGAACCTGGCCCGTGGGTTCATCCGGCCTTCGACCTCCCCGCTCTCGGCCCCGGTCCTCTTCGTGAAAAAGAAGACGGGGGACTTGCGCCTGTGTTGCGACTACCGGCGCTTGAATGCCATCACGGTACGGAATCGCTATCCCCTGCCGCTGATCCCGGAGCTGATGGAGAGGTTGCGGGAGGCCTCGATTTTCACCAAGCTCAACCTCCGGGGAGCCTACAACCTGGTGCGGATGCGAGAGGGGGACGAGTGGAAGACGGCATTTGGCACCCGATACGGACACTTTGAATATACCGTCATGCCGTTCGGGTTGACCAACGCCCCCGCGGTCTTCCAGCACTTGATGAACGACATGTTCCGGGACATGCTGGATCGGTTCGTGGTGATCTACCTGGATGATATTTTGATCTATTCCCGGACCCCGGAGAGTCACCTCCAGCATGTCTGCCACGTCCTGCAGCGCCTGCGGGAGCACCAGCTCTATGCGAAGTTGGAGAAATGTTACTTCTTCCAGACTTCCATAGAGTTCCTCGGGCACATCATCACCCCCGAGGGCATCGCGATGGACCCACACAAGGTGGCGGCTTTGCGCAGTTGGGAACCCCCGCGTCGGGTGAAGGACGTCCAGCGTCTGTTGGGATTCGCCAACTACTACCGGACCTTCATCCCGGGCTTTGCCACCCTGACCGTGCCGTTGACCCAGCTCCTTCGGAAGAAGGTTCCGTTCCAGTGGGGGCCCCCGCGGCAGCAGGCCTTCGAGGTTCTCAAGCAGGCCTTTGTCACGGAGCCGGTCCTGAGGCACCCCGATCCACACCGTCCGTTCGTGGTTGAGACAGACGCGTCCAACGTGGCGATTGGAGCGGTGCTGCTACAGGCTCCGGTGGATGGCGGCACTCTTTTTCCCTGCGCTTACTACTCCCGGAAACTCACTCCTTCCGAGCGCAACTACACCATCTGGGAAAAGGAGTTGCTGGCTATCAAGGCCGCGTTCGAGGCTTGGCGACATCACCTCGAGGGGGCCCAACACCAGGTGGAGGTGCGGACGGACCATCGGAACCTGGAGCACCTCACCACGGCCAGGAATTTGAACCAGCGGCAGATCTGGTGGTCGTTGTTTTTTGCCCGGTTCAACTTCCACGTCACATACATTCCGAGCCACCTCAACCAGAGGGCGGATGCGCTATCCCGTAAGCCGGAATACTTTTGCCCCAAGGACTCCCTTTCCCCCCGGACGGTGCTGCCAGCGGACTCCTTGGCCGCGGTCCAGGAACCGGTGGACCTGCGGACTCAGGTGCTGGAAGCGCAGCGACGGGACGACTGGTCGCAGCAGTGGAGAGCGGACGTCGGCCCCGCGTCCCCATGGACCGTGGAGGAGGGCTTGCTCAGGCACCGGGGTCGGCTGTATGTGCCCACAAGTCCGCTCCGAGCCCTCGTCATGAACCAGTGCCATGAGAACCCCGCGGCGGGGCACTTCGGCTTCTTTAAGACCTTGAATCTAGTGACGCGGACTTTTTGGTGGCCTCGGGTACGGCACGACGTGCACGCCTACATGACGTCCTGTGTGCCATGCTGACAGGCCAAAGCCGCGTCCGGCCCCCCTCCTGGACTCCTCCAGCCGCTGCCGACACCGGAGAGACCGTGGGGAGCCATCTCCATGGACTTCCTGACTGACCTGCCCCTGTCCGCTACGTTCACGACCGTCCTCGTGGTGGTGGATGTGCTCACGAAGATGGCACATTTCATCCCGTGCCGCGGCCTGCCCTCGGCTCGTACCACGGCTCGCCTGTTCCTGCAACACATCTTCCGCCTCCACGGCCTGCCGGACCGGGTGGTTTCGGATCACGGGGCCCAGTTCACGGCCCGCTTCTGGAAAAGCCTGATGGCTGCGCTGGAGGTGCAGGTGTGCCTGTCGTCGTCACACCATCCGGAGACTGACGGGGGCACGGAGAAGGTCATTGGCATACTGGAGCAGTACCTCCGCTGTTTTGTCAACCAGCAGCAGGACAACTGGGCCGAGTACCTTCCCCTGGCGGAGTTTGCTTTTAACAACTCCCAACATACCTCCACCCAGATGACACCGTTCCATGCCAACGTCGGGTACCATCCACGGTTTTTTCCGTTGACCATCATGGACTCCCCTGTTCCTGAGACCCGGGACTTCCTCTCGGAGCTGCAGGCGGTGCAGCAACTGGTGCGGCGGCAGCTGATCCGGGCGAAAGAGGACTATAAACGGTTCGCCGATCGCGGCCGCCGGGCGACGCCACCGCTGGAAGTTGGAGATCGGGTGTGGCTGTCCACGAAACACCTCCCCACGGACCAGCCGGTGAGGAAACTGGCCCACCGCTTTATCGGTCCCTTCCCCATCGAGGCGGTCATCAACCCGGTGGCCTATCGGTTGACTCTACCCCGCTCCATGCGGCTCCACCCCGTTTTTCATCGGTCCCTCCTGGTCCCTGAGACTCCCACTAGCCGTCTCCGCCGCCCGCCGCCGCCTGCCCCCCCAGCCGCAGCCGACGAGGACGACGCCTCGACGTATGAGGTGGACAGTATTCGGGACTCCCGTTGGCTGAAGGGGCGCTTCCAATACCTCATCGCTTGGAAAGGGTACGGGGCCGAGGATTTCACCTGGGTGGACGGATCTGCCGTTCAGGCCCCTGACCTGGTGCGGGCTTTCCACGAACAGTTCCCGTCCCGACCCCATCCCGACCGTCAGACCCGGGGGAAGGGCCCTGCGGTGGGGGATAGTGTTGTGGCCCCGTCCTCTGAGCCTATCCCTTTGGAGGAAGGCAGCTCTGAGCAGGAGGAAGAGGAGCCAACCAGATCTCCCAGCCCTCCCCCTCTGGTACCGGCTCAGGTGCCAGCTGAAAGAGAGCCAAGTAGTAGGGAAACAGGTGTCTCAGATGAGAGTGAGGGAGAGACGTCATTCCTGGACGCACGCCAAAGAAGGCGAGAGAAAAGGGTACTGCAGCTGCGGCGTATGAGGAAATCCTGAGTCATTGGATTGGAGTCACAGGATCAATGACTCACTGGACCACACCCAGAAACATATCTATATAAGACAGTACGGTGGGTCACGAAGTTCGTGACGAACAAAGCTAAACAAACGGAGCAACCTCGTAGTCTTGGAAGCTGGATGAACGGCAAAGCTACGTAGGTGATTTTCTTGTTTGTGTAAACCAATAAAGTCCTTGGCAGACGGTGTGCATATCGCTGCCAAGGTTGAGATAAGAACTGCGGAGTGTGCCAAGTGATTCTTAACCCTCGGTTGGCTGTGTTTTTGTGGGTCTCTGAAGGGGGGGGACAGATCAGACATTTCCCGCCATTTTGCTTGTGGGTTTGGCAGCGGCAGCACTGAGGGGAAAAGGCCCAGCTCGCGCCTGCCATTGTGCTGTCCAAAAAGATAGTATGGTGTGTGTTGCTTTTACATCCAACAGATGGCACTGTTTTTCAAAAAAGCATGTTTTTACCTGTCACAGGTGTGACATCTATATAATATAGGTATATGAAAACACGTGCGTATTCGAATGCAACGCTGTGTCAAAATTTCAAAGCAATTGGTGAAGAACTTTTGGAGATTTACGATTTTGAACAAACAAACATTTCCTTTTTTATTTATATAATTTAATAATACATAATTATTATGTATTATTCGAGCCTTCCTGACCCCGAGAGCACAGAGACACAGGGTAGCCTCAGCTGCCACCCCTTCCATGGCAGGGTGAGGCTGGAGCACTCGGCCTTTAGTTGGGGCTCCCAGCAGGGCGGCAGATGAGGATGCCGGGTGAACCCCACTTTGCAGGATGAAGTGGGTGAATATAATTGCAAGTCCAGACCCAGCTATGGCAAGGAGCAGCGATTGCATCTGGGCCCAGGGGCCAAAGAAAAAGATACCTGCTGGTATCGGGTTTTTCCTTTGGTTGCAGGCTTGGGTGGGCTAAGACGGCAGAGGCAGGCCCCTCGCCGTCTCCAAGGTGGCCCTGTGGGTCAGATCTAAACACCTTGTGGGCAGGCTCTGGCCTGCTGGTCTTGAGTTTGACATGTCTGGGCTAGGGGAACAAGATTCTCATTCAGTCCATTCATGATTTAGCTGCATTTGTTGTAAATCTGTTTGTAATTTCTGAAGTCTTAACATGACACAATGTCTTAAATTGCTTCAAGAAGAAATCCTTGCTCTGAAAGATACATTTTGCAAAAGACTAGTCTTATGATTGCTCAAATTATTATAGCTTATATATTACAACCTCCCTTTGCTCAAGACAGCATATTTCATGAATTTCATTTGCATTCTTTTAGAGTCATTGAGGCCACCTGGAGGTTTATCTGTGTTCTCAGAGTCGCCTGAGTAGTGCAAATGGGTGTGGGGCCTTCTAGGAACTGCTAAAAGGACTGTGTTGTAGACTGGAGATAGATGATGTTGTATCCCTCCCAGGGGTGAAATCCAAATTTTTTTCCCTACCGGTTCTGTGGATGTGGCTTGGTGGGCGTGGCAGGGGAAGGATATTGCAAAATCTCCATTCCCACCCCACTCTGGGGCCAGCCAGAGGTGGTATTTGCCAGTTCTCTGTACTGCTCAAAATTTCCGCTACCGGTTCTCCAGAACGTGTTAGAACCTGCTGGATTTCACCCCTGATCCCTCCTGTAGGATATGAGAAAATTCAAAAATAAAATAGTATGTAGGTATATAGATTAGGAATGCATATAAGTGAAGATTCAATTTTGGTCAGGCAGGAAGTTGGACTGGATGATCTGCAGGATCTCTTCCAGCTCTGCTACTCCATTAAATTGGTTAAATTCTGCTTTAAGATAGTTGGAGAGAAGGCATGCTGAAAGGATACCAATATGTAACAATGTTGTGTTAGAATAGATCTTCTTTTGTTTGAGGCCCGTTAGAAAGAGGCCCACTCTTTAATGCCAAGGCAATAGAGATAAGAAGGAGCCATCCTTGCAAAATATTGTATGGGTAGTTATAGGGAGGTGTTGATGAATTAATGATGATTAGATTTATTAATTAGATTTATTAATTAGATTTCTATACTGCCCTTCTCCTAGCAGAGAGATGATGTTCTCTCTAAAAAGCACTTCGGATTAGCCGTGATTGGTCACTGGATGCGATGTAGCAGGAGTGTGGGGGGTGAGAGGCGTTGGGATAGGGAACTATAAAATGTAATGCTTTTGAAACTTTAGGTGTGGCTTCCTGGTTCAAACTCCTTGTTGAGATTTGCTGGGATACCACCCTATTTTGCAAAATTGTTTTTATTATTTTCTTTTAATAAAGTCTCTTTGTTTTCATCGACCCATGCTTGTTGGTTGAATTCATTTCCAACACTCCCCCTCCGTTGAGAGAAGGCTGTTCAATTTTGACACAGATGGCCTCTTTGACATAAACCTCCAAATGGCCTCAATGACTCTCTAAAAGGATGCAAAGGATGAGCTGTCTGCAAGGAGTTTAAATCCTTCCATTCCCCTCCATCCAGACAGAGCTAAAAAAACTTCTTGGATGAGAAGCGAAAGGTCTTCAAAGGAAAACAAGGAAATTCAGTTGTCTCTTGAAAAAAAACACCTTTGGGACAGAGAAGATGTTGTTCTTAGGGCAGAGAAGCTAAATTAGAAAAGGGGGGAAAGATGAAAATCCCAATCACGAAACAAACTGTACATCCGCAGTGCAGACGGCCTATTATTTGGACATCCTTCCATCTTTCTCATTGGCTGGGATCGACTCAGAAGACAAGGTATTTGTAATAGATTGTGTAAAAGAGGCAGGAATATTTTGTTACAGTCAATGTTAGGGCACCATCTGTTGTTGGTATTTCTGCAGATTTGTGTGTCCATGGGAAATTGAGCAACTACTGTATTTTGAATGATGAAGTTCTAAACTTAGGTCTCTCCCTTTAAAAGTTGAACCTGTAATGAATTCAGGATCTAGCCATGCCTTCATTCTGGCATTTATTATTTTAAAGGTTTGTGATTTGTGTATATTGAGTGCATATTAAAAGAAAGTTAAGGGGTTTTTATTGTCTGCCATTTATTCTTTATTGTTTGAAATGTGTGTGAGTTTTTGCCTATTTGCTCTTCCTCTTTACTCTTTTCCTATCCACTCTTCCTTAGGCTCAAAGCCCCCCTCCTTTAGACCCTACAAAATTTCCTTTCCATTAATTGAAAGTCAAAAGGAAGATTTCTGCTCCATTTCTGCAAGCTGGTATTTGTATTTACTCTGCCAAAGAATACAATTATCGTATTTTCCGGGGTATAAGACGACTTTCTAACATGCAAAAATCTTCTCAAAAGTTGGGGGTTGTCTTATATGTCGGGTGTCGGTCTCATGTAACCAGGCAGACCAGCCCGAAAGGCTTTGATGAGCCTTAAATGGCTCTAAGGAGCCAAGCTGAATTGCCTGCTGAGTTAATCAGCTGAGTTACACGCAAGCCCTGAATTGCCTGCTCAGCTAATCAGCTGAGTTACACGCAAGCCCTGTGTAAAAGGGAAAAACTTCCCTTTTACACAACACTGGTGCAGCTGGGATCACCAGAGCTTGGATGGCCAAGCCCCGTTTAAAAGGGAAAAACGTCCCTTTTACACCAGCTGGCCATCCCAGCTGCTAATTTTTGCCTGCTAATTGGTACGTAGCAAAAATCCCGCCCCCCTCCAGCTTGCTTACCTTAGCTGCTAGCCGCAACGCTTGCCTTGCCTTGCCTGCAATCCATTGCATCAGCAAGCAACTAAATCTCCCTGCCTGCAATCAAGCAGGCAGGGAGTTGTGGACGTCAACTCCCAGAATTACTCAGCCAGCAAAGCAAAGCTGGCTGAGGAATTCTGGGAGTTGAAGTCTACAAGTCTTAAAGTTGCCAAAGTTGCAGACCCCTGTTCTATTGGGTAAGTTTTTCCCCCCTTTGGGAGCTTTAAAAAAAATAGTTAATTGGGGGGAGGGGGTTAGTTGTTCTTTTTTAAACCTAGCCATTTAAAGGCTAGATCTAAGTTTTAGGCTAGGAAGTTTTAAATTTAGCTTTCATATAAAAATAAAAATAAAAATAAAATAATATTTGTGCAGCTTTCTGAGATTTAGTGTGTTTCTGTAATATTTCACTCTAACTATACAAACGCACAAAATATCACAAAGCTGTATGTGGAATTTTGTGTGTGTAAAGTGTGAAAGTTGTTTTTTTGGGCTTTTTGTGGCTGTGTGAGGTCCCTGCTTGTTGCAGGGGCCATTTTGGGTCTAGCATAGCTGCTTTTACATTGTGGGTGAGCCAGTTGATGTTTTTTAATTTTTATTTGGTGTGCATTGGAAGAGAGGTCGTCTTATACAGCAAGTATAGCCCAAACCCTATATTTTTACAGGAAAAGTCAGGGGTCGTCTTATATGCCCAGTCATCTTATACGCCGGAAAATACGGTACTGCTTGTTTAAGCTGTGGAGGAGCGGGAGGGGAGGAGAGGGAGAAAGATAGGGTTATTTTATTTGAACTTCTGCTGCTCTGAGGTTGTCAAGGCAGTGAATGCCTTTGGTATGCCGAAAGATTATGTTATTTGTAGCTCAGAATTGAAAGGTGGGATCCTTGAGGCTTTCTGATCTTGTTTTTTTCTTACATTTCTAAACTGCCCACGTCTCAAAAATATTTGCAGGAGTTTCTTAACTGGGTAATGTCTGCAAGGAAACTATTAAGCTCAGAGAGCCCCATTGACCTCTCTTTTGGAGTCAATGTGCAGAAAGGTGGTGACTGGAGAAACAAATCTCTCCAGAGCTGTACAGGAAGATGCGATGACTCAGGTTTTGTATTGCTGTTGGAATGTATCCACTCTAAAGCCAAAGACCCAGACTGAAGTATGTGCTTCACACAAAACCCAAGGCAGATGGGAACAGAAATAGTTGCCTGCAAATAGACCTTGGACTCATCTCAAAACTCTCAGCCTGGTGTGAGGAGTAAAATCTCAACTCCAAAGTTCGTGGAGTACAAAACAGTTTTATTGAAGCGCTTGTAAAGGCTGGTGGATCTCAATACATACAGGTAAGACACCACACCTGGTTACAGATCTCAGCATATTTTATCAGTCCACCTATAATTCATTATTATACCTAAATGTTTAAAGTTAATTAAACCCATACTAAACACTCATCCCCTTCTTGTTTTTATGTACTGGGCAGTGCCTGGCATTGGACAAACATGGCTGTGCCTTGGATATATAAGGTCCCAAAATACACTGAAGTCACCAGAATGCCAAAGAGAGAGATTCAAGACGAAGCTTGACAAAACAAAAAAACAACAGATTTTATTTATGGCCAAAGTGGAACTATATCCAGAACATACAGATACAATACATGCGAGGAGACAGCCACACCTTGGGGAAGGTATGGCGTCCTTTTATGCCCTCAGAGATGTCAGTTTAGTACCCAATTCTGGCCTCCTAATTTAGGTTTGTGTATTCCTTGTTGCCCTGCAAGGGGGAATAGAAACTTCCCAATTAATCATCCTTGAGCATTCCTTTGTTTTCTCAATTGGCCATTTGGCCCCCTGGTTCTTGCAAGACAGGAGTTTATCCAGATCAAACATAAATTAGGGCTGAGGTATAAATTATCCCTTGGAGATACCTACCATGCTCTTAAAATAGCACAAGAAAGAGGGAGAAAATTGATATGAGTTCAGGTCAAATGGCAGGGACATATGTTTGACTAATACCAGATATATTATAGAGGCCTAATAACAGAATGTTTGTTACAGGAGATACAAATATAAAGACATAATATGTGTGATACAAATTCAAAGGCATATATGTATTACAGGAACCTAATGGTTACAAAATCTAGTATACCAGTATATCATATTCTAGTATTATTTATTATATCATTATTGTTTCCCTTTCAGATACATAGTAGCGTATCTGAAAGGGAAACATACTACTTTAAAATACTAAATATAAATTGTATAATATGTCATTCATAAGCTATATTCTAGTCTACATTATGGAAAATTACAACTTATTACATTGTATCTCACACTGGGAAGAGATGAGCCCCAAACTCAGAGGGATGCACATCCCACATTGTCAACTTAAAGGAGAGAACTGGCCAAGTCTGAAAAATTGCAAACAAGGCCCTAAGACTAGGCTAAAATATTCATTCCGCCTATTCCCTTCTTGCCTCTCTTAGTGAAAGGTAGAGAGGAAGAGAAGAAGAGAAAGGAGGGATTTGGGGTGCTGGAAAATAGCTCTGGGGGAGGTAGGAGGTAGTTGGGAGACTTTTGGAGAAACAGGACAAAGAAAAGTTTTCTTCTGGGAAATTTGGATATACTGGTATAAAAGAAATGGTGGTTATTTTGCTCTCTAAATCCCTGTAAATATACCTGTTCCTAGTAAAAGAAAGAAAGAAAAACCCCTTGGTGTGCACTCTCTCTCTCTTTAGAGCCACAAGCAAATCTCCTTTAGGATTCTGTGCTGGGTGTTTTTTAACCCACACAAGTCAGACAGACCCTAAAACGACGGAGCTTGCAAGCCTGGCCTTTTGCGGAGAAGAGGCGAGGATACAAGCAGCCGGAAGGAGGCGGGAAAATAAACTGAAAGCAACCGAAACTGAGCGTTGGGTTAGTAGTTACGGCTCTTGTTCACCCCGCCCCCTTTCCCCCAACTTCGTGAATATTTTAATGACGTCCCAAAAAAGAGGCTGCCGCTAGCAGCAGGGTATCGGTTAGCTGGTACTTCTCGCACGTCGCTTCCCTCCCCCGCCCTTAGAAAGCAGAGAAAGGGTAACATCGTCGCCGTCTTATTGGCAGAAACAGCGCACTCTTGGAAAAAAAGTAAATGGGGGCGGGTAGGTGAGCAAATGGCTGCGGGGACCCCAAGGGCCCAGGAAGAGAGACGTGGGGTGCCCCAGTGGGGCGGGGGAGGCCGGAGGGAAGGGCACTTCTTCCTTAACGAGAGTCTCCCCATATTCCTCTCCTGTTCTTCCCTCTCTCTCGGGGAAAGGCTGGAGAGGAAGGGCAGGAGTTGGTGGAAGAGAGGCTGGAGCGGGTGGTGGTGGAGAAGTAAGAAGAAAAAAGGAGATTTTCAAGGGGGGAGGGGGTGGGGGAGAAAGAAGCTTTCTAGTGGGGCATCCTGGGATAAACAATGGCTGTTGTTCCTATCTAAATCTCCATAAATATGCCCGTAAATAGGAAAAGGGGGTGGGGAAAAAAGGCCCTGGTCTAGTGAGGAAAGGAAAACAGCTTGGTCAGCATCACAGAAAAACATTTATTTCTCTTTCTCTCTCCCTCCTTCCCCTTACAGGTTCACTGGCTGCCAAAGAGTGAAGAGACAGGTGTTCAGACGGAGACAGGGAAAAATGGCTAAAAGCCAGAGAAACATGAAACTTTGCCTCTCCTCCCCTTCCCTCCTTCTCGGATCCAGAACTCCAACTCCGTCCAGGAGCAAGAGAAAAAAAGGCCCTTTTAAGAGATGAAAAGAGGAGGGCCTGGGAAACAACCCGCCAAGAGACGAAGGAAGGGGCGTTTTTCTCTCTTCCCTCCCACAACAAAAAGCCACAAGACTAATTTCTCTTACTTGCCGGCTTTCCTTGGCTGGAGGAGGAAGGCTAGCGAGGCAAGGAAAACAGAGTCTCCAGCAAAAGACGGCCGCTTCTGCCCTGCAGTCCAGCAGTACAGGGGGGGAGGGGGGCTCCTTCCCTATACGACCTCCTGAGTTTTGGTGCGCTTGGAAAGGTAAGGGAGCAATCTGTGGGTGCAGGGAATGGGTGGGCTCGGAGATGGCCCAAAGGATGGGAAGAGAAACCTGGGGTATCTCAGTGACTGAAGGGGGGGTGGGGAGGCTGGAGCAGTTGTGCATGCGCTTCTTGTTGTTAGTTGCGAAGTCGTGTCCGGCCCATCGCGACCCCATGGACAAAGTTCCTCCAGGTCTTCCTGTCCTCTACCATCCCCTGGGGTCGATTTAAGTTCACACCAACTGCTTCAGTGACTACATCCAGCCCAGCCACCTCATTCTCTGCTGTCCCCTTCTTCTTTTGCCCTCAATCGTTCCCAGCATTAGGCTCTTCTCCAGTGAGTCCTTTCTTCTCATTAGGTGGCCAAAGGATTTGAGTTTCATCTTCAGGATCTGGCCTTCTAAAGAGCAGCCAGGGTTGATCTCCTCTAGGACTCACCGAATTGGTCACCTTGCAGTTGTGCATGCACTTCCCAACGGGAAGGGTCGTTTCAGGCTTCTGAGTAGTGGGTGGGGAAGGTTGCTTTCGCCCTCCCCAGATGCATAGAGAGGATCTGGAGCCAGGTGAGAAAGAAAAACAGGCCTTCCCTACCTCCACCCCCCAGGCCCTACAGAGGCAGTAAACAGCCTGTTTCCCTACTTCTGGTGGGCCCAGAAGGCCCGAAAATCAGCTGGCCGGTAGCTGAGCTATCGTGCCCACTGATATGGCTACGCCTGCCGTGGTTCTAAGGTGACACAACCTGCATGTATTGGTAATCCTCCAACACATTCTTCATTCTTAAATTAGTTACTTCGTTAATATTAATAATAGAATTATATGTTCTGCTACTTTTTTTCTAAAGACTTAAGGAGAGTTTTTCGGAGATTAAGAGAAATTGTGGATATAGGATTTTGGGTGAGTCACTGAATTCGATAAAAATAATGAGTAAGAGGCATTGGTATATAAGAGAAAAAATACATAAACTATCATCTCCTGCCTGGGTATCACTAGAGTTTTTTCCACTGAAATTATGAGAAATTTAAGAGAGATGTTCCTCCTGTGTTTTGTGTGGATTTATGTTTGTGAGTGTTGCTGTATGAAAAGTTTTTCAGATAATCTAGCCTTCAGGTTCTCTGATAGGGTCTCATCTTAGCTTTTGACGATTAGCCATGATCAACTTGGATTCTTAATTGAATTCAACCCTTTTGACATGAACTAAATAACCGAATGTTGGTTTTGCGGGGTTTTTTGGTCTTCTAATAAAAAGTTGCCCAATTCATTGGTGGCAATAAAAAAACTGCGTGACAAATTACTTTCTACTACACACTTTTTAAGAGACTGTATCCTACATCTAAAAAGAGATTCTTTGAAATTAGCAGTATTTTCCCAGCTTCTGTATGCATCTTGGCCTTCTTTCTTTTGAAAGCCCCATTTGCAATTCCAGATTATACAGATCCACGAATGCCGAGTATGGATGAGAAGAAAAAGATGCAAGACCCTCCTTCCAATGGATCTTCAAGTGAACAGGAGGAAGATGAAGGTAGTAATAACAATATCAATATCTGGAAGCCAGTCACCCAAATGAAGGATTGAAATAGCCAAGCCTTTGGCCACAGGAGCATATGGAACAATTCAAAACGTGTACCGTGTCCCCAGTTGGACTTCAAAAAACTTCTGCTGAATTTTAATATTTCATGGGACAGAAATAAAAAAGCAAATATAATTACAGAGCTAGGCTGTCATTCTAAGAGATACTTTACATCAAATATGCAGGAGAGAGCGGGAAGTCTGCTCTGAATGTGTAAAAGTACAGATTTTACTATGGATCTGTCTGGACATGTTCCTTGTCCCAAGATGCTCCAAAAAGGAGAAGAGGAAAATGAATTTATTCTCAGGACTGTGTGTAGTTTATTTCAAGGAGTTGAAAATCAGGCCAGTTTTATCCCACCCTCTGTGCAGATATTCATGCAGTTTTCCTGCTACATCATCAATTTTATTTCTTCAGTTTCTTCAATTTCTATAGCTGCCCTACTCCATCAAATCACTTTTGAGCGTGTATAATTTTAAATGAATGAAGGTGAATATAGATGTTTTAGAATATAATTATAATTATTAGAATATAACTTATAGTTTTAGAATATAATTATATATTCTAATACAATATAGTTCCATAATTTTAGACTATAGAAATATAAATTATATAATATAATCTATAATTATTAAAATAATTTAAAACAATAAAACAGTAAAAACATCCAGAAAAGAAATAGAAATAGCAGCCAAGATAGTTAATCAACTAATTGTAAAGCCAAGAAATGGGGCTCTTACCCCATTCCGAGCTCCAGGCCCAGGTACTTAGCCAAGCTTTTAATGCCTTGGGAAAAGCCATTGTAATCTCTGAGGCCACAAGGCAGGGGCTATGGCAGAGAAAGCCTGTTCTTTCCAGTCACACTTTTTTGGCTGATAGGAAGTGTAGCATACCCAATCCTGCTTCACCAGACCCAACTTTATGTTTCAATCGTCTGTGTAATTTGAACAGATGAAACACCAGTATAGTCTGGAGCATCATCTTTATTTACAAAAATGCCTCCAGATCCATCATGGGGAGGAAGGAAGGAAGGAAGGATTAGAGGTAAAAACTCCTAAGCAGTTTTATTTCCTCAGTGAGAACATTGTAACTCAGTTTCTTTTCCTCAGATTAAGACTGACATTTTAGTTTACTCACGAGGAGAACTGTTGGGTTTGAAAATTAAAAAGCAAAAAATACTTTATCAATTTAAAAATGTGTATAATAATTTATTCAAGGTTTTCAGCTGAAGAAGAACCATCAGTATCTAGATTTCTCTCCACCTACCTTTTTTACCTTCTTTTTTTCTTTGTGTGCAGAATATGCCAAGACAATCAAATTCCAATAAAAAGGCAATAATTGGAATTGTCATTTCTCACCTCATCTTCGGCCTTGTCCTCTTTTTCCTGGGTAAGGAATCCTGACCCTAATACTTTTGCCTTGAAATGTTACTTCACTTCATGAAGCTGAATGCAGTTCGATCAGAAACATAGTCCCAGTTTTTAAGTACTATAATACTACATCATCCAGTATAGGAAATTTCAGGTCAAATGTTTGGAATAAGTCTTGGTATTTCAAAAGTAAAAAGAAAATTAAGATACATTTCTTTATTTAATGATTTCCTGACAGAAGCAGTAAATGTGAAATAGGTGGACAAATGTGCAATAGATTGACCAAATTAGTGGAAAATCCCACCAATTGATTCATGGCTGGATAAATGGATTTGCATCTGGTATCTTTGATCCAAATCCAGCATGCAAAACACTCCTCGGGTCCATAGTCCTCATTAAACTGAGGATTGCAGGACGGAGGTCATTTCAACTGCTAGAACATGAGGATTCTCATCTAGATTGGGTTTTATCAGAACTCACTAACAGGTTCTGATTCAACAGGAGGGTCCCATCCTATCCACAAGGACAGTTACCATTTAGTGTCTATTCGTTACATCTTTCCCTGTTCTAGGAACCTTAGTGCCCTTAAACTGCCAAAAGGATGCCATTAAATGTCCAGATGACTGGATTGGACATCAGGGACACTGCTATAAACTTTCAAGAGAGGAAAAGAACTGGAAGGAGAGTCAGAAATTCTGTAGGACACATAATGCTTCCCTTGCCAAAATTACACAGGAGGAAATGGTGAGTAATGTAACTGGACACACACCATAGAAGTATTGTTGCTTCATTGGTGGTGCACGCTCTTCTACAACATGAAAAAGTTAAAAGGACTTTTTCCTAATATTAATTTTAAAAAATCTCCTTAAATGCTTTTCTGAATAAAAGCTTCAAAATCCTTTTGATCTTTTCCAGTTTCCAAAAACTGCCAGTTTTACAAAGCAGAAAATTAAAAATCCAAGAATATCATTGAAATTAGTTGCTGTCATCTGCTTCTTTCTTTTTTTCTTCCTTAGAAACACCTGATAACTATCCCCAAATGATTAATAGATATGAATTTCAGAACAGAAATAAAATCAGGAAGCGAATAGTAAAACTAGACATTGCCAAGATCCATTCTAGGAAAATCAGAGTTTTGCCTTCTAAAAAAGGTTTTAAATTTACTTTTAAAAAGTTAATTAGCGTCTACCGTTTTGCTGCTCACCAAAGAAGTAATAGGTATGCTTTATTAGGGTGAACTACTGTTCAAAATATAACTTTAATAAATCTAACAACTTTAATAATAATGAATTCAGAAATTCAGCTGGGAATCTAGCAGTGCAAGTGCAAGGTTCTAACATGCATAACTTTTGTTTTTAAAGAATTTTGTGACGAATCTCACAAGAAACCACGTCTTTTGGATCGGCCTCAAGAGAGAAAAAGAGCAGCCCTGGAAGTGGCTGGATGGAGAAAATTCAACGTGAGTCTTCCCCTTTTCCTTTCAGTTGGCAGGAGTGGAAAGTAAAATCCTTCCACTGAAGCTCTCCCCACCTCAGGACTGATCCTAGAAAGAGCCTCCTGGCTGCCAGGATTCAGGCGTTGCCTCCTAAAAAGATTTGGCCCTACTAATGCAACTCAAATCCATTTAACAAGCATTGAAAGTTTATAATGGCATGAAAAAAAATTACTTTTGATCCACACAGTTACAATTATCATCAGAATCCCCATGATCAAAATTTGGCAAGTAGCCCATATTTATTTATTAGGAAAATTTATATGGCCACCCAACTCACACATAGCGACTCTGGGTAGCCTACAGAACTAAAACAACAGTACTAAACCAAATAAACTCCCCTCTCCCCCACAGTGATAACAATCAAATTGACCAGTTGATGGGCTTCATATCATGCTGGGGTGCCCAGGTCTGCTGGCAAGACATTTACAATGGCTGTAGCATCCTGGGGTCATGAGGTTGCCACTTGCGATCTTCCCAGGAAGCAGATTCAACAATGAAAGCTGGACCCGTTTAAAATCATTTGATTCATTCAACAACTGCAGTGACTCACTTAACAACTGTGGCAAAAAAAAGTTTTATAAAATTGGGCACAACCCAGTTAATAACTGCTTTGCTTAAGCAATGGAAGTTCCAGTCTTAATTGTGGTTGTAAGTCAAGGACTACCTGTACAAATAGTGTGCTCAGAATTCCACTTGGAACCGAGTCCAGAATGCTGAGCTCCTGGGACACAGCGGTACTGTAAGGTCAATACTTCCCCATAGCTGAATTGGGGAATAGTCTGCAGAATCCTCCTTGAGAAGGCAAGGCTCAGCTAGATGAACTGTAGACTCAGAAGCCCTTTGGTACTGCTAGGTGGGAAATACTCCCCACTGCCTAATTTCTGTCTCTGTTGCAGGTTGGAAGTCAGAGGAAATGGAGGAGACTGCGCGTATTTGACCGATGATGCCACTGCCAACTCGGGGACATGCAGCATTGAACACCGCTACATTTGCAAAAAAAAAAAGATTTTATGATATCCTGAAATGTCTTTAATGACCATTCAAAACAACAACATGATCACTGTTTTTATACAGTCTTGTGAAAAGGAAAATACACCCTCTCTGAGTTCTATGGTTTTACATATCAGGACATAGTAAAAATCATCTGGTTCTTAGCAGTTCTTAAGAAGTCATAAATACAACCTGAGATGAACAACAATACATGATATATTACACTCCAGGCAAGACTGTAAATTTATGAAGATTATAAATTGATTACAAGGATTATAAAACACTATCTGCAATTATCACTACTTACTTCTATGCATTATAAACTGTAAAGACTACGATATTTTTAAAGGAAAGAATCTCTTCAGTATTGCAGATTAGTACTTTTCTATAAACTTTTATACTAACTACAGGCTGATTTTTTTATGTTTTATACTAACTACAAGCTGTGTTATGTTTTCAGTAAGGTTTTATTAAGTCAAAAGAATATATACAATTGTTAAGGGATTTGGATATTGCAGTGAAGAGCCTCAGATAGCTCAACAGGCTAGACAGCCTGTTATTGACACCCAGCTGTCTGCAATTGTGCAAGTTTGAGGCTCAAGGTTGACTCAGCCTTCCATCTTTTTTAAGGTAGGTAAATTGAGGGCCCAGTTTGTGGGGGCAATAAGCTGATTTTGTATAAAAATATACAAAAGTATGAAGGCTATTGCTTAACGCATTGTAAGCTGCCCTGAGTCTCCGGAGAAGGGCGGCATATAAATTTAATTAAAAAAAACAAAGAGTGAAAGGAGCTATACTACTATTTGAAGATAACACATGTATACAGATTGCAACAGTGAGAGAGAAAAAAACAGAACCAAATACCGTGACATAAAATATTACTATGTCAGAGAAGCAATCAAAGAAAATGTAATAGACCTCATTTATTTTCCACGGGAAGATAATTTAGCGACTTTTTCTCTTGCATTTTTTGATGTCTTAACTGTAAAAGGAAATTTAAGATAGATCTCAATGTTCTCAGTTTATCCCACTTTATCAGAGTACTCTAATAAATTGCTTTTAGATGATCTTCTGACTCGGTTGCTTATTGGAAAAGGTGGAACCTAGGGTCAGATTTGGCCATCAAACTGATCTAGCATCTCTTTGCTTTTTTTAAAAAAAAAACAGTCAACAGATATTCTTAAAAGTAAAACTTGAAAGTGAGGAGCATCTTCTCAAAATACCTGACCTGGTCCACCTGAGCTGATTATAATTCCTCTAAAGGAGTGGGGTGGATGTTACAGATGGCAGCCTTGGCAATGTGAACACACCATCTGTTCGTTGGCATTTCTCTGTGCAGATTTGTTTGTGCGTATAACGTTGAGAAAGCATTTTGAATCATGAAGAGAAAGTTCTAAACTTGTTTGAAGTGTGTGTGAGTTTTGCCTGTTTGCTCTTGCTGTTTACTCATTTCTACAGGAAGCTCTTTCCTTGCCTTCTCTTCACGATTTTTTATGTCAAGTGGTGGGATTCAATTTTTTTTTACTACCGATTCTGTGGGCATGGCATAGTTTGGTGGGCATGGCTTGGTGGGCATGGCAGGGGAAGGATACTGTAAAATCTCCATTCCCTCCCCACTCCAGGGGAAAGTTACTGCAAAATCCCAGTTTCCTCCCGATCAGCTGGGACTCCCCTGCAGCAACAATAGCATCAAATGAGCCACTTGATCTACTCCAGTCCCACTGACAAAGCCACATTTTTGGGGTCTTTTAGAAAAGCAACAGGAAAGGGAGGCCAACCTTACTTCAGGGAGAATGATGTTCTATGAACAAGGGGCTGCCATAGAGAAGGGCCTTTTAGGTGGTCCCACCGCATGATAATCCATGGGACCCATAATGTGCCCTGTCTTCCTGTCGTGGTGGGCTGGGTTAATGTAACGGGAGAGAGAGTCCTTCAAACAATCTGGCCCTAACGGACAACATGGATTTAAAGGTGATAATTCAACCGCCAAGAATTTGTATTGTTTATTTCCTCAACAACTTCCCAAAATGAAAA
Organism: Masticophis lateralis; assembly: GCA_030761175.1. Lineage (NCBI taxonomy): Eukaryota > Metazoa > Chordata > Lepidosauria > Squamata > Colubridae > Masticophis > Masticophis lateralis. The sequence continues at coordinate 28,773,691 of JAUDYJ010000002.1, read as the reverse complement.
CCTGTAAAGCTGGGAAGAAGATTTATGTATATTTAGCATCTGAACTGCTTCCACAGCCAAAAGCTATTTTAAGATTTTTTTTTCAGATAGACCATGCCAGTCCATGGAGACTCTATCAAACATTGTGTTAAATTTATTTACTTTCCCTTTTATTCATCGTCTGCCATACTGAGACAAATGAAATCCAAAAACCTTCTATAATCCACAGAGATTAAAACACATGGAACTATCTTCCATTCTTTCTTTCTGAATCACTTACATTTAATTATCATCAATGACAATGTTCCTGTCTCTCCCATTCAAATCACATTTAGCTTTCCTGCTCATCATTTGGGGCTTTTTTTCATCCCCTTAGTAAATCTACATCTCAGCAACTCGGCATTCTGGACACAGTTCTAAGTGGAATTCTGAAATGCAACATGGACAGGCAGTTCTTGACTTGCAACCACAATTTGGACTGGAATTTTCATTGTTAAACAAAGTTGTTGTTAAGTGAGTTGTGCCCAATTTTAAATCACAGTTGTTAAGTGAATCACTGAAGTTGTTACGTGAATCAAATTATTTAAAATATATCCAGCTTTTGTTGACTGCTTTTTGGGAAGGTTGCAAATGACAATCACATGGCCCCAGGAGGCTGCAACCATTGTAACTGCTTTGCCAAGAGATCTAGGGACCCCAGGATGATACGGAGCCGATCATGTGGTTGGTTTGATTGTGGTCACTAGGAGGGTGGGGGTTTATTGGTTTAGTATTGTTTTATTTCTGTAAACTGCCAGAATCGCCATAAGCACCACATATTTTTTCCAAATAAATACATGCCAGTTATCAACCACCCAAATTTTGATCATGTACCGTAGTTATGGGGATGGCATGATGGTTATACTGGGAGGATCAATCAAAAGTAATTTTTCTTCAATGTGTTAAAACTTTGATTTTAAAACTCACTCTCTCTCTCTGTGTATGTGTGTGTTAAAACTATGACAATGAAGCCACTGCCAACTAAGGGACATGCAGCATTGAACACCGCTATATTTGCAAAAAAAAAAAGAGTTTATGATATCCTGAAATGTCTTTAATGACCATTCAAAACAACAATACAATCACGGTTTTTATACAGTCATGTGAAAAGGAAAATACACCCTCTCTTGAGTTCTATGGTTTTACATATCAGGACATAGTAAACAGGGTGGATAAAAATCATTTTTTTAAAAAAAAAATTAAAAATCAGATTTTTAAATTTAAATTAGATTTATTTTAATAAAATGCTTTTGGAATGAAAATATATCTAAAGATAATTTTCTATGTAGTTTTCTATTTAAGATAATTAATTTAATTTATTCAGCATGAAATTGAGCTTAGTTATGTAGCTGTATATTCTGCAATATTTACATTTTTGGTACATTCATTCAATTAATCAAAGCTCTGCAAGCTAAATAGGAAACCTTCATTTTATTTACAAATAAGATTCTAACCCAGCAAGAATGAATCATTACATTTAAAGAGCACCTGTCATTTCAGATCCATCATGGCAGCACCTGTTATTAGGCATCCGCTACCTGCTGCCTGCCACATCCCTCACCTTGTGGTGTCACTGGCGCATCAACAGCCATCCCATTAAAGTGAATGGGACTGTCAGAGAAGGAGCCGCTGCAGGACAGAGATGACAGTTGCTCTTATGCATCCATTTTCCTCAGCTTTCATCACTTTAACTTCTTGGGAGCTCTTTCTGGACTTTTCTCCCAATAGACAGCTACCCTGTACATTAATTTTCATCCTTGCTCTTTAATTAGGTTAAACTGGTGTATAGCTGTCAATTTAGTACTTTCCACTAGCTTGTGCATATTAGGTGCTTATTTCTTATTTCTAAACACTTCTAATTAATTTTACTTCATTTTAACTCTGATTGCCCAGCTACCTAGCTCACTGGAGGTTTCCCTCAAAGTGATTTGTGTGTTTTGAAAAAAATTTTGAACAAATGAATCTTGCCATAGGTACATTTTGAATTCTCTGTTCATTATGACTGATAGTAGAGTTCTTTCTCTCCCACTGAAAGAAGTCAACCTTTGACAGAACTCATTTGAGGTGCTTGCAAAACATTAAGCCTTTCTACAGGTATTTTTGCAGAACTCTCCCAGATATGTTATGTGTTCACTTCTGTTTCTTCATTTTTCTTATCTGATCATTTCTCTTTGAAAATGTCCTGACAGTTAAAACAGTTAGTGGAAGGGCTTGCCTTCAGAAGTGGGTGCTCCAACACTGAAGGTTTTTTAAGAAGACATTGGACAACCATTTGTTTGAAGTGGTATAGGATTTCCTGCAGGGAGTTGGACTAGAAGACCAACAAGGTCCCTTCCAATTCTGTTACTCTGTTCTGTACAGCCAGCTCCTCTACTGTATTAGACTTGTTAATTGAGTATATGGCAAGAAAAAGAAAGAACTAGTTAATGAAGCTAGAAGTTTGTCGACTGAATGTTCTAATATAAGAGGTGTGTCAGCACTTCAAGCTGCATTTACTCTAGTGCTGACATAGAAGGAGAAGAGGCATCTGGCAAGGGACGTTTGACTTTTCACCTACTTATTTTCCCTGGAGATGATATCCCCTAGGAGATGGGATGGGAGGGGGGAAATTCCTTTGAGCTGGAGCAGTACATTGGGGCAGAGTGACTTGGAAAATGGCCAATGAGTGCAGAGGAGTGGGGAAAGGAAAGGGAGGGTTTTGGGTCAGGAAGCCAGTGTTAGATGCGATGGAGTCGGGTATCGGTTGTTGTGCTTAATAAATGAGAGATTTTATCAAAGACTTTTTGTTGAAATGCAATTTAATTGAGATGACATCGAAACTTGACAAAGTGAGCCTTATGCTACATTATAAATTGAGGGGAAATATTGCAGGTATTTGATGCAGAAATCCTGGTTCTTTGTTGGCTCTGCACCGGGAAACTGACTGAATTGCAGCTATTGAAAAGGATAATTGACTTGGAGGAAAATGGATTTGGTGTTGAGTAAATCTCTGCATTAACTATTGGTTGTTCTTAAAGTACCTGTATGCCTTTTGTTTACCTGACAAGTTTGTAAACAGAGAAAATTAGAATAGAATAGAATAGAATAGAATAGAATAGAATAGAATAGAATAGAATAGAATAGAATTCTTTATTGGCCAAGTGTGATTATATTCTGGCTGATCTTCTAAACCATGGGTGTGTAAATTTTGGCTTGCTTGGGTCACACTGAGTCTTGGGCCATATACAATATAGTGTATATAAATAACAAGCTTCTCTTATTTTTTATATTTTTATTATAACATTATAAAAGATGTATTAAAAAAGTAGTAATAGAAAACAGCCTCACAAGCCACAGCAGAAGGGAAAAGAAACACAGGTTCAAAGACTGAAAAGATGCAAATTTATTAAGCAGCCTGTTCAGGAAAACAGTGCTCTGGAAGTGTGTCTCAAAGTGAAACGGCTAGGTCCGTCTGAGTAATCTGGCAGCCTGCGGTAATTTTTTCAGCTTTCATAAGGCATCCGGAGCAAAGCAAACAAAAACATTTATAGAGTCAGTGAAGGTATTAATAGTTTTGTTTCTGGCAATACATCAAACATGAATTAAGGCAGTGAATTCAGCTCCTTGGCCTTCTAAAGGAGATGGCAAGAATTTCACCCAGCAGATTAAAATAAAATTAAAAAGTAGCCCTCCGTCCAGACAGAGCCATGGGGAGAGGGCAGGTCCAGGCACTTCCCAATCAGTGAACAAGGAACAAGCACAGCCTTTCTTGCTGCTCAGCACCCGGGCAGGATTGAAGCCCAGAACGTCAAACAAAAATTGCCAGAGGGAGTGGTGGCACTCAGCAATGTCACCCCAGGCTTTGATGCTGAGGGAGCAAGGCTTGACACACCCAGAGGGCAGCATCGATGCCAGCCTTGCCACATGGGAACCCTGGCAAATGGTACGGAGAGACGGCTTTGACCAAGGAATCACGGGGCAAAGGCAGAGGGTCAGTTGCTCCTCACAGGCGTGTGGCATGATCTAGCCCACCCAGGGTAAATAACCTCAACAAAGGACACAGGGCAAATATTTGCTGGTAAACCTGTGAGCCCAGCTGGGAATTCCCAGAAATCACATGATTTCCAACCTGCGAAAGAAGCAGAAATTAGGCAATGGGGAGTATCTCCCACCTAGCGGTACCAAAGGGTTCCTGAGCTTACAGTTCATCTAACTGAGCCTTGCCTTCTCAAAGATGATTCTACAGATTGTTTCCCAATTCGTCTATTTGGAAATGTTGAGTGTACAGTACATCTGGATACCAGCCGCTCAGCATTCTGGGCTCAGTTCCAAGTGGAATTCTGACCAAGCTACTTGTACAGGCAGTCCTTGACTTGTAACCACAATTTAGACTGGAATTTCCATTGCTAAGCAAAGAGTTGTGTCCAATTTTATAACCTTTTTTTTTAAACCAGAGTTGTTAATCGAATCACTGCAGCTATTGCATAAATCAAATGATTTTAAGAATATCCAGCTTTCCTTGTTGATTTTGCTTCTTGGGAAGGTTGCAAATGACAATCACATGACCCTAGGAGGCTGCAGCCATTGTACCTGCTTTGCCAAGAGACCTGGGGGCCCCAGGATGACATGGAGCTGATCATGTCGTTGGTTTGATTGTGGTCACTAGGAGGGTGGGGGTTTATTGGGTTTAGCATTGTTTTATTTCTGTAAACTACCAGAATCACCATGAGCGTCACATAATTTTTCCAAATAAATGCCAGTTGCCAAGTACCCAAATTTTAATCATGTAATTATGGGAATGCTGTAATGGTTGTTCAGGGAGGATCAATCATAAATCATTTTTTTCAGTGTGTTAAAATTTTAAATCATTACTAAATGAATTGCTGTAAGTCGAGGACTACCCATAATGCATTTTGAGTTACATTAGTAGGGCCAAATCTTTTTAGGGGGCAACGCCTGAATCCTGGCAGCTAGGAGGCTCTTTCTAGGATCAGTCCTGAGCTGGGGAGAGCTTCAGTGGAAGGATTTTACTTTCCACTCCTGCCAACTGAAAGGAAACGGGGAAGACTCACATTGAATTTTCTCCATCTAGCCACTTCCAGGGCTGATCTGGTTCTCTCCTGAGGCCGATCCAAAAGACGTGGTGTCTTGTGAACATTCTGGTAAAATCCTTTTAAAAATGTGCATGTTAAAACCTTGCATTGCTAGATTCCCAGTGAAATTTCTGAATTTACATATAGGCTAAACTTACTAAAACTATCTTTTGAACAATAATTAACCCTAATAAAACATATAGCTAATATTTGGCGGAGGGGGGGGGGAATGGGAGACCCTTGTTAAGTTTTTTGAAGTAAAGTTTAAACCTTTTATACAAAATTTTACTTTTGGGTTCCTGATTCTAGCCTCTAAAATTCACTTGGTTTAAGCATTTGGGGATTTCAAGTTTCTAAGCAGTAAAAAATGAAAGAAGCAAATAAAACTATTTAGGAGTGGTTGCCTCCCTCCCTCCCTCCCTCCCTCCCTCCCTCCCTCCCTTCCTTCCTTCCTTCCTTCCTTCCTGCCTGCCTGCCTGCCTGCCTGCCAACCTGCCTGCTTGCCTGCCTGCCTTCCTAGAGGTGGTTTTCAGCAGATTCTGGCCAGTCCTGGAGAACCGGTAGCAGAAATTTTGAATAGTTCGGAGAACAGGTAGTAAAAATTCTGGTTGGCCCCACCCCCATCTATTCTCTGCCTCCCAAGTCCCAGCTGATCGGGAAGAAATGGAGATTTTACAGTATCCTTCCCCTGGAGTGGGTGGGAATGGAGATTTTACAGTATCCTTCCCCTGCCACGCCCACCAAGCCACACCCACAGAACTGGTAGTAAAAAATGTTGAAACCCACCACTGTCCCTTCCTCAATGTCCATGATGGATCTGGAGGCATTTATGTAACTAAAGCTGATGTTCCAGACGGTATCTGCATTTCACCTGGTTCAGTTAAACAGAAGATTGAAGCATAAAACAAAGTCAAGTCCGATGAACCAGGACTGGGTATGTTGTACTTCCCATCAGCCAAAGAATGTTGACTGGCAGGAACTAGAAGATAGACTTTCTCTGCTCTAGCCCCTGCCTTGTGGGCTATTCTCACTCTGAAATTAGAATGGCCCCAACCCTCTTGGCTTTTCACAAGGCATTAAAAACGTGGCTAGGTGACTTGGCCTGGAGCTCAGAATGGGTTAACCATTAAGGGCTCCATTTGATAACTTTACTATTAGTTGATTAACTATCTTGGCTGCTGTTTCTATTTATTTTCTGGTTGTTTTATTGTTTCTAATTATTTTAATGGTTCTCAAATTTTAGAGTTATAAGCCAATCAGAGTCACTTGATTGAGTAGGGCAACTATAGGAATTGAAGAAATAAATATAGTGAATGGTGCAGCTGAAAAACTGCACGAATGTCTGCCCAAAAGGCTGGATAAAACCACCCTGACATTCAACTAATTGAGATAAACTGCACATAGTCCCAGAAACAAATCTATTTTCCTCTTCTTTTTCAAGCAACCTTGACAAGGAATGTGCCCAGAAGGTTCATAGTAAAATCGGTAGTTTTGCATACTCAGTGCAGACTGCCTGCTGTCTCCTACTCTCTATTGAACATTTCGGGTAAATGACATCTTAAAGCTTCCTAGGATGGCTCCTTCTGATGCAATTTTTTTATTGCTATTAATAAATTAGGCAACCTTTTGGTAAAATCAACAATCCATTTTCCATCAAAAGAATTTAATTCGATTGAGATTCCGAATTAATCTTAAAAAGCTAAGAAGGATGAAAGCCTGTAAGAGAATCTGAAGGATAGGTTAACTGAAAAATCTTTCCATATAGCAACACTCACAAATATCAATCCTCACACATCACAGCAGAAACACATCTCCTGAATTAGTGACTAGAAATTAAGTCCAGATTCCTTTCCCAAATCATAATTTCAGCAGGAAAAAAAACTATAGTGGAGACCCAGGCAGGAAGTTATAACTTCTATGTGATTTTTATATATAAACCAACATTTTTATTCATTTATTTTTAGTCATTTCAGTGACTTACCCACCACCATCTGTATCCACAGTTTGTCCTAATCTCCTAAAATCATCTTCTTGAACCCTTGGAGAAAACATAGAACATTTTTTTTTTAAAAAAATTGTATTTTTGTCAAGCATGTGCTTTATGAGATACAAGTATAAACAAAATTACGAATACATGAAATGGATATGAATAAAAAGGGGACATTAGGACAGGGACTGCAGGAACGTTGGTGTGCTTTTGCACACCCCTTAAAGACCTCTTAGGAATGGGGTAAGGTCAACAGTAGACAGTATAAAGTTAAAGTTTTGGGGGTTTGGGGAAAAAACCACAGGATCAGGTAGTGCATTCCAGGCATTGACAAGTCATATTTTCTGCAGTCTAGTTTGGATCAGTTTACCACGAGTTTGTATCTATTGTGTGCTTGGGTATTGTTTTGGTTGAAGCTGAAGTATTCATTGGCTAATAGTACTTTGTAGCAGATGATTCAGACCAAAGATGGCGAAATTCTAAGTTGTTTCAGCCCAAAATTTCAAGTCTGGTGGCATAAGGTATTTTGTTGCGAGCAGAGGAGTGGTGAAATATCTCTGGACTCGTTTGATTGTGTTAATGTCCGATATGCAGTGTGGGTTCCAGACAGATGAGCTGTATTCAAGAATTGGTCATATAATTCTATTATTACTCTTAACTACTATATATTACTATACCAATTACTTTAACTAGTATGTCGGTAGATTTGTAAAAGGAAAACTGAGAAATACACTTTTCACTAATGCAACTAATATCCACTGCTATTGCAGTAGCTTTTGCCATTGGTACTAATGAAGTATGCCAACATATCTTGGATGGACGCGTTGCAAGGCCGCATAGCCCGTTTCAACAATGTTCTCCATTCAAATCTTCCGATACAAAGATATCCTTAGCCTGAACTGCTTACCAGAAACTGGAGTCCTTTCCCAAATAATAATTCCACTTCTCCCAAATTGCAAAGCAGCTATTCCCCGCTCCCTTCCTCTCCGATCATCAGGGAAGCCTCCTCAACTGGACGCAAAGCCACGTCTAGGAGAAAACTCCCCCCTCGCCGCTTCCTCCCCAGCCCCAAATACTCTACCTGCAGAGCTCTAGGCCAGCCACAGCTACTCTTCACGCCAATAATCCCCGCCGTTTTCTTCCGCTCAACTAGTCGGCCGTACGGCTCGTAAAATGAAAATGTAACGGAAAACTAAAATACGTGTACAGTGAAAGCGCCCGTTGCCCTCCTCTAAGCGGCACTGGAGTCTTCAGGCAGGCTTACAAGTTTGCAAAGCGAAAAAAGAAAAAGAGTTTATGAAGAGAATACAGCCTTCCCGAGGCTGTCCAGAGAATTCTCCATGGCAAAAAGAAACATTTCAGCTGCCTTCAGCATTTGTAAAGGGCCATGGTGGATCTCTCTCTGAAGAACCTCCCCCCGCATATATACTACGTACATTTCACATTACATTAGAATAACAGAGTTAAGCAACCACTATTTATATCAAGGTATCCAAACTTCCCAGCAGAAACTTCTTTCTTTCTTTCTTTCTTTCTTTCTTTCTTTCTTTCTTTCTTTCTTTCTTTCTTTCTTTCTTTCTTTCTTTCTTTCTTTCTTTCTTTCTTTCTTTCCTCCCGTCTCTTGAAAGTCGTCTTCTCCCCCAGAGCTATTTTCTAGCACGGCTCTACCGATTCCTGCCAAGAAAAGTACTGTACCTAATAATTCATGATTAAGAGAAAAGGCCAAGATTATTCAGTGGTTTGATGATGACATTGGATCCAGGCCAAATGATTCGAGTTGTCTCAATTCCCTGAGAATGTATCTCTGCTGAAATGAATTATTTCATTACTACTTCACCCCTCCTGAAACCTCTGTTTTCCAAGAACATAACTTTGGAGAATAGTGCCCAAAACAACATTTAGCTCCAGCCAAAGGAGTATTTATACTGCGAAGTTCTGCCTAGCAGACCCACAGAGGAAGGAGTGAATGATGACTGAAGTAGCCATTGCTTAAAAGTGTGTCCATGCCGACTTTCCTTATTCACGATACAATGAAGAAGCATCTTCTCTGCTCTCAGAGAATTGATCGAGAGGCAGACTCACAACTTCTGGCCAGCCCAGGGAAAGCAGCCATGGCTCTCCCTGCCTTTCCATTGCAGGAAGTTCCACTGCAACTTCTCCAATTGTTTAATTTTAATTTTAAATGGGGTATTTAAATTGTTGGGCCAAATTGTTTAATATATTTTAAATTGCTTTTAAAATTTTGTATTTTATGCTTTTTACCTTTGGCTGTTCACTGCCCTGAGTCCTTCGGGAGAAGGGCGGTATATAAATTTAAATATAAATAAATAAATAAAAAATAAAACAGAGATACCACGTGCTCCACCATCACAAAAAAAGAACAACACTGTGGTTAAATGCTTTTAATTAAGTACTGTAGACCCCAGGGGTGGGTTCTAATTTTTTTTACTACCGGTTCTGTGGGCGTGGCATATTTTGTGGGCATGGTTTGATGATCATGTGACAAACAATTCTTTAGGATTTAGCAGAGGTACTGATCTACCAGGCTTTTAACTGCTTGCAGAGCCGTACCATTCTACCCATTTGTTTTGGGAGCATACTTATCTATCCATTTATTTTTGGAGTGCTGGTCTACCCATTTGTCTACCACCACACTGCCTTTTACCGCTGATCAGCTGTAGAGCCGCCCTTTGAAGCACTGTGGCAAGAGTTTAAGCAGTTTTTTGCTACTCTGCCACCACCGAGGTGTCTTCAGTTTTTTCCCTCTTCTTTGTCAAGTGAGCCCTGATCTTTTCCTTCTAACCAATCAGCTGGGACTCGAATAGATTGGGGGCGGGGCCAGGCAGAGGTGGTATTTACTGGTTCTCCGAACTACTCAAAATTTCCACTAGCAGTTCACAAGAACCAAGGAGAACTGGTAGCAACCCACCACTGAAGGTACCCCAATCGATCACCCATATCGGTCCTAATAGCAGAAGCAGTCATGCAATGACTCGATTCTATAGTTGTGTGTCAATGGATTCAAATCTGCACAAGCACCAACAGATGGCGCCCTAACATTGACAAGTAACAAAATAACCCTCCAATTTTCCTGCCTCTTAACACAATCTTATCACAGCCCTGCTGGGACAGGGAATCTTCTCACAGTCCCCAGAATATCAGTCCCCTGATATAGAGGCAGAAATGTACTTGTGGAATTCAAGCAAACGATTCAATTATATATTTTTGTATTCCTCACATCCTTAAAGATAGATTATTGTAATGGCATGGTAGAACTGTCGTGGTATGTGGATAACAAATCTTTGATGGTTTCAAATTACAGTCTTGCAATTATTTCCAATTAACTTATTACTCCACCTTGAGTGATATTCAGAGGAAGGAAAATGCAAATATCAGTGGTAAATTTATTCACAAAAAGAAAATGCTTTAGCTTTAAGATCTTTTTCATTCCTAGTATGGAGCTGTGCATGCTTTAAAATTCTTCCAGTGCATGGTGTAAAATGCATCATGAGTTTCACCAGAACTCTGAACAATGACGTTTCTTCCTTAATAGGGCTAATTTTGCTTCTTGGAGAGATTTCCAGGAAAAGGTCTCAAGGTCATGTTACACTTGACAAAATCTCTGCCAAATTCTATAGTTAAACAAACAACAGCTGCTTTCTTACCCATTCCAAGTTGAACTGCAAGATTTCTGGCATTCTGAGTGTGCAGGAAGTTTTCTTTAAGTAAGCTTGTCCTAAGGAGTCAAGAAAGAAACAGTCCCACTGTTCCTGGGATGGTAACCGCTGGCGCAGGTTTCACTTCTGCATGCGTTTCCTGTTGTTTTCCCATTGTCTGCAGCTTAGTTAATTTTCTCTCCCCCCCCCCCTCCCCAATGCTCATAGACACCTGCTTTAATACCTGACCTGGCTGATTATAGCTCCTTCTCCAATGGGAGGAGATGTTGCTGGTGGAAGAACCTGTGTGATTGAGAGTCTCCTACTCCCACTCTGCTCTCCTATGGCTCCCCTCCCTACCACAGACTGGAGTCAGGTCATCCTTGTCCCTTTGGAAATAATAAAGTCCCACAGATGAAGGAGTGAAGAGCATAGTCTTTTGAACCATCATCATCAGAGTGACTTGTGGCTCACAGGACACAAAAGTCACTGATTTCCCTCAGTCTGCACTCAGATTGTCCCCAGCAGCCTTGTGTCAAAACTGTTAGCCGGAGTCTGAAGTGGGTTCTGTTTTCTCGAGGGGCCCAATAGGTCATATTGGAATGAGAAAGGCAACTTTCAGCTGTTTGTTTTGGCAAAAATAGAAAGCCACACACTTGGGACAGAGATCCAAATCAAGTTCCCTGGGTAATAATTAGTTCAGAACTTTATACAAAATGCTTGTTGTCTACAACATGTCAGTCTATGTGATTTCTTTCACAATAAACACAAATGTTTAAATTTGGTTGGTTACATTTCTCCTTTTTGGAATAAGATGACATTCATTGTATTTAGTACAAGACAGTGAAACACTCATAATGCTATCATTGCCAGGGATTTCCTGCTGCATTTCTGTACAGGTAGTCCTCGAGTTACGACCACAATGGAGCCCACAATTACTGTTGCTTAATGAAACATTTGTTAGGTGAGTTTTACCCCATTTTACAACTTTTCCTGTCGCAGTTGTTAAGTGAGTGATTGCATTTTTAAATTAGTAACAGGGTTGTTAAGTGAATCTGGATTTCCCATTGATTTTGCTTGTCAGGTGTTCACAAAAAACCCTGGGACACTGCGACCGTCATAAATATGGACCACTTGCCAAGCATCTGAACTTGGATCATGCAACCACGGGGATGCTTCAATGGTTGTAAATGTGAAAAGTGGTCATAATTCACTTTTTCCAGCACTAGTCACTAAATGAACTGTTGTAAGTCAAGGACTACCTGTAGTTTGTGAGTTTTGCAAGGAAGCCAGCAATGAGAGGGGCCGCTTAGACAGTCTTCATCATTTTATATTCTTACGCTGTCTTCAAGCCATCAAAAGGAGCCCCATTGCAACCACCTCTCAAGAGAGGGAGGGGGAGAGGGCTTAATTCATAGTAAAATGAGGAAGCGTGTCTTCTTTGCGGATTGAGTGAGGTGTAGATCGAGCCGATCGGTGTAGATCGGTATGGATTGTCCTTCAAGGCATTCGGGCTGGACCAGGGAAAGCAGTGTCATTGCCTCTCGTCCTTAGTGCATCGTTTCGGAGGTGGGAGGAGGTATTTTATTATATCCCAAATTTTGGCAGGCCTGGAGGATGGGGGCCACCTCCCCATTGAGTGGAGACAAAGTCCTCTTTCTGGACCTTGCCAGTTGAATTTTGTTTCATGTGGCAGGGAACCAGGCATTCACAGTCTGCTGCAGGGGACCGCTATAAAATAAACGTAATGAAATAATGGAGCAAATATGACCACAGAAAGAGGAAGTAATTCTAGTAAGTTTTAACATATCATTTGCATCAAAAGTGCATTAAGTTTCAGGAGAGAGAGAGAGAGGTACGTCAGCTCTGAAAGTTCAGCAATATAGATTTTAGTATGGATGTGTCTGGGCATGTTCTTGCATGTTCCTGCATGTTTTGCAGGATGCTGCAAAAAGGAGAAGAAGGAAAATGGATTTGTTCCAGGGACCATAGGTAGGTAGGTACTGTAGGTAGATAGATAGATATCAGGGGTAAAATCCACAGGTTCTGGAGAACTAGGAGTGGAAATTTTGAGTAGTTTGGAGAACTGGCAAATACCACCTCTGGCTGGCCCCAGAGTGGGGTGGGAATGGAGATTTTGCAATATCCTTTCCCCTGGAGTGGGTAGGAATGAGGATTTTGCAGTATCCTTCCTTTGGAGTGGGGTGGGAATGAGATTTTGCAGTATCCTTCTCCTGCCACGCCCACCAAGCAATGCCCACTGAGCCGCTTCTCAATCATTGAAGAAGCTTCTTCAAGCTGAAGAAACTTCTTGGATGACAAGTGAAACATCTTCAAAGATAACCAGAAAGACCAGTTGCCTCTTGAAAAAAAAAGGAGGCTGCAACATACCAGATTATATTAAACATGATTGGAAAAATGCTTCCTGTGCTAAATAATACAATTACTGGTACTTCCCCAGAGGGGAAAAAGGCAAAGACCCAGATTGAAGCTGGGGCTTCCCTCAAAATCCAAGGCAGATGGGGACAGACGTAGTGCTGCCTCAAAATTTAGGTTCCTGGTTAGGGAAGGAATTGTTCTAGCTATTTTTGTATAAACATTTTTGATATTAAATACAAATATTTATGATTTATATTTGGATACTTGACAGCTGACTCACACTTGTGAGGTTGCAGAGTCGTGGGATCATGTGATCTCCTTTTGCAACCTTCTGACAAGCAAAGTCAATGGGAAAACCAGATTCACTTAACAACGGTGTAACTAATTTAACAATCGCAGTTATTCATTTAACAAATGTGGCAAGGAAAGTCGTAAAATGGGGCAAAACTCACTTAACAAATTTCTCAACATAAATTTTTGGCTCAATTATGGTCGTAAATTGAGGATTACATGTGCGTATGTCTTTTTTTTATATATTTCACATTTAGCGCTTCTGTACCGGACACAAATTCCTTGTGTGTCTAATCACACTTGGCCAAATATTCCTGTTCCATCCAATCCAGGCCCATCCCATCCCAGTGTAATTAAGCCATCATGAAACGTGCAGGCAGGTTTCTGTAATATCCATACAATCTCGCTATGCTCCATTAATTGATCTAAGGCTAGTCTACAGGTAGTCCTCAACTTAGGACCATCACTGAATCCTGAATGCTAAGCAAGAGAGTTTTTCATTGAGTTCTGCCCCATTCTACAACTTTTCTTAGAAATCCATTAATAAGATCTCAACAAGATTTCTCTGCCAGGTTTATGGTTTGCAAACTGTTACGTTGGCAATTTCTTTCATCTGTAGTCTCAGGAAACAGCATGGCAGGATTCAAAGTTGTAAACCGCTTCAGGATCATATTTGGAATAAGTAAAAGCTCTGCTTCAAAAAGCAGCTAAATACTGGTATATAGATGCTTGACATTTGAGGAGAGGAACAAAATTTGCTCATAAGAAGCAAGAAAAATAAGTTAATAGAAAACCCATTACCAAGCCTTTTGTTTTTTGAATAGTAAAGATAGTAACAGCCACAGTTCAAACAGGGTTTGGCTCTACAGCAGAGGGCTACAAATCATCTTTACTAGTCAAGAGTCACAAAATGTTTAGTCAGGTGCTGACTAAATGCTGGTATCCAAGATGAGCAGAAATCAAGAATTCCAAGTAAGACACAACTAAATGTATTGATCTATCCCCATCGTCAGTCCTGTTGGACCCTTGGCCACTCTATGGATCGTCTTGATTTATATGAAGCAGTAAAAATTACATTAAAACAATTTATTCAATCTTTCCCAACAAATCTGGTATAGCAAATGATAGTACCCCAGCTACAGTTGGTAAAAATGAGGGACTTATAAAATTAATAGGAGATGGTGTGATTGCCACTGGCAACTCAGGTTCGATGAACTATCACTGCATCATAGGTCAAGAAAATTTAGATACATCCCACAGTGTCAATTTACAGGGAACATTATTCAGGTCTGCAAACAAGACTCTAAAATATTAATTCAGTCTATTCCCTTCTTTCTCAGTGAAAAACTCAGAGGAAGGGAAAAGGAGAAAGCAGGGGTGGGTTTCAGCAGGTTCTGACCAGTTCTGGAGAACCGGTAGCGGAAATTTTGAGTAGTTTGGAGAAACGGTCAATGCCACCTCTGACTGGCCCCACCCCCATCTATTCTCTGCCTCCTGAGTCCCAGCTGATCGGGAGGAAATGGGGATTTTACAGTATCCTTCCCCTGCCATGCCTACCAAGCCATGCTCACCAAGCCAGTGGTGGGTTTCCCTTGGTTCAGACAGGTTCTATAGAACCAGTAGTAAAACTGGCAGGAGACTCCCCCCTCTGACCCTGATGTCATCAGAAGCGATCCTCGACTTACAACAGTTCATTTAGTGACCGTTCAAAGTTACAATGGCACTGGAAAAAGTGACTTAGGACCGTTTTTCACATGCGACCACTGCAGCATCTCTGAGGTCATATGATCAAAATTCAGATGCATGACAACTGACTCATATTTATGACGGATTCCCTTGGTCACGTGATCCCCTTCTGACAGACAAAATCAACGAGTAAGCCAGATTCACTTAACAACCATGTTATAACTTAACCAATGCAGTGGTTTAATTAACAAATGTGGCAAGAACGGTGGTAAAATGGGAGAAGACTCACTTAACAAATTTCTCATTTAGCAAAATAAATTTGGGGCTCAATCAGGGGTGAAATGCTCCTGGTTTGGACCAGATTGCCCGATCCGGTAGTGATGGTGGTGGGTGGTTCGGAGAACTGGTAGCAAAACTCCTTGAGCGCCCCCCCTCTTCCAATGAAAAAATATTTTTAAAAGTTAAAAAAAAAGCCTCTGATGATTGCGCAGCTCAGCTGGGATCATCAGAAGGTTTTCAAAGCATTTTTTTCTGCAACCTCTTGGCCGAAGAGGTGGTAAAAAAAATGCTTTGAAAAGTCTCTGATGATCCCAGCTGAGTTGCCTGATGGCAGAGGCTTTTCAAAGCATTAGAAAAAGTGCTTTGAAAAGTTAAAAAAAAAAAAGTTGGCCACGCCCACCCAGTCATATTACCACCCCACCACCAAGCCATGCCCACAGAACCGGTAGTAACAAATGTTACATTTCACCCGTGGGCTCAATTATGGTCTTAACTCGAGGACTATATCTGTACTATAAATCAGTGTTTCTCAGCCTTGGTAACTTTAAGACCTGTGGATTTCTAGTCCCAGAATTCCAACATGGCTGGCTGGAGAATTCTGGGAGTTGAAGTCCACAGGTCTTACAGCTGCCAAGGTTGAGACAGCACTGCTATGAATCATTCCATTGAGAGGGCCTCCCTTTGTGCACTCGATGATTTTTAAAAGAAGTATGTCCCAAAGTAAAACAACCAGGTCTGTGTGAGCAATCTTGCAGCCTGAGGGGAAGTGTTAGCTCGGCGCCGGAAAGAAACGCGACTCAGCTGTCCGTTCAGAACCTTTATTAGCTGGGTGAAACTGCATGCCGGCTGGGCTGCTGAGCCTCCTTATATCCTGCTCAGGCATGCCCTCCGGCCAATGACAATCATTTAAGCTTCCCGCCGGTGGAATCTACCAATCCCCCGGCGGATGTCCTTATAAGGACATAACACCCCTCCCCTCCTAGTCCTTAGTCCGTCAATCCGTGTGCGCGATCACGTACTCGCGCAGGTAGGCGGGACGCCTGACAGTTCTACTGGACCTGCGCGGCCCAGTCGGTGGGTGGATGCTGCTCCGGACGGGCCGAGCCCCGGTTGGCGCCTGTCCCTCCGTCCGGGAGTCTCCGGACTCTTCCGTCGAGTGCGCGGGGCCTGACCTGGCGTCTCCGGCAGGAGTTGGAGTCATCTCCCTGGGCCGCCTCCTGGGTGCGCCGCCGTAGGTCCGGTGGTCCTCCGGGCTGATCCTGTCGCCATGGTCGGAAGACGGTCGTCTGAACCTCGGTAAGGTTTCCGAGTCCTCGTCCCGTGTCCGAGATGCCCCCGGTTCAGGGGGCGTGGGGGCCTCCCCGGTGGGTTGACCCCCGGGTGGTGGTGGGTGCGACGGTCTCTCCCTGGCCTCTCCCGGTCGGCCTACCTCGCCGGGGTAGGGTAGGTGGCGTCCCTCCAGGCCGGGGATTGGCTGGTCCTCCTCCTCAGGGTGCGGTGGGCCTCCTTCGTCGTGGTGGGGTAGGCCTACCTCGTCGGGGTGTGGCTGGCCTACCCTGTCGGGTCGGTGCAGGTCTACCTCGTCTGGGTGGTTTTCCTCGACCTCCTCAGTTCCCCTCCACCTTTTCCGGAGCTGGTCGATGTGTCGCCTGCAGATGCGGCCGTCGACCAGCTCGACTTCGTAGGACCTCGGGCCGGTCACTCGCATGATTTGGCCCTTGAGCCATTTGGGATCGCCCTGGAAATTTAGCGCGAAGATCAAGTCCCCGCACGCGAAGTTCCTTGGCGGCGGAGGTTTGTTCGGCCTGTCTTTTGGGTTATACAGCGGGTGCAGGCGGTCTAGCGGTGAGCGCAGCTTTCGTCCCATCAGTAGCTCGGCCGGGCTTTTTCTCGTCATTGTGTGAGGGGTGATATGTTGGGTCAAGAGGAACTGGTCAATTTGTTCCTGCCAGTCCCCTTTTCCCATTCTGGTTAGTGTCTCTTTCGTTAGCCTCACCATTTTCTCGGCCTGTCCGTTTCCGGCCGGTCTGTATGGGGCGGTGAGCGCGTGCCTTATGCCGTGGCTTGCCAGGAATTCCTCCATCGCCTTCGCTGTCAGCTGTGGCCCGTTGTCGGAGACGAGGGTGTCCGGGAGGCTGTGCGTGGCGAATAGACGTCGTAGGGCCTTGATGGTGGCTTCCGTCGTGGTGGAGGGCATGGCTATGACTTCCAGCCACTTGGAAAACGCGTCGACCACGATCAGGAGGGATTTACCGTTCATCGGCCCGGCGAAGTCGATGTGGATTCTCGACCAGGGTCCGGATGGTGATTCCCACTCTGACGGTGTCGCTTGCGGGGGTGCTGGTCTCGTTGCCTGGCACGGGTCACATCTGGCAATCCACGCCTCGATGTCTTTGTCTAAGGCGGGCCACCAGACGTAGCTCCTTGCTAGGGCCTTCATCCTGACGATCCCTGGGTGACCGCAGTGAAGGGTTTGCAAGGTCCGTTTTTGGAGTGACTTGGGAATGACCACGCGGTCGCCCCAGAGGAGGCAGCCTTGCATCGTGGTGAGTTCTTGCTGCCGTCTGTGGAATGGGGTTAGCTCCTCCCTCTGGGCTTCGTCTGGCCATCCCCGTAAGACCCAGGATAGCACTTGCCTGAGGATTCTGTCCTTTGCGGTGTGCTGTGCAACCGTGGATGAGGACACCGGGCTGGACTGGTCGTCATCGATGTGGTGGAGTCCGAGTGTGGGTGCGGGATCCTCGATCCGTTCGTTCAGTGGGCACCTGCTGAGGCCGTCGGCATTTCCAATGACCTTGCCCGGCCGGTGGGCTAGGCGGTAGTTGTAGCCCGACAGGAAGATGGCCCAGCGTGTCATCCTGGGCGACATGAAGGTTGGGGTGGGTTTGTCCCCCGCGAGGAGGCCAAGTAATGGTTTGTGATCTGTTATGATGGTGAATGCTCTGCCATATACGTATTCATGGAAACGCTTAACGCCTGCCACGATCGCTAACGCTTCCTTGTCTATTTGGCCGTAGTTCCTTTCGGCTGGTGACATCGTTTTGGAGAAGAAAGCAATTGGTGCTTCTTCTCCATTCGGGAGTTGGTGGCTTAGGACGGCCCCGACCCCGTAGGGTGAGGCGTCGCAGGTCAAGGTTAGCGGTAGCTCCCCGTTGTACTGGATGAGGAGGCTGTCGGAGGACAGGAGTCTCTTGGCTTTCTGGAAGGCTTCCTCCTCTGCGCTCCCCCACTTCCAAGGTGCCGCCTTCCCTAGGAGTCGGTGCAGTGGTTCAGCGACGGTGGCTTTCTGTTGTAGGAATACACTATAAAAGTTAAGTAATCCCAGAAAAGCCTGAAGCTCCGTTTTGTTTTTTGGGGCTGGAGCCTCGTGTATAGCCCTTACCTTGTCTTTGGTGGGGTGGATGCCCTGGCTATCAATTAAATAGCCCAGGAACTCGACTTCCCTGACTCCGATCACGCACTTGTCCCGTCGGACTCGTAGTCCCTTCGCCTGGAACCGCTGCAGGGCAAGCCTGAGCCGTTCCATTAGTTGGGATTCCGATGTCCCTGAGACTAGGACGTCATCAAAGTAGGGCACTACCCCTGGAATGCCTTGGAGAAGGCGTTCCATCATCGATTGAAAAATCCCCGGGGCGGCACTGACTCCGAACTGGAGCCTGTTGCATTTAAAGGCGCCCCGGTGCGTGACAATCGTTTGCGCCTCCGCAGTTGTCTGGTCCACTGGCAGCTGCTGGTACGCTTGCGCCAGGTCCAGTTTGGCGAAAATTGATCCTTTGCCTAGTGAGTGCAACAGATGTTGCACCACTGGCACCGGATATGCGCTCTGCTGCAACGCACGGTTGATTGTGCACTTATAATCAGCGCAGATGCGCACTGATCCATCAGGCTTCATGGGGGTCACAATGGGAGTCTCCCATGCAGCGTGATCGATCGGTTCTAGGATGCCCTGGGTGATTAGCTTATCCAATTGTGCATCCACTTTCGGTCTAAGGGCAAACGGGACTCTGCGGGGCTTTAGCCGAATCGGATTGATTTTGGGATCTAAATTTAGAGAAATGGGTTTCCCCAGGAATTTACCTAAGCTCCCGTCGAAGACGTCCTGGAAGTCTTCTAGGAGTTTGTCGAGCTGACTATTCCTAATCTGATTAATTCCTCCGATTGTGAGCCCTAGTGGCCTGAACCACTCCACTCCCAGTAGGGTCGGTCGGTCGTCCTTGACGACGGCGATGGGGAGGTCTCCGCTGAACCCTTTGTATGTCACTCTGATGTTCGTTCGTCCCAGGATGCCGATGGGGTGGCCGCCAAAGTCTACTAACTTCGCCTGGATTGGCTTCAGGTGTCCCTTCGCGATGTTGGGCTGGAGTCTTTTTAGGTTCTGCCAGGCAATAATGGAGAAGGGTGAGCCCGAGTCTATCTCCATGGGGCATGGTGCCCCGTCCACGTGGACGGTCACGTGGAATTTTTCGGCTCCCTCTGCTGCGGTGTTGGCGATGGTCGTCTTGTTGACCCGCCGGCCGTTTGCTTGCCGCTCGTCCTGTCGCCTCGGTTGCTGGGATCGTCTGGATGACCTCTGGTATTCGCGGTCTCCAGGTCTCTGCCTCTCGAAAGTTGGTTCTGCCGCCCTGCAGGCCTCGGCAATGTGGCCTTTCCGTCCGCATCGGCGGCAGGTTGCATCTCGCCAGCGACATCTGGCGCGAGGGTGATCTCCCTTGCAGCTGGCGCATCTGTCCTCTCTGGTGCCATCTTGTTGACTTTCCCGCCTTTGGGGCCTCGTGACCTTGTGGACGGCCATTTCCCCTTCGGACTCCGAGCACGTGGAGAGGTCCTCGGATGACTGAGGCTGTTCTCTGTGGATCTTGTGGATCCCTTTTGAACGTCTCATCGCTGCTGCCGCTCTGTCGGACGTCTCCGCCGCGGTTGCTTCTTCTATGACGTCCTTAAGAGAGATCTTTTTCCGGCTGAGGAACTTTTTCTGGATTGAGCAGTCCCTCATGCCGAATACGATCCGGTCTCTCAGCTGGACGTCCACATTCTCAAACTCACAGCTGGCCGCGATCTTCCGGAGCGCCGATACGAAGTCCTTGAACGTTTCCCCTTCGTTCTGATTCCTTTGGTGGAATTCAAAACGGTTGGCTAGGGGAGTGCTCGTGGGCGCGTAGTGCTCCTGAAGGACGTCTTGGAGCTCGGACCATGGCATCTGCTCGATGTCCCTGGGTGCCACGAGGTCCATCGCCATCTCCAGGACTTCGGATCCGCAGTGAGCCAGGAAGAGAGCCCTCTTCCTGTTGTCGTCCAGTTCTGTGAAGCCGCTGCCCGCCAGGAATTGTCTGAATCTCACCATGAAGGATTTCCATTTTTCCTGGCTTGGATTGAATGGAGCCAGGGAAATTTGTGGTCCCGACATGGTTCGTGACTTAGCTCGGTGATTCAGCTCCTGATGGCGGTAGCGTTGTGTTGCAGGTCGTTGGTTCTTTTCAGTCCTTCGTCGCCAGTGTTAGCTCGGCGCCGGAAAGAAACGCGACTCAGCTGTCCGTTCAGAACCTTTATTAGCTGGGTGAAACTGCATGCCGGCTGGGCTGCTGAGCCTCCTTATATCCTGCTCAGGCATGCCCTCCGGCCAATGACAATCATTTAAGCTTCCCGCCGGTGGAATCTACCAATCCCCCGGCGGATGTCCTTATAAGGACATAACAGGAAGAATCTTCTCAACTTCCATAAGGCACCTGGAGCACGCCAGCAACAAAAGCATATGTAGATTCAATGAAGATATTAAAATATTTGTTTCTGGTAATGCAACAAACATGAATTAAGGCAGTAATTAAGTGTGTAAAGGGAGGCGGCTTCAACCGAATGATTTATATCTGTGTTGGAAGAAATATCCATCTAGTTCAATTCCAAGCTGGGAGAAAGAGACTGGAAACAACATGAAGGCTGATTGGAAAGAGGTTTATTGATGAAGCAGATCCACATGTAATTCTGAGCAGCTGACAAAATGGAGTTGAGAGTGGGTGGGTTTTTATACCTTCTTTTGGTTTTGTATTTGAGCTTCCTATTCTTGTACAAAAATATGTCCTTTAATATTTTTATTTATTGATTTATTATTGAATTTGTATACCGCCCTTCTCCCGAGGGACTCATGGTGGTGGACAGCCAAAATTTAAAATATATACAGTATAAAAGTTAAGATAACTAAAATAAATTAAATCAATTGGCCTCCCAATCTAAAACCCCACGTCTGTACAATTTAAAAACTAGCCCATAAAAAACCTTTTAGGCTAGGCCGGCTTGCTGGAATAAAAATATCTTCAGGGCCTTATGGAAAGTACGGAGGTCCGGGATCAGTCGTATTCCGGGAGGTAGCTCATTCCAGAGGGTGGGTGCCCCCACAGAGAAGGCTCTCCCCCTGGGGGCTACCAGCCGACATTGCTTGACCGACGGCACCCTGAGGAGGCCCTCTTTTGAGAGCGTATTGGCCAGTGGGAGGTTATCGGTAGCAGAAGGCGGTCTCGTAAATTCCCTGGCCCTAAGCCATGGAGCGCTTTAAAGGTGAGAACCAATACCTTGAAGCGCACCCGGAAGACCACCGGGACCCAGTGCAGCTCACATAGGAGAGGTGTTACATGGGAGCGCCATGTCGCTCCCATAATCACCCGCACGGCCACATTCTGGACCAGTTGGAGCCTCCGGCCAATATTCTATTGGCCAATTGTCAGATTCCTATGGGGGTCATGTAGGGGTTATGTAGGAGTCATAGCTGGCTCTACAGTCAAAAGAGGAAATGCAAATCCTAGGTGCTTGTCTGAGCTAATCTGAGTTTGGACTGCTCTGGGGGTGGCACAATGAAGGGGCTTGTGTTCTGAAAGAGTGTTGGACAATTTCTATATTGTCCTATGAAACATAGCCTTTCGTCCTATGTTGGATCTTGGGTGAGGGGCTGCTTCTAATCCTACCATTCTGCCTTTGTTAGCTGTCTGCAAGGAGTTTTGAAATATCCTGCCTTGAATGGACTTCTGCCTGCAGTATTTGCTTTGCTTATGAACAGAGCTATCTAGATAGTTGTCTTCCTCTTTCAATAAGCTCTTTATCTCTTGAGTGCTGGCAGCTGCTGTAGGTTATTAAGAAAAACGTGGGGGCTGTCTCTAAACCACATTTCTCCATTTCTGATTTAGGGAAGTATAATATTCTACCTTTTTTAAATATTTCTTAAAATATTTCATTCTTCTGGGGGTGGAGGGGCTTCCCACAGCCCTTAAACTCTCAGCATGGCTGGCTGAGGAATAATGAGAGTTAAAGACTCCATAGGTCTTAAAAGTTGTCAAGCTTGAGAAACACTGCTGTGGGAAGCCCCACACCCCTAGAAGAATGAAGTATTTTAGGAAATATTTAAAAAAGGTAGAATGTTATATTTCCCTGGTTTTATATTCCTCCACAAGTCTTAAAGCTGGCAAGTTTGAAGACCTCTGGTTAAAGGCAACGAAACATAGAGAACATAAGGACAGCTCTCCCGTCTTTTTTTTGCCTCTCCCACTGTGAGTCATCCGGAATTCCAGCCTTACTCAAAGCTGGAATCTTAAGTAGCGGAAGCTAAGGAGCTGCACTTTGGATTCTTCGCCGGCTGGCCTGAAGGTTAAACCTGCGGTACGGAGAAGTGGAAACGACTCTGCACTTACTTTCTAATAAGCCATTCAGGCTAAGCGTTTCTTTATGGGTCTCGCATGATTTTCAGCAGATAACATTGCTCAAACGGGCCGTATATTATTCATTGAAAAACTGGTTTCGCAACAGCTTTCGCACGTCCATCCAAGATGCGTGTTGTTGGCATACTTCTTTAGGGAGTCAGGAGATTAGGAGAAACAGTGGGTCGTGGAGATAGTCGATGACGTGATTTTTTTTTTAAAAACGTGGTTTTAGTGTATAGAGAAAAAATACATAGAAATTGCAATCTCTTGCCTGAGTCTCCACTGTAGATCCCCCCCCCCCGCTAAAATTACTAAGACTTGAGAAAAGAACCTGCACTTAATTTCTTGCAAGTCAAGACCCGTTTCTCTTGCGTGCAACAATATAGATTTTAGTATAGATCTTTCTGGGACTGGGCCTTCACCCAGCCCAGTCCAGCGGCTGAAATTGCAGTGATGCCAGATGCGAATCTTACACACCAGAAGCCTGGCTCCCGCTACTATTGGCCTCTCAAAAGAGCAACAGGAAAGCTGAGCTCACATGTTTCCTTTCCTTTTCTTTGTTGAAGTTGGCAAAAAAAAAAAGGACTTACAAAAACGGCCTGTGAAAATGTTCCTAAGCAGAGCACTGTTACTCAGAGTACATATGTGGGGGTGGGGGAGGGAATAGAGGAGGTTTGGCGGGAAGAGGAGTGGAGTGAGTGAGTGTGAAAGGAGGGAGGAGAGGAGAGGAAATCAGGCTGGGGAAAAAGGAGGCTGGAGAGGAGGAAAAGGGGATATGGAGAAAGAGGCCAGGGGAAAGAAAGAGGGAGTGAAGGCAATAGGGAGGATAAGAGAAGCTTTCATGGAGCAAGCCTGAGGGAGAGAAGGGCATAGGATAGAGGAGGCTTCTGTGGGGCAAGCCTGAGGGAGAGAAGGGGATAGGAGAGGAGAGGCTTCTGGGGGGCAAGCCTGAAGGAGAGAAGGAGAGAGGATAGGAGGCTTCTGTGGGGCAAGCCTGGGGGAAAGAAATGGGATAGGATAGGAGAGGCTTCTGGGGGGCAAGCAGAGGAATCCACGAAGGAGCAGGGGAGGTGGAAGGAGAGCTCAGCAGGCAATTCAAGAGAGGGAGAGAGAGGAAGGAAGAAGGGCTGACCAGCCACATGAATACCATCTCATCATGTGACCTGCTGGCTGGCAAAAGAGTGACCATCACACCACCACTTGACCTGCCTGCTGAGAGGAGACTGACCACCATGACCCTACACGGCCCAGACCAGTAGAGGTGCCTGAGTGAGGGACCAGTGTGGACCGGTGGCCATACCAAAAAGGGCCAGGAGAACCCAGACTCCAGCAGCCCTGTCAGGAGTAGCGCTACATTTATATCCCTATTATACGTCTTTATGGGATTGTCTCAAAGAAGGGGGGGTTAACCTAATCTCCAAAGGACCTGAATGCCGGACCAAAAAAAAAGAAGAAAAAAAAAGAATGGAAACTAATCAAGGACAGAAGCAACCTAGAACTAAGTAGGAATTTCCTGACAGAACAATAAATCAATGGAACAGGTTGCCTCCAGAAGTTGTGGGTGCTCCAACACTGGAAGTTTTGATTTAAATCAATTCAATTTAAATCATAATTTTTAAAGAGCAACTGCCATCTCTGTCCTCCAGCGGCTCCTCCTCTGAGCTGCTGTTAACTCACTGACAGTCCCAATATTGCAGAATATCATGCTACATAACTAAGCTCCATTTCATGCTGAATAAACTAAATTATTAATGTATCTTAAACAGAAAACTATTTTTAGATAGATTTTTACCCCAAAAACATTTTATTAAAATAAATTTGATAAAAATAAAAAAAAATCTGATTTAGATAAAAAAAAATCTCATTTAAATTTTTAAAATCTGTTTTTTTAAATTTTCTATCCACCCTGCTTTCAGTATTTTTCACTCCTGTCAAAGAGTGAAACTGTTGGTCTATTTCCTTATTCGTACCAATAGCAAAAACCTATGCAAAAGCAGTGTTGAATGATTCTATTAGTGGAATCTATATTTCAGTTTTCCTTTGAAAATCTACAGGTGATGGGTATAATAGTTAATAGTAATTAGTACATGTTCTGCTACATTTCTCTAAGAGTCCAAGGAGAGGATTTTAGGAGATTAGGACAAACTATGGATAGCACGAGTCATTGAATGAAAAAGAAAAGTTTTTTGTGTATAGAGAAAAATTATACAGAAATTATGATTTCTTTTTTATATATCCACTATAGTCTTTTTCTGCTAAAACAGAGCTGTCAGACTGTATTTCTTTGAGAGCTGGATCATCATTGTAGTTCTCCGCAGGCCAGCTGGAGTGGTGGGTGGGGAGAGAGACGTTACGGATGTCTCCTGCAGCACCCTGCCAGCCAAAATGGGGCACAGGGGTTGCATGTGCACCCTTCCCCCTCCCCTGCGCCCCCGTTTTGGCTGTCAGAGGCACCGCGGGCCAGTCCTTTGCTATTTCCAGGTCAGCTCCATGGGCCGGCTCTGACACGCAGGATACTTAAATGGCCCACAGGCCTTGAGTTTGACACTCCTGCGCTAAAATAATTGTGACTTGGGAAAGGAATCTGGACCTAATTTCTTGCAAGAATTTCAGGAGACATGTTTCTCTCTCTGATATATGTGGCTTGGTGTTTGTCTGTGTGTGTTGATAGATATATGAAGCTTTTCCATTATTCAGACCAGCCTTCAGATTCATTTACAGCAGGGGTGTCAAACTCAAGGCCCGCAGGCCAGATCTGCTCCACGGGGTGCTTAGATCTAGCCTACAGGACCGCTATGGAAACAGTGAAGGACCGACCCGTGCTGCCTCTGCCAATGAAAATGGAGCTTGGGAGTGTTCCGTTCATGGAACAAGGCAGAAGAAAGGAGGCCAGGCAATAAACAGTTAAACTTGTTTATTAGGCTATCCATGGCTCTGTTTGGTTACGGCTTAGCTAGAGTGAGAGAGATTCTGAGGCATTGACAGCTCTTTTATACTCAGCTGTCAGTGCACGGACCAATTGGCAGGTCCTGATTTCCCGCCGGCGAATTGCCGGTGATTGGACCAATCAGCGGCTCTTGCTTCCTTGCATAAGGAACGTTCATACGCAACAGGGAAGGCTGGGTGTGCCAACTCCCGAGCTCCGTTTTTGCTGACAGAGGGCTGCAGGAGGCCATCCTGGTCGAAAACGGAGCCTGGTAGGGCAACGCACGAGCTCCGTTTTTGCTAGCAGAGTGCTAGCAAAAGAAACTATTAGCAAACTACTGGCCACTCTGGCTACACCGCCCCGGCCCCCCAAGGTCAAACACAACCCTGATGCGGCCTTCAATGAAATCGAGTTTGAAACCCCTGATTTACAGGCTCCCATCCTTCTTAGCTTGCTGTTGCAGTCACTAAGTCCTGTCTGACTCTTCGTGACCTGATGGACCATAGCATGTCAGCCCCCCCACCCCCGGTCTTCTACAGTCTCCTGGAATTTGCCCAAATTCATGTTCATTGTATCAATGATACTATCTAACTATCTCACCCTCTCCCACCCCCTTTTCAAAGGCCTTCAGGGTCTTTTCCAGTGAGTCCTCTCTTCTCATTAGGTGGCCAAAGTATTTATTTGAGCTTCAGCTTTAGTATCTGTCCTTCTAAAGAGCAGTCAGGGTTGGTTTCTTCAGCTTTGATTGATTTTACAATCCAAGGGACTCTCAAGAGTTTTCTCCAACACCACAATTTAAAAGCATTAATTCTTGGCACTCAGCCTTCCTTATGTCCAATTCTCATAGCTGTACGTTACTACTGGGAAAACCACAGCTTTGACTATACAGATCTTTTTTGGCAAGGTGATATCTCTGCTTTTTAATATATGTCTAGGTTTGTCATATCTTTCCTCCCAAGGGGCAAGCGTCTTTTAGTTTCACGGATGCAATCACTGTCTGCAGTGAACTTGGAGCCCCCCAAAAATAAAATCCGTCACTGCTTCCATTTCTTCCTCTTTTATTTGCTAGGAAGTGATGGAACTGGATGCCGTGATCTTAATTATTTAATATTGAGCTTCAAGCCAATGTCTGCATTCTCCTCCTTCACCCTCATCAAAAGGCTCTTCAGTTCGTCTTCAATTTCTGTCATTAGAGTGGGTATTATCTGGATATCTGAGGTAGTTGGTTTTTTTCCTGGCAATCTTAATTTCGGCTTGTAATTCATCCAGCCTGGCATATAGGTATAAATTAAGTGAAACGTGTTCCAGTAACAGCACCTGTGAGAGGGATCTTGGAGTCCTATGGGACAATATCTTAAATATGAGCCAGCAGTGTGCTGTAGCGGCTAAAAAAGCCAATACAATCCTAACCTACATTAACAGAGGGATAGAATCAACATCACGCGAAGTGTTAATATCACTTTATGATGCCTTGGTAAGGCCACACTTGGAATACTGCGTCCAGTTTTGGTTGCCACGATATAAAAAAGATGTTGAGACTCTAGAAAGCGTGCAGAGAAGACAGCAACAAAGATGATTAGGAGACTGGAAGCTAAAACGTTGCAGGAATTGGATATGTCTAGTTTAATGAAAAGAAGGACTGGGGTGACATGGTAGCAGTCTTCCAATATCTCAGGGGCTGCCACAAAGAAGAGGGAGTCAAGCTCTTCTCCAAAGCACCTGAGGGCAGGATAAGAAGCAATGGATGGAAACTACCGTATTTTTCAGAATATAAGATGCACCTTTCCCCCCCCTAAAAGAGGGTGGAAATGTTGGTGTGTCTTATACACTGAATACAGCCATTATTTGGCCTCCAGAAGCCCTGCCCTGCTTGCTCCATTTTTGCGAAAAACAGGCCCATTTTTTGCCCAATTTTTGCAAAAATGGGGGAGGGGCTTGCCTTCCCCTAGCCCCCAGGAGCACTTTGCAGGCCTCCCAAACCCTCTGCACCTCGTTTTTTGTAAAAACGGGTGAAACACAGGCCCATTTTGGGAGGGTTTGGGAGGCCTGTAGAGTGCTCCTGAGGGCCAGGGAGGGCAAACCCCTTTTTTTTTCCTTACTTGCCTCTTCGAAATCTTGATGCATCTTATACACGAGTGCGTTTTATAGTCCCAAAATACGATAATCAAAGAGAGAACTAAGCTAGAACCAAGGAGAAATTTCGTAACAGTTAGAACAATTAATCAGTGGAATGGCTTGCCTTCAGATGTTGTGGGTGCTGCACTTCAGGCATTTAAAAAGAGTCTGGGTAACCATTTATCTAAGATGGTATAAGGTCTCCTTCTTGAGCAGGGGTTGGACTGGAAGACCTCCAAGTTTGCTTCCAGTTCTGTTATTCTGATTACATGTATTTCGCATGGTGTACTCTGCATACAAGTTAAATGAGCAGGGTGACAATCTACAGCATTATCATACCGCTTTCCCCATTTTAATCCAATCAGGCTTTTCATATCTGTTTCTCACTGATGTACCATGACCCACGTACAGATTTCTCAGGAGACAGATAAGATGGTCTGGTATTCCCATCTCTTTAAGAACTTGCCACTGTTTGTTGTGATCCACACAATCAAAGGTTTTAGAATGATGATTGAAGCAGAAGTAGATGTTTTTCTGGAACTCCCTTGCTTTCTCCATAATCCAGTGAATGTTGGCAATTTGATCTCTGGTTCTTTTGCCTCTTTGAAACCCAGAGTGTACTTCTGGTAGTTCTCAGTTCACATACTGCTGAAGCCTAGTTTGTAGAATTTTGAGCATATCTTTTGCCAGTGTGTTAAAATCAGTGCAATTGTAGCGTAGTTTGAATGTTCTTTGGCACTGCCCTTGTTTGGGATTGGAATGTCAACTGACCTTTTCCAATCCTGTGGCCATTGCTGATTTTTCCAGATTGGGTGGCATATACTTCCTAAGGCCCACTTGACTTTGCCCTCTAGGATGTCTGTCTCAAGGTCACACCGTCAGGATTACTATGGTCATAAAGATCTTTCTTGCATAGTTCTGTATACTCTTGCCGCCTCTCCTTGATCTCTTCTGCTTCTGTGTGCTCCCTACCATTTTTGTCCTTTATAATACCCATCTTTGAATTCCCTTGATATCTCCAATTTTCTTGGAAAATCGCTAATCCTTCCCATTCTATTGTTTCCTCTATTTCTTTGCGATGTTGTTCTTTATATCATCATTTCCTTTCACCACCAGGCATAGCCACATCTGAATGCCTTTAGCCCAGGCACTTTATTCTTTGAAGTGACAATGCAGGAAGTGAGTTACTGGAAGTGAGTTGCTGAGCACATGATGTGCCATCAGGGTGTGCAGAACTGGCAAAGTCCCAGACTGAAGTTAGGGCTTTTCTCAGACCCCAAGGCAGATGCCGACAGAGGTAGTGCTTTCTCCAGATTCAAGTCCGTGGTTAAGGAAAGTCCCTAGCTAACTTCAGTTGTTGTGTAATTAAGCCTTCATGAAACATGCAGACAGTTTTCTATAATATGCATACCTGCTCCAGTAATAATTGATCTAAGGCTTGCTACAGGTAGTCTTTCACTTATGACCACCATTGTGGTCATCTAAAATTTCTGTTGCTAAGTGAGATGTTTGTTAAGTGAGTTTTGCCCCATTTTACAACCTTTCTTGCCACAGAAAGCAAGAGAAATTTTACAACCTTTCTTGCCACTGCAGGTATTCAGTTAGTAACATGGTTGTTAAGTGAATCTGGTTTCCCATTGATTTTGCTTGTCAGAAGGTCGCAAAAGGTGATCACAAGACCCCGGGACACTGCTGCCGTCATAAATATGAAGCAGTTGCCAACCTTTTACCACCAGGCACATCCATAGCTGTGCATCCTTTTGGCTTTGGCCCAACCGCTTCACTCTTTCTGGAGCTACGTGTAATTGCCCTCCGCTCAAACCCAGTAGCATATTGGACACCTTCCGACCTGAGGGGCTCATCTTCTGGCGTCATATCTTTTTGACTTTTGATACTGTCCATGGGATTTCTTGGCAAAGATACTGGAGCGGGTTGGCATTTCCTTCTCCAGTGGACTGTGTTTTGTTAGAACTCTCCGCCATGACCTGCCCATCTTGGGTGGCAGTGATCTGCGAAGGGTCTTAGCTTTTTAAGATCAGCCAGCTCAGATTCTTGATTCAATTCAACCCTTTTGACAGAATGTGGAAAACAGAATGATGATTTTTGTTCTCCTGACCAAAAAGTTACTCAATTTATTCATGGCAATAAAAACTTTGCATGACTTTTGCTGCATGCTTCTTAAATGGCCGTATCCTGCATATAAAAAGAGATTCTTTGAAATTAGCAGTAATTTGCCATCTTCTCTAAGCATCTTGGCCTTCCTTCTTGTGACAGCCCCATTTCCAATTGCACATCCTACAAATCCCGGAATGACAAATGTGGATGAACTTGAGTTGAATGATGAGGAGTATGAACTACAGACCCTTCCTAGGGATGAGGAAGGCACAGATAATAACAATATCAAGCTCGGGAAGCTAATCACCCAAAATGATGGACTGATATGTCCAAGCCATAGTCACACGGAACAATCTAAAACATTATACCCTGTGTCCAATTGGACTTTCAAAAACTCCTGCTGAATTTTAATGTTTTCTGAGAAAATGAACAGGCATTCAGAGTCTGCTACATTGGGCAACTATAAAATAAATGTAATAGAATTATAGAGATGGAATTATAGAGAACTTGTCATTTTAGAGAAAAGTTACACAGATATTATGGCCTCCTGCCTGGGTCACCACTATAGTTCTTTTCTGCTGAAATTATTATGACTTGGGAGATGAATCTGGATCTAATTTCTTGTCATTCGGAAGATGTGTTTTTCTATATATTGTGCATGGGTTGCTGATGCTATTTGGAAAGCTTTTTAATTACTGAGTCTAGCCTTCAGATACTCTGATATGCTTTTCATCCTTCTTAGCTTTTGAAGATCAGCCAAGATCCATTTTTATTCGCAATTGAATTCAACCCTTTTGACATAAAGTGGATAATAGAATGTTGATTTTTTACTTTACTACCAAAAGGTTGCTCATTTTATTCATGGCAATAAAAACTTTGCATGACAAATGATTTTCTGCTGCATACTTTTTAAAAGGCTCTACAGTAGTCCTCAACTTATGACTACAATTGAACCCAAAATTTATATTGCTAAGTGAGAAATTTGTTACTTTCCCCCATTTTATGACTTTTCATCAGGGTGGATTTGATTTAAATCAAGTCAATTTAAATCATAATTTTTAAAGAGCAACCGTCAACTCTGTCCCACAGAAGTTCTTCAGAGAAAACATGCTGTTGACCTTCCTCTGACCTGCTGTTGACTCATCGACAGTCCTAATATTGCAGAATAAACAGCCTTATGTAGGGGTGAAATGCTCTTGGTTTGGATCGGATCATCTGATCCGGTAGCAATGGAGGCAGGTTGTTCGGAGAACCGGTAGTAAAAATCCCTGCCCACCCCCCACCCCCCATTGCCCAGCTGAGCTGTGCAATAATCAGAGACTTTTTTTTTATTTTTAAAAGCATTTTTTCTACAACCTCTTTGGCCAAAAAAAATGCTCTTAAAAGTACAAAAAAAGCCTCTGATGATCGCGTGGCTCAGCTAGGGTCATCAGAGGCTTTAAAAAAGAAAAGAAAGCTTCTGCCATTCAGGCAAGTCATCTGGGATCGTCAGAGGCTTTAAAGGATTTTTTTTATAACCTCTTCAGCTGAAGAGGTTGTAGAAAAAATGGTTTTAAAAGTAAAAAAAAAATTGGCCACGCCCACTCAGTCATATTACACCACCACCACCAAGCCACGCCCACAGAACCAGTAGTAACAAATTTTACATTTCACCACTGGCCTCATGTTACATAACTAGGCACTATTTCATGCTGAATAAACTAAATTATTAATGTATCTTAAATAGAAAACTATCTTTAGACAGATTTTTACTCCAGAAGCATTTTATTACAATAAATTTGATACAAATAAAACCAAATCCGATTTAAATAAAAAAATCCGATCTAAATTTTAAAAAATCAGATTTAAATAAAGAAAAATCCAATTTCAATAAACAAAATCTGATTCTTTTGATTTTTTTAAAAAAAATCATCGATTTTTATCCACATTGCTTTTCTTGCCACATTTGTTAAGCGAATCGCTGGATTTGTTAAATTAGTAACATGGTTGTTAAGTGAATCTGGCTTCCCCATTGACTTTGCTTGTCAGAAGGTCGCAAAAGGGGATCACCTGACCCCGGGACATTGCAAACGTCACAAATGTGAGTCAGTTGCCAAATGTCTGAATGTAAATCACATGACCATGGGGATACTGCAATGGTCCTAAGTGTGAAAAATGGTCATAAGTAACTTTTTTCAGTGCCATTGTAATGAAGTCACTAAGTGAATTTTTGTAAGTCAAGGACTACCTGCATCTAAAAAGAGATTCCTTGAAATTGTTAAGGGAGGACGTGCTCGCTATTTGCGAGCGATTGCGTGCTCCGGCCCCCAATGCCTTTCTTGCTCCCCGGGTTGTTCAGATTCTCAGGCCCCGGGCCTTCGGCTGATGTTGTGCAATGCCAGGTCCGTGGTAAATAAAGCTCCCCTCATTTGTGATCTTGCCCAGGAGGGGGGTGCGGACCTGGTAGGTATTACGGAAACCTGGTTGGGCCCGGAGGGGGGGGTCCCCCTTGTAGAGATGTGCCCACTGGGTTTCTTTGCATTCCATCGGCCAAGGTCCCAGGGGAGGGGCGGGGGGGTGGCGGTTCTTGTAAAGGACAGTCTTGTCCCTAGGGAGGCCACTGTACCTCAGATAGCTGGATGTGAGTCTTTCCTCGTGAAGTGGGGACATGGGAGGCAGATAGGTTTGCTGATTGCGTACCTGGCTCCCTGCCACGTGTCGGCTGCCCTGCCCGAGCTGCTAAGCGTGATTGCCGAGGTGGCGGTGGAAACCCCCAGGCTTATGGTCATGGGGGATTTCAACCTGCCATCAGTCGACGAGGCGTCTGAGTTGGCTTGGGAGTTCATGGCTTCCATGACGGCCATGGACCTGACCCAATTAATTCATGAACCCACTCACACGGGAGGACACACTCTGGACTTGATTTTTGTCTCTGGTCAGTGGATAAATGATCTTGAATTAGGGGAGATAGTGATTGAGCCCTTGTCATGGTCAGATCATTCCCTCCTTAGGCTCGACTTTCTAACCACCACACCCCGCTGCAGGGAGGCGGAACAGATTAGATGGTTCCGACCCAGGCGCCTGATGGACCCGGAGAGGTTCCAGACGGAGTTTGGGCCATTTCCTGAGGATCTGACACATGGCTCGGCTGAAGGGTTGGTGGCCGCCTGGGATAGGGCGGCCGCTGATGCTTTAGACCGAGTCGTGCCTTTGCGGTCTCTGACCTGTCGCCGAGCTTACCTGGCTCCTTGATTCTCCGAGGAGCTAAGGGAGATGAAGCGCCGGAAAAGGCGCCTAGAGAGCAGTTGGAGGTCCAGCCGTTCCAAGTCCGACCGAACACTGGTAAGAGCTCATATTAAGATTTACCTAGTGGCGATAAAAGCGGCAAAACGTAACCATTTTTCCGCTCTTATTGCATCGGCAGATAACCGCGCAGCCGCCCTGTTCAGGGTGACCCGCTCCCTCCTTCATCCGGGAGCGCGGGAGGACCCCTTGCAGGGTTGTGCTGAGGATTTTGTTCAGTTTTTGCACGATAAAATCACTCAGATTCGGGATGGTCTGGTCTCCAACTGGGTAGATACGGGTGGGATGACAGAGGCCGGTCTTGAGGATGTCATCTGGGAGGAGTTCGATCCTGTTGCTCCCGAGGACGTGGACAGAATACTGAGGCAGCTGAACGCGACCACATGTTTATTGGACCCGTGTCCCTCCTGGTTGGTGCTGGCCTCCCAGGAGGTTACACAAGGCTGGCTCCAGAGGATTATTAACGCTTCTTTGAGTGAGGGTGTCTTGCCAGTTGCCTTGAAAGAGGCGGTGGTGAGGCCTCTCCTCAAGAAGCCTTCTCTGGACCCAGCTATTTTGGCTAATTATCGTCCAGTCTCCAACCTTCCCTTCTTGGCGAAGGTTGTTGAGAGTGTGGTGGCGCATCAATTTCCTGGGTATCTGGATGAAGCTGTCTATCTGGATCCACTCCAGTCCGGCTTCAGGCCCGGGTACAGCACGGAAACGGCATTGGTCGCGATGGTGGATGATCTCTGGAGGGCTCGGGATAGGAGTTGCTCCTCTATCCTGGTCCTGTTAGATCTCTCAACGGCTTTTGATACCATCGACCATGGTATCATGCTGCGCCAGCTGGAGGGGTTGGGAGTGGGGGGCACCGTTTTGCGGTGGTTCTCCTCCTATCTCTCCGACCGGTCGCAGACGGTGTTGGCAGGGGGGCAGAGGTCGACCCCGAGGCGCCTCACTTGTGGAGTGCCGCAAGGGTCGGTCCTTTCGCCCCTTCTGTTCAACATCTATGTGAAGCCGCTGGGCGAGATCATCCGTGGCTTTGGGGTGAAGTTCCATCAGTACGCTGATGATACTCAGCTGTACTTCTTCACCCCAGGCCACCCCAACGATGCCGTGGAAGTGATCTCCCGATGCCTGGAGGCCATGCGGATCTGGATGGGGGGCAACAGGCTCCAACTCAACCCCTCCAAGACCGAGTGGCTGTGGCTTCCGGCATCCCGATATGGCCAGTTGACTCCATCACTGACCATTGGGGGCGAGTCATTGGCCCCCACGGATAGGGCTTGCAACTTGGGCGTCCTCCTGGATGCACGGTTGTCTTTGGAGGAGCATGTGACGGCCGTGGCCAGGGGGGCTTTTTATCAGGCTCGCCTGATACGCCAGTTGCACTCAGGCACTCGTCATTTCCCGCCGGGACTACTGCAATGCTCTCTACATGGGGCTCCCCTTGAGGTGCACCCGGAGGCTCCAACTGGTGCAGAATGCGGCCGCGCGGGGGATTATGGGAGCAAGGGGGCGCTCCCATGTGACACCTCTCCTGCGTGAGCTGCACTGACTTCCGGTGGTCTTCCGGGTGCGCTTCAAGGTGTTGGTGACCACCTTTAAAGCGCTCCATGGCATAGGGCCTGGGTACTTGCGGGACCGCCTTCTGCCACCGATAGCCTCCCACCGGCCAGTACGCTCCCACAGAGAGAGACTCCTCAGGGTGCCGTCAGCCAGACAATGTCAGGTGGTGACACCCATGGGGAGAGCCTTCTCTGTGGCAGCACCAGCCCTCTGGAATGATTTGCCCCCGGAGATCCGTACGATACCTGATCTCCAAGCTTTCCGCCGTGCCCTAAAAACTTTTTTATTTTGTCAAGCTGGGCTGGCGTAAACCCCCCCCCCTCTTTTTTAAGTTTAAAGTTTTACGGGTTTTAAATTTTAATTGCCTATTGGGTTTTTTAAATTTATTGGGCCAAAATTATTTAATTCTTTTATTAATATTTTAAATTTTGTATTGGAGTGCTTTTTATTCTTGGCTGTACACCACCCTGAGTCCACTAGGAGAAGGGCAGTATATAAATTTAATAAATAATAATAATAATAATAATAATAATAATAATAATAATAATAATAATAATAAAAATTAGCAGCAGTCTTCCAGCTTCTGTAAGCTTTTGGCCTTCCTTCTGGTGATAGTCCGATTTGTAATTCCAGTTCATACAAACCCAGGAACAATGGCTGGGGATGAAGTGGAGATGATTAATGAGCAGCAGCTGAAGAGGCAGGTCAGTCCTAACAATGGATATGATCATGTTCAGGAAGAAGAAGAAACAGGTGATAATGATACCAAGCTCTGGAAGCCAGTCTCCCAGAATGAGGGATTGAAATGTCCAAGCCATGGCCACACAGAGCAATCCAAGACACATACACTGTTCCCAATTGTAGATTTCCAAAAACTCCTGCTGAATATTAATATGTCATAAGACTCAGAACAGGCATTCAGAGTCAGCTGCAGGGGACACCTATGGAATAAATGTAATGAAATAAAGTAAGGTGATTACAGAGATGGGGGTCTAGTTCTAGTCAGCTTTAACTAGTCATTTACATTAAATGTAAAATAAGTCACATGTTGGGAGCGTGGGAATTAAGCTCCAAATGTGCAAGAATATAGATTTTACTTTGGATCTCTCTGGGCGCATTTCTTGCAATGTCTCAATGCCAATGGCTGGAGTGGATCAATAGCAACAGCACTTAGACTTAAATACCCCTCTTTAGTGCTTTACAACGCTCTCTAAGCAGTTTACAGAGTCAGCATATTGCCCCCAACAATCTGGGTGCTCATTTTACCAAAGGCTGGAAAGCTGAGTCAACGTGGAACTGGTCAGGATCCAACTCCTGGCTGTGGGCACAGTTAGCCTGTAATACAGCATTCTAACCATTGTGCCAACATGGTCACCAATGCCCAAGAAGTCTTCCAGACCAGGAGCTTGCTTCCTATTACCACTGAATGGAGTCGTCCCTTGGGAGCCAGGCTTCCACTAACTGGGTAGAAGCCCCTTCAGCTGTTCCTCAGGAGGAAGGCACAGCAGAAATCTGATAAACTTGCTCCTGCTCAGAGGAATACTATGATATGTTTGGGGCTTTGCTTGTTGGACTTACCTTATGTGCGGCCAGAATCTGAAAATAACATTTAACACAGCACAGTATTTAAGCAAAATGATTCAGTTGAGAACTGCATATGTGGGACTGATTGGAGTAGATTGCAGGGGTGATACCGAAAGATAATTTCACCATATGGGGCGGGATCAGTTGTAGGACGTTTGGCTGTTGTTGGTGTGTCTGAGATGGGGATTGTGGAGATGGTGGCAGTAGTTTCCTCTCAAACCTACAGATTCAGGTTGTCTGCCAGTTGTCGATTTCCTTCAGCATGGAAAAAAGGTTTGATGCAACTGGTGATATTTTTAAGAGTTTTCATTCTTCTAGGAAGGGGGGGGGGGCTTCCCACATTTGTTTTTAATATCCCAAACTGCTTTGTAATTAATTGAATTAATACAAGTATGACAGAAACACTACTTGTGTATTTGGGCAAACACACAAATAGAATGAGGCATTGGCATGTTCCTGCATAATAGTGAAATCAAATCAGGGGTGGGTTCTACTTACCTTTACTACTGGTTTGCAGAGGGGCCGCACACACATGCTCTTCTGCGCATGTGCAGAAGCTTTGTTTTTGGTGATATTGGGGTCAGTGGGCTGGGCCTCTCGACAGTTTTACTGCCAGTTCTATAGAACCGGTGCGAACCGGGGGTAACCCATCACTGAATCAAATGCAATAATGTGATTTATCCACCAGTCAATACTTAAGAGAACATGAAAAAGAAGACATCCCTTACCACCATGGAGTCTGCAAAGAGGAAATTAAACAATGTTATTTTATGAGCCAGCATTTTTAATTGCATGCTGCTGAAAAGAATTTTGTTCCCCAGCCTGCCTCACCCACCCCCATTTGCAACTAAAAGAGTGTAAAAGAAGCAACAGCAGTAAAAGTCCAACAGACCTCAAGATTGCTTGAAAGTAATAATTCTATAAAGTTATTTTTTTTAAAAAAATCAAAAGTTCCAAGAAGCTTCTATAAAACTGACAATCTCCACTTGTGACAAATCTTTGATTAATCAGCAAAACCTGGAATGGATCCTCCCAGGTTGTATTTGAAATCCTGCAAGGGAACTTTTAAAAGCAGCACTTCTTACTGCTGGAATGTATGCATCTGGTTACTCAGAAGAATTGAAACCCTTGTGCGGCTTCTGTATCAATAAAAACTGACATTAGTTCATTTCCCACCAACCAAGGATGCACTGAAATGGCAGGAGATCTTTGCGATGGTCCTGGAAATTTCCAGGAATAAGCCAAGCTGTAATAAGCAACACTTGAAACAATAAAAAAATAAATAAATGGCAGATAATAAAAACACCTTAACTAATTCAGTTTTCAAAGGGACAGGCATAAGTTTAGAAGTTTCTCAACAAGACAGAACCGAACAAGACGGACACAGACTTCAGAGGATAATAAGAACTTCAGAAAAAATAATTGCTACCAACCCGCCTTCCACTGAGGACCTGTATACTGCACAAGTCAAAAAGAGGGCTGTGAAAATATTTACACACCCCTCACATCCAGGACATAAAACTGTTTCAACTCTACCCTCAAGATTGTTCTGGTTGCACCACAAGGCTACTTGTTCCACCTCCCAGCTGTATGTACAGAGATACCAACGAATAGATGATGCCCACAGTCACAGCCCGGCATCAACTCCTTTTTTGGATAAAGCTGGGGGCGGAGACATAGCTCTTTTTTTTTTTTTGTTTCCTCTGATTCGCTGTTCTCGCCCGGTTAATTAGCATATTATAATACACTATAAAAGGCTTTTGAGCATCTTCACTTAGAGGAATTTTCGTCTGGTCGCTTGAAGGTAAGTTGATGCGACGTAGAGCAGTGAGGGCTGGAGATTGTTAATTATTTGAGGCTTTGGGGGAGGCCGCTTCGCGCCCTTGTTGCCTCCCAGTATTGGGAGCTTCCCGTGGAGCTCCTTTGGCCCCGTTGAGAAAGTTACCCGGTGTAATGAAAAAGTGACCTTGCCGCTCTTTTCACGTGTCCATCCAAAAAGTGTTGGCACAGTTGTCCATTAAATTCCAGGAGATTAAAACGAAGTCTTGATAGTGGAGATAGCGTGTGTGTGTGCGTGTGCGTGTGCGTGTGCGCGCGCCCCCCCCCCCTGAAATTATTACGACTCTGGGAAAGGAATCTCGACCTAATTTCTTGTAGGTATTGTAAATATGTCAAGGAGATGTGTTTCTCTGTTGTGCGTCCATAGGTGTTTGTGTATTGCTATATGGAAAGCTTTTTAAGCTTTCGGTTCGGGCTTCAGATTCATTTAGAGCAGAGGTCTTCAAACTTGGCCGCTTTAAGACTTGTGGACTTCAACTCTCAGAACTCTGGGAGTTGAAGTCCACAGGTCTTAAAGCGGCCAAGTTTGAAGGCCTCTGACTCATGGACTCTTTTTTTTGTTTGTTTGTTTTTAAGTCACTAAATTGGTCCCCGACTCCGCGCCTGAAGCACTGTAGAACTCTTGCCTTCGCCACCATTCGCTCCCCGCCCCTTGCCTCTGCTCATTCGCACAGGGACAATTCCGCGTCCAGCCCAATTGGTTGGCAGGTAGAAGCCGGCGATGGGTGGGTGGGGCGATCGTAGGGGCGGTGGGAGGGGCACTATTAGCATGTAAGTTGTTTCTTTTAAAAAACTGGCGCGGCTGCTCCGTAAGTTGCTTTTTTTTAAGGGACTGTGGAAAGTTTTTAAAGGGAAGTGGCTGCAGAGCCCTGGTTCTGCACGCTCGTGGGGGGTGGGAGGGGCGGGTTATAAGGAGGTGTCGGAGGGGGCAGGCATCCCAGAGTGTGTTGGGGGAGACTAGGAACGGAGGGAGGAGCGCACCTCTAGGCGGCGCTGCAGAGACAGCTTGGCTCGCAACTCGGCCAGCGCCAACTAAACAAAAGGGAGGGGGAGGAGGAGGAGCAAGCCCGGCCTGGCTTCTGCCGGCCCAACCCACAACGCCAGAAGCCACGCCCCTTTTTGGAGTTTTTCCCCATTTTACAACCTTTCTTGCCCCGGGTTAAGTAGATCACTGCAGTTAAGTTAGTAACACGGTTGTGTTTAGTGAATCCGGCTTCCTTGTTCACTCCTAGACTAAGTCACCTGATACTTTGTCGATTAGAAAGGTCGGCGGGCGGTTCAAATCTCTAGTACAGGTCTCCTGCGTGAGCAGGGGGTTGGACTAAATGACCTCTAAGGTCCCTCCCAACTCTGTTAACTGTTAAAACCTTGCTTGTCAGAAGGTCGCAAAAGGAGATCATCTGACCTCAGCACACTGCAACCGTCATAAGTAGGAGCCAATTGCCAATATTCTTTTTTAAATCACCAGCCACAGCCACATCTGAGCGTCGTTTTGGCTTTGGCCTAACTCTTCACTGTTTCTGGAGCTATGCGTAATTGCCCTCGGCTCAAACCCAGTGGCATGAGGGGAAGTAGATCATGACCTGAGGGGCTCCTCTTCCAGTCTGATAAATTTAGACTTTTGATAGTGTCCATGGGGTTTTCTGGGCAAAGATACTGGAGTGGGTTGCCATTTCCTTCTCCAGTGGACTGTTTTGTCAGAACTCTCCACTATGACTTGCCCGTCTTGGATGGCCCTTCATGGGCCTAGAACAACCTACAACAAAGGAGAAATTTCCTGACAGTTAGAAACAATTAATTCGTGGAACAAGTTACCTCCAAAAATTGTGCTCCATCACTGGAAGTTCTCAATAAGAGATAGGACAACCATTTGTCTGAAATGATACAGGGTTTCCTACCTGAGCAGGCGGTTGGACTAGAAGACTTCCAAGGTCCTTTCCAACCAGGGGTGAAATGCTCCCGGTTCAGACCAGAACCCCCAATTTGGTAGGGGTGGGTGGTTTGGAGAACCGGTAACAAAAATCCCTGCTCCCCCCTCCCCATGCCCAGCTGAGCCGCGTGATCATCAGAGCCTTTTTTTTAACTTTTAAAAGCATTTTTTCTACAACCTCTTCAGCTGGAAAAATGCCTTTAAAAGCCTCTGATGATCCCAGCTGAGTTGCCTGATAGTCAGAGGCTTCTAAAAGCATTTCTTCCTGCAACCTCTTAAGGTTGTAGAAAAAATGCTTTTAAAAGTTTAAAAAAAAAAAAGTTGCCCACGCCCACCCAGTCACATTATCCCACCACCAGCAAGCCACATCCACAGAATCGGTAGTAACAAATTTTGGACTTCACTCCTGCTTCCAACTCTGTTATTCGGTTATGCATGGCTTAGCTCAGGGATGCCTAACCTTTTTGCCATCGCGTGCCAAAAGTGGGGGAAGAGCAGGGGGATTGTGCATGTGCGTGCCCACACCCATAATTCAATGCCCATCCGTGCCCTGCCCTCCCGCGCACATGCATGTGCTCCCCCGCTTTTGGCACAGTGGGCCCATTTTTCACTCCCCAGGCTCCAGAAGCTTTCTAGGAGCCTGGAGAGGGCAAAAACGGCCTTCCTCAACACCCCCTGGAGGCCCTCTGGAGGCTGCAAATAGCCCATTTCCCAACTTCCAGTGGGTCTGGAAGGCCTGAAAGTCAGCTGGGCGGCAGGCACGTGTGCTGGAACTGAGCTAGGGCAACACTCATGTGCCCTCAGATATAGCTCCGCCTGCCACCTGTGCCATAGGTTCGCCATCACAGGCTTAGCTCATAGCTTCAATGAGCTGCACAAACCCCTTCACCACGACAAGGCTCTGATGCATGAAGGCATCTTAGTTTTTCAAGATATCCAACTCATATTCTCGATTCAGTTCAACCCTTTTGACAGAAAGTGGAAAAAAGAATGTTGATTTTTATTCCTCTGTTAAAAAGTTAATATGTTTCTGTTAACTCATTAATGTTTATCATAATTTATATTAAAATCCTCTGTATTATTTCAATTTTTTTAACCTAAAGGGAGAAAACACTTTTTTTAGTTTTGATATTTTACTAACTTTAAAAAGTAAAATATATAAAGGAGAAAAAAAAGGAGAAAAAAAGAAGACCCTTCATTTTAAACCCAAAACACAATACTACATTAGAACTTTCAGTCAATTATATATATCACACCAATTAACTCCAATTAACTCATTGAATTTGGATCTCTCTCTTGAGTTTATCCTCATGGAATGCATCTTTTTCTTTTATTTTCAAATTTAGTCAATTTTGCAAACTTTGGGAATTATTCAGCATTACGTAAAAAGATAGAGGACATACATTTACAAACTCATTTTATACATATAAAACTAATTTAAAGCTTTCTTTCAATATCAAACTTGTAAAAGTCCATCCTAACTAATTAAATCATTAAATTTAAATTCAGAGCCCAAACTTTGATTATAGGACCATGGGTGTCCATGTGTCCGTCTGCAGTGGCTGTAACAGTTAAAGGTTGTAACTTGAGGTACAAGCCTGTGTAGCTTACACTCCTTTACATATAGAAATAGCATAACCTGAAGGGATAACATTGCAGAAAAGGGCTATGCGTTACTAATTAAAAAATGACTTGGTAACACTTTTCATACATTGGTCAAAAAGTAATTGTAGCACTAGCAAAAGATTCAGCCATTGCAGTGGATATTAGTTGTATTAGTAGAAACTGTATTTCTCCCAGTTTTCCTTTAAATATTGACAGGTGACATGCGTAGTAGTTAATAGTAATAATATATGTTCTGCTATTTTATCTCTTAAGGGTCTAAGGAGAAGATTTTAGGAGAACTGACCAACTGAATAGAGGAGGCAGCATATGAATCACTGGAGTGAATGAAAAAGAAATAAGTGTTGACATATAGA
This sequence comes from Masticophis lateralis, assembly GCA_030761175.1. Classification (NCBI taxonomy): domain Eukaryota; kingdom Metazoa; phylum Chordata; class Lepidosauria; order Squamata; family Colubridae; genus Masticophis; species Masticophis lateralis. The sequence continues at coordinate 28,731,323 of JAUDYJ010000002.1, read as the reverse complement.
GAAAAATTACACAGATATTATGGTCTCCTAACTGGGTCCCAAATTATAACTTATTTATTTATTTAATTTGATTTGTATGCCACCCTATCTCCATAGGACTCAGGGCGGCTCACAACAATTCAAATCAAACCAGATAAAAACATATTAAAATACAAATTAAACATACGTTAAAACTCACTAAAATAATCAAACTAATGAAACCTGGGAAAGGAATCTGAATCTAAAAAGACACATGTTTTTGGGTGTTATTATTATTCTTCGTATTTTATTATTCATATTTCTATGCCGAGCACTTTCTGAGGACTCTGGGCGGCTTACACCAAAGACAGTATACTAAATATAGCATACTGCCCCCAACAATCTGGGTCCTCATTTTACCCACCTCGGAAGGATGGAAGGCTGAGTCGACCTTGAGCTGGTGAGATTTGATCCGCTGATCTGCTGAACTAGCAGTCAGCTGAAGTAGCTGCAGTACTGCACCCTAACCACTGCGCCACCTCGGCTTTTGTGCATGGATTGGTGTTTGTGGGTGTTGCTAAATGGAAAGCTTTTCAATTACTCATTCTAGATTTTAGTGTCTCTGTTAGGCTCTCACCCTTCTTAGCTTTTGAAGACCAGCCAAGATCAACAGATTCTCAAATGAATTCAACCCTTTTAACAGAATGTAGATAATAGAATGTTGATTTTTTTTGCTTCTCTAATAAAAATTTGCCCAGTTTATTAACGGCCATAAAAAACCTTTGCATGACAAATTATTGTCTGCTGTATACTTTTTAAAAGGCTGTGTCTTATATCTAACAATAATTTTCCATCTTCTGTAAGCATCCTGGTCTTCCTTCTTGTGACAGTCCCATTTCTAATTCCAGATCATATAAATTTAGAAATGCAGAATATAGATGAAGAGCAAAATCTGCAACGCACTTCTCTCAATGGAAATGCAGGAGGACAAGAGGAAAAATCAGGTAGTAATAACGATGTCGAGAATTGGAAGCCATTCACCCATTTGAACTGTCCAAGCAACAGCCACCAGAACATATGGAGCAATACAAAACACATACCTTATCCTCGATTGGATTTTTAAAAACTCCTGCTGAATTTTAATCTCTCACAAGAAAGAGAGCAGGCGTTTAGAATCTGCTACAGGGGACAGCCTTAAAATAAATGTAATGAAATAAAGAAGCAAATGTGACTACAGAGAGAGGGACTAGTCCTAGTAAGCAGTAACAAGTCATTGACAAAAAGTATATAGTAAGTGACAAGATGAGGGAGCAGAAAATCAGCTTCAAACATACGAGAATATAGGTGTTTAGTATGGATCTGCCTGGGTATATTCCTTGTCCAGGATGCTGTAGAAAGGAGAAGAAAAATGGATTTGTTCCAAGGACCATTTGTAGCTTATCTCAAGCAATTAAATGTCTTAGGCCATTTTTACCTCACCTTTATGCAGACTTTGTGTAGTTTCTCTGCAGTACCATCAATTTATTTATTCATTTGTTTGTTTTATCCATTTATTCATTCATTCCATTCTCTATTCAAACAAGTGACTCTGGATGGCTTACAATTCTAAAGTTATGGAATATTTAAAATAATTAAAAACAATAAAACACTAAAAACATCCAGAAAATAAATACAAATAGCAGCCAACATAATTAATCAAAGGTAAAGGCAAGGAATGGTGCCAGTGGCAGGCTGCAACCGGTTTAACAACCAGTACGGTGAGCGCGTGTCTAGGGCGCTTGTGCGCAGTGCTAAAATTGGAGCTTTTTGAAGCTCAGCTGCTTACCTTCTAAGTCAGCCCCAGTAAGTAGAACAGCGGAGGGGCAGAAATCAGCTGTGACGTGCAATTCAGATGAGCTAGAAACAAAGAAATAAAGGACAGGATAGGGCTGGGGGAGGGGCAGCTGATTGTCGGAGCTGATTGTCAGCAGCCCATCACTGAATGGGGCCCTTACCCCAGGCCAAGTTCCAGACCCAGGTACCTAGCCAAGTTTTTAATGCCTTGTGCAAGGCCAACAGGGTTGAGGCCATTCTAATCTGCAAGGGAGAATAGCCCACAAGGCAGGGGCTACAACAGAGAAAGCCCACTTTTAGTTCCTGCCAGTCAACACTCTTGACGGGATCTGCAGCAGGCCTAATCCTGCTTCACCAGACCCCATTTTGTTTCATATTTCAATCTTCTTTTAACTGAACGAGATGAAATTCAATATAATCTGGGGGACCACATTTATTTACAAGAAGACCTCCAGATCCATCATTGACACTAAGGAGATCTTGCAAGTCTTCTTAGAAAGGAGAGGAAGAAAGGATAAAGATAAGATAAAATACAACAAGATGATAAGGTGGCAAGAACTAAGCAGTTTTATTTGCTCAGTTAGAACATGGTAGTTCAATTTATTTTCATCAGAATCAGACTGACATTTTGATTGACGCAAAGGGGACAACTATTGGCTTTGGAAATTAAAAGGCAAAAAGCAAGAAAATCTTAGCAACTTAGAAATGAGTATAATATTTTATTTAGGGATTTCTGCTCACCAGGATCCAGATTTCTTTCTACCTTCCTTTGATGCACCAGATGAGTGCTGATGAATCTTGTTTTTCTCTCTTTTTTTGTGCAGAACAGAAATCTTTGTCAGCTTGCTCTAAATACAGAAAGCCAATCATTGTCATTGTCATTGTCATTGTCATCCTCCTGATCATCATTTGTATCCTCGGTGCCCTTCTCACCATGCAAAATCAGAAGATCCAGGCAGTCCAAACCGGTATAAAAATTTATTACAAGCTTTAGCTGTCTACAAGAATCTGAATTACTAACGGCCAAAGCAAATTGGCTTTGGTGGTAGATAAGAGTCAAAGGCATTCAAGGTGGGCTGGGCTTAGATATCTTGTGGGTGGGAAGAGACTCAAGACTGTGTTTGACCCCTCCCTCGGGCTCAGCCTGCTACATTTCCTACATCTGGTTTATTACCAGGGTAAGAAATCTAGTCCCTAATCCTGTTCTCATGAAAAGCTTCTCCATGACTTCATGAAGCTGAATGACCTCTGCAGATGGGTTAGAAACATAGAATTGGCCTTGCCCTGCTTTTTAGTCTCTGCAATCTGCTTCATCTGGTCTAGGAAAACATCAGTTCCTTTGTTTGGAAAAAGTCTCAGTGTTTGGTTGAAAGTATCACTGAATCTTATTTTGTGAGTTTAATTCAGAAAAAATGAAATAAGCAAACGTGCATTTATTTATTTAGTGGTTTCCTTCCAAAAGCAATAATTGTGAAAAAGATGGGCCAAATGTCAAATAGGTTGACCAAATTAGTGGAACATCTCACAAAGAGATTCATAGCTGAATAAGTGGTTTCTTGGATTGAAATCCACCATGCAAATCACCGCTCAGATCCACAATCTCTATTAATCTGAGGATTATAGAATGGAAGTTGTTACAACAGCTAGAATATGGGTCTCCTTATCCAGATTGTGTTTTATTAGAAATCAGTAACAGGTTCTAATTTAGCAGGATGGTCCCATCCTACTTATAAGAATAAGACTGGATAAGTCAGTTTCTATTCTTTCCACCTCTTTTTGTTCTAGGAACCCCAGTGCCATTGAACTGCCAAAAGGATGCCATAAAACGTCTACCTCATCCATGTCCTCTTAACTGGATTGGACATCAAGGATACTGCTACAATGTGTCAGTAGAGGAAAAGAACTGGAATGAGAGCCAGAATTCCTGTATTTTACATAATGCTTCCCTGGCCAAAATTACAGAGGAGAACATGGTGAGTAATGTAACTGGTTTTGCCAGGATAAATCAGTTCCTTGAAATAATGTTGCATTATTTATGGTGCATGCTCTTTTACATACAGCATCCAGTTAAAAGATTTATTCCTAACACCAGTAAAAAAAAATCTCCTTAGATGCCCCTCCGGTCAAAAGCTTCAGGATCCTCTTAAACCTTCTCCAGGTTCCAAAGAATGCCAGCTTCACTAAGCACGCTCTGTTGACATAAAAAATTAAAAATTTCATTTCATTTTTCATTTTATTTGATTTATATACCGCCCTACTCCCGAAGGACTCAGGGCCGTGAACAACCAAACAATAAAAATACATAAATACAAAATTTAAAAAATAGCATAAAATCAAATTAAACACTTTGGCCCAAACAAAACACCCCAATAATTTAAAACCAATTTAAAATTGTACATATTAAAAGAGGGAAAAAGATTAGGCCAGGCCCACCTAGTGAAATAAAAAAGTCTTAAGAGCATGGCGGAAGGTGCACAGATCCGGGATCCTCCGTATCTCCAGGGGGAGCTCATTCCAGATAGGTGCCCCCACAGAGAAGACTCTCCCCCTGGGGGCTGCCAGTTGGCATTGTTTGGCTGATGGCACCCTGAGGAGCCCCTCTCTATGAGAGCATACTGGCTGGTGGGAGGCTATTGGTGGTAGTATGCAGTCCTGTAGATAACCAGGTCCTAAACCATGGAGCACTTTAAAGGTGGTAACCAAAACCTTGAAGTGCACCCGGAAGACAACCAGGAGCCAGTGCAGCTCGCGCAAGAGAGGTGTTACATGGGAACACCATGTCGCTCCCATTACCAACGCGTGGCCGCACTCTGCGCCAGTTGGAGCCTCCGGGTGCTCCTCAAGGGGAGCCCCATGTAGAGAGTGTTACAGTAGTCCAGGTGGGAGGTGATGAGGGCAAGAGTGACTGTGTAGAGAGGCCCGATCCAGAAAGGAACGCAACTGGCGGATCAGGCGAACCTGATGAAAAATCCTCCCGGTCGTGGCCGTCAAATGCCCTTCTAAAGACAGCCGTGAATCCAGGAGGACGCCCAAGTTGCGAGCCCTCTCCGTGGGGGCCATTGTTTCACCCCCAATAGTCAGTGATGGCACCAGCTGACTATATCAGGACGTCGGAAACCACAGCCACTTGGTCTTGGATGGGTTGAGCCTGAGTCTGTTCCTCAAAATTCAAGAATATTGCTCTAAACATTATTGAATTAAGTCAGTCATCACTTGTTTCATTTCTTGCTGCATAGAAACTTGGAAACATCTAATAATCTCAGAGGCAAAGATAGAACCAGGAAGCCAAAAATAAAATGGTAGACATTACCAAGATCCATTCTAGGAAGAGCAGAGTTTTTTTTTTTACCTTCTACAAAAGGTTTAAAAATCACTTCAAAAAAAAATAAACAAGGTTCTCCCGTTTTGCCTCTCACTAAAGGAATTACTAGCTGGGTTTTATTAGGGTTCAAATACCTTGTTACTTTTTTTTAGCCTATATGTAAGCTCAGAACTTAAACTAGGAATCTAACAAAGCAACGTTCTAACATGCACCATTTTTTAAAGGGTATTATGAGAATGTTCACAAGAGACCGTTTTTTTTGGATTGGCCTCAAGACAGAACCCGATCAACCCTGGAAGTGGCTAGATGGAGAAAATGCCACGTGAGTCTTCCTCTTTCCTTTTCAGTTGGCAAGAGCTGAAAGTAAAATTCCTCCATTGAGGCTCTGTGCAGCTCCGGACTGATCTCAGAAAGAGCCCTCTGGCTGCCAGTATTCAGGCGTTGCCCTCTAAAAAGATTTGGCTCTACTGACGTAGTTAAACATGTATTACGAGGAGTCCTCGACTTCTAGCCATTCATTTAATGACTATTCAAAGTTATAACAGAACTGGAAAAAAAAATATGATCAGTCTTTGCAGTTACAGCCATTGCAGCATCCCCCATGGTCATATGATCAAAATTTGATCACATGGCAACTGATGTGTATTTATTTATTTATTTTATTTTTTTATTTATTCTATATGGCCACCCAACTCATTCATGGTGACTTTGGCCAACTTAACGAAATAAAACAACAATACTAAACCCTCACTGCCCTGGTGACAACAATCAAACCAACCCATTGTTCAGCTGTATATCTCTCCGGGGTCTCCACAGCTGTGAGAATGATTGCAGCATCCCAAGGTCATTGATCACCATTTGCGACCTTCCCAGCTGGTTTCCAACAAGCAAAGTCAAGAAGGGAACCTGATTTGCTTAAAACCACATGATTCACATAGCCATTGCAGGGATCTACTTAACAATTGTGGCAAAAAAGGTCACAAAATCAGACATAATTCACTTACGTGAGGGGCTTGGTGTTGTCTGAGCTCCTAACTCACTTAACAATCATCTTGCTTAGCAATGTAAATATCTAGTCCTGATAGTGGCTGCAAGTCAAGGACTGCCTATATAATTGTCATGTTCAGAATCCCACTTGGAATTGAGTCCAGAATGCTGAGCTCTGGGGACACAGATCTTCTGAACACGTCCCAATAAACGAATTGGGGAACAATGTGCCGAATCATCTTTAATCAAGAATTAAAGATAGTATCCAGGCCCTGTCCTAATGTCCACAAGTCAATCTGTGGGATAGATAACCTCCTGAATAACTTGGAGAGCTGCTACTACTTACAGCTCTCTTACAGTAGTAATACAGCTACTACTTACAGTAAACTACCTTGGAGTTTCCCAGCGTGGTCCCTTCTGATTAGGTTGCGCTGCAACTTCTATTATTCTCAGTCTTTGTATCCAAGGGTAGGAAATATGGTAGCTATGGTCCAGTCCAGCATTTCTAGAGGGCACCAGGCCAGGCAAGGCTCAGGTAGATGAACTGCAATTTCAGGACCCCTTTGGTAACTCTTATCTGGGAGGTTATCTTCACTGCCTAATTTCTGCTTCTGTTACAGGGTGAAAATCATGGGGAATGGAGGAGATTGTGCTTTTTTGGACAACGATGTTGCATTCATGTCAGTGAGATGCAGCAGTAAGCACTACTACATGTGCCAAAAAGAAATGCTCCTAAGCATTTCCTGAAAGAGAACTGGAAATATAGCTAGTTCTTGACTTAACAACAGTTCATTTAGTGACCATTCAAAGTTACAACAGCACTGAAAAAAGTGACTTACCATTTTTCAGACTTATAATGGTCACAAGTTTAAAATTCAGGTGCTGAGCAAGAGCCTGTGATCACCTTCTGTGGCCTTCCGACAAGCAAAGTCAACGGGGACAAGTGAAGATGCACTTACCAACCATGTTGCTGACTTAACAACTGCAGTGACTCCCTTAACAAGTGTGACAAAGTTTGCAAAATGGGACCAAAATCGCTTAACAATTGACCTGCTTAGCATTAGAAATTTTGGACTCAATTGTGGTCGTCCGTCGAGGACTACCTGTTGTCAGACCTGGAAGCCATCTTTTGCATTTGGGCATTTGCAGTTACATGATCCCGACTTTCAGCCTTTTTTGCACAAAAAACACCCATTTGGGAAGCTGGATTCACTTTACTGGGTGATTCACTTAACTGTGGTGGCCCACTGTAAAAATGGTTGTAAAATTGGGCCTGACTCGGGTTATGACACTAATCACTTACGATGAAAATTCTGTTCCTAATTGTGATAGAGAATTAACAGGAATTACATGCAATTAGGAATTACTGCTCAATTAGGAAGTTGAGGACCCAGATTGTTGGGGGCCATATGCTGACTCTATAAACCGCTTAGAGAGGGCTGTAAAAGCACTATGAAGCAGTATATAAGTCTAAGTGCTATTGTTAATTGTAAGTTTTACAATTACAGGACCATCATGGCGGCCATAGGCCTATCCCAAAACAGTGGGGCAGGCTTCGAAACTCATGCACCAGTTACGGTTTTCTTGTCTTGAGTAGTAGCAATGTGATCTGAAAGGAAAACTTTTTTTATCGTGTCTCCCCGCCCCCCTCCATCATGGCCAAATCATTCTCTGGTGACCAAAACACTATATAGTATAAACGATGGTAATGATCATGATAAACAGATAGCTCTCAACTTAATAGTGACCATTGACATAAGTTATAATGGCACAGAAAAAAGTGACATGATCATTTTTCACACTTATTTATTATTTATTTATTTATTGGTTCGATTTATATGCCTCCCTTCTCCAGAGACTCAGGGAGGCTTACAATGCGTTAAGCAATAGCCTTCATACTTTTGTATATACTTGCTTAGTAGGGCTTTTGCCCACCCCCCAAGTGGTGTTCTTTTTTATACAAAGTCAGCTTATTGCCCCCACAATCTGGGTCCTCATTTTACCCTTGGTAGCAGCCCCATGATCATTTGATAAAAATTCAGGCCCTTGGCAACTGTCTCATACTTAAGTTGTCAAAATAATAAAGATAAATAAATAAAAATAAATTAAACCCCAGAGATGGCATGATTCTGTTTATTGTGTTCCAGCTCAGAAAAACAAATTCTGCTTCTTGGCCTTTACTCGAACATAAATACGCCGTAACAAAACTTTATTGCTATTCAGCAGAAACAAAGACAAAATCCTTACTTGGAGTCTTTGTGGGCCATAAAGAAGATTGGTTTAATGTCATATACCCATCTACATGCTTTCAAGATGGAGTGCATCAAATGATAGTTTTGGTCTTCAGGCTGCAAAGGAAATGTCTTTTTTACCATCTGAAGTGTGAAACCACAAGGAAATATCTCAGAAGAGTTCTTGCACCAATGAGAATCCTGCATACCAACCACACCAGATATAAAGGGTTAGCAGACCATCTTTTTAATAAAGGATTTTCCTTTATTAGCCTTCCAATGTGGCATCTCCATTGGTCTTGAATATCCAGGGTATCTGTCCAGCCTCACAGAAAACAACACAGATTTCAGGAAAGTCTAATGGTGTAGGCAAGTAAACACAGAATCCTGGAGACTGTAAGAGGAATTTCCTCATTTTTAGAGAATTAATCATTTAATTAATTTTGGAATGATTTGAAATGCTGCTTCCCAGGTTTTCTGCTCCTAGAGCTAAGATGTGGCTTATGAGGTAAAAGTTCCCCTCGCACATATGTGCTTGTCATTCCCGGCTCTAGGGGGCGGTGCTCATCTTCATTTCAAAGCCGAAGAGCCAGCCCTGTCCAAAGATGCCTCCGTGGTCATGTGGCCGGCATGACTAAATGCCAAAGGCGCACGGAACACTGTTACCTTCCCACCAAAGATGGTCCCTATTTTTCTACTTCCATTTTTTTATGTGCTTTCAAACTGCTAGGTTGGCAGAAGCTGGGACAAGTAACTGGAACTCACCCCATCCCAAGCTACCATTGAAGAGACTAAATGAAATCTGTATGATAGTTTCTTGGCCACCTGGGTGAGACGTGACTTTGGGGCCACTTAGATAAGACTTCAACCGCATTCAGACAATCAATTTGGTTTAGTGCTTAACACAACCAGCTAGAAAGCAGGAGGCCGTGAGTTTAAGTCCCACCTTAAGTCATGAATGCCATCTGGGCAACTTTGGCCCAGTCATTCATTCCAACCTACCTCGCAGGGCGGCTGTGGGGAAAATCGGAGGAGGAAGGTGTGTTGGCTGTGTTTGTCAATCATAATTGTTATTCGTTATTTGGAATTGGAATATTCTTTATTAGCCAAGTTTGATTGGACACACAAGGAATTTGTCTCCGGTGCGTAAGCTTTCAGTTACATACAAATAATGAAGTGATAAGCTATAGATCATAAATCATAAGACAGATACAAGAAGTGATAAATAGGAGAAGGAAAGATGAGAAGATAATAGCAATTCAGCCCTACTACATGGGTAACTATCTTTAGGCATAAGCCAGTGCTGTAGAATGTTTTAGATGTTTTAATATATTGATGGCATGGGAAAAAAATATGGGGGAATATGGGCATGGGGAAAAAATATATGACTAGTTGTTTTGGCATACAATGCCCTATACTGGCATCCTGAAAGAGAAGTTGAAACAGTTTATGTTCAGGATGTGAGGAGTCCACAGATATTTTTCTCAACTCTCTTTCTAGCTAGTGCAGTATACAGGTCCTCAAAACAAATATTAAGGTTTGGTGTGATGTAGATTGAGTCAGATAATAAGCCAAAGAGAAGATTTCTGAAGGCTTTACAATGAGAAACTATTTGGAAGGAGAAATGAGAAAGGATCAGTTGCCTTGATCTGTTGCTGAAGAGTGAAATTGCTCCTTCGCTTTCTCTTTTCTGAAAAATGAAGTTGCTGCCTTCGAAACAGAAATTTATCTTACATATTTTGATAAATAAAAAGCGTGGTAAGCGTTGGAAACAAAGCAGACTGGTTCCTCACTGGTCTCACAGCACTTCCTGTACGATCTTGTGGCCCACCTCCAGAAAGTCATGGTTGGGGCGCCTCAGGCTGCTCATATCAAGAAGGGTTGCTACAAAAGCACTCTTCCTCCTTGAGATTAAACTAGTAGCTGGAGTAACAATGAAGGAAGACAGCAGTAACTTTTACTTGAATTACCGGCCAAACAGAATGCAAAGGAGACTCAAGCAATCTCAGCTGCAAGGTAAGCTATGGCTTATTTATAGTTATTGGGTGCTTCTAAGCGGATGGTTTTGATGGCCTCAGTACAAATATCTTCGTGGGGATCTCAACAATAAGGAAAAGAATGTAATTGCCAACTTCTCTTTTGATCAGGTATCTTATTGATGCAATCTATTGTATGAGACCACCTTTCACACATTCAGCCTTTTCACTGCTCCACAAGGGAAGACTTCGTATTTTCAGCAGGATGACAAAATAATAGAGTTGGAAGGGATCTTGGGAGTCTTCTAATCCAACTCTCTGCTCAAGCAGGAGACCTTATGCCGATTCAGACAAATGGTTGTCTAATCTCTTTTAAAAATCTCCAGTGATGGAGCACCCACAACTGATTAAATGGTGGTCTCTAATAATGCTCCGCAACTAGTAATGAGCAGTGAAGAAAGTCTGTTTTCTAATTCTAGTGTGTTTCATGGCATAAATCACTTTATTTTAAAATAATATATTGTCTTCCATGCTTTGTCTCCAGGGCTTTCACATGAGTATATGTACAAGTAATCCTCACCTTACGGCTACAATTGAGCCCAAAATTTATGTTGCTCAGTGAGAAAATTTGTTAAGTGAGGTTTGCCCCATTTTATGACTTTTTCTGTCGTAGTTGTTAAGTGAATCATTGCAGTTGTTAAATTAGTAACACGGTTGTTAAGCGAATCTGGCTTCTGCATTGACTTCGCTTGTCAGAAGGTTGCAAAAGGGGATCGCATGACCCCAGGTCATTGCCATCGTCGTAAATATGAATAAGTTTCCAAGCATCAGAATTCTGATCACGAGACCAAGGAGATGCTGCAATGGTCGTTAAGTGTGAAAAACAGTCATAAGTCACTTTTTTCAATGTGTTTGTTACTTTGAACAGTCACTAAAGGAACTGTTCTAATTTAAGGACTACCTGTATATGTACCCTGTTTTCCCCAAAATAAGACATCCCCTGATAATAAGCCCAATTGGGCTTTTGAGCGTTTGGCAATAAAGCCAAGCGCTTATTTCAGGGTTCAAAAAAATATAAGACGGTCTTATTTTTGGGGAAACACGGTATATGTTTGCATACATCTCTCTGTCCCTCTCTCACCCTCCCTCCCTCCCTCCCTCCCTCTCTGTGTCTCTTTCTCTGTATTTGTGTGTGTGTATGTATGTATACACACACATGGTTTTATTTTAATCTTCGTGTGTGTGACAGAGAAATATCAGTTATAACTTTACGATGTAAAGTTAACATGTCGTATTTCAGTATAATAATAATAATAATAATAATAATAATAATAATAATAATAATAATAATAATAATAATAATTTTATTTCTATACCGCCCCTCTCCCGAAGGACTTGGAGCGGTGTACAGCCTGATTAAAAGCACAAAGACAGACAAAATTTAAAAATAAAAATATTAAATAATTTGGCTCAAATATAAAACCCCAATTTAAAATCCCGCATTTAAAACCAATTTAAAATCTTTACATTGATAGCCCGGCCTGGTGGAACAGCAAGGTTTTGAGGGCACAGCGAAATACACGGAGGTCAGAGATCTTACACATTTCTGGGGGTAGTTCATTCCAAAGGGCAGGGGCTCCCATAGAGAAGGCCCTCCCTCTGGATGCTGCCAGCCGACATAATTTGGCCGATGGCACCCTGAGGAGACCCTCTCTGTGGGAGCGGACTGGCCGGTGGGAGGCTACTGGTGGCAGAAGACGGTTTGGAAGATACCCATTCTATATTATCAATATAGAACTTCAGTTAGCACTCAGTTAACACTCCAAGTTCTTGAAAAAAGTTCTTAAAAGTGAGTTCAGTTTTAAACAGTTATAAATTTCCAGCACTTGCTATTCAGGGTTTATTGATACTTGTAGAACAGAATAATCCAGACTTCTCCACCAAATCTTTTGGAATATCATCCCCCACCCACAAGGTCATCGTTGCCCAATACAGCCACAAGTTATAATCTGAAATATCTGAAGCTATCAAATTATGGAAGACTGGGAGAAAAGAAATCAGATTTCTTTGATACAGAAGGACTATCAAAAACAGCAGGCACGTTATGAACAATGGCTATGAAGAATGCAAACTTTTATTTTTATGTAGGAAAGAAAAGGTCAAATTAAACATAGAAAATAATACGGCAGGAGTTATACTTTCAATGTGGAGACAGGACTTCATGGTTTAAACTACTAGACCATTCTGTTGCTAGTTCATCCCTTATTTTATATTAAGGAATGGTATCCTGAGTATCCATTAGCCTCCTACGCCACTCCTGAGCCTGAGTGGCATAGGAGGCTAATGCCTCCTATTAAGGCAGCATGTAACATCCAGCTGTCTGCAATTACACCAGTTCGAAACTCACCAGGCTCAAGGTCGACTCAGCCTTCCATCCTTTCTAAGGTGGGTAAATTGAGGACCCAATTTGTGGGAGCAATAACCTGACTTTGTATAAATATACAAAAAAGTATGAAGGCTATTGCTTAACGCATTGTAAGCCGCCCTGAGTCTCCGGAGAAGGGCGGCATATAAATCAAATTAAAAAAAAAAAAATGGAAGAAAGCAGAATCTGAGCTAGCAGAAAGGTAATCCTCGATTTATGATCACAATTAGGAGCAGAACATCGGCTGCTAAGCAAGTCAGCTGTTAAGTGAGTCGTGCCTGATTTTACAAACTTTTTTTGACATGGTTGTGAAGTGATGCTGCAACCATCCTAAATGCATGCCGGTTATCAATGAGAGACAGTTGTAACACACTTTTTTCCAGCTTCCAACTTTTTGAACGGCAACATTGAATGGTTGCTAATGGTTTTTAAGTCAAGGGCTACCAATACTTTAGTTGAGTTACATGTACCGTGTTTCCCCGAAAACAAGACCCTGTCTTATATTTTTTTGAACCCTGAAATAAGCGCTTGGCCTTATTGCCATGTGCTCAAAAGCCCGATTGGTCTTATTATCAGGGGAAGTCTTATTTTGGGGGAAACAGAGTACATTAGTTGAGCTACCAAAAACACAACTGAAGAGGACTATCACAGGGGTCTTCCTTAAGATTTTATAATCCTTTGCTGTTGTTAGCTGTGAAGCCATGTGCGACCCATCGCGACCCCATGGACAACGTTCCTCCAGGCCTTCCTGTCCTCTACCATCCTCTGGAGTCCATTTAAGCTCACGCCTACTGCTTCAGTGACTCCATCCAGCCACCTTGTTCTCTGTCGTCCCTTTCTTCTTTTGCCTCCATTCTTTCCCAGCATTAGGCTCTTCTCCAGTGAGTTCTTCTTTCTCATTAGGCGGCCAGAGTATTTGAGTTTCATCTTCAGGATCTGGCCTTCTAAAGACCAATCAGGGTTGATCTCCTCTAGGATTTAATCCTTAAAATTTTATGATTTGGTGCTCCGGAATCCATAATCATGTAGAGAAGTCTCAGGGACAAAGAGGTCTCCTTCTCCAGACCAGCACCACGAGACACAGCTAATGGAAGTAGCTCATCTCTCCTTTGAACCTTTCTTCATCATAAAGCCTGGGCAGACTCAGAATAACTGCATGATATTTGCACAACATTGGAAGAGTGAAGAGATTCTGATTGAGGAGAAGGTGATTAGGAAAATATTAGAATGTGCAGAAATGAATATATTAACATTAGCAATTAAAGAGAAAGAACAAACTGAATATTATATGATATGGGAAGTATTTTATCAATGGTTAGAGAGTAAAAAGGGAAACTGGAAATAAAAGAAGAAGATTAAAGAAGAAAAGAAAACATGTCAAGCTAGAGGTATAAATAAGAAGATAATCGTTAGTATTAGAATGAGGAGGATAATTATGTGTAATGTTATTACTGTATTTTCACTAGAAGACACGTTAAGAGGAAAAATGAATAGGCTTACAATGTTTAACTGTTTAACATCTTACAATTTTAAGATTAGAGAATTATATTAAGTGAATGACGTTGTAAATGTTGAAGGTTGGCACATAGAGATATTTGAATCCAGACAACACATTGTTTACAGAAAGATGGGATATTTGTATTTTGAAAAAAAAAGAAAATAACTGCACGGAGCCCCCATGTCTGTTCTGACAGGAACTTGGTTTTTCAGATCCTCAACCAGCCAGCCAGAGAACTACTTTCTCTTTTCAGCCTTGAGTTAATTTTTTTTCTTTGTTTTCACATACACACGCACACACACACCCCGCACCCAGCTTGGACCACTCACTTCCTCTCCAGTTTGGTTCCTTCACAGATTTCTGTGAAATTAAAAATAAGGTGAAGTCTATCTGAGCCATTTTCAGCTCTTTAGAGTAAGGGTGGGATATAAGGCTGGATAAAGATCAACTGATGCCCTACAGTTCAACAATGGTGCCCTTGTATTGACTCTTCCATTGATCAATGGACAAGACAGTCAGACTCAATACATGCTGAAAGTAAAACAAGATTATAAATTCAGTTTTCTTCCAGGCCATCCCCCAGATTGCACCCCATATAGGGCTGGGTTTCACTTACCTTTGCTACCGGTTCGCTTGCGTGCCCGCGCCCCGTCTGCGCATACGCAGAAACTTCTGCACATGTGCAGATCGTATTTGATGATGTCTGGGCGGAGCCTCCCACCGCCGCTGCTACAGGTTTGCCTGAACCGGGACGAACTGGTAGCAACTCACCACTGACCTCACAGCTGTATTCATTTAAAACTTTTATTTTTTTATTTAGAACATTTATATGGCCACCCAACTCACTCAGGAAGCCTACAGAATATACTGTATTTTCCTGCGTATAAGACTACTTTCTAACACACAAAAATCTTCTCAAAAGTCGGGGGTCGTCTTATACGCCGGGTCTCATTCTCCTGTAACCAGGCAGACCAGCCCATAAGGCTCTGACGAGCCTTAAATGGCTCTGAGGAGGGTCGTCTTTTACGCCCAGTCGTCTTATACGCCGGAAAATATGGTATTTATTGAACATTGTGGGCAAAGTATTTACTGATATCTAGGCCATTAGAAAAACATGGACATGTTTTTCAACACTTTTTAATGTGTTTTAATAACTTTATTACACTGTAATGGAAAAGTGGAACCACAAAAATTTATGAAAATTAAAGTTGAGTGTGGCAGTGGAAGAGTTAAGAACATGATGGCTAGAGGAAGAAATGTGTACCCTAAACGTGCTTATTTTGCTTAATGATTAAGCCAAGGCAGGTGGGATACAAATATATGCATAAATATATTATTTGGGGGAAAATATTATTCATAACAAAGTGTGAAACATTTGCAAATTTCGTACACCTCCATTCTTTCCTTTCAAATGTTTCTGTGGTGGGCTTTTCATAAAGTCCTGATATGACTAAGTCAAATATATGAAAGGAAAGAAGAAATTTAACGCTGGACTGAACTGTCAAGGCTGAGTTCTGTACATTATTTCCTTTCAAATTTAGATTAATTTTCCAGCAACTGCATATTTTATTAGTAAATGTGTTGTAGCCAGCCTCGCCATACCAGCTTTTAAGGTCAACTAACTTTTAAAAATAGAATTTGTGGGTCATCAACTGGAAATAATTGCAGAATAGCAGATTATAAGGTAAGAATAAGTAGAAACAGCACGCCTCTGACAATATGGTCCTTCTAGGAATTTGTAATTTGTCCCAGAATCAAACTCTCAGATTTTCAAACATTTTCTGTCAGTGATATTTTTCAGATGCAAGTACTTTGAGTAAAGTTTCACTTATGGGATGATTCATTTGTCACTTTCTTAGTTTTCATTTTCCCTTGAGAGATTAGCAACAATGATGCCCAGTTCTTTACTCTTGCTGGTAAACTGAAAAGGACAGAGTAAACTAAGAGTAATCTACAATGGGAGAAGGCCTGGGAAGGGGTAGTGTTTTTTTAAAATATTTTTATCCCACCCTTTATATGGTGGGATAAAAATCTTATTGATATATTTATCACTTTGTTGTTTGTATGTACACTGAGAGCTTATACACCAGAGACAAATTATTTATGTGGCCAATAAAGAATTCTCTCTCTCTCTCTCTCTCTTCCTCTCTCTGTCTGTCTGTCTATATCTATCTATCTATCTATCTATCTATCTATCTATCTATCTATCTATCTATCTATCTATCTATCTATCATCTTCTATCATCTTTCTAGCGATCTACCTACCTATTTATCTTCCTCCTCCTCCTCCTCCCTCTTCTTCTTCTATATCTCTATCATCTATCTCTATCTTTCTATCATTTATCTGTTATCTACCATCTGTCTGTCTGACTGTATCTATCTACTCCTCTCTCTCTCTCCTCTCTCTCCCCCTCCCTCTCTCATCTATCTATCTACCTATCTATCTACCTATCTAACTAGCCAACTTCCACAAGCAACATCAATGGAGGGACCCATATTCACTTAATGACTATATGAGCCACTTAACAACTGCAATTATTCGTTTTAAGAACCATTGCAAATAGAGTCATAACATCGAATGAGACTCACTTGACTGCCCTGCTTAGCAATGGCAGTAGGAGCTAGACTTATATATTGCTGCACAGTGCTTTAGAATCCTCTCTTAAGTCACTTTTTTTCAGTGCCATTGTAACTTTTAACGATCACTAAATGAATTATTGTAAATCATGGACTACCTATATAGAGGTCTTATTTTCCTTGTTCACTTCTTTCCTTATTTCTGCGTTTCCAGATTTCTTGGTGGAACATCCTCGGTGTCACTGCTTCCTGGTAGGATCTGGATGTACTATAATCCTCATTCTTGTGGCAGCCCTCACAGCCCTGGGGATCTTGGGTGAGTTATTTGAAACTTGATATTTTCCATGAATGCGTATATTGTACATACACGAATCATTTTTAACAAATTTATTTTAAAAATAAATGCATTATTTATCATTTAAAATGCGAAGACTGGCCATCCCCAAGTGCCTTTGGGCAGCACGCAAGGATGAAAAGAGAGAAAAAGATTTTTAAAACCACAAATAGAAGATAGTTGTTTTTCTCCCCTGATGAGAAAAAACACAAACCATTAACATAGCATTGTTCAAAGTGGATATACATTTTTCAGGGCTTCAAGGCTTTGCTTTTTTCTTTTTCTTTTTTAAGGATAGCAAGGTTGGGATTGCAGACTTCAATAGGAAATTATCATTCCAAAAAGGAGGTGGTGGAATGGAGAAAGCAACATTGACAAATTATGTGTTCTAAATCAGAGGTGGGTTTCAGCAGGTTCTGACCAGTTCTGGAGAACCGGTAGTGGAAATTTTGAGTAGTTCAGAGAACTGGTAAATACCACCTCTGACTGGCCCCACCCCATCTATTCTCTGCCATCCAAGTCCCAGCTGATTGGGAGGGAATGGAGATTTTACAGTATCCTTCCACTGTCACGCCCACCAAGGCATGCCCACCATGCAATGCCACACCCACCAAGCCATGCCCACAGAACTGGTAGTAAATTTTTTTTGAATCCCACCACTGTTCTAAATGAATCGCTGCCAGTGTAAATACAGTGTTAATCCTTGATTTACAATAGTTTATTTAGTGACCATTCGAAGTTACAACAGCACCAGGGGTGGTATTCACTTACTCTTCACTACCGGTTCGCAAACGTGAGTGCGTATGTGCCACTTCTGCACATGCACAGGACCTTCCACGCATGCGCAGAGTGTCAAAAACAGGATGTGATGATGTCCGGACGGGAGGAGGTGGAGCCTCCTGCCACCGCCAATACTGCTTCACCCACACCGGATAGAACCGGCTGAATACCACCACTGAACAGCACTGAAAAAAGTGACTTATGACCATTTTTCACACTTACGACCATTGCAGCAACTCTTGGTCATGTGATCAAAATTCGGATGCTTGGCAACTGACTCACATTTATGACGGTTATGGTGTCCCGGGATCATGTGATCACCTTTTGCGACCTTTTGTCAAGCAAAGTTAATGAGGCAGCCAGATTTACTTAACAACTGTGCTACTAAGTTCACAACTGCTCTGATTCACTTAACTGTGGCAAGAAATGTCCTACAATGGGGCAAACCCATTTAACAACTGTCTCATTTAGCAACAGAAATGTTGGGTTCAATTGTGGTTGTAAGTCGAGGATTCTTCAGGGTGCGTTTCAAGGTACTAGTCACCGTCTTCAAAGAGCTCCATGGCTTAGGACCGGGATACTTACAGGATCGCCTTCTGCCACCGAATATCTCCCACCATCCGATACACTCTCACAGAGAGGGTCTCCTCAGGGTGCCGTCGGCCAGACAATGTTGGCTGGTGATCCCCAGGGGGAGAGCCTTCTCTGTGGGGGCTCCTGCCCTATGGAATGAACTGCCCCCGGATATAAGAAGGATTCCCGACCTCTGTGCCTTCTGTCAGGCTCTGAAGACTCTGTTGTTTCACCAAGCCGGCCTGAACAAATAGATAAATTTTAAAGGGGTTTTAATTAGTTTTAAAGGGGTTTTAGTAAAGGGTTTTAAATAATGGCCAAATTGTTTTAAATTATTTTAATACTTTTAATTTTTGTGTTGAGTTATTTTAATATGGCTGTAAACTGCCCTGAGTCCTTCGGGAGAAGAGCGATATAGAAATGTAATAAACTAACTAACTAACTAACTAACTAACTAACTAACTAACTAACTAACTAACTATCTGTATATTTCCTATATCATACGAAAAGAGCATAAGAAAGAGAAGAATGGATGGAGATCAAGGTAGTTGATCAGTAGCAATAGCGATAGCACTTAGACTTATATACTGCTTCACAGTGCTTTACAGCCCTCTCTAAGCGGATTATAGAGCCAGCCTATTGCCCCCAACAATCTGGGTCCTCATTTTACCCACCTCAGAAGGATAGAAGGCTGAGTTCAACCTTGAGCTTGGTGAGATTCGAACTGCTAAATTGCAGGCAGCCGGCAGGCAGCAGAAGTAGCCTGCAGAGCGGTATTCCTTTTTTTTGGGGGGGGGGAATATTTTTTTTTATTTTCAAACAAAAACAACATAAAAACATCATCCTTTCAAACAATTACAGACAGTGTTTTGGTTGGTTAAGATCCTTTCACGCTCCCAAAATCTTCAAGATATCAATATATGACACATGTTTCTTTTCCCTTTAAAAAAACCCAAATTTTTACACATGTAATCTTAATTTCATTTCATATATCATATTTCATCTCCATATTTTATTATCTATCCATTGATAAAATAAGTCCCATATCATATATTGTTTATCTTCCTGTTCTCTTATTTCAAATGTCAATTTATTTTTTTCAGCACAATCCGTTTTCTTAATAATTTCTTCATCAGTTAATATCTTCTCTCCTTTCCAATTTTTAGCAAATACAATTCTAGCTGCTGTTAAAACATTCACAATTAAATATTACAATTCTTCATTAAATGTCTCTGATAAGATCCCCGCAGAGCTGCATTCTAACCGCTGGGCCACCATAGCTCTCCAGTAGATGGAGAGATGGACGGAGACAAGGGGGGTGGGGTCACTCTTCAGCAGGAGTGTCAAATTCACAGCCCATGGTCTGGATGCATCACAAGCTGGCCACGCCCACCCCCATTTTTAGCAAAGGGGGGAAAAGTTGCAATACATTATGTGATGACAACATGATGACGTGAGTTTAACATCCCTGTTCTTCAGGGAAGGAGCATTGAGTATCTGAAATCAATTCCGCTTTTCTGACTCCTGGACCTAATTGTAAGAGATCATTTTTATTTAAATTTAAAGGTGGTTTCCTTTAAATGTGGGTGGTTTTTTTTTTTTTTTTTTTGTGGATTGTGGTGTTTTGTTTTATACTGCAGACCACTTCTGCTAACTGCCGGCTGCCTGCAATTTGGCAGTTCTATTCTCACCGGCTCTAAGTTGACTCATCCTTCCATCCTTCCGAGGTGAGTAAAATGAGGACCCAGATTGTTGGGGTCAATAGGCTGACTCTGTAACCACTTAGAGAGGGCTGTAAAGCACTGTGAAGCGGTATATAAGTCTAAGTGCTATTGCTATTTTTAATTTCCCCCCTAAATTTAAATAAATAATTAGTTAAAAATTTAAAAATAAAATTTAAAAAGTCAAGTCAGTTCAGCTCAACTCCATTATATCTTCATGAGGTAGATTCTTTCATTGACTATACAGATTTGAATGGAATTTAAAGAATTGTGATATAGTTCTTCAAAGGTAACTGTACACAATTTACCTTCCTGGTCATTAGAAGTGGTAACATTCCCCCCACCCCCCATAGAACATAGAAGAACAGAATAGGAAGGTATCTTGGAGGTCATCTAGTCTAACCACTTGCTCAAGCATGAGAGTCTATACTATTTCAGACAAATGGCTGTCCAGTTTCTTCTTGAAAATCTCCAGTGATAGGGGACCCACAACTTCTGAAGGCAAGCCATTCCACTGGTTGATTGTTCTCACAATTAGAACATTTCTCCTTAATTCTAGATAGCTTCTCTCTATTAGTCTCCATCTATTGGTCCTTATCTTGCTTTCTAGTACTTTAGATTAGTTTGCTCCCCTCACCTTTGTGGCAGTCCCTCAGATACTAGAACGCTGCCATCATTCCCCCAACCCCGTCCTTCTTTTCACTAGACTAGACATACCCAAATCCTGCAACCATTCTTCATATGTTTTAGCCTCCAGCTCCCTAATCGTCTTTGTTGCTCTTCTCTGTACTCTTTCCAGAGTCTCAAGATCTTTTTTATATTGTGGTGACCAAAACTGATGCAATATTCCAAGTCTGCCACGCTGCTTTGTAAAGCAGTACTGATACTTCACACAATCTTGAGACTATTCCTCTATTAATGCAGGTTTTTTTAAAAAATTAGATTTATATGCCGCCCTTCTCCGGAGACTCAGGGCGGCTTACAATGCGTTAAGCAATAGCCTTCATACTTTTGTATATTTATACAAAGTCAGCTTATTGCCCCCACAAACTGGGTCCTCAATTTACCTACCTTAGAAAGGATGGAAGGTTGAGTCAACTTTGAGCCTCGAACTCGCATAATTGCAGACAGCTGGGTGTTAATAACAGGCTATCTAGCCCGTCGAGCTATCTGAGGCTCTGCAGTTGAGGACTGCTTTGGCTTTTTTGGCTGTCGCCACACACTGCTAGCTTATATTTACGTGACTGTCCATTTGGACTCCCAAGATCCCTTTTACAGGTACTGGCACAGAGCCATGTTTGACCTAGAATAGAATAGAGCTGGAAGGGACCTTGGAGGTCTTCTAATCCACCATGATTTCTGGAGGCAAGCTGTTCCACTGGTTAATTGTCCTCGCTTAGGAAGTTTCTCCTTAATTCCAGGTTGCTTTTCTCTTTGATTAGTTTCCAACCATTACCTTTTGTCCTGCCCTAACCTGTACCAGTACAGTTGTTTTTTCTTGCCTAAGTGTAGAACCTTACTTTTATCTACGTTGAAGTTCATTTTGTTAGACAGGACCCAGTGTTCAAGTTTGTCAAGATCCTTTTGGATTTTGAGCCGTCGTCTGGGGTGTTGGCTATTCCTTCCAGTTTAGCGTCATCTGCAAATTTGATGAGTCTAAGCTGCCAGGAATAGTTGGAATCTTTTCTCTGCTTTAAATGACTTGCCAAATTCTTTCTAAATATTTTATGCCTCAGCTGACCATTTAATTTCACTGGGAAGATATATTTGAGCAACTATATCGTTTGAGCCGTAATTTGCATTTGAGTTAGGGGCTTTTAGTTCTACCCTTAAAATTCTTCCTAAGAAGTCCAAAAAAGTCATCTGGCTCAGCGTGCTTATGACATTGTTGATCATGCCTACCCATTTGGCATAAATGTTAGAGAAAATTCAGAATTTTGTAGTAAGAGATTATACGCAGTTTGCTGTAACTCTCTATAGAAACTACTGGTAGGATCTGTAGCTATCTGCGTTCGAAGAGATTTCAAGTTGTTTTTCATACTGATTAGGAGCCTTGTTTGAAAGAGGGGCGGCTGTATATATGTTTTAAATACATCAATAAATAAAATATTGGTCTCACTTATTTTTTATGTGGCCCATAATTATACATACCGCACATTTATGTGCTTCCTATTCTGAAAGTAAGCAGCTAGTCAATTTAAAACATTGTGTGAAGTATCGTAATCTATTTTTAACAACATCATTCAACTCAAATAAACATATTAAAATCCACTTGGCTTGTAGTTTTAATTTAACCCTTAATCACAGGCGTACTATTTGGCTTTGCTATTACAGACATGAGGTCATAATGCCAGCTCTAGCTGCTGGCTGTTGTCCAACCCAATCTCTAAGCATAAGAGTTCAGATCTGCACGTGGGCTCCTCATAAGTGCAGGGGAATTTTCCCAGAAGTGCATTTGAACTGGAGAACAGGAAACAATGTTATGAATAGTTTATTGACATTTTTTCCCTCGGGCCAAGGCCTGAAGAGATAAGGGAATATGATCTGCCTTTATAGGATTACACAAATCCTTACCCAGCAGTGAACTGTTTATTTGGAGGGTGTGGTCAAACTGGAAGCCAATACAGACACGCACTCCGCCAGTAATTACAGAAATGAGGGATTGCATTCTGGATACCGTAATAGCTACAGTAATCACATAATGATATTATAATTATATAATATAATGATATTAATTAATTAATGTTATAATAATATATTAATGTGGGAAGAAATATCCAGCTGGTTCAGTTGCAAGCCGGGAAGAAGACACTGGAAACATGATTGGAAAGATGGTTTATTGATGAAGCAGAACCACATGGGTTTGTGGTCCTGGGCAGCTGACAAAATGGAGTTGAGAGTGAGGGGTTTTTACATCTTCTTTGAGCTTTGCACTTGAGCTTCCTGTTCCTGGGAAAGAACATATATTCTATTGGCTACTGTCAGATTCCTATTGGGTCATGTAGGGGTCATAGCTGGCTCTATAGGTAAAAGAGGAAATGCAAATCCTAGGTGTTTGTCTCTGAGCTCCCAGGTTTGGTTGATGTTTGGACTGCTCTGAGATGATGCAATGAAGGGGCTTGCGTTCTGAAAGAGTGTTGGGCAATTTCTATTGTGGCTTAATGGCTTTGTCCTGTGTTGGGTCTTGAGTGAGGGTTAATCCTACCATTCTGCCTTTGTTCAGACCCTGCTGTAGGGAGTTTCACAATATCCTGTCCTGAATGGATTTCTGCCTATGGTATTTGCTTTGCCTATGAATAGAGCTATCTGAATATTTTCAATAAACTCTTTAATCTCTTAAATGCTAACATTTGCTGTGGGCTATTAAGGAAAGTGGGGTTTGCTTTCTTCCTCTAAAAAAACATGATTCTCCATTTCTCCCTTTGGGGAAATATAATATTCTGCCTTTCTTAATATTTCTCAAAATATTTCATTCTTCTAGGAGGGGGTAGGCACTGATTTCCTGCATAAATATAACTATACAAATAAAAGTTTTATTTATAAAACCAGTCTGTTTTTCTATGTATGTACAGGATAATGTAAGAGCGCAAATATTAACCTGCTCAATTTTCCTCTTTCACGGTTTCTTTCTCATTACTGCCTTGTAATTTATTACAGGTCTTTCTCTGCTTTCCTATCTCCATTGCTGGCTCAGGAATGCTCTGAGCAGCTGGTTGTCTTGCTGCTAAAAAAAGGCTTTTAACTCATAATGTCCCTTTGTGCAGAATCCGAATTTACTGACATAGGACAATCCATCTTCCTGGTCTTTCCTCACTCCCAGAAGCCGCTCTAGGCTTCTCCTCCTCCTAGTTTTCATCCATTTCCAAGGATGGAGCCTCTGTTCTTGGCAAACTGGGTTTTCCTCCATTGTGCTCCATATCCTGTTCAGCAGCTTGTTTTGCAGTCTTTGAAATACAGATGCTCCTTGACTTACGATCACAGTTGAGCTCAAAATTTCTGTTGCTAAGGGACACAGTTGTTAAGTGAGTTTTACGACCTTTCTTGTCACAGTTGTTAGGTTGAATCACTTCAGTTCTTAAATGAGAAACACAGTTGTTAAGTGAATCTGGCTTCCCCATTGACTTTGCTTTTTAGAAGGCTGCAAAAGGTGATCACAAGATCCTGGAACATTGCGACTGTCAGGGGTGTCAAACTCGATTTCATTGAGGGCCACATCAGGGTTGTGTTTGACCTCGGGGGGACTGGGGTGGGCTTGGCCAGCTCGATGTTTCTGGATCAGGACTCGTTATGAACGGTCACTCATGCTCTCGTCACTTCTCGTCTGGACTACTGTAATGCTCTCTACATGGGGCTCCCCTTGAGGATCACCTGGAGGCTCCAACTGGTCCAGAATGCGGCCGCGTGGGTGATTATGGGGGAGACCTGGCGCTCCCATGTGACACCTCTCCTGCGCGAGCTACACTGGCTCCCAGTGGTCTTCCGGGTGCGCTTCAAGGTATTGATTCTCATCTTTAAAGCGCTCCATGGCTTAGGGCCTGGGTATTTACGAGACCACCTTCTGCCACCGATAACCTCCCACCGACCAATACGCTCTCACAGAGAGGGTCTCCTCAGGGTGCCGTCAGTCAGGCAATGTCGACT
Source organism: Masticophis lateralis (assembly GCA_030761175.1). Classification (NCBI taxonomy): domain Eukaryota; kingdom Metazoa; phylum Chordata; class Lepidosauria; order Squamata; family Colubridae; genus Masticophis; species Masticophis lateralis. The sequence goes on along the minus strand of JAUDYJ010000002.1, from coordinate 28,706,467 downwards.
GGCGACCCCCAGGGGGAGAGCCTTCTCTGTGGGGGCTCCTGCCCTCTGGAATGAGCTACCCCCAGGAATACGACTGATCCCAGACCTTCGTACTTTCCGCAAGGCTCTGAAGACTTTTCTATTTCAGCAAGCCGGGCTGGCTTAAAAAGATTTTAATGGGTTAATTTTAGTGAGGGGTTTCAAATTTGGGGAAGCCAAAATGGATTTAATTTAATTTAAAATAATTTTAAATTATTTTAACTTTCATACTGTTTGTATTTTAAATTATGGCTGTTCACCGCCCTGAATCCGTCAGGAAAAGGGTGGTATACAAATTTAATAAATGAATGAAATGAATGAATGATGTCACTTGTGTTGGGGGCACCTGTGGTGGCCCGAGTGCTCTGCCAGCAAAAACAGACTCCCAAGCTTCGTTTTCACCTGCAACAGCCTCCTGCAAACCTCTGCCAGCAAAAACAGACCTCGGGAGGGCCAACGGTGGCCCTCCCAAGCTCTGTTTTCACTAGCAGAGGCATTGTGGGGTGATCCTTTGCCCTTGTTTCCAGGGCCAGATCTAAGCAACCTGTGAGCAGGCCAGATTTGGCCTCCAGGCCTTGAGTTTGACACCCCTGTTCTAAGTCAAGGACTACCTGTGTAACCTTGCCATCTCTGCTTCCCGTTTCTACAGGGAGTCCTTGATTTATGGGTGGGTGTTGAATGGCTTTTCAAAGTTATGCCAGGCCTCTCCAGGGATACTTATGATCCGGTTCTGGATTTCTGAGGGCCATGTCCTCCTGCAGTCACATGACCCCATGTAGGAGGCTTGGCAACCTTGGCTAGCATTTATGGCCCTTGGTCATAAGACTGTGTTTTATGACCTTTATTTTCCCCTGAAAATCAGCGTTTATGATGGCAGTCTTTGCTTTATGACCATGACATTTGCTTTATGACTGTGTTGTTTGCTTTACAAATGTGGCACTCACTTTATAACCACATCAAAAAATGTTCATAAAATTAGATCAATTCACAGACATCACAGACAACTTGCAGCCCTAATAGGCTCCATTAATGTTATAAATTGAGGACTATCCGTACAACCATGGTGGAATATTGTGGCACTAAAGAGCATAAAGATTGCTTTGCAACAACGCTTATTAGAGTTTGACAAGACTTTGGAAAAAGTTCAAAGAAGAACAACTAAGATAATTAAAGGCCTGGAGACATATGAAGAGCAATTACGAAATTTGGGTTTGGCTAGTCTAGAGAGAAGAAGGACTAGGTGGAGCATGACAGCGATAATCCAGTATTTGAGAGGCTGCCACAAAGAGGAGGGGGTCAATTTATTTTCCAAAGCACCTGAAGGCAAGATATGAAACAATGGATGGAAACTAACCAAGGAGAGAAGCAACCTGGAATTAAGGAGAAGCTTCCTAACAGTGACGACAATTAACAGGTGGAACAGCTTTGCCTTCAGAAGTTGTGGGTGCGTCATCACAGGAGGTTTTTAAGAAGAGACTGGACAGTTATTTGTCTGAAATGGTATAGGGTCTCCTGCTTGAGCAGAAGGTTGGACTAGAAGACCTCAAAAGTCCCTTCTTTTGAGGTCTTCTAATCCAGTCTAGCTCTATTCTGATTGATTTTCGCCAGGTTCAATTATCAATAGTTAGGGCTTATACAGTTGTTATTTTTATGATCTGTGATTGAAGCCCTCTTTGATTCCTTTTTATAAATGAAGTTCATATGTACCAATGTAGAGGGGCATTCCAACTTTTTCTTTTCTTCTTTTCTGCCTATGTGAAACAAGCTGTTCCAAAAAGCTGGGCAGGCCTAGGCATGATTTTTAACTGGGGTTTATTTTTAAGGATTAAGGCCAATTGTTTAATGTGCTTTAAAATGTTTTTAAATTTTGTATTTGGATTTGTTTTACTGTTGGCTGTGCACCGCCCTGAATCCTTCGGGAGAAGGGCAGTATAGAAATGCAATTAATTAATTAATTAATTAATTACATAAATACATAAATAAAAACAACAACAACAACAATAATGTGCAATTTTTGGCTTTTGCTTTGAATTAATTCCAGTTGTTTATTTCTTTGGATTTCCCAGCTTTCTAAATGTTTTATGGCTCAGCTGACAGTTTAATTTCTCCGGGAAGACATATTTGAGCAGGGGATGGTGCCAAATTTGCATTTGACTTAGGAGTTTTTAGTTTGACCCATAAAAATCTCCCTAAGAAGTCCAAAAAAGCCACCTGGCTTGGTGTGCTTATGCTTTATGCTTACACATTTTTGACCATGCTTGCTAATAAAACACTTAAGAATTGCTTTCATGTTCCCAAAAGATGGTTTGAATGTTCCTTTTAGAAAATAAAGGCTGCCTCTGATTTTGATGAGGCATACATTTTACATTAAAGGATTACAGGCTTGCAAAAAGGGAGTACTCAGATCAGTAGGGAATTAAATTGTCCTTTCACCTTCCTCACCTGCTTATCTATTAAGATGTGGGTTCCTTTGATTTTTTTTTTAAAATGCATTTTTGTCACATTTCAACTTTTTCTCCTTTTTGATCCCCTTCCCCCTTTTCTATTGTATTTCTAGCTTTCTTTGAAGCTTAATAAAGTTGAATAAAACAAATAACATTTTGCTACTGAAAGATATCAAAACAAATTTTAAAAAAGAAAAAAAAAGGAAAGGTTAACCGATGCGATTCTATTTTTCATCGGTTAATAGTGACGTGAATTTGGCACGTCTGTTGAATTATTTCACGGTACATTGCAGTGAGTCTGAGACGGTTAAGATGCTTTTTGACAAATTGCCACAGGAAAAGAAATCAGCTACATGATCAAAGACACTAAATGTTATGTTGTTACTATTTTGAGTGGGAAATTCAAATGTATGAATGTTGTGATTGGTTAGCAGTCAGCCCTGAACTGTATATAAGGAGTGCTGCTGCTTGTGTTCTTTTGCTGAAGTCTCACTGTAAATAAAAGAGCTGTTGCCACTACCTTGCCTGTGCTGCTCGTTATTCCCCAGCCACTTCACTAAAGGTTCCCTTAATTCTTAAGAATGGATATTCACATTGCAAAAGGGGAAATTTAATACTCATCCCCTGTAACCACACAGAACAGAAAGTTAAGGCAAAAGAAAAATGCAAGGAAGATTAAAAAAAAAAGATATACATTAACTACAACTGTCTGAAAAGCTTCCAGTAAATAATACTTGGCTCTTCAGCTGATGGGCTCCTGTTCTAGGGATACCCATAACTTCAATTGGCTGCAGCATCTGGCCATTGCCCTGAGCACCCATTTCTTCCTGGGCTGCTAACTTCTCCATTGATTGGCAGCTGCCTCTCTCCTTCCACTCTTTCATTTATGATTAATTAAAAAAAAAAAGATGAAAGTGCAAAAAAGAACAACTAAGAGCAAACCGGTTTGGATTTCACCACTGGCCTGGGGGCTAAAATATATGAAAGTTGCAGGAAGTGGGTATGGCCAGTCTAGAGAAAAGAAGGACTTGGGGTGACATGATAGCTGTATTCCAGTATTTGAGGGGCTACTACGAAGAAGAGGGGGTCAATTTAGTTCCCAGAAGGCAAGACAAGAAACTGGATGGAAACTAATCAAGGCGAGAAGGAACCTAGAATTCAGGAGAAACTTCCTAACAGTGAGGACAATTAACCAATGGAACAGCTTGCCTTCAAAAGTTGTGGGTGCTTCATCACTGGAGATTTTTAAGAAGAGACTGGACAGCCACTGATCTGAAACGGTATAGGGCCATGATGGCAAACCTATGGCACACGTGCAGAGGGCCTCTCTGTGGGCATGAGCACGTTTGGCAGCTGCTCTTCTTGTTTCTGGTGCATGCATGTGCACCAGCCAGCTGATCTTTGCTCATGCAGGAGCCCTGGAAACCCAAAGACCAGCTGGCCATTGTGCAAATGTGCACCGGCCAGCTGGTCTTTGGGTTTCTGGGGCTCCAGGGTGTGTGCGTGTGAGTTCTGGTTTGGGCACTCTGTGCTGAAAAGATTTGCCAACACTGGTACAGGGTCTCTTACTTAAACAGAGGGCTGGACTAAAAGACCTCCAAGGTCCCTTCCAGCTCTATTCTGTAAAAGCAAAGATCTAACAATGGCTTATTAAGTCAATGAGGTTTTCTTGCTGCAGTAGAAATTCCAGTGGAAACTCTAGCAAGGCAGCTTCCCTTCTTGGAATGGGGCATTTAGGCACTGATCCTTGGCTGCCCCAACTTCACACTCAGCCAAACGCCGCTGTTGAACCACAGCAGGCTTTCCTCCTCCGCTGGCCTTCTGCCAGGGATTGTCCACTGTCAATGACCTCCTGGCCCTCCACCCTCAGCTCTTCATCCTGGCCCATTCCCCGAGGCATGGTTTTACCCAGGCGTTTCACTGCACTGGACAAATAGCCGCCAGCTAATTGGTGCTGGCAGGTGGAAGTGCGTGACTGGCAGTAGGTGGGGAAATTACAGGAGCTGGGGGTGGGCAGCACATGATTGGTAGTGGGGGTGTATGTATGATCATAGGGGCTGGGAGGGTGAGCAAGGGCCATTCAAGTGAGCCGCTCTGGCTTTAATCAGGATTCGTGGGCTAAGGCAACCACGCCTTGCTCCACCTCTCTTGCAATCCATAAAAGCAGTTTAAAGACATTTTACAAGCCTGCACGCCCAAATCCCATCCAGCCTGGGATGCTTGTCAAGATGATTAAACTTGCCTGCCAGTCACACACGTTCCAGCACCCAGCACATTATTATTATTTTATTGCTACAATTTTACAGCTGCACCAGGAGGCTGGGTTTATCAGCAATTGAAGCTAAATGCTGAAATTATGCCAGTCGTTCCCCTCCCACCCCCCTCCGTTTGAGTCACACAGAGGAAGCTGTTGGCTGGTACCAGTTTAGTCAAGGGAAGCCCGCTATAGTTTGGGCAGCGATCATTGGCTGGGACAAAAGTAGGTGTGGCCAAGGATTGACACCTAAAGCTGTATTGCAGCCAATCTGGAATAAAATAACAAAGTTTAAAAGGATGTTGTCTTTCTACCACAGGTGGTTTAGGGGTGTGGAATTGTGGTGGGTGGCAGTGTGTTTGGGGATTGTTATGTGTGATGGACCTGGTCTTTGGGTGTTAAGTGAATGTTGTTGTATGGCTCTACTGTGTATAAACATACAATGCCAATAACGTTGTTGTTATTATTATTATTATTAATTTACAACCATTCCTTTGAAGATAGAACAAGCACTGGAAAAATGACTTATAACCAATTTTCCTACTTACAATTTGCAACCATTGCAGCATCTCCTTGGTCATGTCTTCAAAATTTGGATGCTTGGCAACCAGCATGTATTACAATACATGGAAGTCCTCGACTTACAACCATTTAATTAGTGACAGTTCCAAGTTACGACGACACCGAAAAAAGTGACTTATGACCGTTTTTCACACTTGCGACCGTTGCAGCATCTCCACGGTCACGTGATCAAAATTCGGACGCTTGGCAACTGACTCATATTTATGACGACTGCAGGATCCGGGTGATAGGTCATTCCCGTTTTGCAACCTTCTTGCAAACAAAATCAATGGTGAAGCCGAAGTCACTTTACAACTGGGATACTAAGAACAAGTGCAGTGAATTGCTTAACAACGGTGGCAAGAAACGTTCATAAAATGCGACAGATTTCACTTAACAATTGTGTTGCTTTTTTTTTTTTAATTTAATTTATATGCCGCCCTTCTCCGGAGACTCAGGGCGGCTTACAATGCGTTAAGCAATAGCCTTCATACTTTTGTATATACCTGATTACTAGGGCTTTCGCCCCCCCTTCCTAAGCGGTGTTCGTTTTTATACAAAGTCAGCTTATTGCCCCCACAATCCGGGTCCTCATTTTACCTACCTTGAAAGGATGAAAGGCTGAGTCAACCTTGAGCCTGGCAAGATTCGAACTTGCAGTAATTGCAGGCAGCTGGTGTCACTTTAACACCACTTAAGCTGCTGCGCCACCAAGGCTCTTGCTTAACTTGCTTTGCTTAGCAACAGAAATGCTGGGTTCAGTTGTGGTCGTAAGTCGAGGACTGGTTGTATGACAGTTGCACTGTCCTGAAGTCATGTGATCCCCACTTGTAACCTTCCCAGCTGGTTTCTGACAAACAAAGTCAATGGGGGAAGCCAGATTTGCTTAGCAATCACATGACTCACTTAACAACCATGGCAAAAAAACCAAAAACCAAACCCAGTCGCAAAACAGGGCAAAACTCACTTCACAACTGTCTCGCTTAGCAACAGAAATTTTGGGCTCAATTATGGACATAGGTCGAGGACTACCTGTAGGCAGCTGAATGATCAGCTCACTCTTGCTATAAGGTTTTTAGGAACCGACATGGAGATGAAAAATTATTGTGGCATCAGAGCAAAGATAAGGCAAAAAAGAAAAAAGAAAAGAGAAAAGTATGTATTAGTGTTAAAAAGGAGAGAATGTGGGAAAGGGAGGCCAAGACATAGGTGTAAAGATTTGGTAAAGCAAAGAAAGGAAATATCTAAAAAGCAGGGGTGAAATGCTCCCGGATCAGACTGGATTGCCTGGCCTGGTAGCGATCTTGGCCAGTGGTTCGGCGATCTGGTAGTCATGGCGGAGTGAAGCTCCGCCTACCCATCCAGGTGTCATTACTTCCTGGTTTTAATCAGGAAATAATTACCATCTGAGCATGTGCAGAAGGTCTGCGCACGCACGTGACATGCGTACGTGCGAGTGAAGCAGTAAGAAATGTAGGTAGATTTCACCCCTGCTAAAAAGGTTAAATCATGGCAACTAGATCAAAATTTGTTAATCTGAGTTCTCTGCCCTAATGATTTCTTCCAACAACCAGTTTGCCAAACTGCTCAGAAAGTTAACAACCGGTTTTCCCGAAGTGATGCGAACTGGGTGAATTCCACCACTGGCAGAGAGTCACCGGAATGTATGAACTCTTGCCACACCAACTTCAGGGGATTTTCCCTCCCATAAGTAAATGAAGACTCAACCACACCAAAAGTATTTAAAAAGATTACACCTGGGTAATCTTGTTAATCTGAGACATTGTGTTACTCATCCCAGTAACTTCATCAGTCAAAATAATTTTTTTAAAAATAGACAGAAATTATTTATTATTTTATTGTAGACGATTTTATTTTGACTGATGAGGTTACTGGGATGAGTAACACAACGTCTCAGATTAACAAACTTTGGTTCCAGTTAACAAACTTTGGTTCCAGTTAACAAACTTTGGTTCCAGTTGACCTTTTAAAGATACTTTTGGCCTGGATGATTGAGTCTTAATTTACCTACCTGTGTTTCCCTGAAAATAAGACCTTGTCTTATATTTTTTTGAATCCCCAAATAAGCTCTTCGCCTTATTTTTGGGGAGTTCTTATTATTTTGGGGTGCATGGAGGAAACCAGAGGAAATGGCGGGGACTGGCTGTGCATGCGTTTAAATATTTTCGGGGAGGGCTTATTTTAGTGCATGCGCTCAAAAGCCCGATTGGGCTTATTATCAGGGGATGTCTTATTTTAGGGGAAACAGGGTTTTTACAAACCAAGGAAAGGCATAGGGACTACTAATGGAAAAAGAAGATCCACCTACACAGCCCTGTGGTGGGTTTTAGCAGGTTCTGACCAGTTCTGGAGAACTGGTAGTGGAAATTTTGAGTAGTTCAGAGAACCGGTAGTAAAAATTCTGACTGGCCTTACCCTCACCTATTCTCTGCCTCCCAAGTTCGAGCTGATTGGGAGGAAATGGGGATTTTGCAGTAACTTTACCCTGGAGTGGGGTGGGAATGGAAACTTTACAGTATCCTTCCTCTGCCATGCCCACCAAGCCACGCCCACCAAGCCATGCCACGCCCACTAAGCCACATCTACAAAACCGGTAGTAAAAAAAATTTGAACTCCACCACTGACTCAGCTGCTAGCTAAAAATTCTTGCCTTCCTTGCATTGATAGGAAAGCCAAGTTACTGGGGTACGTAGAACATACATGACTTAGCAGATCCAGAGTGAGTTGCAATCTTGGTCCTTGCCAAGCCATTTCCATAGGGAGTTGGGATGCTGAAATTCAGCTTCAGCCAGAACAGGGGGGTGGGAGGCGGGAAACCCTGCATAAATATGGACTTTATAAGAAGAGTGAGGGTAAAATAGATGTCCAGAAAACAGGAATATCACAAAAGATATTGCATTTCTTTTTAAAGTGCTACAATGGAGCTTCCTGTACGTGCATTTCTTTATACATACAGTATCTCTAGAGATGGGATTGACTTACCTTCCCTACCATTCCACAATGTGACTGTGCACATGCGTAGTAGTCATGCATCACATTTAGGCGGGTGGGCGGAGCCTCCCACAGTCGCCGCTACCAGTTCGAGCGAACTGGAGAGAACCGGCTGAATCCCACCACTGCTAATATCTCCCTGTATTTGCTTGTCAGCTAATTAGAAATCTTTTTAAAAAGCCTTTCAGGTCCAGAGAACTCCAGATGTTCAGGAGAACATTCCTGCTACTGAAACAAAGCAGCAAGTCAGCAAAGAGCCAGCAGGAGAAAAATGGAACAAGCTGTGGCGATTTCTGTGTAAGCACCATTGTGACAATTCCACAGGTATGTTCCCAGATTTCAAAGGTCATGCATAGCAACACTAACAGCTGAAGTTGCTTGAAAATGCTATTAGTTTTCAGGAGAAAGACTCAGTTCAGGGAGGCCTGCTGATCAGAGAAATCCAGATGGCAGCTGCAACCACACAACTAACTTTGTGTTGTGCTCCAGTCGCAGCCTTTCCTGGACCAGGACTCAGTCATTTAATCCCTAGTCATCTCAAGATTATATTACTGTAATGCGCTCTACATGGGGCTACCCTTGAAGAGCATTCGGAAAATATATCTGGTGCAGAATGCGGCGGCGCAGGTAGTTTTGGGCCCCCCAAGAATGGCTCCTGTTACACCACTACTTCACGATCTGCATGGTTACCAGTCTGCTTCTGGGTCCAATTCAAAGTGTCGGTGGTCACTTTTAAAGCCTTTCATGGCATGGGTACAGGTTACTTGAGGCACCGTCTCACTCCACTGGGATTGGCTCGTACCACTCATGCCAGAAGAGGTGGCAAGCTGCCGGTCCCATTAGCCTTGATTATTCCAGCTGGTGGGGTCCAGGATGAGGGCCTTCTCTGCTGTCACTCCTGCCCTCTGGAATATCTCCCCTATGTGAAGTTGGCCTCAACCCTCCTATCCTTTCATAAGGGCCTAAAGATCAGATTCTGCCGGTCACTTTGGGGCCTCAGTGGGGGAACAGCCCAGTGGAGGTGGTTGATCGAGTAATAAAAGATCCCACATCTCCCTCCCACTCTCCCCATATGTCTTTGTTGTTAATGTTTGATTTTAACTTTTTATGTTTTAGCTTAGAGGTCACTGTGTAAGCCACCCAGAGTTACCCTGTGGTAAAATGGGCGGCCAACAAATTTTATAAATAAATAAATAAATAAATAATGCTGTTACACATGCTTCCAGGCTCAGTTTACGGTCACACACTCATAGCCCTGGTCAGCAGACACACTCAACTCACTTTCAATTGAACACTAAGGCACAGCTTACTCTTTGGAATACACTAAGGTGCCATGAATTTAAAATAACAGCAACACTTTACTGGTTAGAATCAGGGGTGGGCTCCTGGGGGTTCAGTAGGGTTCGGGCAATCCTCTAGCCAAGGATCGCAGGGGTTCAGCAAACTCCCAAATGCCACCCCTGGCTGGCCATGCCCGCCTCTTCCCCTCCCAGGAGTCTCCACGTGGCCCATTCATAATTCCAGGTAAGTGCAGGGGCACTTGAAGAGCCTGGGAAGGCAAAAAATGGGCCTACCGGAGGTTCTGGAAGTCTGGAAACGGGCCTGTTTCTGGCCTCCGGAGGGCCTCCGGACCCCGGGGGAAGCAGCTTTTGCCCTCCCGGAGGTTTGAGGAAAACCTCTGGAGCCTGGGGCGGGCGAAAAACACTCCCCCACTGTGGTGCAGGCGGGCGACTAGTGAATGAAATGATAGAATAAAATGATAGCCTCCAATTAATACAGTATAAACACCGTTGTACTGAACCTAAACAATATGTCAAGTCTCCCCCACCCCAAATAACTTTATTAAAGTTTTAAAAAAGAAAGATGGAACCTAACAGGAACAAAAATATAAAGGAGTACAGTAGCTTCCAATGTTCTTTGCAAGGGTTATGTGAATGTAAATCGTACTACATAATCGTACTAATAATATCGTACTACATAGTTACATCATGACTATTAGTATGCTCACCCTGATGTTGGGATACATTTTACTTATTCCTGCCAGGAACACCCCCCTACTCCTGCTAAAATGAGACAGCACATGCCGTGGTGACGTGTGTTAAGATTTACAACAGTCAATTAATAACTCATCATGGGGTGAGAGAAGGTTCAGAGTTTTCATTGGGCACTTTCGATCACCTTCCTGACTTTTTTTACCCAATCAAAACGCCTAGGCGCGAATTCCTTTCTAAAATCAGTTAGTTTTCAAATAGGTTGCTTGTTTCCTTTTATGTTTCTAAAGGGAGATACAAAGGCTTTGTTTGCAGAGCTGCAATTATTGCAGACCGATGAAACGGGGCTGGCAACCAAGTGCTGTGACAAGTGGTGGAATGGAATTGTACTGTTAAGACGGGAAACACCTCCATGACATCTAGCCAGGCCACATGCTGTATAATCTTGGCTGTGTCTTGACTTTCAGCCAAGTCTTTGGATCATGAAACTGATAAAAAGCTAGCAAATCTCAGTAACTCAGCCAAAACCATCAGAATTCCACTCAGGATATGGAAATCTTTTTTACACACACTCTCTCTCTCTCTCTCTCTCTCTCTCTCTCTCTCTCTCTCTCTCTCACACACACACACACACACACACACACACACACACAGAGTGGCTAGGCTTCAGGACTTCTTTTATCACCCAAACTCTTCGCTCTGTTGCAGTGGTGGGTTGTTCCCAGTTCACCCTGGTTTGGGAGAACTGGTAATGGTGGTGGTGGGAGGCTCCACCCACCTGCCCAGATGTCATCGAAAACAATCTGCGCATGCGCAGAAGCACTGTGCGCTCACAAAGTGAGTGAGTGTGTCTGTGCGCTACTGATAGCGAACTAGAACATTTTTATTTTATTTATTTATTTATTTATTTGTTTGTTTGTTTGTTTGTTTGTCAAGTACATATTAGATAATACATATACAGTAAGTATAAGCATGAATTGAATGCATAAAATGAATACAAATTGAGGGAACATTAGGACAGGGACGGTAGGCACGTTGGTGCTCTTAAGCACGCCCCTTATGACCTCTAAGGAATAGGGTGAGGTCGACAATAGACAGTCTTAGGTTAAAATTTTGGGGGTTTTAGGATGAGACCACAGAGTCAGGTAGTGCATTCCAAGCACTGACCACTCTGTTGCTGAAGTCGTATTTTCTGTAATCAAGTTTGGAGCAGTTCACTTTAAGTTTGTATCTATTGTGTGCTCATGTATTGTTGTGGTTGAAGCTGAAGTAGTCATTGACAGGTAGGACATTGTAGCAGATAATTTTATGACTTACACTTAGGTCAGACTGAAGACAGAGTAGTTCTAAGTTTTCTAAGCCTAGAATTTAAAGTCTGATCGCATAAGGTATTTTGTTGCGAGCAGAGGAGTGGAGGAAATATTCTTCTTGTGAAATATCTCTGGACACACTCATAATAATCATATTCATAATTCATTAAACTGCCGAGTGCTGCCCAACTCTAAGCGATTCAACACAAACAACAACAAAAATACAACAAAATCAATAAATGATAAAGATAAAAAATGGCCAGGGAAGTGAAGTGAGGGGTGGCATTCTCTCTGAAGGCCTGGGTGAAGAGCCATGGCTCTTTTTCAAAGAATAAGATCAAGGATGAAGACTAATTAGAAATTGATCTTTTTTATGAACCAGTCTGAAGTTGCTTACATTTGAAAAAAAAAATCAGTTCAACAAGATCAGTAAAGTAAGATCCATATTTTATTTCATTTTGGTTTATGAATACAGTAGTCCAATGGTCCCCCATCTTTCTGGCACAAAGCATCGGTTTTGTGGAAGACAATTTTTCCATGGACTTGGGTGGGTGGGGGTGGGTGGGGGGAAATGGTTTCATGCGCAACTTAAATGCCACAGATGCCAGATAAAGCTTCATTCGCTTGCCTGCTGCTTGTGCGGCCCAGTTCCCAACAGGCCATGGACCAGTATCAGTCCACAGCCTAGAGGTTGGGGATCTCTGCACTAGTCCTCACTTAAAAAATTGCTTGCTTAGCAACCTTTCAAAGTTACAGCAGCTTTGGAGGAGGACACTTATGACCTGTCCTCAAAGTTGCAACCATTGCAGCATTCCTGTGGTCATGTGATCCCAAATTGGATGCTTGGCAATTGGCATGCATTGCATTAAAATGGTGTTGTGGCCCGTCAGCGGCCTGTGCGGATTGTAGCTGATTCTGACAGCGAGGAGGCTGGTGTGGTGTTGCGCCAGCAGCCTGTGCAGCTGGTACCCAAGTCAGACAATGAGGAGGCTGGAGAAGATGTGGTGCCAGAGGCAGGGATTCAGCCAGGGCCTTCAGAACCTCCAGAAGCTCCTTTAAGTGAACAGGACGAAGAGGAGGAGCCTCTTCTCGATACACGGGTGTGTAGAGCTACCAAAAGGCAGGAGTGGTTCCTCAGGAGGAGGTCTCCTCGAGAGTAAGACTTGGGGCTAATTGGCCACTCCCTCAGCCTATTTAAGGAGGAACGCTGTAGGGAACAACTTACATTCATTCTCCTTCGCGTCTGGATCTCTGTGAATTGCTTCTGGGCTTTCTGCCAACCTTAGTAAGATTGTGATTATTTTATTTTTGTTTTCTTGTAGGCTGTTAATAGCCTTTGTTTGGAAAAGACTGAGTTATTATAGTAAATTTAAGTTTTGTACAAACTTTGTGTGTGCTGTGTTCTTTGGGGTCCATAGCTGGGGCTGAACAAATGGTTGCAATGTCTTGTAGTCGTATGGTCTCCATCTGTAACTTTCCTAGTTAGCTTCTAGCAAGCAAAATCAATGGAGAAGCCGGTGGGAAGTTGCAAGTTACAGTCACGTAACGTTGTGCTCAATAACCCACAGTGATTTGCTTAAGAATTACAGCCAGAATTGATGTCATAGGTTGGGCATAATCTTAAGTAATTTAAGAGAGTGCAATGGCTCAGTGGTTAAAGGTGCTGAGCTTGTCAACTGGAAAGGTGGCTGCCTGGGTTTGAGACCTACGTGTCGCACCTACGGTTTCAATGAATAAATAAATATGGAGCCCTTTTTTTCTCTTTCAGGGAATTTGAAGCTGTGTCCCAAGGAATGGCAGCTTCATGGAAACAAGTGTTACTGGATCTCAGGGGAAAAACAGGCCTGGAATGAGAGTAGAGACGACTGCAGAGCCAAAGACTCTGAACTTGCGGTTTTGAAAGAAGAGGCAGAATTGGTAAATGCCAGCATCCTCTCTCATCCTGTAGAAATGAGTAGTCTTGAAAAGATCTGGCACCTCCTCCTGTGGTCATGTCCATGGGAACAGTTGGGAACATTTTAGAATAGAATAGAATAGAATAGAATAGAATAGAATAGAATAGAATAGAATAGAATAGAATAGAATAGAATAGAATAGAATAGAATTTTTTATTGGCCAAGTGTGATTGGACACACAAGGAATTTGTCTTTGGTGCATATGCTGTCAGTGTACATAAAAGAAAAGATACGTTTGTCAAGAATCGTAAGATAAAACATTAATGATAGTCATACGGTACAAATAAGCAATCAGGAAACAATATCAATATCAGGGCCTGGCTGTCTTTCTTTCAGATGATTTTTTAATTAACTTAACTTAAATTTTATTTATAACTTTATTCATCATTTTAATTGTGCATTTTTAAAATAATTCACTATATTGCTGTTTATATATTCATACACATTTTATGGGCTGTTTTTGTGACTTTTATGCACTAATGCTGAATTCTGTTATGCCCACCTAAGCAAAAGTAACTGACAAACATATTCTTGACAGCACTTCATCCAGCGTATCACCAATGGGGCACAAATGTTGTGGATAGGACTGTCTGCAAATTCCAGGACCCGTGAATGGTTGTGGATGGACAATTCCTTATATACCGGTAATAAGGAAGGGTGAGTATTCCCATCCATTTTATGATTATTTGAGCTGGGAAATATATATCTTTTTTCTTCTTCCAGTGTTTTGGGCCTACTCCAGTTACAGGTAGTTCTTGATTTACGATCACAATTGAACTCAAAATTTTTGTTGTTAAACGAGACAATTATTAACTGAGTTTGCCCTATTTTACAACCTTCCTTACCATAGTTGTTAAGTGAATCACTGCAGGAAGAGAGAGGAACCTGTCCCACTTTACATCAAGGGGGGGCTGTGTGGAGAGAGTTTCCTTCTTTAAATTCCATGGGAATCCACCTCAGCGAAGTTCTCACCTGGAAAATCAACACAATCCAGGTGGCCAGGAAGGGTCTTGCGTAAAAACAGGGTGGAACTACAACTGATGATCTCCTTTACTGGTCCACAATAGAAAGCGTTCTCACTTATTGCACCATGGTATGTCATGAGCAAGGGACGTGGTGGCTCAGTGGCTAAGACGCTGAGCTTGTCGATCGAAAGGTTGGAAGTTCAGCGGTTCGAATCCCTAGTGTCATATAATGGGGTGAGCTCCCGTTACTTGCCCCAGCTTCTGCCAACCTAGCAGTTCGAAAGCAAGTAAAAAATGCTAGTAGAAAAATGGGGGCCACCTTTGGTGGGAAGGTAACAGCGTTCCATGCGCCTTTGGCATTTAGTCATGCCGGCCACATGACCACGAAGATGTCTTTGGACAGCGCTGGGTCTTCGGCTTTGAAACAGAGATGAGCACCGCCCCCTAGAGTCAGGAATGACTAGCACATATGTGCGAGGGAGACCTTTACCTTTACTATTTATTTATTTATTTATTTGTTTATTTATTTATTTATTTATGGAACTTGTATGCTGCCCTATCTCCAATGGACTCAGGGCGGCTCATAACAATTAAAACAAAGCAAACAAACCATTAAAACAAAAATCCAGGTTAAAATTAACAAAAATTTAATAAAACCCAGTTAAAATTCTACTAAAACACCCATCAGTCCAGGGCGGCCAGGTGAAATAGCCACATTTTCTGGCCACGGCGGAAAGAGTGAAGGTCAGGGGCCACCTGGAGCTCCAGAGGGAGTTGATTGCAAAGGGTGGGTGCACCCACAGAGAAAGCTCTCTCCCTGGGGGTAGACAGCTGACACTGTCTGACTGACCCGACCCTGAGTAGGCCTTCCCTGTGGGAACGCACAGGGCGATGGGAGGCTGTTGCTGGCTGCAGATAGTCCGCCAAATATCCCGGGCCTAAGCCTATGGCATGAGGGAGCTCCACCAATCTCATTGTACATACGTTGTGAGTGACAATAAGGTTATTATTATTAGTTGATTAGATGAATGGCCCCAAACATTTCAGGCACCAGGGACTGGTTCCGTGGAGATATGTTTTTCCACGGACTGGAGGGGCAAGGTTTCGCATGCTGTCTGCATCCCATGGCTTTGCTTGTTTGCATGGCCTGGTTTCTGGCATGCCATAGCCTGGTTCCAGTCCATGGATTGGGGATTGGGGACCCTTGGATTAGACAGTAACCTGGTTGTTAAGTGAATCTGGCTTCCTTTGTTTGTCAGAAGGTTGTACAAGTGATCACATGACAAAGCAACAGTTATAAGAATGAACTCATCAACTGCAGTGATTCGCTTAACAACTAAGGCAAGAGAGGACCTAAAATGGGGGCAAAACTCATTTAACAAATGTCTCATATAGATTTTGGGCTCAATTGTGATAGTAAGTCGAGGACTACCTGTAGAAATATTATAATATTTGTCTTTGGAAGAGTACTTGACGGCTGTGGCCAGGGGGACTTTTTATCAGGTCCACCTGATTCGCCAGTTGCGTCCCTTTCTGGATTGGGACTCGTTAAGTACAGTCACTCATGCCCTCGTCACCATCTGGAGTATTGTAACACTCTCTACATGGGGCTCCCCTTGAGGAGCACCCGGAGGTTCCAGCTGGTCCAGAATGCAGCTGCGCAGGTGCTTATGGGAGCGATGTGGCACTCCCATGTGATCCCTCTCCTGCGCGAGCTGCACTGGTTCCCGGTGGTCTTCCGGGTGCACTTCAAGGTTTTGGTTACCACCTTTAGAGCGTTCCATGGTATCGGACCGGGGTATCTACGAGACCGCCTTCTGCCACCACTAACCTCTCACCGACCAGTACGCTCCCATAGAGAGGGGCTTCTCAGGATGCCGTCAGTCGAACAGTGTCAACTGGTGGCTCCCAGGGGGAGAACCTTCTCTGTGGGGGCACCTACCATCTGGAAGAAGCTCCCCCCGGATATATGGAGAATCCCGGATCTGTGCACTTTTCGTCTTGCTCTCAAAACATTTTTATTCCAGCAGACTGGCCTGACCTAACTCTCCCTTTTAAATTTTTTAAGTTGTTTTTAATCTGTCTCATAAATTGGGTGTTTTTAAATTTGTTTTTGGGCCAAAACATTTAATTATTTTAATGGGTTTTTAAAGTTTGTATTGTCTGTATTTTATCTTGGCTGTTCACCACCCTGAGTCCTTCAGGAGTAGGGTGGTATATAAATTTGATAAATACAAATACAATAATAGAAAGAGATACAAACAAGAATGAAATAATTCATCCCCCCTTGACAGTCTTCCTTGCTTGCTCCCTTATCCTACAGGCTGTTAAACATAACCAAGGCTCAAGAAAACAGCTGTGGGATGTTGAAGAGCCCAAAATTCATCTCAGAATCTTGCAGTGCTGTGGCTAAATGGATCTGTGAGACAGAAGCTCTGGTGATTCAGAAGAAAAACTAGGAAGCACTCTACAATAATTACACTGGGGACGAATCGAGGTGCTCTTCCACTTACAACACTTCATTTAGTGACCGTTTAAAGTCACAATGGCACTGAAAAAAAGTGACTTTTGGCCATTTTTCACACTTATGACCATTGCAGCATTCCCCTACAGTCACATGACTTACATTCAAATGCGTGACAACTGACTCACATTTATGACAATTGCAATGTCCCAGGATGATGTGATCACCTTTTGCAACCTTCTGACAAGCAAAGTCAATGCAGAAACCAGATTCACTTAACAACCGGGTTACTAATTTAAGAACTGCAGTGATCCACTTAACAAACATGGCGAGAAAAGCCACGAAAGTCACTTAAAAATTTCTCACTTAGCAATATAAATTTTAAGCTCATTTCTGGTCATAAATTGCAGTTCATATTAATGAAGTACTATATTGTGCCATGAAAAGTTACAGGAAACTCTTGAAAAGTTTTTGAAGTTAAAAATGCAAAATTGAATGTCATTTTAGAGGAGACTGCTCATTTTGATTTAGGCAATGGAGCATGTGTACATCTGGTTTTCTGGTTGCTTTAAAAATGTTTATTAGTGTTTTTTTATGTTCACATCAGTAATGGGTTGCCCCCAATTCGCACCGGTTCTATAGAACTGGTAGTAAAACCGGCGGGACGCTCCACCCACCGATGCTGACATCATCAGAATGCTTCTGCGCATGCACAGAAGAGCGCGCACACAGCCCCATTGCGAACTGGTAGTAAAGATAAGCAGAACCCACATGTATCTTAAGATGTATGGACTTCAAGTCCCAGGATTCCCCAGCCTGGTATCTCCATATATTTTGAACTTGTATTAACAGTTGCAGAAAAGACATATATCTGCCCTTCACTTTGGCTTCACAAGGGGAGAAAGGACACAGCCGGTTTTGCCAATTCAACAGCTCACTTCTTCACCCTTAACAAAACCCCACCAATTATTTCTAGGACATGGGAGGACTTGACGCCGCTGGCTTGATGTGGCCTGCAGGGGGCGGCATAGACCCGTTATGCTATTGGCACCTCTGCATTTTCTTTTCTTTTCTTTTCTTCATTTCTAATCTTAATCATGTACAAGTCCAAGTTCTTAATCATGTACAAGTCCAAGTTCTAGTTCATATTGAGGGGCAATATAATAATTCTATCTTATTGCTAGCAATGTTCTTGAAAGTGAAGATTTGTTGAAAAAACATTGTGATTGAAAAATCAATCTTTCTGATGCCGGAGAATGTTTGCATTTTTTGCTGTATTTTTAAAAAAATGTGTAATATATTTTTTGTAACAAAACTGTATTTTAACCTTGCAGGAAAATAACATTCAAAAAATTAAATGTGTAAACAAAATACAAACTAAGAAGGATTTTCCCCCCTTTCTTTAGTCTTTCGTGTAATTTTTGTTGTTGATGCTAGGAAAATTTAACAATGTCTGTGTCATCCTTTGCCTGTCCAGGTATTTGGTAAACCTACACGGAGTGTTGTTTTGATAGGTCAGCTGGCCGCAGTGATATTCCAATAAAGTATCATTTGTTGATTCAGTCTCCAAATGGTTTGTTTTTTCCCTTTAGATGAGCATTTTTCTGACAACACTTATCAAAGTAGCCAAGAAAGAACCTGGTGTATCATTATAACGGGATATAAAATAAAACACTTGCCATGATTTTCAACATACACTACTTTTATGTATTAATTAATTTATTTTATTTCAAGTATATGTCCATCTTCCCAAAAGTGACTCTGAGCTGCGTGCAATTTAATAACAAAATAGTAAAGCATAGCAAATCAAATCAATCCAAATATTATTATTACAGCATTTGACCAGCTTTTACGGTAAAATAATGCAGTAAAAAGAAAAATAGTATATTGGGGAAGAGAAAAAATAATAGGACTATAAAATTAAAAGTTTTGTTGTATAGCTTGGTATTTGATATTTAACTTTATATTTGGTCATCTGAATTTTGGATATGGGGTTGGCATCCTTTAAAAAGATAATGAAATTTATCTTCATGGCATTTATATTTGGCAATGATAGGGGCTGAAATAGTAAACATATAATAAAAGTTATTATTTAAAAAAATAAATTCACAAGGCCTGGTAGATGTCAAAGCAGCAACGAACCAACATCACAATCTCACTGATTCCCTAGGATCTCCTGGTATGATGTCATAACCAGGAGTTGAGGGACTTCCAGAAAACCAACAGGGTTGGAGCTAATTTCATGTGGGGGTGGGGGGAAGGAATGTCCCATAAATAGAGTCTTAGGGCAGAGAAGGCCCTCTAAGGGTAGATCCCTAGCAGGATGCTTTCTCGGCCAGAGCTAATGGGATGGGCAGATGAAATTGGGGACAGATAGTTGCTCAGTCCCATGCCATGAAGGATTTTAAAGATTAAAACCAGCACCTTGAATTGGACCCAGAAGCAAACTGGCAACCAATGCAATTTGGGAAGCAGAGGTGTAACAATATAATGCTGAAATCAATAAAGAGGTCTTATAAGAGCCATGGTGGCACAGTGGTTAGAATGCAGTATTGCAGGCTACTTCTGCTGACTGCTGGCTGCTGGCTGGCAGCAGTTCGGCAGTTCGAGTCTCACCAGGCTCAAGGTTGACTCAGCCTTCCATCCTTCCGAGGTTGGTAAGATGAGGACCCAGATTGTGGGGGGCAATAGGCTGACTCTGTAAACCATTTAGAAAGGTCTGTAAAGCACTGTGAAGTGGTATATAAGTCTAAATGCTATTGCTACTGCTACCCAGTGTTTCTCAACCTTTTCTATACCACAGATCCTATTTAAATACTTTTTCTGGCCAAGAATTAAGATTTAAATCATAACATTTTTCAAGTCTTTAAGGATCCCCTGTGTCAATACTGCCAGACCCCAGGGTTGAGAACCACTGGTCTAACCTATATGGAGATGTAAACAGTTTAGACTAGTAAACAATGTAGAAATGTAAACAGTATAAAGGAATAATAATAATATTAGTGCAACAGCAGAAACACAGACTATATTATGCAGAAGAAAATCCAGAGGAAATAAGCAACTGATTAAACAACTGAAGCATCTTCTACTATCCCAACCCAGGGCCTGAGAAGAGTTTCTTTCAATACCCTGTTTCCCCCAAAATAAGACATCCCCTGATAATAAGCCCAATCAGGCTTTTGAGTGCATGGCAATAAGGCCAAGCACTTATTTCAGGGTTCAAAAAAATATAAGACAGGGTCTTATTTTTGGGGAAACGCAGTACAGTCAAAGGGGAGGGGCGGAATCTCTGCCCCCTCTATTTCATTCCATCACCTGATTTCAGTGGCTGTTATCTGTTCAAAAAGGACATCCTAAGATTTGACCGCTGACCAGCAAGAGCCAAGGAAAACCATATCCCCAGCAGAGATGCTAGGTTTACAGTGTGCAAAGGCAGAAATAATTTCCCCTTCTCTGGAAATAAGGCCCATCTGTTACTTTAGCCAATATTAGGAGATAATTCCAGTTGAGTGGATTGGAAGCCATATGACTTCAAACTATCTTTGGACTTGTGAATTCGTCAGGTTTGCTGCATATCCAGTGATGGAGGGTATGGCACCTGGAACAGCTTGCTTTCCCTTCGTCATTCAGGAAGGCACAGTTCCCGCCGTCACCAAGGACCTCCCACCTGCAACACAAGGGCAACGAGAGTGAAAAGCTGTGACCCCCACTGGCATCTAACCATGCCATCAACTTGCCCTAGTGACATCTCTTTTCTGCCATGTCCCCATAGCCTTGTTTTCCTCTCAACTCCACCTGTAAGAGAGGCTTAATTTGCCCTTAATTGACTTAATTTGGTGTTCTAATTTGATTCTGTATTCTAACAATCTCCAAGAGCAGTCACAAGGTACATTATTTATTTATTTATTTTTTTTTATTTATTTAAATTTATATACCGCCCTTCTCCTAGTGGACTCAGGGCGGTGTACAGCCAAGAATAAAAAACACTCCAATACAAAATTTAAAATATTAATAAAAGAATTAAATAATTTTGGCCCAATAAATTTAAAAACCCAATAGGCAATTAAAATTTAAAACCCATAAAACTTTAAGCTTAAAAAAGAGAGGGGGGGGGGTTACGCCAGCCCAGCTTGACGAAATAAAAAAGTTTTTAGGGCACGGCGGAAAGCCCGGAGATCGGGTATCGTACGGATCTCCGGGGGCAAATCGTTCCAGAGGGCTGGTGCTGCCACAGAGAAGGCTCTCCCCCTGGGTGTCGCCAGCCGACATTGTCTGGCCGACGGCACCCCGAGGAGTCCCTCTCTGTGGGAGCGAACTGGCCGGTGGGAGGCTATTGGTGGCAGAAGGCGGTCCCGCAAGTACCCAGGCCCTATGCCATGGAGCGCTTTAAAGGTGGTCACTAACACCTTGAAGCGCACCCGGAAGACCACCGGAAGCCAATGCAGCTCACGCAGGAGAGGTGTCACATGGGAGCGCCCCCTTGCTCCCATAATCCCCCGCGCGGCCGCATTCTGCACCAGTTGGAGCCTCCGGGTGCACCTCAAGGGGAGCCCCATGTAGAGAGCATTGCAGTAGTCCAGGCGGGAAATGACGAGTGCCTGAGTGACTGTGCGTACGGAATCCCGATCTAGATAGGGACGCAACTGGCGTATCAGGCGAGCCTGATAAAAAGCCCCCCTGGCCACGGCCGTCACATGCTCCTCCAAAGACAGCCGTGCATCCAGGAGGACGCCCAAGTTGCGAGCCCTATCCGTGGGGGCCAATGACTCGCCCCCAATGGTCAGTGATGGAGTCAACTGGCCATATCGGGATGCCGGAAGCCACAGCCACTCGGTCTTGGAGGGGTTGAGTTGGAGCCTGTTGCCCCCCATCCAGATCCGCACGGCCTCCAGGCATCGGGACATCACTTCCACGGCATCGTTGGGGTGGCCTGGGGTGGAGAAGTACAGCTGAGTGTCATCAGCGTACTGATGGAACTTCACCCCAAAGCCACGGATGATCTCGCCCAGCGGCTTCACATAGATGTTGAACAGAAGGGGCGAAAGGACCGACCCTTGCGGCACTCCACAAGAGAGACGCCTCGGGGTCGACCTCTGCCCCCCTGCCAACACCGTCTGCGACCGGTCGGAGAGATAGGAGGAGAACCACCGCAAAACGGTGCCCCCCACTCCCAACCCCTCCAGCCGGCGCAGCATGATACCATGGTCGATGGTATCAAAAGCCGCTGAGAGATCTAACAGGACCAGGATAGAGGAGCAACCCCTATCCCGAGCCCTCCAGAGATCATCCACCAACGCGACCAATGCCGTTTCCGTGCTGTACCCGGGCCTGAAGCCGGACTGGAGCGGATCCAGATAGACAGCTTCATCCAGATACCCAGGAAGCTGATGCGCCACCACACTCTCAACAACCTTCGCCAAGAAGGGAAGGTTGGAGACTGGACGATAATTAGCCAAAATAGCTGGGTCCAGAGAAGGCTTCTTGAGGAGGGGCCTCACCACCGCCTCTTTCAAGGCAACTGGCAAGACACCCTCACTCAAAGAAGCATTAATAATCCTCTGGAGCCAGCCTCGTGTAACCTCCTGGGAGGCCAGCACCAACCAGGAGGGACACGGGTCCAATAAACATGTGGTCGCGTTCAGCCGCCTGAGTATTCTGTCCACGTCCTCGGGAGCAACAGGATCAAACTCCTCCCAGATGACATCCTCAAGACCGGCCTCCATCATCCCACCTGTATCTACCCAGTTGGAGACCAGACCATCCCGAATCTGAGTGATTTTATCGTGCAGAAACTGAACAAAATCCTCAGCACGACCCTGCAAGGGGTCCTCCCGCGCTCCCGGATGGAGGAGGGAGCGGGTCACCCTGAACAGGGCGGCTGGGCGGTTATCTGCCGATGCAATAAGAGCGGAAAAATGGTTACATTTTGCCGCTTTTATCGCCACTAGGTAAGTCTTAATATGAGCTCTTACCAGTGTTCGGTCGGACTCGGAACGGCTGGACCTCCAACTGCTCTCTAGGCGTCTTTTCCGGCGCTTCATCTCCCTAAGCTCCTCAGAGAACCAAGGAGCCAGGTAAGCTCGGCGACGGGTCAGAGGCCGCAAAGGCACGACTCGGTCTAAAGCATCAGCGGCCGCCCTATCCCAGGCGGCCACCAACCCTTCAGCCGAGCCATGTGTCAGATCCTCAGGAAATGGCCCAAGCTCCGTCTGGAACCTCTCCGGGTCCATCAGGCGCCTGGGGCGGAACCATCTAATCTGTTCCGCCTCCCTGCAGCGGGGTATGGCGGTTAGAAAGTCGAGCCTAAGAAGGGAATGATCTGACCATGACAAGGGCTCAATCACTATCTCCCCTAATTCAAGATCATTTATCCACTGACCAGAGACAAAAATCAAGTCCAGAGTGTGTCCTCCCGTGTGAGTGGGTTCATGAATTAATTGGGTCAGGTCCATGGCCGTCATGGAAGCCATGAACTCCCGAGCCAACTCAGACGCCTCGCCAACAGATGGCAGGTTGAAATCCCCCATGACCATAAGCCTGGGGGTCTCAACCGCCACCTCGGCAATCACGCTTAGCAGCTCGGGCAGGGCAGCCGACACGTGGCAGGGAGCCAGGTACGCAATCAGCAAACCCATCTGCCTCCCATGTCCCCACTTCACAAGGAGAGACTCACATCCAGCTATCTGAGGTACAGTGGCCTCCCTAGGGACAAGACTTTCCTTTACCAGAACCGCCACCCCCCCACCCCTCCCCTGGGACCTTGGCCGATGGAATGCAAAGAAACCCGGTGGGCACATCTCTACGAGGGGGACCCCCCCCTCCGGGCCCAACCAGGTTTCCGTAATACCTACCAGGTCCGCACCCCCCTCCTGGGCAAGATCACAAATGAGGGGGGCTTTATTTACCACGGACCTGGCATTGCACAACATCAGCCGAAGGCCCAGGGCCTGAGAATCTGAACAACCCGGGGAGCGAGAAAGGCATTGGGGGCCGGAGCACGCGATCGCTCGCAAATAGCGAGCACGTCCTCCCTTAACACGATATGGCCCCCTGCCACCGCTATATCTGCCCCTCCCACCCACAATGCCGATGGAAGCGCCCTCCACAGTATAGGAACTAGCCCTCTCAGCCCCCCCCAATAACTGTGGGTTGCCCCCCAAACCCATCCCAGTCATACACCTGTCATTTTCCCTCCCACCCCTTAAAAAACGTGTTAAAAACAAATACAGTGAACTTTTAAAAACCCCAACGCCTTCATGCCACCTCTCGGGATCCCAGGATCCGTCCTTGAGGTATTTTTTAGCTAGGCCGGTTGGCCACATCCAGGAATGGGGGGCATTCCTTAAAGCCAATAAGTCAGATTTAGAATAAAAACGTGGAGCCATAACCAGCCATAAAAAGGATGTGATGAAAATGGCCATCAGGAGATAATATTAGCGGACTAGGGACTGGGTGAGAACTCTTGCAGACATCAGAATCTCCCCACCCAGGCGTCCTCTCACAACACTGGATGAGGCATAGTTGGTACCCCCCATCGTCCTCTCACTACGACGGTTTCTCAAAACTTGTCTAAGAGTTCTGTTCGGCGGTCTCCTTGACAATGACAGGACTCTCACCCCTGCACAGTCAGTTCGATGTCCTCGAACCACAACTGCCCTCTCACGGCAGTGGGAAGTCCCGCCCAGAATACACCAGTTCCATAAAGGAGGAAAGACCAGAGCCATCCCGGCCGTCCAAGTCTGAGTTCAAATTCGCTTAAACCTGGGTGGGGCCCCAGAGATCTAAAAAGGGGGCCCAGGGTCGACCCCCCAGAGGTCTTTCATGCCCGAAGTGTGCCCAAGAAAGAACATAGGCACAGCCGATGCAACAGCAGGTATTCTCAGCGGCGACCAGCAGAGGGCAAGGTGGTCCCTTGATAGTTCATGGGTACAGCAGGTCTCAGATTCGCCGTCGGTGGCAGGAGAGGAAAAACCCAAGACAGCGAGCCCCCTCCAACTCCTTTGGCTCCACCACTCCAGCTCTGGCTCCTCTCTCCTCCATCCGACCGGCTCGAAACCTCCCAGAGGTTTCGCCAGGAAACCCTCCTCGACATTCCAAGAGAGGGCCCACTCCGACCCTGCTCCTCGGTCTCCCAGCGACCCGGCCCGCCGGCTCAGTCGCTCCAGCCTCTCCAAGGCCCCACAACTCCGCCGCCGGCCGCTGGAAATCATCATTGGAAGCCCGAATGCTGTTTGCAGCTCACTGAGCCCGCTGCAGCCGTCGGTCCTATCCTTTACCCAGGAACGGCGAAAAAGAACTCAGAAGCTCACAACAGCTCCCCCGGCTGTCTGGTAAGTCCTCCTTCCACCCATGTCGGGGGGGTAGTCACAAACAACCCCCCCCGAAGGTCCTGTTTTAGGCCAAAAACATTCACCCCCCGGTAGAGACTCAACACGCAGTGGCCATTTTGAAAGCCACGGTCCTGTACTGGACTACTGTAATGCTCTCTACAGGGGGCTCCCCTTGAGGAGCATCTGGAGGCTCCAACTGGTCCAGAATGCGGCCGCACGGGTGGTGATGGGAGCGACGTGGCGCTCCCATGTGACTCCCCTCCTGCGCGAGCTGCACTGGCTCCTGGTGGTCTTCCGGTGCGCTTCAAGGTTTTGGTTACCACCTTTAGAGCACTCCATGGCTTCGGACCAGGGTGCTTACGGGACCGCCTTCTGCCACCAATAGCCTCTCACCGACCAGTTCGCTCCCATAGAGAGGGGCTCCTCAGGGTGCCGTCGGCCAAACAATGTCGACTGGCGACCCCCAGAGGGAGAGCCTTCTCTGTGGGGGCACCTGCCATCTGGAACGAGCTCCCCCCAGAGATAAGGAAGCTTAAAGACTTACGCACCTTCCGCCATGCCCTAAAAATGTTTTTATTCCAACAGGCTGGTCTGGCCTAACTCTCCTCTTTTAAATCGGGTTTTAAAATGTTTTATATAATTGGATGTTTTAAATTTTCTTCTCTGAGCCCAAATTATTTAATTTATTTTAATAGTTTTAACTTTTATATGTTATTGTATTTTATCTTGGCTGTTCACCGCCCTGAGTCCCTTCTGGGAGTAGGGCGGTATATAAATTTGATAAAATAAAATAAATAAATAAATAAATAAATAAATTTACTTCACAACCATGGTCTTGGTGGAAAGTCAGGCAACCACAGTGACTTGGATTGGAGAGGTAGCAATGGAGGCCCCAAATTTCATGCCAGTATAGTTTTTTTTGCTGAGTCAAGAATGAGCAGATCTTAACTCATCAACAGGTGAGCAAAGAAGCAAAGTTGAGTGGGTGATAAGAAGATAGCAGTGGATTCATATGGGCTAGTCTGGCAGTAGCCAGTATGGTGTTTCCCAGCAACTTTGAGCTATAACTCATTCTGTGCTCAGAGCTGATGGGAACTGGAGTCCATCTGGAGGCCATACATTTGCTATTAATATATTATATATTATAATTTGCTCCTAATTTAAATAGGAGAATTTTAGCACTGGAAGGACATGATCTTCATATGGGGTGGCATGCCTTCATATGGAACACCAGAAATAAGAAACATTCACATTCATATTTTTATAGACATACACTGCGAGATTCACTGATACAGACTTGGGAAGGAATTAGGAAGAAACATTATCTCAAAATACTAAGATGGCTATCCACTATGGAGGCAATGATCTACCCCAACACATTAGATATTGGTAAAATGGTAAAATACAATGCAATTTTGGACAATGGAGGAAGATTAAAATCTAACCAAGAATTAAAGGAACAGGAAATAATCATAGATTGGTGGTCGTATCTTCAATTGCAATCTAGATACAAAAACGATTTAAAGGAATTTGGATTTGAACCAAAATTTGCACAGTTAAATCAATTATTAACAGGCCCGGAAGAGAAATTACTATCTAAAATATATAATTATTTATTAAATTTTGATTTAGAAGAAGAAATTGTAAAAGGACCAATGATAACATGGGCTAAAAATATTGGGTACAACATTGAGTTAGAAGATTGGGAAAAAAATTGGGAGAAAAATTATACATTAACAAAATCTGCCACATATAAAGAAAACCAGTATAAAATGTTCTATATCTGATTGGTTTCAATCACATGTGATTAGTTATGTGTCTATTTTTTTCCTGAGCCCTAATTCGGAACTAGGATTTGAAGTTAATTTAGAAAGCAGACATATTGTGGCTATTATTCTTCTTTATGCATTTATTTGTTAGATTTATATTCCAGTTTTTGTTTAGGGACTAATTTATTTTTATTTTATTTTTTTACATTTTTTTTTTCTTATGTCCCATTCTTGGAGATTATCTGGACAACTCTTGGCAATGTTTTTCAGAAGTGGTTTACCATTGTTTCCTTTCTAGGGTTGAGGGAAAATGACTGGCCCAAGATCACACAGCTGGCTTTGTGCCCAA
Source organism: Masticophis lateralis (assembly GCA_030761175.1). Taxonomy (NCBI): domain Eukaryota; kingdom Metazoa; phylum Chordata; class Lepidosauria; order Squamata; family Colubridae; genus Masticophis; species Masticophis lateralis. Next base: position 28,679,045 of record JAUDYJ010000002.1, on the reverse strand, counting down.
GGCACAACTAGAACTCACGGTTCCCAGTTTTTTTAGCCTGTTGCCTTAACTGCTACACCAAACTGGCTCTCAGAAGTAACATGTGAAGCAGGTATGGCTGAGAGGATCTGGCCTAAAGTCAGCAAGGGATCTTCTGTGACTCAAAGGAGATTCGAACCTGGGTCTTGACTCTCTTAGTGTGAAATCTTCACTACTACACCACACTGGCTCCGGGGCTGAGAAAGAAGTACCAGCCCATAATCCCCAGGCATCTTTTATGGCTGTGAGAGGACCTAACCTGGGTTTGTCGAGTCTAATAACTTAACCACTACATCACATTGGCTTGCTTCCTGTCGTGGAGGAAATAAATCAATGAACTGTAAACCTTTATCTCTATTAAGATCTACTTTAACAAATGAGCCTCTGAAGCAGTTAACAATAAAGGTTTTATTAATATATAAAAATAAAACAATATCTATTTAAATACTTTGCTTAAATATCCTGTCAGATACATATACATATACATATACATATACATATACATATACATATACATATACATATACATATACATATACATATACATATACATATCTATTTTCTTATATATATATTCTGAGGTTTTCGCGGGTGTTTGTATGTAGGTCTTTGGTTATTCGGGTTTTCTCCCGCGTAAAATTGGAAGTGTCTTGGCGACATTTCAACAAAGTCTCATTCGTCATCTTCAGGCTGGTGTTCTTGGCTTCGTGCTTCTAGGAGCACGAAGCTGAGAACACCAGCCTGAAGATGACGAATGAGACTTCGTTGAAACGTCACCAAGACACTTCCAATTTTACGTGGGAGAAAACTGGAATAACCAAAGACATCTATCTATCTATCTATCTATCTATCTATCTATCTATCTATCTATCTATCTATCTATCTATCTATCATCTATGGTCTAATCGATGTTAGCTCTGGCTATTCTTCCTCAGAAGAAAGAGTATTGTAAACCATCAGAACTGCATCAGAGGCTGCCCTTCTAACTGACTTCCAAACAGTCCACAGTTTTCTAACAGAAGAGCTGAACAGAATACTCCTAACTGCCTATCCAAACTGCCCTCAGAACTGCCTTCTGAACTGCCAACGGTTTTCTGTTAAGAATCTACTTTTATACTATCAACTGTGACAGGGGAGGGAACATTAAAGCCCGGGAGATTCAAACCCATCAGCTGCCTTCTGATTGGCTTATTTACTTGTCCATTCCAAAAGCCATTAATAGGCATAGCAATTGAGAAATAATTTTTCTCTCACACTTCCATTCACTAAATTCTCTAGCTTTAGGCACAAAGTTGGCATTTATGAAAATATGTTCTGCAATTGTGCTCGATGAAAGAAACAGGATGGCACTGGATGATGAATAAACCCCACGCCACTTCTTTTCAGCATTTGGCTGGTGTAGAGTTTATGTAATTAATTTATTAAATTTATATGCCGCCCATCTCACTATACCTCAACTGAAGACATAAGAGAGAAAGGATGACTCATGTTGAAGCATTTCCATTGACCCATTTCCAGGGTTGATTCGGGTCTCGTTGGAGGCCAATCCAGTGGGAAATGGTGCCTTTGTAACGCTGCACAAAAGCCTTTGGAGAAAATAAATGGTAAACATTAAAATCACTCTCAAATATTTATTGACCCTCCCCCAAGTGTACATAAGCTTTAACTGTTTAGCCAACAGTTTGTGATTTAGTCAATAACCAAATCACAGATATTTAGAGATGGCCAATAATTCTATAATATTGTTTGCTTATATATTATATATTACATAGGAGTTCATACAAGGATACAAGGACTGCCTGCTCCATTTCCCCCAAAGCACTTCAGAACATAAAGTCTTCAGCTCCTTAAGCCAGCTCCTGCATCAGAATCCCAGGAAAAGATGCAGCTATTTTAAATAGTTGGAGAGAGCCCCCTTTTAGAGTCAAATCAGAGTGCTAACCCGCCCTAATATCAATGATTTCAATATATCTTAGTAGAGGATGCATGAAGGCAAAACGATTGTGCTGTTTTCTCTCCATTCCATCCTTTCTCTGAAGGGTTAAAAAGGATCCCACCCAGGAGAAAAGGCAGTTGTTCCCTTTAAAAGGGGTGTAGCTATTTCAAAAAGGAGAGTTTACTGTGTCTTTACTGGACTCAGTTCCAGAACATAGAACAAAAAGAAGTGAAAAAGCTAAAGAAGAAAAAAAGCTGGAAAGATGAAATCTGGAAAAAAGTAACTTTGAACAGTCACTGAACAAGGCAATCATTAAATAAGGTCTATCTGTAGTAGACATAGGCTAAAGACACTGGCCGTAAATTAGAAAGCAATAGATAATCATCCTTAACAGGGGTGGGCTGCTAGGGGTTCGGAAGAACCTCTAGCTAAGATTCTGCACAGTTCGGAGAACCCTCAAATCCACTCCTGGCTGGCCCCGCCCAACCCGCCCCTCCCAGGAGTCCCCATGCAGCCCATTTTGGATGCAGGTAAGTGCAGGGCATGTGTGGAGGCTTGGGGAGGGTGAAAAATGGAAGTTCAGGAAGGCCGGAAATGGGCCCATTTCTGGCCTCCAGAGGGCCTTCGGAGCCTGGGGAGGCCATTTTCACCCTCCCGGAGGCTGAAGGAAAGGGCAAAAATGCCCCCCCTGCCATGGTGCAGGAGACCGACTAGGCCATGCCCACCATGGCCACACCCACCCAGCAACCGGGCAGGGAACCCCTTGCTAAAATTTTTGAAGCCCACCCCTAATCCTTAATAAAAATTAATCCAAACTTTTTTTCAATCTTCGCTATGGTGACGGACCAGCACAAAATGAAAACCAATTGAGATTGTATGAAATCAATTCCCTGCTAGCAGAATTGAGGTGTATGTGGGCCCTACATGAAATTGTCACCATCCACAATACAGTAGGATATTTTCACCTCTTACCTTTTCTTCCTTTTCAATAATGGCTAGAGAGGCATTGTACAACAAGCAAAAGTCTTGACTAGCAGACCAAGTTTTTTCTTCATCTGAGAAGTAGAAACATTTCATTTGGTACCCAATCCAGTTAGGCAGGCACGGGCGTCTCTCATGTTCAGAGGTTGCCAATAGCAGCTTACAGTCATCTGGGTTTAAGGTCGGCTTATTTACCAACGATACTGAGGGGAGAAAAAAGCGATCATGATCTAAAAAACACTCTCCACAGTCCATTAAGCATAAATGTGCATGGGGAATACAGCTAGTCCTCGATTTATGACCGTAATGAAGTCTGGAATTTCTGATGTAAGTCATGATGGTCAAAAGCTGAGGCATCACACAACTGACTTGATCTACAACATTTTTTGCAAAGGTCATTAAGCGAATGCAGTGGCCATAAACCAAACATGGTGAGTGTAAAGTGAATCAATTTTTTCCAATGTGTGTTTTTTGTCAGAAATTAGAAGTAAACATGTTTCCAGCACAAATGTTGTAAATCGTAGTCATCTGACCACACAATACACAAATGCACCAGTGGTGGGTTTCAACATTTCTTACTACTAGTTCTGTGGGTGTGGCTTGGTGGGCATGGCATGGCTTGGTGGGTGTGGCTTGGCTTGGCGGGCTTGGCAGGAGATTACTGCAAAATCCCTATTTTCTCCCTATCAGCTGGGACGCGGGAGGCAGAGAATAGATGGGGGCGGGGCCAGTCAGAATTTTTACTACCGGTTCTCTGAACTACTCAAAATTTCCGCTATTGGTTCTCCAGAACTGGTCAGAACCTGCTGAAACCCACCTCTGAAATGCACCTCAAATGTGATCAAAAGATCTCCTGGGCTGGGGAGGGAGGGGAAGACATCTGTTATAACTTTGAATCTGTAGCCGTTGAGAGCTGAATCATAATTTCAAACAGAGGCTAAGTGGTCATACGTTGAGGACTATCTTTAATAAGGAAAAGCTGGAAATCTGCACTTCTAGAGCAGACATGCTCAAGCTTTCATTGGCTAAGGAGCATACTGAACTTTTGGAACTGGGGATTAAAGGTTGCAATGGGTAATAAGATGGTGAAAAGTTAGCGGACTGTGTAGTATATATGGAAATGGCAGGACCTTCCTTCTCTGTTTTGGTCTTTGGAATGAAGAGGGAATAAGGCAGGGCGAGACTCCCATGAACTGATTTATTTTATCTGTTAGATTTATTTGCTTCTTTTTCTTGATCAAGGTCCCATTTTTTCGCTCAATCATCCTGAGAGGTAAGCTGGCCTGAGAGAGAAGTCAAAAGGCCCAAAGCCATCCAAGGAACTTCTGTGGCTGAGGGGAGATTTACAAGCTTTTTTAACCATTGGTGGTGGGGGGAGCTTTTCACCAGTGTTCTCCACTTTATGGAACATTCTCCCTTTGGAGACAAGTATGGTCCTAACCAGGGGTGCTGTTCAGAAGGTTCTGACAGGTTCTGGAGAATCGGAAGTGGAATTTTTGAGTAGTTTGGAGAACTGGCAAATACCACCTCTGGCTAGCCCCAGAGTGGGGAGGGAATGGGGATTTTGCAGTCCCTTCCCCTGCCACATCCACCAAACCACACCTACAGAACTGATAGTAAAAACAATTTGAATTCCACCACTGGTTCTAGCCTTGTTTGCCTTCGTAAGGCCCTAAAAACCTGACTACAATATGTTCCTGAGTCTGAAGCATTGAATGCACCAGGAGGGCCAAATGACATGGATTTTTGTAATTTGTTAGCTGATAGTTATTTTGTATTTTACTTTGTATTTTAAACATAATTACTTTATATTTTGAATGGACTTACTTTTCATCTCTTTTAAAATGGTGATAAGGTTTTATAAAACCATTAGACTGGAATTTAAGAACACTTTTTTTTTAATCCTATGGCTGTATGGATTGATCAGATAGCTTCTAACATTCCTAAACTGAAAAGATAAAAGTTACAGAAGGGTGGCAGGATAGTATCTCCTGATAAGAAAATGTTTCTTAGTGTCAACTGGCATTTGGCCATCTAACTTCAAACAACCTTTGTGGTTGATTTATTGTGAAAAGGAGGAATTACTTTTATCTTGTCCATCCAACTTTCCTCTTTCATGTTTCCTTTGTTATGTTACTTATAAAAGGGGAAGTAAGCTAAGGATCGAGGCTCCCTCTTTGAATGAGGGGAATCCCTTTTGCCTGAATATTCTGTAAATTGTAATAAAATGATCTTCCTTTCTCGGTTTGTCTCATTGGAAAATCCTTTCTACTCTTTTTATTGATTTTAAATGTTTTTTTTAAATTTTCAGTTATAACATGTTCTATTGACAAGGTTAAAATACAAAATACAAAACTAAAAAAATAAGACAAAAAAGAAAAAAACCCATAAAACAATCAAAACACTAAAAAAGAAAAAGATGCATCAACCACCTCTCAACATGTAGACAAATATTACCCCCCTTAGTTGAATACTGATTAATACATTATTATGACATTAGTTCCTACCACTTGCAAAACAGGGCCTCTAAATTTTTTTAAACTACTAAATCTATTTGCATTTGCAAATAGATTTAGTAGTTTAAAAATAGATTTAATTGCAAATAAATCTATTTGCAATTTATTGCAATTGCAAATAGATTGCAAATTGCAATCTATCAATAAATTGCAAATTGCAATATATTTGCAATTTATTGATTTGTCTTCTATATGTTATATTTGTGACAAAGTAATTAACAGAAAGAATCAGTTGTAACATGTGTTCTGAATTGTAGGCTATCTAGAGCAGTGGTGAAATGTAAAATTTGTTACTACCGGTTCTGTGGGCGTGGCTTGGGGAAGGTAATGTGACTGGGTGGGCGTGGCCAACTTTTTTTTTTTTACTTTTAAAAGCATTTTCTCTACCTCTTCGGCCGAAGAGGTTGCAGAAAAAAATGCTTTTAAATGCCTCTGACGATCAGGCAACTCAGCTGGGGTCGTTTTCTTCCAGAAGGAGGGTAGAAAGGAATGCAGAAAACAAAACACTCACCAAAAATAAAAGCATCACCTAGCTTGCAATATTAAAGTTTGGATTAACTTACTGATGAAAAATACAAGACCAGCAGAAGCCACAGCAGCAATAACAGCGGTGGCAATATGACCACGGTACGTAATGAAAGGAGTTCCAATTTTTGAATATCTGCAGTTCTGCATATTTTCTAAAACAGAAAGAAAAAAATAAAATCTTAAACCCACAAGATCTCCAATCTCAGGTTAAGAGGAGGTTGACAACGTGGTAAGAAGGTTCAACTCACCTTGCTGGATGGCAGCACCCACTGAAATGAGAAGTTAGAATCAGAGCTGTCTTAACCAACTTCCTTCTTTTCTTTTCTTGGAAATCAGCAATCTCTTTGTTTGTTTCCTGTCTTACTTGCTTGCAACTTCTTGGCTTGAAAAAAAGGGAAAACTCTTTTCACTCTCCTTTCATTTTTTTCCCTTTGAAACCAGTTGATAGCTCAACTACAACTTCCAGATGAAACTTATTGTTTAATGGCTTCCTCAGTCAGGAAAAAGACAAAGGCTCTTTCCTTTTAAAAAGGAAATACAGTTATTATATTGCAAAGCTCCTTGAAAATATTTTAAAAGCTTCCTTTTCTCTGTGCAGGGCAGGGAGCAGAAATGGTTATTCAGTAGCCAGAAATGGCCAAATCAGTAGATCAGTGTTTCCCATCGTGGGCAACCTAGAGGTGTGTGGACGTCAGACTTCTTGGCTGGGGAGTTCAAGCAGACCAAGTCCAAACACCTCCAAGCTTCTCAACTCTTCAGGTTGGGCCACACCACTGTAGATAATCCAGAAGCTGTTTTAGATGTCTCCATAATTTACCCCAAAACAGAATGATCTAATCAATAGATCAATTATAAATACAAGTGTGAAGGTGTCTACTGCCTTATGTAAAAATATGTACCACACAATCAGATTTCACTAAGGTATATCTTCCTGTTTGGTAAAGAACCATGATTAAGTAGATATACACAATACACTAATTTATCAATTACCATTTATAAACCACAGTGCAGTTCTTTTATATAAGACATTCAACCTAAGCAAAGTAGAAATAAGCCACTGCAGATCTTTTGGGCTACTATTCCTATCAGCAAGGCAGCAGCTAGGACCACAGCGAAAAATCTGGAGAATGGCACATTGCTAATCCAGTATCTGTTGCATGATCCCGAAGATGCACTAGACAGTATCTAGTGTGTGAATTAGGTCAAGATCATGAGTTCTAGTCTGTCTTAGGCATGAAAAGTGGCTAGGTGACTGTGGGCCAGTTATTCTCTCTCAATCCAACCCATAAGGTTGTGGTGGTGGGGAAAATAGGAGGAAGGAAAGAGTGTTGAATATCTTTGCCGCTTTGGTGGGATATAAGTAAAGTAAATGAATGAATGCATAAATAAGCAAGCAAGCATTCTCTGGGCATCTGTCCAGAACAGGGCAAGTGACAAATATAAAATTCTACATATTTATAAATGGCCACACAATGCCAGAGTGGAGTGGAACTCATATGTCATGTCAAACCACACGTTTGTCATTTTATGGTTAGGAATCGATAACTTTGTTGGTGACTTCACAGGTCCAGTTCATAACAGCTATTACCTGTATTACCAAAAGCCACAGTGGTGCAGTGGTTAGAACACAGTACTGCAGGCTACTTCTGCTGATCACCAGCTGCCAGCAATTTGGCAGTTCGGGTCTCACCGACTCAAGTTTGACTCAGCCTTCCATCCTTCCGAGGTTGGTAAAATGAGCACCAGATTGTTGTGGGCAATAGGCTGACTCTGTAAACTGCTTAGAGAGGGCTGCAAAAGCACTGTGAAGCGGTATATAAGTCTAAGTGCTATTGCTATTGCTTCCTGTTGTTTCCAGAATGCAAAGATTGTAATGTTCCTCCAAAACAGTTAAACACTTTCCTTTGCTCAGTGCAGGTGTTTTAAAAAAATTTTCTAGCAACCTGTGACTTACATGCCCCAGGAGTGAAGATGCATCTCCATGCTTTGTGGTTATGCTTCATTTGTCAGGGTTCCAAGTAACACCCCTAATGAAAGAAGACTCTGAGGCTAGAAGTTCCCCAAAGATCCATTTTATTAGAGATGCTATATTGGCACATCTGGGAAAACCCGAATCTGAGAGTTCTGGGTTTTTCCCACCCAAAAGAAAGTCAAAGATCCATCCTGCACCCACAAGTCCATCACATGGTCCAATAATTTCAACATCCCAACTGGAGACAACCCCCAGTCACTTCCATCCAGGTGAAGGCTGAGTGTCCTTGACTCCCATAGAAAGGAATGTTGTTATGACTAATCCTCCACCGGCTCCTTGCAATCCCCCCTCCCGTTTTCCCAGGCTCTAAATGTGGCAGCCCTGAAGCACCACCACCACCAACAAGAAAAAAAAAATAGCTTCCAGGACTGACATCATTCATATAACATCCCTGGTTTTCCCTTACCTGAATCAGCACCAGAGAGCCACGATTGTCACCTTTCTCTTGGTCTACATCTGAGACCATGAGAGGGCCTGGAGACAGTGGTGAAATCCTGCCAGTTCTGTCTGGCTTGTGTGAACCGGTAGTGGTGGCGGAGTGTGGTTCGGTGAACTGGTAGCGGCGGCAGTGCGAGGCTCCACCCACCTGTCCGGGCGCCATTACTTCCTGGTTTTAACTGGGAAGTAACCCATTTTTGACCCTCTGTGCATGTGCAGAAGGCTTTGTGCATACACAGAGGGTCAAAAATTGGATGTGATGATGGTGCACACACACTTACGAACCGGTAGGGAAGGTAAGTAGATTTCACGCATGCCTGGAAGGATAAGAGATTCACCATCTCCTCTAAAGCACAGAAACCTCTTGTGTGGCTCACATCCTGCAGCCCAGGTCTGGATCGCCTACAGGTAGTCCTAGTCTTACAACCATTCATTTAGTGATCGCTTGAAACTACAAAGGCACTGAAAAAAAAGCAACCTATGATCGTTTTTCACACATTGTAGCGGAAATTTGCCTTGATGTGAACATGGAACATGTAATGTGATAAATCAGTTAAAAGGCAATAAAAGTCCTTAACTGTAATCCATCAAGGGAGTGTGTTGGGTTTAACGACATTCAACCAGCCAATTAACTTGTAATTCACTCATCCACAGGGAAAAGAAAAAGAAAAAAAAGTTATAAGTGAAAGTTAAAAGTTATTAGCCAGGGCGACACTTCTAATCATGCAGACATCTGTTGGACATGTCCCCCTCCCCACCCCGCTCTCCAGCATGCTCTTACCTGAGAGTTATGAAGCACAGGATCTCTAAATGCAGTAAGTCTACAAAAAGTCTGAAAGGTTTCATGAGAAAATTCCAGAATGTTCAACCATCAAACCCGGGAGCGAGCTGCCAATAATTTGACCTTTGGCAAGACAGCCAGCTTTCTGCCAACTGGAATGGGATAAAACTTTCCCCTAGCAGCCAGGTGGGAATGGATGGATGGATGAGTGCAGCTATCTGAGAACAACCAGGTGGGTGTGGATAGGTGGCATGGCCAGACCAACAAAAGGGAATGAATGTGGCTCAGCACAGATGACTCACCCTGAATGAATTGGTATGTTGGGTGTAGCCAGGTAGGCACAGAGCAAGCCGCCCTGAGCAACTGGATGTGTAAGATCGGCGCAGGAAAGAAGCCGTGACCAGCGGAGTCCTTAAACAAGTTTTATTTAACAGGAACAAGACTGGCGCTGCGCTGCCGGAGCTTTCCTTATATTTGCTCTGGCAGGCGCACCGCCCACTAGACAGCGGTTCAAAATTCCCGCCGGAGGATTTTCTAGCCAATCCCCGGCGGATGTCCTTATAAGGACATAACACTCCTCCCCCCCTAGTTCTTAGTCTGTCCATCAATAATATAGTCCCGTAGGTACGCAGGTCGTCTACACGTTCTGCTAGACCTGCGCAGTCCATTAGTTGGCTGGCAGCCCTCCTGGTCGGAGGGTGCTCCTGCGGCTCCTGGCTCCCTCCCTGGAGCCAGGCTGGATCTGGCCGTTGAGGATGTGGGAGGTGTTCCCGTACCTCTGTCCGGGTCATGGACCTCCGCCTGCAGGCGATGCTGGTCTTCTTCTTCCCCGCTCGGATCTTGGAATTGCCATCGTGGATCCTCGCTCTCGACCGGTCCAGAACTCCTGAACCTCGGTAAGTCCTTGGGTTTCCCTCCGGTTCCTACTGGGTCGGGGTTGGTCAGGTCCGGTCGTGGGTGCGGGTCCTGCGGCGGCATCTGGGTCTGGCCCCGGGTTCCCTGGTTGAGTCCGGTCCACTCCCGGGGTGGCTGACGGTCCGGGTTGGTGTCGGGTCGACCTCGCCAGGGTGGTGCAGGCCTCCTTCGCAGGGATGGTGTAGGCCCTCTCTGCTGGGTTGGTGTTGCTGGGGCGGTCAACAACTCTTGCGGCCTCCTTCGCAGGGGTGGCATAGGTCCTCTCTGCTGGGTTGGTGTTGTTGGGGTGGTCGCTGACTCTCGCCGGTGGGGTATTGTTGTTTGTGGTTGTCTCGGTCTGGCTGGTGTAGGCCTCCCTTGCTGGGGTGGTGGAGGCCCTCCTTTCAGGGTTGGTCTGCCTCTTGGTTGGGTGGTTGTTAGAACGCTGCCTTGGGGGACACCGTTGTTAACAGGTGCAGGATTTGATAGGGTGCCCTTTTTGTTCTTTTTGTTCTTCTTCCTCAAAGAAAAACAGCCCAGTTGTCTTTTGAAGGAAAAAAAAAAGCACTTTTGACATAACTGTGACCTGGATTGCTAAGAATCTCCAAGACACCTGAGTTTTCCCCTGTTTGCAGGACAGCCACACTTCCAGGAGTCACAGAATGGTTGGGAAATTGAGCTGCCTGCCAAAATGTCCTGATGGAGTACAGGAAACTTCTTGGGGAGAATAAAGAGGATGGAGGATGGGTCGGTTTCAAGACCTGATATGAGTGGGCAGGTTTCTGTATGGGATCAGTCTTCTTTTGCCTTGACATTTCTGTGGTTAGGCAAAATTACTGCCTAACCCCAGAAATGTCTTCAGATGACACTTGGCTCCCCTGGCTAAGAAGCAGAGATGAGCACCGTGCTTTAGAGTGGGTCACGACTAGCTAGGAAAATCTTCACCTTTACTTGTAATTTGGTGTCAGTATGATGCAGTATTTACCCCTGATTTCAATGAATAGATATTCCTCTTTCAGGGAATTTGAAACTGTGTCCCAAAATCTGGCTGCTTCATGAAAACAAGTTTTACTGGATCTCAAGGGAGAAACAAACCTGGAGTGAGGATAGAGATGACTGCAGAGCCAAAGATTCTGAACTTGCAGCTTTGAAAGAAGAGGCAGAAATGGTAAATGCCAACCTCCACCCTCATCCTGTAGGAATGTGTAGTCTTGAAAAGATCTGGCTCCTTCTTGTGTGGTCATGTCCCTGGGAACAGCTTGGGAACAGTTTCAACTCAACTGAGAACTGAGAACAGTTTCAGTTCAAGTTTAATTACCGTATTTTCCAGAGCATAAGATGCAAAGGAGCTTCTCTTTGCAAAGGCAGCCTCTCAAACGGGACCTTTTGGAGGCTGTTTGAAAGACTCTCTCTTTGGGAGCCTCCAAAAGGGTGGGGGCCGGCAGATGGGCAGGGCTACATTCAGTATATAAGACGCACTCAAATTTTCACCTTCTTTTTTGGGGGGGCGGGGTGTGTCTTATAATCTGAAAAATACAGTATCTAGTGGTTCTCCAGATGGCTGACAGATCATCAGGTCTATCCAGTGATATGATTCAAGTAATTTAACAACCGATTCTCCCTAATGACTGGCTGGGTAGGCATGGTGGGGGGGGGAGGTCATGTGACTGAGTGGGTGTGGCCAATTTAATGTCACTCATAGCAAGGTGGGAGGTGCAGATGGGCTGTATTTCTTCCAGATGATTTTTAATTTAACTTAATTACATTTTATTTATAACTTTATCCATCATTTTAATTATGCATTTTTAAAATAATTCACTGTATTGGGGTTTATATTTTCATACACATTTTATGTGCTGTTTTGGTGAATTTTATGCATTAATGCTGAATTCTGTTATGCCCTACTAAGTAAATAAATAACTTACAAATATATTCTTGACAGCACTTCATCCAGCGTATCACCAATGGGGCACAGATGTTCTGGAAAGGACTGTGCAAATTCCAGGACCCGTGAATGGTTGTGGGTTGCCAATTCCCCATATAATAACGTAGGGTGAGTATTCCCATGCATTTTATGATTATTTTATGAGCTGGGAAATATATATCTGTTTTCTTCTTCCAGTGTTTTGGGCTTAATCTAGTTACAGGTAGTTCTTGATTTATGACCACAATCTGCCCTTCAGTTTGGCTTCACAAGGGGAGAAAGCACACAACTGGTTTTGCCAATTCGACAGCTCACTTCTTCACCCTTACAAAACCCCCACTACGTTATTGCTATGGAATGGGAGGACTTGATTCCGCTGGCTCGATGTGGCCAGCAGGGGGCGGCATAGACCCGTTATGCTATTGGCACATCTGAATCTTCTGTTTTTTTCCCCCTTTCTAATCTTAATCATGTGCAAATCCAGCCTGTAATTCATACTGACGGACAATATAATAATTCTATCTTATTGCTAGCAATGTTCTTGAAAGTAAAGATTTGTTAAAAAAACATGGTGATTGAAAAGAACCAGGCTTTCTGATGCTGGAAAAAAAAATCATTTATTTTTGGAGCATTGCTGTATGTTGCTGTACTGCTATAATATCTTTATTTTTGGTAACTAAACAACTTTTCATCTTCCAAAAAAAAAAAAAATCAGAAAATTTAATATACAAAAAAAAAAAGCTAAGAAGGATTTTTTAAAAAAAAATTTCCTGTATTTTTTGTCATGGATGCCAGGAATGTTAATGTCATCCTTTGCCCATTCAGGTATCTGGTAACCCTACAAAGAGAGTTGTTTGGTAAATCAGATGGCTTCCAATAAAGTATCTTTTGTTGATTCAGTCTCCAAATGCTTGGTTTTTTCCCCCCTTTAAGTGAGAGTTTTTCTGACAACATTAAAAGAATCAAAGTAGGCAGGGCAGAGTTAGGATGGGATGGGTTCAGGGGTGAAATCCAGCAGGTTCTGACAGGTTCTGGAGAACTGGTTGCGGAAATTTTGAGTAGTTTAGAGAACTGGCAAATACCACTTCTGGCTGGCCCCGGAGTGGGGTGGGAATGGAGATTTTGCAATATCCGTCCCCCATGAGTGGAGAGGGAATGGGGATTTTGCAGTATCCTTCCCCTGCCATGCCCACCAAGCCACACCCATCAAGATACCCCACCCCACCAAGCTACGCCCACAGAACCAGCAGTAAAAAAATTTGGATTTCACTACTCGAAGGGATGTAAAATAAATGATTGCCATATACACTTTTATTTACCTATTCATTTATTTGTATATCAACTATATGTCCACCTTCCCAAAAGTAACTCTGAGCTGCATACAATACTGTTGTAAGAAATATTCAGGTCCAGCTCCAAGTCGGGAGAAAGGCATTGGAAACAAAATGGAGGCTGGAGGCTCATTGAAAAGAAGGTCCATTTATTGGTAAACAGAACCACCAGGGCTTGTGGTTCTGGTGCAGTTGAACAAATGGTTGAATGAGTGGATGGATCTCTATAGGTTTCTGTGAAACCTTTGAACTGTTTTGGGGATGGTTCAATGAAGGGGCTTGTGTTCTGAAAGGGGTGTTGGGCTATTCCTATTGTGGCTAATGGCTTTTGTCCTGTGTTGGGTGAGGGGCTAATTTCTAATCCTACCATTCTGCCTTTGTTAACTGTCAAACTTTGCTGCAAGGAGTTTTGAAATATCCTATCTTGAATGGATTTCTGCCTGCAGTATTTGCTTTGCTTATGAACAGAGTCATCTAGATACTTGTCTTCCTCTTTCAATAAGCTCTTTATCTCCTAAGTGCTGGCATCTACTGTGGCCTATTATGAAAGACTGGGGCTGCTTTCTGTTAAGAGCATGTTTCTCCATTTCTCCATTAGTGAAATATAATATTCTGTCTTTTTATTATTTTGCAAAATATCCATTCTTCTAGGCATGGGGGCTTCCCACAATATAATAATAAAATAGTCAATCAAATGAAATCAAGAAAAATTATTATGGCCTTTGACCAGCATTTACAATAAAATAGTACAGTAAAAAGAGAAATAATTTAACACATTTTTTTTATTTGAGGAAGGGAAAAAATAATAGGGCTATAAAATAATATATATAATTAAATATTTTGCTGCCCTCTCCCCCTCCCTTCATCCTTTCCTGGGCACAGAGGGAGGGAGGCAGGGAGGGAGGGAAGAAGGAAGGAAGGAAGGAAGGAAGGAAGGAAGGAAGGAAGGAAGGAAGGAAGGAAGGAAAGAAGGAAGGAGATGGGAATGAGAAGGAGGGAGGTAGGGAAGGAGGGAAGGAAGAAGGAAGGAAAATGATGGGAATGAAAAGTGGGCAGGAGGGAGGGAAGGAAGAAGAAAGGAAGGAAGAAAGAAAGATGGGGATGAGAAGGAGGGAGGGAGGGAAGAAGAGAGGAAGCATGGAAGAAGATGGGAATGAGAAGAAGGGAGGCAGGGAAGGAGGGAGATTGGAAGAGGAGGTAGGTAGGTAGGGACTGAGGGAAGTCCTGCCTTAGCACTGGGTCACCAGCAACTAGCCAAGGAGAGCGAGCATAGCAGCAGCAGTCTTGAGGAGGAGGTAAACATGGCTGGGTGCCCCCTCGGGGGAAATGAAGCTGGGCTGGGTTGCATTGTTCCTGTGCCCATGTATTACTTTAGCCAATATTAGGAGATAATTCCAGTTGAGTGTATTGGAAGCCATATGACTTCAAACTATCTTTGGACTTGTGAATTCATCAGGTTTGCTGCATATCCAGTGATGGAGGGTATGGCACCTGGAACAGCTTGCTTTCCCTTCGTCATTCAGGAAGGCACAGTTCCCTCCATCACCGAGGACCTCCCACCTGCAACACAAGGGCAACGAGAGTGAAAAGCTGTGACCCCCACTGGCATCTAACCACGCCATCAACTTGCCCTAGTGACATCTCTTTTCTGCCATGTCCCCAGAGCATTGCTTTCCTCTCACCCTCATGTATGAGTAAGAGAGGCTTAAGTCACCCTAAGGTGACTTAGTTTACTTCTTTATTTCAACAACTTCCACAAGGTGCATAAGATCTACTTTCCCACCCATGGCCTTGGAGCAGAGGTGGGTTTCAGCAGGTTCTGTCCAGTTCTGGAGAACTGGTAGCAGAAATTTTGAGTAGTTCAGAGAACCGGTAGTAAAAATTCTGACTGGCCCCGCCCCCATCTATTCTCTGCCTCCCGAGTCCCAGCTGATTGGGAGAAAATAGGGATTTTGCAGTAACTTCCCCTGCCAAGCCCGCCAAGCCACGCCCACCAAGCCACGCCCACAGAACTAGTAGTAAGAAATGTTGAAACCCACCACTGGTGCATTTGTGTATTGTGTGGTCAGATGACTACAATTTACATTTGTGCTGGAAACATGTTTACTTTTAATTTCTGACAAAAAACATACATTTGTGCTGGAAACATGTTTACTTTTAATTTCTGACAAAAAACACACATTGGGGAGTCCCAGCTGATTGGGAGGAAATGGGGATTTTGCAATATCCTTCCCCTGGAGTGGGGTGAGAATGGAGATTTTACAGTATCCTTCCTCTGCCACGCCTACCAAGCCACTCCCACCAAGCCATGCCACTTCCACCAAGCCACACCAACAGAAGCGGTAGTAAAAAAATTTGAAACCCATCACTGCCTTGGAAGAAAGTCAGGCAACCCCAGAGCCTTGGATTGGAATGGTAGCAATGGAGGCTTCAAATTTCATGCCAATGTAGTTTTCTGCTGAGTCACAGATGAGCAAATCTCAACTTACTAATCGGGAGAAGCAAAGCTGAATGGGTGATAAGAAGATAGCAGTGGATTCTATAGAATGGGTTAGTTTGGCAGTAGCCAGTTTCCTAGCAATTTTGGGTTGCAACTCATTCATCCTCTGTGCTCAGAGCTGATGGGAACTGGAGTCCATCTGGAGGCCATGAATTTGCTACATCTGGCTAGTTTCAGTAAGATGTGATTAGTGCTGATAGGTCTATTCTCTTCCTGAGCACAAATTTTGATCTAGGACTCCAAGTGTAAGGGGTATGCATAAGAGCACCAGAGTGCCTACCGTTCCTGTCCTAATTTTTTATTCGTATCCATTTCATGTATTCAAAATCATGTTTATACTTTTATCTGTTATCTTATATATGCTTGATAAATAAATAAATAAATAAATAAATAAATAAATAAACAAACAAATAAATAATAAATAGGTAAGTAAGTAAGTAAGTAAGTAAGTAAATTTAGAAATTAACCATATTGGGGCATTTCTTCTTCTTTATGTATTTATCTGTTAGACTTATATCCCAGCTTTTTGTTAAGAACTGATATGTTTTTCCCCTTATGTTCAGTCCTGTCTGATTCTTGAAGATTGCCTGGACAAAGTTTTTCAGAATTGGTTTGCCATTGCCTCCTTCATAAGAATGAGAGAAAGTGACCAGCCCAAGTGACTAGCTGGCTTTGTACCCAATGGAAGACTAAAAGAATACTGTATTTTTCGGAGTATAAGATGCACATTTCCCACCACTAAAAGAAGGTGAAAATTTGGATGCATCTTATACATCAAATGTAGTCCCACTCAGCTTCTGAAACCTCTGAGGTTTCAGAGGCTGAAAAAAGCTTCTTAAAGGGAGGTTTCAGAGGCTGAAAAAAGCTTCTTAAAGGGAGGTTTCAGAGGCTGAAAAAAAAAGCAAGACACAGAGCTCACAACCAATGAACCTGTTGCTAAAGTTCACCTCTGGGAACAGTTGATTGGAGGTATTCCGGGAGGCCGATTCACCCGCCAATCAGCTTTTTTCTTATTTTCCTCCCCAAAAGCTAAGGTGCATTTTATAATCCGATGCGTTTTACAGTCTGAAAAATATGGTAGATAGATAATATAATTCTTTATTTATTGGTCAAGTGTGATTGGACACACAAGGAATTTGTCTTTGGTGTATATGCTCTCAGTGTACATAAGGAGAATAAAATACATTCATCAAAAATAAAAAAATACAACACGTCTCTCCCATCTATGGAGATTCTCAATCATCCAGGTCATGGCTGTCCCAGAGGTCATTTTCAAAAGTCAACTGGACTTCTTGGACCCAGAACAGAAGAGGCTTCATTGGATGAAAAGCAAAA
This sequence comes from Masticophis lateralis, assembly GCA_030761175.1. Classification (NCBI taxonomy): domain Eukaryota; kingdom Metazoa; phylum Chordata; class Lepidosauria; order Squamata; family Colubridae; genus Masticophis; species Masticophis lateralis. Next base: position 28,661,831 of record JAUDYJ010000002.1, on the reverse strand, counting down.
TATTTTCAAGGAAAAAACCAAGAAGTCCAATTGCCTTTTGAAAAGCACTTTTGGAGTGACAGCCTCCCAGTTTCTAGCCTGCTGCCTTAATTGCTACACCAAACTGACTCTCAGAGGTACCCCTCTAACATATGAGGCAAATAGGGCTGAGAGAAGACCTGGCCCAAAGGAATCACCAAGGGATCTTCCGTGGTTCAGAGGGGACATTAACCTGGGTCTCCACTCTCTTAGTGGGACAACTTTACCAGAGATCACACTGGCTCTGGGATTGAGAAAGAAGGACCAGCCAGTTTTGTGGCTGAGAGGAGACCTAACCTGGGTTTCTCAAGTCCAACAGCTTAATCACTACACCACATTGGCTTGCCTCCATTCTCCAAATTCCCTAGTTTTAGACACAAGTTGGCATTTATGAAAATATGCCTTGCATTTGATCTCAATGCAAGAAACAGGAAGGCACTGTATGATGAATAAACCACATGCCACTTCTCAGCATTTGGCTAGTGTAGTTTATCTAATTAATTTATTAAATTTATATGGTGACCATTTCATCACTCCTCAACTGAAGACATAAGAGAGAAAGGATGACGCACGTTGAAGCATTTCCGTTGATCCATTTCCAGGGTTGATTCGGGTCTCGTTGAAGGCCAATCCAGTGGGAAGTGATGCCTTTGTAACGCTGCACAAAATCCTTTGGAGAGAATAAATGGTAAACATCAAATCACTCTGAAACGTTTAAAGACTCTGATTATACATTTGTTTTAACCTTTATCTCATGAGACACCTGCCTCATGGCTGCGGCACCAGCACATCGCTCAACCTCCTCCTCTGCTATGACCGTGAGCAAGCAGAAGTAGTGGGCCAGTGGCCATGTGGGCTCCTGCAAGGATTAAATCCAGCAGGTTCTGGAGAACCGGTAGTGGAAATTTTGAGCAGTTCGGAGAACTGGCAAATACCACCTCTGGCTAGCCCCAGAGTGAGGTGGGAATGGAGATTTTGCAGTATCCTTCCCCTGTCATGCCCACCAAGCCACACCATGCCCACCAAGCCACGCCCACAGAACCAGTAGTAAAAAATTTTGGATTTCACCACTGGGCTCCTGCTACACATGATTGCTGCTGCCGCCGCTGTGAGGCAGTTGTCGGGGTGTGGATGACCTAGCTGCAGTGGCCCTGAGGTAAGCTGGTGTGGGGCACATGGGACGGCTCCACCCCCACAGCCTCACCTCATGGCCACAGAACCGCAAGCGGCCAGATGGAATGGGCAGGTGTCCAGCTGCTCAGGCTCTTAAGTAGGGCTTATTTTGGGGAGGTAGGGTTTTATTAGGTACACATGTAAAACATGCTAGGTCTTATTTTAGGGATAGGTCTTATTTTGGGGGAAAGGCATTACATAGTCGTAGGAGATCATACAAGCATACAGAAACGGGCTCTTCCATAACAATCCTTGAAGGCATGTGGGAGATTTGCTCTAAGTCACTAGCTCAGGGTGGACTTGAGTTTGGATCTCACCACTCTCTATTCAGAATATCTTGACCCACTACTTGACCCTGATAAATTAAGGAATATGTGTGGGCCCGACACGAAAACAGAACCATCCTCTCTTAATAATACAGTAGGATATTTTCACCTCTTACCATTTCTTCCTTTTCAATAATGGCCAGCGAAGCATTGTAGAAAGAGCAAAAGTTTCGACTAGCAGACCAGGTTTCTTCTTTATCTGAGAAGTAGAAGCATTTCATCTGGTGCCCAATCCAGTCAGTCAGGCACGGGCGTCTCCTTGCCAATAGTATCTTACAGTCGTCTGGGTTTAAGGTCGGCTTATTTACCAATGATACTGGGGAGAAAAAGATCATAATCTAACAAACAAAAGAGCCTGGATAGCTCAACAGACTAAAAGCCTGTTATTAACATTCAACATGTCTGCAATTATTTCAAGTTCGAATCTCCCCAGGCTCAAGGTTGACTCAGCCTTCCATCCTTTCCAAGGTAGGTAAATTGAGGACCCAGTTTGTGGGGGCAATAAGCTGACTTTGTATAAATATACAAAAGTATGAAGGCTATTGCTTAATGCATTGTAAGCCGCCCTGAGTCTCTGGAGAAGGGCGGCATATAAATCTAATTAAAAAAAAAACACACTCTCCACAGTTAAGCAATCACAAATGGGAATGGGGAATACAGCTAGTCCTTGATATATAATCGTTACAAAGTCTGGAATTTCTAATGTAAGTCATAATGGCGAATGTGGTGGTAATCAATCAAACATGGTGTCGTAAAGCGAATCCATTTTCCACAATGAGTGGGTTTTTTTTAACCAGAAACAATATGAGCATTGGTTTCCAGAAAAAAAGACCCTTGTAAATTGTAGTCATGTAACTGCGGGGCACTGCAAATGGATGCAAATACAGGCCAACTGCCGAGTACCCAAAATGCAGTCAGGAGACCTTGGGGAGAGCAGCCATCATAACTTCAAATCTGAGTCCTACTTTAGCCCTTGGAAGGTCTGTCATAATTTCAAATTGTTGCTCTGCAACCGGTCATAATTCAAAGACTTCTTGTAATAAAGAAAAGCTGTAGATCTGCACTTCTAGAGGAGAAATGGGCAGGCTTTCATTGGCTAAGGAGCAGACTGATCTTTTGTAGCAGGGGATTAAAAGTTGAAACAGGTGATAAGATGATGGAAAACTACCGGATCATGTTTCATATATGGAAAAGGGGGGACCTTCTTTCTCTGTTTCTGTCTCCTTTGGAATGGAGAGACAGAGGTTTTTTTAAAAATAAGGTCTTGTGCTTCCTTTTTCAGAATTGTGGTTTTGGCAATGACAACATTCTCAGCCTTTGTGAATTGCAAGCACACAAGCACACTGTAACACTGGATCTGGATGGGGCCTGTCAATCTCTTGTTCTCCCCTCTGAACCTTCTTCAATGGGCTGCTGTTGGGCAAATGAAATAAGGGAGGGGGAGACCCCATGCATTGATTTATCTGTTAGATTTATTTGCTCCTTTTCCTTTATGTAGTCTTGGTTACATTTCTCTGCAAAATAACCCTGTGATGAATGCAGGGGTGGGCTGCTGGGGGTTTGCAGGAGTTCGGGAGAATCTCTAACTAAGATTCTATGCAGTTTGGAGAACCCCCAAATCTCACTCCTAGGCTAGCCCCGCCCATCCTGCCCCACCCCTCCCAGGAGTCCCCACGTGGCCTGTTTTGGATGTAGGTAAGTGCAGGGCACGCACGGAAGCTAGGGGAAGGCAAAAAAAAAAAAAATGGGTCTACTGGAAATTTGGGAAGGCTGGAAACGGGCCTGTTTCCAGCCTTCAGAGAGTCTCTGGAGCTTGGGGAGGCCGTTTTCTCTCTCCTGGAGGCTTGAGGAAAGCCTCCGGAGCCCAGGGAGGGCAAAAATGCCTCCCCTGCCATGGTGCAGGAGGCCTACTAGGCCACATCCACCATGACCACGTCCACCCAGCAACTGGGCAGAGAACCCCTCGGTAAAATTTTTGAAGCCCACTCCTGGATGAATGTAGGTATTAGCGGAAGCAGTATGTTCCATCCCATAATTGGTTAGACCAGGTTGCCGAGATAGACTTGTCTCACCGGAAAAAAAACTTAATCTCTCCCCTGGTATAGCCAACAAAGCGAGGAGAGCCCGTGGCTTAGAGGTTAATACATCTACCTAATATGCAAGTAGCCCGGATTCGAATCCCAGAAAGGTATGGCTAGCTTAGCTGATGAGAGCTAAATAGCTTGAAATAGATCTACACTAGTGTCCCTTTATTTCTTTGTCAGTAAAATATAAATTGAATACAAAAATAGTTTGTCGCAAAATCGACTGCCTGCGAAAGCTCCTGGATTGGGGCTGAAAGGCAAAAGTGGAAGCAGTATGCTCTGTCCCATTACTGGGTAAACCAGGTTGCCCTAATAGACCAGTCTCACTGGATGAAAACACTTAATAAGCCTGTGAGGTAGGCTGGGCTGAGAGAGAAGGAAAAGCCAACCAAGGAGCTTTTGTGGCTGAGGGAGGATTACAACCTGGGTCTCCCCAGGGCCAGTCCAACCCTCTTTACTAACCTGGCTGCTGCTATCCCCCCAGAAAGGGGGAAAAATAGAACAGAAATGCAAAAAAACCCCACCCCCACCTCTCACTAGAAATGAAAGCATTATCTAGCTTGCAATGTTAGAGTTTGGATGACTTACCAATGCAAAATACAAGAACAGCAGAAGCCACAGCAGAAAGAACAGCGGTGACAACCTGACCACGGTAGGCAACAAAAGCGTTTCCCATGTTTGAATCTCTGTGGTTCTGTAAATTATCTAGAGCAGAGAAGAAAAACCAAATCTTAAACCGAGGAGGATTCCAATGACAGAGTGAGAGGAAGCTGTGGTACCGAAGTAAGAAAATCCAACTCATTTATACCGGGAGGAGGAGAAGGAGGAGGAGTTAGAATCAGTTTTCTTGTCCAATCATCTTCTTTTCTTCTCTTGGGGAAACAGTTCATAGTGTAACTACTGTATCTGTGTCCTCAGGGCTGTGGTGGGATTCAGCCAGTCTGCACCACTTCAGGAGAACCGGTTGTTAACTTCCTGAGCAGTTTGACAAACTGGTTGTTGGAAGAAGTCATTAGGGCAGAGAAGCGGTTGTTAAATTACTTGAATCCCACCACTACCTCTGGGTCACCTCAGTAATGCTAATGCTAATGGTTCCTGCAGTCTGCAGTGATCCCTCTGGAAATGTATTCATACTCCCACACCATTCGAAGAACGAACTAAATTGCCTAACTAAAAATCAGGATCACCTCAGTAGTACCACTGAGGTGATCCTGAGGACCGCGGTGGGATTCAGCCGGTTCGGTGAACCGGTAGTTACGGCCAGCTGCTGGGCCCACTCACCTGCCCCGGCGCTATCCTGTCTTATACAATTGTCGTGTTTTTAATGCAGCATGCAAATGTGTAAGGCACGCACGAAGCTATCCCGTCCTATACAATCGCTGTGTTTTTGATGCAGTGAGCATGTACGCCAGTAGTGGGTTGCCCCCGGTTCGCACCAGTTCTATAGAACCAGTAGTAAAACTGGTGGGAGGCTCCACCCACCGACCCCAATGTCACTAAAATGCTTCTGCGCATGTGCAGAAGAGCATGCGCAGCCCTGCTGCGAACTGGTAGTAAAGGTAGGTAGAACCCATCCCTGTTGTGCGCAAGGACACATTTTAGATTCAGTTGTTAAATTATGTGAAGCCCATCTCTAAAAGAATGCAAATGTTCAGCTGTCTACAAGGAGTATAAGTCCTTTCATTCCCCTCCATCTTGTCAGAGCTGAAGAAGCTTCTTGGATGAGCAGTGAAATGTCTTCAAAGAAAAACCAGAAAGTCCAGTTGCCTCTTGAAAAAAAGCACCTTTGGGACAACCATGACCTGGATGACAGAGAATCTCCACAGACATCGGTACACACTTGATAAAGAACACTGTAAGAGCCTTGGTGGCGCAGCAGACTAAAGTGCTGTTAAATAGTGCTAAAGTGCTGCCTGCAATTACTGCAAGTTCAAATCTCACCAGGCTCAAGGTTGACTCAGCTTTCCATCCTTCTGAGGTAGGTAAAATGAGGACCCAGATTGTGGGGGCAATAAGATGACTTTGTATAAAAACAGGGCCTTGTGGCTCAGCAGACTAAAGCATTGTGATTAACACCAGCTGTCTGCAATTACTGTAAATTCGAATCTCACCAGGCTCAAGGTTGACTCCGCCTTCCATCCTTTCTAAGGCAGGTAAATGGAGGACTCAGTTTGTGGGGGCAATAAGCTGACTTTGTATAAATATATACAAAAGTATGAAGGCTATTGCTTAACGCATTGTAAGCCGCCCTGAGTTTCTGGAGAAGGGCGGCATATAAATCAAATTTTTTAAAAAATCGAACCAATAAATAAATAAATAAATAAATAAATAAATAAATAAGAGAGACAATATAGCTAAATAAACAGGAATAGTTGTTTGGCAGTTTGAAATAAGTATACTTATTTCAAACTGCACCAGTCAAATTGGATAGGAAATTCTTTAGGGAACTAAATTCGATTATTAGGAAATTTATATGGGGAGGGAAGAAACCCAGGATCACAATTAGGAATTTACAAGATAAAAAAGACAGGGGGGTGGGGAGGTTAGGATTACCAATTTGGGAAACTTATCAAAAAGAAGCAAACCTGGTGTGGATAAAAGAATGGGCAAAATTGAGAAATAAAAGAATTTTGATATTAGAGGGACACGACCTCCAGAAGGGATGGCATACTTACCTCTGGGAAACAGGAAAGGGAACAAGATCATACTTTCATAAACATAAAATAAGAGAAACGCTCATGGCAACTTGGGGAGAAATAAGGCGGAAACATTACACCCAAATTCCCAGATGGCTGTCTACAATGGAGGCAACAATATATCCAAATGTATTGGACCTGGGTAAAACAGCAAATTATAAAGAGATACTAGATGGAGCAGGAAATTTAAAAACAATGGAAGAATTGAAAGAGCAGGGCACTCATATAGATTGGTGGACCTACACACAGATTAAATCACGATACAAAAAGGACAAAGAAGAATTTGGCATAGAATTAGGAACCAATGGGCTTGATAAAGCGTGGATGGGCACAGACAATAAAATCTTGGCCAAATTGTATAGCTTTTTGGTAGACTATGATTTGATGGAGGAAGTAGTGAAGGATCCAATGACTGCATGGGCTAAAAATCTTGGACAACCAATTAATCTAAATGAATGGGATCAAATTTGGAACAATAATATCAAAATGACTAAGGCAACAACCTATAAAGAAAATCAATATAAAATGATTTATAGATGGCACTTAGCCCCGGCAAGGATCACTAAAATTTATCCAAATACGATTCCAAATAGCTGGAAATGTGGATATCAGCAAGGCACATATTACCATTGCTGGTGGACCTGCCCACAAGCTAAAGAATTCTGGAGGAGGATATGCAAATGGGTGACAGAAATAACAGGAGATACCATGGAATTGGAACCAAAAATATTTCACCTGGGAATCCTAAAAACAGAATATGAAAGAAAGAAGAAGTATCTTACCACACACATAATAACTGCAGCAAGAATTTCTTTTGCCCAATTTTGGAAGGAGAAAAAGATTCCACCCGAGAAGCACATAATTAGGAAAATACTCGAATGCGCCGAGATGAATAAATTGACGTTAGAAATCAATGACAGAGAGGAAACTGAATATTACAGTATTTGGGAAAGGTGGTACGAGTGGTTGAAAAAAAGAAACGTGAAGTGAAAATTGAGAGGTTAAATTTATATGGAAAAACTAGAATTATAGTATATAGATACGAGCTATTTTATCAGCAGTGGGAAAGAAAAGGTAATGAAGATGAAATTTGATGTAACTAAATGTACCATTAGAAATGAAAGTTTATAAAAGCATAAACCCTACAGGTGGTATGTTTAAAAACACGATAATAAATTTATGAGTGAATTCCATGTAAATAATGCATTAATGTAAATACTATGAAAGTACACTTGTATATGTATAACAATATCATGAGTCCGGAAATGACAAAAAAAAAAGGGGGGGGGAGGAATAGTTGTTTGGCTTTCTAAGACGCTTGCCCTGTTTGATTCTCGCTTGTGTCCTTTCAACACTTCCCTAAAGCATAGGATGTGGTTGCACAGGAAAGTACCTAGAAATTTATTTCATGAAGACCATCACTGGAAAAATAAGCCAATGTGATATTTTTGTATCCTAAAATATAAAAATAGAAATCTTTTGGCACCTCGAAGTAACAATAACAGAGTTGGAAGGGACCTTGGAAACTAGGGAACTGACCTTAAAGCAAACTTCAATTTAGGGATGATTCAATATATAGTAATTCCCTTTCACATATTGAATGGCACACTATCTGTGGTTTTCTGTGCCCAAACTCTTCAGTGCATTGATCCTTTCATGAACTTGTCCATCGACCTCCAAACATTTATTGCATGAAAATAATTTAATAAATACCATAATCATCTATTAAATAAAAATAAAATTACATTAAACCATCTATTAAATAATAGAATTATGGATCATAAGAATCATAATCATAGCCATCATGCTATTCATAAAAATAGCATCAGAGTTGAAAAGCATTTTAATGTTGTGTATGTCCTTCCTACAAATCTTTCCACTAACACTTATGTTATGTCCTTATAAGGACATCCGCCTGGGATTGGCTGAAGATCCTTTGGCGGGAGATTTTGAATCCCTGTCAGTGGGCGGTGCGTCTGCTGGAGCAAATATAAGGAGAGCTCTGGCAGCGCAGCGCCAGTTCAGTTCTCGTTAATAAACGTTGTTACTTGAACTCTGCTGGTCACATCTTCTTTCCTGCGCCGATCTAACACTGGCAACGAAGGACTAGAGAAGAACCACCGCGTGGCACGATCGCCATAATGAGCTGAAGTCACTCGACGCGGACTGAGAGATGGCAACGCCGCAAGTGCCGTTCGCCTTGCTGGCTCCATTCAACCCCAGCCGGGAGAAATGGAGCTCCTATATGATCCGTTTCTGCCAATTCCTCCGGGGAAACGGCTACAACAACTTAGACGACGAGAGGAAGAGGGCTCTCTTCCTCGCTCACTGCGGCACCGACGTCCTGGAGATCGCCGTTAACCTCGTCGCGCCCAGGGACATTGAAGTCATGTCCTGGGTGGATCTGCAGACTGCCCTGCAAGACCACTATGCACCAACGGGCACCCCCATCTCGAATCGATTCACCTTCCGCCAACGCAATCAGAAGGAAGGCGAATCTATCAAAGACTTTGTGGCGGCATTGCATCAAATTGCAGCAAACTGCGAGTTTGAAAACGTTGACAATGCCTTACGCGACGGGATCGTCTTCGGGATGAGAGATGCAAGCCTCCAAAAGAAGTTCCTGAACAGGAAAAGACTGTCCCTGAAAGACGTTCTTGAGGAGGCTACGGCTGCTGAAACATCCGAGAAAGCCGCCGCCGCAATGCTCCAGTCCCGAGGGATCCATAAGATCCGCAAGTCGTCCTCAGAATCTTCTGAAGACTCCGCCACACCATCAGACTCAGAGGGGGAGTCAACCGTTTTGAAAGTTTCCCGCCCATCTAGGTGGGAAATTCAAAAAGATGGCCGCCGCAACGCTCAGTGTGGCAGTTGCATCCCCGCCAATCCTGCCGCTGGCGTGACGCAACCTGCAGACGTTGCTTAAAGAAGGGGCACATCGCTGAGGCATGCAGAGCCTCTGATCCGGTTCCAGAGTCGATCAGGCCCCGGAATCCTGAAAATCGCCGCGACTCCCAGAGGTCATCCAAACGGTCCTCACTCCAGCACAGCTGCGACGATCACAACGGTTCCCAGGGCGGCGCGGTGAACCAAACGATGATTGTCCTGACCAGTAACAACAGTGCCACCAAATTCCATGTGACACTGTTGGCTGAAGGCTTGCCATGCACGATGGAAGTAGACTCTGGCTCCGTCTATTCCATCATTGACTGGCACCAAGTGAAGAGACTGAAGCCGGCACTAACCAAGCGCCAACTCGAACCCCTTCACTCCAAGCTGGTGGATTTCGGCGGTAATCCCATGGGCGTCATTGGAAGAACCAGCCTCCAGATCGCCTTCAAACAGTTCCGGGGCCAGCTCCCAATCACTGTCATGGAGCATAGCCGCCCGACCCTGCTAGGTGTGGAGTGGTTCCAGCCATTGGGGCTTTCTATTGGAGGCATCCACCAGATTAGTTCAGGCGAACTCGACTCACTCATCGGAGAGTTCCAAGAAGTCTTTGATGGTAAGTTAGGGACCTTTACAGGGAAACACATCTCATTTAATCTGGACAAGGGGGTAACCCCAATTTGGCTCAAGCCCCGCTGGGTTCCATTTGCCTTGCGGGCTAAAGTAGATGCTCAGCTAGATAAGCTGATTGCCCAAGGCATCCTGGAACCCATCGATCATGCTTCATGGGAGACTCCCATTGTGACCCCCATGAAGCAGGATGGATCTGTGCGCATCTGCGCCGACTACAAAGTGACCATCAACAAGGCGTTACCGCAGAGCGCATATCCTGTGCCGGTAGTGCAACATTTGCTTCACTCACTCGGCAAGGGCAAAATTTTCGCAAAACTGGACCTGGCCCAGGCTTACCAGCAACTGCCAGTTGATCAGCAAATGGCGGAGGCTCAGACAATTGTCACCCATAGAGGCGCGTTTAAGTGCAACCGTCTCCAGTTTGGAGTCAGTGCAGCCCCAGGCATTTTCCAATCCATGATGGAACGCCTTCTCCAAGGTGTTCCAGGGGTAGTGCCTTACTTCGATGATGTACTGATCTCCGGGGACTCAAAGGCACAACTCCTTGACCGGCTGAGGCTTGTTCTCCAGCAGTTCAGGGAGAAGGGCTTGAGGGTCCGACGAGACAAGTGCATCATTGGGGTACAGGAAGTCGAGTTCCTGGGCTATCTCATAGATAGTTCTGGCATCCACCCCACCAAATCAAAAGTTAAAGCTATCCATGAAGCTCCCAGCCCCAAAAACAAAGCGGCTTTCCTTGGATTGCTTAACTTCTATGCAATTTTCCTCCAACAGAAAGCCACAATTGCTGAGCCGCTACATCGCTTACTGTCAAAGGCGGCTTCCTGGAGGTGGGGCCGCGAGGAGGAGTCTGCATTTAGAGCCGTTAAACAACTGTTGACATCTGAGAGCATGCTCATTCAATACAATGAGACGCTGCCCATCAGGCTCACCCAGCACATCACGCCTCACTCTGCCACAAGAAAGTGCCCTGCCGAACTTCTAATGGGCAGAAGACTCTGGTCACCCCTGGACAGACTGCACCCTCAATACAACTCCAAGGTGCCCGCCACTGCCAGCCACCAACTCCGCCATTTTGCCATCGGTGACGCCGTCTTTGCACTCAATTTCCACGGCTCGCCAAAATGGCTTAAAGCTACAGTACACAGCACAACTGGTCCCAAATCCTACCGAGTTGAGCTGGAAAATGGACAGATCGTGAGATGTCACCTCGGCCAACTCCACAAAAGGTGGAAGGAGACCAGCCTGACGAGGTAGGCCTAAACCACCCCGACGAGGTAGGCCTAAACCACCCCGACGAGGGAGGCCTAAACCACCCCGGCGCGGTAGGCCTAAACCACCCAGACAGGGGAGACCGGCAACACCCAGGAGGAGCAGGCACTCCAACACCCAACCAAGCTCAAGATCCAGCAAGGCGAGTAGACCGGGGACAAGGCCCACAGGGAACCCCAAAACACCGCGGGGTGGATAGCAGTCAACATCCCGAGGCCCGAGACCTACACCCTGACAACAGGAGTCAAGTAGACCGGGGACAACCTAGCAGGGGAAGCCAACATCAACCCTGCGAAGTAGGCGACCGACACTCCAGGGAAGGAGACCTCCATCCTACACATCAAAGGGCGCCACAACAACAGCCCGACCGCACAGAAGACCAACCCTGTGAGGAAGGCCTCCACCACCCCTGCAGGGTAGGCCTACACCAGCCCAACCAAGGCGAACACCCCAACGACGGGAAGCGGCGACCATCACCACAACGCCAGCCTTGCAGAGAGGGCCTACACCACCCCTGCAAGGAAGGCCTACACCACCCCGACAGAGCTGACCCGTTCCTAACCCGTACCACCTGCCGCCCCGGGAGTGAATCGGACTCAACCGGAGAACCCAGGGGCCTAACCCAGCCACCACCGCCGGACTCGCACCCTAGACTGGACCAGCACAACTCCAACCCAGAGGGAACCCGAGGGAGACCCAGGGACCTACCGTGGCTCAGGAGTTCCGGATCGGTCGAGAGCAGGGATCCGTGCCGGCGACACCAAGATCCAAGCGGGAATGAAGCAGACCAGCATCGCCCGCAGGCGGAGGTCCTCGACCCGGCCGGAGGTTTGGGAACATCACCCGCATCCTCAACGGCCAGATCCAGCCCGGCACCAGGGAGGAAGCCCCGAGCCGAGAAAGCACCCTCCGTCCGGGAGAGCGCCCAACCAGGGTATGAACTGCGCAGGTCTACGCGAGCACGTAGACGTCCTGTGTACCTGAGTGACTTCCTACCTTGATTGACTAAGAACTAGAGGGGAGGAGTGTTATGTCCTTATAAGGACATCCGCCTGGGATTGGCTGAAGATCCTTCGGCGGGAGATTTTGAATCCCTGTCAGTGGGCGGTGCGTCTGCCGGAGCAAATATAAGGAGAGCTCCAGCAGCGCAGCGCCAGTTCAGTTCTCGTTAATAAACGTTGTTACTTGAACTCTGCTGGTCACATCTTCTTTCCTGTGCCGATCTAACAACTTATATGAACTATTCTTGGGTTAAAGTGATGATCCCATCATGAGCTATCCTAGAATGGATTCGAATTGAGATCTCTCACCCAGAATTCAGCATCTGAACCATTGCTCCATGCTAATTCTCATTAGTTACCCTTGTGAAGCCACGATCTGGATTTTAAAATGTGATCTTGTTTTTTAGTATATTGGGTGAATATTTAAGTTTAAGTATAAAAGCAAAATTGAAAAGTCGGCAATTCAGTGGTTCGAATCCCTAGTGCCGTGTAATGGGGTGAGCTCCCCTTATTGTCCCAGCTTCTGCCAACCTAGAAGTTCGAAAGCACGTAAAAAATGTAAGTAGAAAAATAGGGACCACCTTTGATGGGAAGGTAACAGTGTTCCGTGTGCCTTTGGCGTTTAGTTGTGCCAGCCACATGACCACGGAGATGCCTTCGGACAGCACTGGCTCTTCGGCTTTGAAACGGAGATGAGCACCACCCCCTAGAGTCGGGAACAACTAGCACATATGTGTGAGGGGAACCTTTACCTTTACCTATAAAAGCAACAAAGATGATTAGCGGACTGGAGGCTTAAACATATAAAGAACAGTTGCTGGAATTGATATGTCTAATTTAATGAAAAGAAGGACTAGGGGTGACATGATAGCAGTCTTCCAATATCTCAGGGGCTGCCACAAAGAAGAGGGAGTCAAGCTATTCTCCAAAGCACCTGAGGGCAGGACAAGAAGCAATGGATGGAAACCAATTAAGATCCAACCTAGAACTGAGGAGAAATTTCCTGACAGTTAGAATAATTAATCAGTGGAACAACTTGCCTCCAGAAGTTGTAAATGCTCCAACACTGGAGGTTTTTAAGAAAAGATTGGATAACCATTTGTTTGTTTGTTTGTTTGTTTGTTCGATTTATATGCCACCCTTCTCAGGAGACTCAGGGCGGCTTACAATGTGTTAAGCAATAGCCTTCATACTTTTGTATATACCTGCTTAGTATCGCTTTTGGGCCTCCCTAAGCGGTGGTTTTTTTTTTTAATACAAAGTCAGTTTATTGCCCCCACAATCCGGGTCCTCATTTTACCTACCTCGGAAGGATGGAAGGCTGAGTCAACCTTGAGCCTGATGAGATTTGAACTTGCAGTAATTGCAGGCAACTGGCAGCTAAGTGCTACTTTAACAGCACTTTAGTCCGCTGCGCCACCAAGGCTCTTGTCTGAAATGGTATAGGGTTTCCTGCCTAAGAAGGTGGTTGGACTAGAAGACCTCCTAGGCCCCTTCCCACTTTATTATTCTAATTTAACTGTTCTCTTTGTCATCAGAATTTAACAGCTACCCAGATAGTCCTCTCTTAGTGACTGCCCTTGTTCAAAGTCGCAACAGCAGTGGAAAAAGTAACCATATGACTAGATCTTGCACTTATGACCATTGCAGTATCTCCATGTTCATGTGGACAAGAATTGTGTGCTTCACAACTGTGTGTTTACAACTGTTACAGTGTCCCATGGACACATGATCGCCATTGGTGTGCTTCACACAGCTGGCTTCCGACAAGCAAAGCCAACGGAGCAGTCAGCAATAAAATTGCAAGTTGTGGTCATGTGATTTCGCACTTACTGATCGTGTGTTATTTGCATAACAACTGCAGCGGAATTGATGTCATAAATCCATTTGCAGACACATGATGTCTCATTTATTGACCGTGTCCCTTAGCAATGAGATACCAACCCCAATTACGGTCATTAAGTGAGGACTACCTGTAGAATAAAATAATAATATAACGTAGAACATTAAGCAATATGTCTTCGTCTGTCATATCTATATGATCAGTTACTTAGCTATTTCGGAATTTATAACTTACCTTCATTCACAAGAATCATTTAAGCTGTTTACAATTCTGCATAACATGCATTTAAAGTTCATGTGAGAGGAATCCTAAGCATGGTATTCAGTCATGCTGCTTGAGGCATCCATTAGTTATAATATTAGCACTTGTCTCATTTTAGCTTAATGTGAATGGCATGCTCTCAACTTACGAGGTCATTCACTCACATACTCACAGCCCTGGAAAATTGCCATACTCAAACCAATTTCAACTGAAGACTGTAGCACAAGCGGCTCTTTAAAATACACAGAGACCTAGCGAATTTAAAATAACAGCAAACTTTTATTGATTATAAAGTATATCTGCTTGCTCTTACACACACAAACACACACACATACATACCAATGATGGGTTTCAAATTGTTTTCCTGCCAGTTCTGTGGGTGTGGCTTGGTGGGCATGGCTTGGTTGGTATGGGGAGGGAATCTTAAAACTAGGGAAGAATTGAAGGAGCAAGGCATTGTTATAGACTGGTGGCCATATACTCAAATTACATCACGATATAAAAAGGACAAGGAGGAATTCGGTATAGAGACAAGTATTAATGGATTCGATAAGATTTGGATGGATACAGATGAGAAAATATTAGCCAAATTATATAATTATTGATTGGAATATGATACCGTAGAGGAGGTGGTTAAGGAGCCGATGTTGGCCTGGGCTAAAAATATTGGTCAGAATATAAATTTGAACGAATGGGATACAATCTGGAATAAAAACCTTAAAATGACCAGGGCGGTGATTTATAAGGAGAACCACTATAAGATGTTTTATAGGTGGCACATGGCCCCCGCTAGGATAGCAAAGATATATCCCAACTCGAGAGCAAACTGCTGGAAATGCGACCACCAACAGGGCACTTTCTATCACTGTTGGTGGACCTGCAACCAGGCACAAAAATTCTGGAAAATGATATCAAAGTGGATTTTGGAAATCGTAAGAGAAGATTTTGATTTTGACCCCAAAGCACTCCTCCTGGGAATCCTGAAAACAGAATATACAAAAGAGAAAAGGTATTTGATTATACATATAGTGACAGCCGCAAGAATTTCTTTTGCCCAGTATTGGAAGGAAAAACAGTTACCATCTGAAGAATATGTTATAAGGAAAGTACTGGAGTGCGCCGAAATGAACAAATTATCTCTAGAAATTAATGACAGAGAAGATTCGGAATACTATGGCGTTTGGGACATGTGGTATGAGTGGATGGAGAAAAGAAATAAAAAATGAGATAGTATATAGAGATTTTTCACTAGCCAATTAATGAAGATTTAAAGAAAGGAACAATATTACTTGTACTTCAAGATTTTGAATATTATTGGGTATTATCATATGTAAGGATCTTTAAGACAAAATTTACTTATAAGAAGCAATAGTATATGTATGGCAAGTTAAATGTTTGTATTTATGTATACGCATCATGGAACCGAAAATGTTTTTTATTGTATTGCCAATTCGTACAAATAAAAATATTAATTAAAAAAAAAAGTGAGAAGAATCCTAAGCATGGTATTCAGTCATGCTGCTTGAGGCATCCATTAGTTATATTAGCACTTGTCTCATTTTAGCTTAATGTGAATGGCATGCTCTCAACTTATGAGGTCATTCACTCACATTCTCACAGCCCTGGAAAATTGCCATACTCAAACCAATTTCAACTGAAGACTGTAGCACAAGCGGCTCTTTAAAATACACAGAGACCTAGCGAATTTAAAATAACAGCAAACTTTTATTGATTATAAAGTATATCTGCTTGCTCTTACACACACAAACACACACACATACATACCAATGGTGGGTTTCAAATTATTTTACTGCCAGTTCTGTGGGTGTGGCTTGGTGGGCATGGCTTGGTTGGTGTGGCAGGGGAAGGTTACTGCAAAATCACAATTTTCTCCTGATCGGCTGGGACTCGGGAGGCAGAGAATAGATGGGGGCGGGGCCAGTCAGAATTTGTACTATTGATTCTCTGAACTACTCAAAATTTCCACTACTGCTTGTCCAGAACTGGTCAGAACCTGCTGAAAATCCATCTCTGATACACACACACATACACTTACCCAGGGTCCACAACTAGGCTGCCAGGCATTAGCTAGAGGGGCAGAAGCAACTAGGCTGCCAGGCGTTAGCCAGAGGGGCTGAAGCAGCCAAGTCTGGATCCAGAAATGACTCAAAGAGTGGGCAGGATTCAGGACCTCTTTTATCCCTGAAAGTCCTTGTTTTTTTGGTGAAAGGGGTGGGGATGGGGGTAGGCTTGCCATGTGCTCAGGTCCAACTTTTGTCCTTTTGTTTCTTTAATGACTTGGTTCCTTTCCATTAGGTAGCTTTTGCTGGGTTTTGTCTGCTCTGTTTATGTGCCTTCACCACTTTTAGGAATGGTGGTTTATGTCTTACAAAAGAAGGCTCACAGGAAGTGGTGTTCTTAATGCAGTTAGGAAATTCCCCATAAGAACTATAGAAAGTTTGCACCCACCCTTCTCCGAGAAGAATGAAATATTCTAGGAAATATTAAAAAGGCAGAATATTATACCTCCCTGGATGAGAAAAGGAGAAACATACTCTTGGAAAGCAGCCTTCACCTTTGTTAATAGCCCCAGAAAGACTGAGCCATCTTATCTACAAGACAAAAGACCTTCAGCTCCAGGGTGATAGGAATTGCCCAAAGCCCCTTCATTACATCACCCAGCAAGTTTCAGTCAAGTCTGGGACTCAAGACAACCTACAAAGTTACCCCTGCATTAGTTACCCCTGTTTAGAATGTGAACTTTGCTGTCTTCTAGAGTGACCTTTGTCTTTTAGAGGTAGATGGACTGCTGAATCCTGTCCTGATGAGTTTGTTCTCCTATGTTGTGCCATGTGTTTATGAGGTGGCTGTTTTGTTTTCACAAATATCTGCACACGTCTTGCTGCATTGCACTGCATATGCCTACCATATTGTTCTGTTTGCTTCTGGGGTTTTGTCCTTGGGATCGGCAAACTTCTTGCCTTAGTGTATTCTTGGATTTAAAATGTGCACGTATGTTGTGTTGGTTGAAAATATTCTTGAGTTTTTCAGATATTCTTGCAAGAGATGACTGACAATGTCGATCCATTTGTTGTTCTCTTCTTTGTCTGTTATGAAGGAGCTCCTGCTGGGTGTTTCTGTGGATTTGATGAAGACCTAGTACGATAGCCACAAGTTCTGAGGCAGGGGTGAAATCCAACAGGTTCTGACAGGTTCTGGAGAACCGGTAGCGGAAAATTTGAGCAGTTTGGAGAACCGGTAGTGGAAATTTTGAGTAGTTTGGAGAACTGGCAAATACCATCTCTGGCTGGCCGCAGAGTGGGGTGGGAATGGAGATTTTGCAATATCCTTCCCCTAGGAGTGGGGAGGGAATGGGGACTTTGCAGTATCCTTCCTCTGGAGTGGGGTAGGAATGGAGATTTTGCAGCATCCTTCCCCTGGGGTAGGGTGGGAATGGAGATTTTGCAGTATCCTTCCCCTGCCATGCCCACCATGCCACGCCCACCATGCCACACCATGCCCGCCAAGCCACGCCCACAGAACTGGTAGTAAAAAAAAAATGGATTTCACCACTGTTCTGAGGGCTTCCTTAATGTATTTATGTTCTTTCTCTTTTCCCTTTTTGCTGGTAGAAAAAGCTTCAGCCCAGAACTATAGGGTTCTGATTACTCTCAGGTTTGTCCTCCCATGGGTGGTGAGAATCAAAATATAAATACTGATTTATGTGTGTGGGTTTTCTGTGTACTTCGTTGTTGAGGCTTCTGTCTTCCTTGATGTGTACTGCACAGTCAGAGTATTTTCTTGACATTTTCCCATGTGAATTTAATGTATCGGTCCACAGAACGTATGTGGTTGGTGAAGGCTTCCACTTCCTGTGTTTTAATTTTGACCCAAGTATCATCCACATATCTATATCAGTGAGTGGGTGGAGTTCATGTGAAGGAGTTTAGGGTTTTGGCTTTTACCTTTTCCATGTAGAGATTAGCCACAATAGGGGACATAGATGAACCCACGGCACAGCCGCGTTTTTGTCTTCGTTGTATTTGAAATAGGCGGAGTCAGGCAGAGATCCAGCATGGCACATATGCGGTCTAGGATGAGGTTAGTTCTGTCCTCTAAGGTGCTGCCTTGTAGCAGTCATTTTTTCACTGCCTTGATTACTTCAGCTGTTGGAGTACAGGTGAAAAGTGAAGTGACATCCTAAGAAAGGATTGTTTCATCAGGATCAGAGGTGGGTTTTAGCAGGTTCTGACCAGTTCTGGAGAACCAGTAGCGGAAATTTTGAGTAGTTCGGAGAACCGGTAGTAAAAATGCTGACTGGCCCCACCCACATCTATTCTCTGCCTCCTGAGTTCCAGCTGATCGGGAGGAAATGGGGATTTTGTAGTAACCTTTCCCTGGAGTGGGGTGGGAATGGAGAGTTTACCGTATCCTTCCCCTGCGATGCCCACTAAGCCACCACTGATCAGGATCCATTTTTAGTTTTTGAACCTTGTTGTGAATTGTTGATGTGATGGTTGGTGTTGCTGACCCAAAGGAGCTAATAAAGTGGATAGATGTCTTGTAATGTTCTAAGTCAGCAGTCACCAACTGGTGGTCCATGGACCACTGGTGGTCTGCGAGAAAATTTTGGTGGTCCGCTGAAAAATTATTTGCATTTTTTAAATATTTCACTAAATCAGGGGTCCTCAAACTATGGCCCCTAGGACAGATAGTTATAGTTAGTTATAGTTATAGTTATAGTTATAGTTTATTGTATTTATATACCGCCCTTCTCCCGAAGGACTCGGGGCGGTGAACAGCCAGCAAATAAAATACAAAAAGTATTAAACTAAATACAAAATTTGAAACATTATTAAAATCCAATTAAATTAATTTGGCCCACAATTAAAACCCCTATATTAAAACCCATAATTTAACAATTTAAGTTAAAACAATTTAAAAGAGTAGGTCAGGTCAATCCGGCTTGATGAAACAAAAACGTCTTTAGGGCAGTTCGGAAAGCGCGTAGATCTGGGATCCGCCGTATCTCCTGGGGCAACTCGTTCCAGAGTTCCAGATACGTGCAATGAATGTTTGTGTTATTGCAGAGAGTCTCCCCCCTTCGGGGTTTTTTTTGTGCGGGTCAGAGGGGGGCAGAAATTCTGACTTGGGGTTTGCTTCAGCCTCCTGATGCGGGGTTTTGGGTGAAAGCTAGAGGGAAGTGCCGCTGGTGGCTAAGAGCCAGAAGGCCTCGTTCCAGTGGGACTGTATCATGACCTGGAACTGGCTGACCATCTCAGCCAGCTGAGCCTCCAGGCACCGGTACCTGGCCTTGCACTCCCACGGGCTTCCCTCTGCTTGGAAAGCCTATGCTCCTAGTCCTCAGTGAGGTGCTTCTGCTGAGCCTCCTTCTCGGTCAGATCCAATTTGAACTGAGCTGTTTTGCCAACTCTTTGTAAACCGGTTCAGATTTCACCTCTGCCGCAAACCGTGGTGATTCTGTTTCATCAATAAATGGACCCTCTTTCCAATCAGCCTCCTCCTTCCATTTTGTCTCCAGTGCCTTTCTCCCAGCTTGGAACTGGACCTGGATTTTCTTCCAATATATGCATGGAGTGGCTTCCCCGTGGGTAAAAGTGGTAGTATTGTGGCTTGTCATTGGCATTGTTCTTCAGTAGTTGTTGCAGACAATCAATGAATTTTTTTGTTATAACAGCTGATAGGATCTCTCTTCAGAGTCTCAGTGTATGGGAGCTTAATCAAACAGGAGGCAAAGATTATTTACCTAGTCTTATTTTTTGTGCTCTAAAATATCAGTAAATGTCATGATCATTTCACTGGATACATTCTTTTGTGAGTATATTATAGTACTTTAAAAATATATGCTTTTTAAAAATGAGATTTAAACTGTATGATTTACACATCCTCTCCATGAGTGGTTTTCTTTGTTACCTACACACACACACACACACACACACACACACACACACTCTTTCGAGAGCGGCCATCAGAATTTCATTTTTAAATGTTTGTACACTTTACACCAGTTTGTACACAGAAAAAGTGACAATAAATATTATTTTATCTAAGTGCAATCAGGTCTTTAATCCATAGAGTGAAAGGGGAAATACATGTATCTTTCCAATGTTGCACCATCATCTTTTACTGCCCATAATAAGGGCAGAAAGAATACAATTATACTATCCTGTTGGCAAATTCTAAGTACTAGATCAGTGGTGAAATCCAATTTCTTTTACTACTAGTTCTGTGGGCGTGGCTTGATGGGCGTGGTGTGGCTTGTGGCTTGGTGGATGTGGTGTGGGCATGGTGTGGCTTGGTGGGCATGGCAGGGGAAAGATACTGCAAAATCTCCTTTCCCACCCTACTTCAGGGGAAGGATACTGCAAAATCTCCATTCCCAACCCACTCTGGGGCCAGCCAGGGGTGGTATTTGCTGGTTCTCCGAACTGCTCAAAATTTCCCTACCGGTTCTCCAGAACCTATCAGAACCTGCTGGATTTCACCCCTGTACTAGATACATAGTAAATTCCAAGTATGTAGTTAAAAGGTATGTAGTTAAAAACATAAGCTTTCTTGTACAAAATCCAAGCTGCATGCCAAATTATGCCCTTTCTGAGCCCAGCAATGTTTACCAGATACCTTACAGTGAGAAGGCAGGAATTCTAATATCCATCAATGCTGCTATGAGCCTACTGATTGGAGCATTTGTTTAAGCTTTTTAATCCTCATATGCACCTGTCAAATCGTAGTTTTAATTGATTGTGAACATGATGTTTCTGTGGAAGAGAAGAGGGATCTCCCTTAACTCAACTCAATAAAACTCTTTATCTTTTTGTCAGTTTGCTTCAACACTTAATTATGTGAATTAATAGATTGATGAACTATTGATTTAGCTCTTGCCTTGCTGTCCATTGGGCTAATAAGCTAATAGGCTTTCAGAGCTACTCATAGTACAGAAACCCACTGCAAAATTCTTTCCAGGCACTCACCAAGCCCAACTCCACAATCATCTCAATGGTGCCATCTGCTGGCTATCACCAAACAGTTTTATTACCTCTAAATGTTTCCAAGTTTGTCCATTTCTAAATGGTGCCATCTGCTGGCAATCACCAAAAAGTTTTACTACTTCTAAATCAATGTTTCCAATCTTGTCAATTTCTCAGAAATTTACATCAATGGCCATTGGCTGTGGAATTCTAGGATTGACACTCCATATTGCTGAACCATCAATAAAATCGCCAAGAATTGGAAATAGTACTCTAAATTAAGCTATGAAAAATGGAATCAAGAATATGAGGAGTGTTGTATGTTAAAAACAATAGAAATTGTTCTCATGCTGATTATAAACTCCCGAGCTTAACTTATGTGTTCTGGTAAACCTTTTCCTTAATTTACAGCATATGACCAATTATCTGGGTCACTCTTTTGCTTTTAGCTTCACCTGCTGGTCTTCAAAGTTCTTAAAAACAAAACAAAACAGCAGAGCAGTTCCTGCAAGCCATCTTAAACTTATCCCAGTTATCCGATTAAAAGTGCACATTCAGCCACACATATTAATAACACACCAATGTCCCCTAAATCAGTGGTCACCAACTGGTGGTCCATGGACCACCGGTGGTCCGCAGAAAAATTATTTGCATTTTTAAATATTGTACTAAATCAAGGGTCCTGAAACTACAGCGCCTGGGCCGGATACGTGCAATGAATGTTTGTGTTGCTGCAGAGAGTCTCCTCCTCCAAAAAGGATCTTTTTCTGCGGGTTGGAGGGGGGTAGAATTCGGACTTGGGGTCTGCTTCAACCTCCTGGTATGGGGCTTTGGGCGAAGGCCGGAGGGAAATGCTGCTTATGACAAGGAGCTGGAGGGCCTTGTTCCAGTGGGACTGCATCATGGCCTGGAACTGACTGACCATCTCAGCCCACTGAGCCTCCAAGTATCGGTACCTGGCCTTGCACTCCTGAGGTCTTCCCTCTGCTTGGAAAGCCTATGCTCATAGTCCTCAGTGAGGTGCTTCTGCTGAGCCTCCTTTTCGATCAGATTCAATTTGAACTGAGCCAGCTGTTTTGCCAACTCTTTCTTATGGTGGTTGCCTAGCTCCAACAACTGCTTCTTATTGGAGCCCTAAGGAGCCTGGGCGGGGAAGCAAGGAGTGGCTGGCAGGAGAGGGGTGAGTAGAGGCCAGCGAGGTGCCCCTCGATGTGAGTGATATCTGTTAGATCGGCGCAGGAAAGAAGAAGTGACCAGCAGGGTTCAAGTAACAAGGTTTAATAACAAGAACTGAACAGCCTGTGCGCTGCCGGAGCTCTCCTTATATACACTCCAGCAGACGCACCGCCCACTGACAGGGATTCAAAACTCCCGCCGAAAGGATCTTCAGCCAATCCCAGGCGGATGTCCTTATAAGGACATAACACTCCTCCCCCCTAGTTCTTAGTCAGTCGATCAGGGAAATAGTCACTAAGATAAACAGGACGTCTACTTGCCCGCGTAGACCTGCGCAGTTCACAGTCAAGATGGACACTCTCCCGGACGGAGGGTGTCTGCTCTGCTCGGGGCTTCTTCCCCGGTGCCGGGCTGGATCTGGCCGTCGAGGACGCGGGCACTGTGTCCGAACCTCCGGCCGGGTCACGGACCTCCGCCTGCGGGCGATGCTGGTCTGCCTCGTTCCTGCACGGATCGTGGAGCCGCCGGTGTGGATCCCTGCTCTTGACCGGTCCGGAACTCCTGAGCCACGGTAGGTCCCTGGGTCTCCCTCGGGTTCCCTCTGGGCTGGGGTCGCGCCGGTCTGGGTCAGGGTGCGAGTCCGGCGGTGGTGGTTGGGTTAAGCCCCCGGGTTCTCCGGTCGAGTCCGGCTTACTCCCGGGGCGGCAGGCGGACGGAAATGGTGACAGGTCGGCTCTGTCGGGGTGGCGTAGGCCTACCTTGCAGGGGTGGTGTAGGCCCTCTCTGCGCGGTTGGTCTGGTGGTGGTGGCGAATGTGCCCTCTGGCCGCTGGGCTGCTCGACCTGATCGGGTTGGTGTTGGCCTACCCTGCCGGGGTGGTTGAGGCCTTCCTTGCAGGGTTGGTTTTCTGCGCGGTTGGCGGGTTGTTGTAGGGCCTCTTGGAACGTTGGCTGGAGGTCCCCATCTCTGGGCTGCCGGTTGCCTACTTCGCAGGGTTGACGTTGGCTTCCCCTGCTGGGTTGTCCCCGGTCTACTTGGCCCTTGTTGTTTGCCGGAAGGTCTTGGGTCTCAGGGTGTCGGCTGTCACTCACCCCGCGTTGCTTCGGGGTTCCCTGCTTGGCTTGTCCCCGGTCTACTTGCCTTGCCGGATCTGGTGTTAGGCTAGGTGCCGGGGTGTTTGTTCTTCCCTCGGGTCGCCGGCCTCCCTCGTCTGGGTGGTTTAGGCCTACTTCGCCAGGGTGGTTTTGGCCTGCCTCGTCGGGGTGGTTTAGGCCTACTGCGGCGGGGTGGTTTAGGCCTACCTCGTCAGGGTGGTTTAGGCCTACTGCGCCGGGGTGGTTTAGGCCTACCTCGTCGGGGTGGTTTAGGCCTACTGCGCCGGGGTGGTTTAGGCCTACCTCGTCGGGGTGGTTTAGGCCTACCTCATCTGGGTGGTTTTCGCTCACTTCCCTCCACCTTTTGCGGAGCTGGTCGAGATGACGTCTCACGATCTGTCCATCGTCCAGCTCAACGCGGTAGGATTTGGGACCGGTTGTGCTGTGTACTGTAGCTTTAAGCCATTTAGGCGAGCCGTGGAAATTAAGAGCGAAAACGGCATCACCGACGGAAAACTGGCGAAATTGGCGACTGGCGGATGCGGGCACCTCAGAGGTGTATTGCGGGTGCAGTCTGTCCAGGGGTGACCGGAGTCTCCTGCCCATTAAAAGTTCGGCGGGGCATTTTCGGGTGGCAGAGTGAGGCGTGATATGCTGGGTAAGCAAAAAAGTGTCAATGCGCTCCTGCCAGTCACCCGGGCCCATCTTGGCGAGCAACTCCTTCGTGAGCCGCACCATCCGTTCAGCCTGCCCATTTCCGGCCGGTCTGTAAGGGGCAGAGAGGGCATGGCGAATGCCCAAGCCAGCCAGGAAAGCTTCCATGGGCACGGACGTAAGTTGGGGCCCGTTGTCGGAGACCAAAACGTCTGGGAGTCCATGGGTCGCGAAGAGGCGCCGGAGGGCACGAATGGTAGCTTCCGTTGTGGTGGATGCCATGGGAACGACTTCCAACCACTTGGAGTAGGCATCAACCACGATGAGGAGGTGGTGCCCATGAATGGGGCCAGCGAAGTCTATGTGAATGCGCGACCAGGGGGAGCTCGGAGTCTCCCAGGGCGTCGGGTCAGATTGAGGCGGGGCGGCTCTGACTTCTTGGCACGGGCTACACCTGGCGACCCAATGTTCAATGTCTTTGTCCAGTGTCGGCCACCAGACGTAGCTCCGTGCCAGGGCTTTCATCCGGACGATGCCCGGGTGTCCTTTGTGCAGCGCAGCAAGAGTCCTTCGTTGAAGAGTGCTGGGAATCAGCACCCTATCTCCCCATAGTAAACAGCCGCGCATGGTGGACAGCTCCCCTTGCTTGCGACTGAACGGGCTGAAGTCGTCGCTGTCAATTCGAGTCGGCCAGCCTCTCAGGACCCAGGATTGGACTTGCCGGAGGATGGGGTCAGCTCGCGTGTGCGTCGCTACGTCGGCAGATGTCACGGGACAGTTGCTGTCGTTGTCAATATGCAGCAGCTCGAGCGTGGGGGCCGGGTCTTCCACGGATTCGGCGGATGGGCACCTGCTCAACGCGTCGGCGTTTGCGATGGCTTTACCAGGCTGGTGGACGAGGCTGTAGGAGTAGCCGGCGAGGAATATGGACCAGCGCGTCATCCGGGGGGACATGAAGGCTGGGGTCTGCTTGTCCCCTGCTAGTAGGCCGAGGAGAGGCTTGTGATCGGTGACAATGGTGAATTGCCATCCATACAGGTATTCGTGGAAGCGCTTCACCCCTGCAACAATAGCCAACGCCTCTTTGTCCAGTTGGCTGTAGTTGCGCTCAGCACTAGACATAGTCTTTGAGAAAAATGCGATGGGGGCTTCACGACTGGTAGGCAGTTCGTGGCTGAGCACAGCGCCAACTCCGTACGGGGAAGCGTCACAGGTCAGTCTGAGGGGCAGTGTCTCATTGTATTGAATGAGCACACTGTCAGAGGTCAGAAGTTGCTTAACGGCTCTGAATGCAGACTCTTCCTCACGTCCCCACCTCCAGGAAACCGCCTTCGCCAGCAAGCGATGGAGCGGCTCAGCAACAGTGGCTTTTTGCTGGAGGAAGATAGCGTAGAAGTTAAGCAATCCAAGGAAAGCCTGAAGCTCCGCTTTGTTTTTGGGGCTGGGAGCTTCATGGATAGCTTTAACTTTTGATTTGGTGGGGTGGATGCCAGAACTATCTATCAGATAGCCCAGGAACTCGACTTCCTGTACCCCAATGATGCACTTGTCCCTCCGGACTCTCAAGCCCTTCTCCCTGAAACGCTGGAGAACTAGCCTCAGCCGGTCCAGGAGTTGAGCCTTTGAGTCCCCAGAGATCAGTACATCATCGAAATAAGGCACCACCCCTGGAACGCCTTGGAGAAGGCGTTCCATCATGGATTGGAAAATGCCTGGGGCTGCACTGACTCCAAACTGGAGACGGTTGCACTTAAACGCGCCTCGATGGGTGACAATAGTCTGTGCCTCCGCCGTTTCCTGATCTACTGGCAGTTGCTGGTAAGCCTGGGCCAGGTCCAGTTTTGCAAAAATTTTGCCCTTGCCGAGTGAGTGCAGCAAATGTTGCACTACTGGCACGGGGTATGCGCTCTGCGGCAACGCCTTATTGATGGTCACTTTGTAGTCGGCGCAGATGCGCACAGATCCATCCTGCTTCATGGGAGTCACAATGGGAGTTTCCCATGAAGCATGATCGATGGGTTCCAGGATACCTTGGGCAATCAGCTTATCTAGCTGAGCGTCTACTTTAGCCCGCAAGGCAAATGGAACCCGGCGGGGCTTGAGCCGAATTGGGGTTACCCCCTTGTCCAGATTAAAGGAGATGGGTTTCCCTGAAAAGGTCCCTAACTTACCATCGAAGACTTCTTGGAACTCTCCGATGAGTGAGTCGAGTTCGCCTGAGCTAATCTGGTGGATGCCTCCAATAGAAAGCCCCAGCGGCTGAAACCACTCCACGCCCAGCAGGGTCGGGCGGCTATGCTCCACGACGGTTATGGGAAGCTGGCCCTGGAACTGCTTGAAGGCGATCCGGAGGTTGGTCCTCCCGATGACGCCGATGGGGTTGCCGCCGAAGTCCACCAGCTTGGAGTGTAGAGGTTCAAGTTGGCGCTTGGAGAGATTCGGCTTCAGTCTCTTGACCTGGTGCCAGTCGATGATCGAATAGACGGAGCCTGAGTCGACTTCCATCGTGCACGGCAAGCCTTCTGCCAACAGTGTCACGTGGAATTTTGTGGCACTGTTGGTGCTGGTGAGGGCGATCGTTGTCTGGTTCACAGCGCCGCCATGAGAACTGTTGCGGTCGTCGCGATTTTGCTGGATTGAGGACCGTTTGGATGACCTCTGGGAGTCGCGACGATTTTCTGGATTCTGGGGCTTGATCGATTCAGGAACCGGATCAGAGGCTCTGCATGCCTCCGCGATGTGCCCCCTCTTAAAACAGCGCCTGCAGGTGGCATCCCGCCAGCGACAGGATTGGCGGGGATGGTGTCCCTTGCAACTGCCGCACTGAGCGGCGCGGCGGCCATCTTTTTGAATTTCCCGCCTAGGTGGGCGGGAAACTTTCAAAACGGTCGACTCTCCCTCTGAATCGGTTGGTGTGGCAGAGTCCTCGGACGATTTAGATGACAGTTTGCGGATCTTATGGATCCCTCGGGACTGGAGCATGGCAGCAGCGGCGGTCTCGGATGTTTCAGCAGCCGTAGCCTCCTCAAGAACGTCCTTCAGGGACAGTCTTTTTCTGCTCAGGAACTTCTTTTGGAGGTTGGCATCTCTCATCCCGAAGACGATCCCGTCGCGTAAGGCATTGTCAACGTTCTCAAATTCGCAGTTTGCAGCGATTTGACGCAATGCCGCCACAAAGTCTTTAAGCGATTCGCCTTCCTTCTGATTACGTTGGCGGAAGGTACAGCGATTCGATATGGGGGTGCCCGTTGGTGCATAGTGGTCTTGCAGGGCAGTCTGCAGATCCACCCAGGACATGACTTCAATGTCCCTGGGTGCGACGAGGTTGACGGCGAGTTCCAAAATGTCGGAGCCGCAGTGAGCGAGGAAGAGAGCCTTCTTCCTCTCGTCGTCTAGGTTGTTGTAGCCGTTTCCCCGGAGGAATTGGCGGAAACGTATCATATACGAACTCCACTTCTCCCGGCTGGGGTTGAAGGGAGCCAGCGAGGCGAACGGCGCTTGCGGCGTTGCCATCTCTCAGACCGCGTCGAGTGACTTCAGCTCGTTATGGCGATCGTGCCACGCGGAGGTTCTTCTCTAGACCTTCGTCGCCAGTGTTAGATCGGCGCAGGAAAGAAGAAGTGACCAGCAGGGTTCAAGTAACAAGGTTTAATAACAAGAACTGAACAGCCTGTGCGCTGCCGGAGCTCTCCTTATATACACTCCGGCAGACGCACCGCCCACTGACAGGGATTCAAAACTCCCGCCGAAAGGATCTTCAGCCAATCCCAGGCGGATGTCCTTATAAGGACATAACAATATCGAATTGGCCACGTCCACCCAGTCACATGACCACCTAGCCAGCCGGTCATTAGGCAGATCATATTAGTGATCCGTGGGATTTATAATTATTAATTTAGTGGTCCCTGAGGTCCGAAAGGTTGGGGACTCCTGCCCTAAATCTTACTGATTTACCACATGTAGCAAATGAAATATTGTACCAAAAGTAGAAGGCTCACTTGTCCTTCAGTAGTATTTATTCTCTAACCATTGATAAAATAACCTCCATATACTTTAATAGTTCGACTTTTCATTGCCTTTAATTGCAAGTGTTAATCTATTCATTTCTGCACATTTTAATATTTTCTTAATCATATTTTCATCCGTGGGGAACTCTTCCCTTTTCCAATTTTGTGCAAATACAATTCTAGCTGCAGTTATTACATGAATAATCAAATATACATTTTCTTTACTATAAGTTTCTGGTAAAATCCCCAACAAGAATAATTCAGGTTTGAGATCAATATGTTGTTGTGTCATCTTTTCCAACCGCATACAAATTTTTGCCCAATATTTTTTTGCTTCTACACAAGTCCACCACATATGGTAATATGACCCCTGAATCTGATGGCATTTTCAACATCTAGCTGATTTGTCTTTAAACATTTTTGCCAATCTTTCCAGTGGCAAATGCCATCTATAAAACATCTTGTACAATTTTTTCTTGTATGCAGTTGACATTGTTAATTTATAATTTCCATCCTATAATTGCTGCCATTTATCTAACTCTATCATGTAAACAAAGTTTTTGCCCATGCTATCATTGTTACTTTCACTTGTTCTTCTTCTAACTTAATGCTCAATAGATAACTATACAATTTTTTTATCACCCTCTCTTCTGTTCCTGTTAATATCTTATCCAGTTCTGTTAATTCCATGTAGAAACCATATAATTTAGCATCTTTTTCGTATCTAGATTTCGTAGTTGCAATTGTGTATACCAAACCATATCAATCCTGTTTTTTCAATTCTTGTTTTGTTCCCCCTTTTCAGTCTTTATATCTAACAATATTTCCCATGTTAATAATATTTGAATGTATAAGGGCTTCCATAGTCGAAAGCCAGACTGGTATCTTCAGATAGTATTGTTCTCTGATTTTCTCCCATATGAATAATAAAGCATTTCTTATATAATGTCTTTGAAAATAACCACGTATCTTGTTTTTCCCATACCATAAGAAGGCATGCCAACCCAGTTGCAAGTCATGTCCCTCCAATGTCAGTAACCTTGTATTTCTCAATACAATCCATTCTTTCATCCAGGTTAACTCTGCTGCCTGATAATATATTTCCCAATTTGGTAATCCAAACGCTCCTCTAGTTCTTGCATCTTGTAACATTTTAAAGTTAATTCTTGCTTTTATATCTGTCAGATATATTTCACAACTGCTGTGATTCACTCAACAACTGTGGCAAGAAAGGTTGTAAAACGGGGCAAAACCCGCTTAACAAATGTTTCACTTAGCAACAAATTTTGTACTCAATAGTGGTCAGAAATCAGGGACTACCGATAGTTGTTATGATAAAAATAATCCTGGCCTACCTTGTTGGGCTGACATGGAAGGAACAGACTGGTGGAGCATGGGAACTGTTGAAGAGTCTGCAGTCACCAATAGGCCAATATTCTACATACCATGCAGAGGTTACTGGAACATACCATTTATTCATGGGAACAAGTAGGCAATTATCAACCTTGGGCCAAATGTGAGCTTGGATCACCACCCCAATCAGAATCCAAATGGGAATATTTCCATTTAGCAAGAATTGTGGATAAATTGTACATAGAATGATTGTGTACTTCTGGAAAGATGTTTGCATCCTAGATTTTAAATATTGGTTCTATGAAATTGGTCAGCTCAATGTAGGAGATAATCAGGTGAAAACCGAAAGGGGGGGGGTCAAATACATCATCAGTTTGGAGGTGCTGTGCTCCCAGAAACTACTAAATCTAAGTCCTCCATGAATTCTGTTGACTTTTATCTCATGCCAATTTGCCTCAACCATTAGTAGATCAGATTCAGATGTCATAGCCCTGAGTCTCCAGAGAAGGGCAGCATATAAATCGAACCAATAAATAGGTAGCATGTAATAAGCTTGTGATACAGTACTTTAAACTCAATTCCTGTTTCTGGTTACTTGTAGCTGACATTAAGTTATCATTTGATTTAGCTTTGTCCTGCTGGAGTGACAAGGTGGTTCCATATGGCTTAGTTTAAATCAGCACTTGAGACTTCCAGTGGTGGCATCGTGTCGTGCGGTTCAGAGTAACAAAAGTTCTGTTCCTTGGGCCAGATTTCTAGGGATCAGGAGCCTTGAGAGGTGAAGTTTTGTTCTGGAGGGACAAACAATAGAAGGAGGAAATCTCTGAGGCAGCGAGGAAAGGTGCGGTTTCCCGTAGCGCTAGGAAGAGAACCTCCAACCCGACCTGGAAGAAGCCTGCCTTAATGGCAGTTTTGGAGGAGTAACGCACCGGCCAAAGAAGGGGAAGTGAGGAGAGAAGACAGTACAGCAGGCGTAATCTCAGCAGTGGACTTAGCCAAGGTTGGAAGACCAGCGAAGAAGTAACCGGAGGAGCGTTTAAAGAGACAGAGTGAGTCTCCAATAGAGAAAGACTATTTTGACATCGGGAGCAGTATAGTGAGCAGAAGAGAACAAAAACATTTAAAGGGTGAAGGGAGCAGAGTTTCACACTGTGAGATAAACAAGGACCTGCAAATAAGGAACTGTATTTGGACTTTGAATCTCAGAAACTAGAGCTCCAATGGAGAAACGAAAGGCTTACAGTCGAGAAGGAAAAACTATGAGAGAGTGACTGTGCAGACAGAGAGAGATTGACATCGTAAGACGGAAGCTGATGCAATAGTGAATATAACAGGAATAATAATTTTCAAAATTCAAATACCCCTTTCCTTTCTTTTTCTTTGTGATCTTATAAACTTTTTTTAGTTTGATATCACCACATATCTATATGTTTAAAATATTACTTAGTATTGTTAGAGCTGGCTATAGATCATATATAGTTTTTAGAAATATTTAAATATTTAACCACGCTGATAAAAATATATTTATTTAAGAAACTTAGGAAATAGTCAATATAGAGTAGTGGTGATAGTTATAGAAAAATATAATAATATTTCTTGTACCCAATACCAGCTGTATTTATGGTAATTATTAACTTTATTAACTTTATCAACTGTACTTGTGAATAATTTGCTCCTTGCAATTAGATTGAAGAGTATTTATCATATTTATTCTATATACTGTATTTATTGTACTTAATACCCAATAGTTAATATTTATTATTCATTCATTTATTATTATTATTCATATTATCTTTACTATTTTTATTATCAACTTATTGATTCATAATAGTAAAATTGATATTGACTTAAAGAGATAGAATTACATTGAATAGAAAGGACTTAGCTTAATTTACAGAGAAGTGTAATATATATAAATACAAACTTGATCGATAAAATTGGATGGTAATTTGGGAGAATATATATAAAATTTTAGGTGAACAGCATAAAATTATAAGAAATGACCACCATTACAACCCTGAAAACAGGAAAGAAGGCTACACCATTAGTTCCAACAATGACTGCATCTCCATCGAACCAAAGACTAACGGAAGGAATGTTACCTACTGGAAAATCGAACGACTCTCCAAATATGCAGGTGATGCAAGCTGTCCTGATATCATTACGATGGGAAAACTACAGGAAAATATGACAAAAAGTCATGGAGAAATTAGATCAGACATAAAATCAGAAATGGAAGAGATGAAGACAGAGTTACACAAGTTGGATGAAAAAATGGGCGCCATTCAAGAAGCAATACAGAAGAATGAAGAGAGAATAAAAACTATTGAAAATAGAACAGAACAAACTGAGAAAAATTTAGAATTGGGAGATCGAAAGATGGCTGGGATAAATAAGGAACTAGGAGATTCCTTATTACAATTGGAGATGGATTGGGCTTCCTTTTTTCTGAGGTTCCAAAATGACATGGAGACAAAAGATGAAGACCTAGGGTTACTGATGGCAGGTTTAATTGCAGATGCATTGCAAAGGGACAAGCGAGAAAAGCCCTACTAAGCAGGTATATACAAAAGTATGAAGGCTATTGCTTAACGCATTGTAAGCCACCGTGAGTCTCCAGAGATGGGTGGCATATAAATTGAACTAATAAATAAATAAATAAATAAATAATGAATTGGACGATGTGTACAGGGTCTACACAAGTTATGCGAGACACCAAAAACTCCCCAGGGAACTCCACATAAGATTCGCTCGTAAGAAAGTGAGAGATATGATATATAAGATCACAAGAGAGGAACCGATGATGTACAGAGGAAAGTGATTATGCTGAAACAAATCCCTAGGAAGGTCCGTGAACTACGGAAAGACTATCGCCTTTTAGTGACCCAATTAGATAAAAGGGATATACAGTTTCGATGGATTACTCTGGAGAGGATGTTAGTCTCCTGGAATGAAAAAAAAAAAATAAAGTGGATAATATGGAAAAAGCTCAAGAATTGTATGACCAGCTAGCTGGCTCAGATGAAGATTATAGTAGCAAGGAGGAATTGGAATCAGCCAGCCAAGATGAACAAAGAAAGGAGACACAAAAGAAAGACCAAGAGGATAAAAGAAAAGAGGGGAAACATCATCAAGGAGAAGAGGGAGTAAGAACAAGGATCCAAAGAAGGCAACAAGAGACAGAAAATAAATAAAGGAAGAGGAACTGAAATTAATATTATTAAATGTGAATTGTTTAAATTCACCATCTAAAAGAAGACTTATATTTTCCAAATTAGAAAAACAACAAGTAGATATTGTGTGCCTCCAGGAGATACACATCCAAAAACAAGATGAAAAATATTTACAATATATCAAATTGGGGAAACTTTATATAACATTGGCAGAAGAAAAAAAAGAAGAGTGGTGGTATACATTAAATAGGGGATAAGAGCTAAACAAATATATACAGACACAAGAGGTAGAATGTTGATAATCGAAATAGTAATAGGTCAAAAAAAGATTTTGTTAGTAGTGATATACGCACCTAATAAGAACCAAGTAGATTTTTATAAAGAAGTATATGATAAGATAATAGAGATAGGGAATGACAATGTTTGATTGGTGATTATAATGCAATAGTGGATATTAAAAAAGATTATGTAAATAATAAAAAAACAAAAATAAAAAGGAACATCTTACCCAATGTATTTTTTGAAATGGCAGAAGAATTAAATCTATTAGACATCTGGAGATTTCGTAACCCAGAAGAAACAAAATTTACCTTCTATTCTAACCCCCATAGATCCTGGTCGAGAATAGATATGGCCTGGATATATGGAGATCTAGTTAAAGATGTTGAAACTGTAGAGATTATGCCAAACACCTGGGCCGATCATAATCCTCTCAAAATAATATGTAAAGGGCATAAAAGAAAGAAAGGTAGATGGACATTGAATCTACAAATTTTAAAAGAATATATTCAAAAGATTCTGAAAGAATTGGAATTATTTTTCAGAGACAATAAAAAACACCACACTTCATTACAAAATCTTTGGGACACCACGAAAGCTTATTTAAGGAGGATTACAATAGCATATAGTGCAAAAAGATAAGTGGAGAGAACATAACATCTTGTCAGAGGAAATTAAGAAATTAGAAGATCAACTACAAACAGATCGGGAGGATGAACAAATTAAAAGCAAAATGACCCTAGCTAAGCATAAATTGAATATCTTGGATCAAACAGAAATGGCAAGAAACTTAAAACTTGCAAAGCAAAATTATTTTGAACATTCAAATAAATCAGGGAGGTGGCTGGCTTATCAATTAAAAAAGGAGAGAGAAAAAAAGAATAATACACCAACTACAGGATGAAAATGGAATTGTGGAAAGTGGTGTGGAAAAGAAAAAAGAAATCACACAAGAATTGTTTGACAGGCTCTATAGACAGGAAGAGATAGAACAGGAAAGTATAAGTGATTATTTGAAGAAAGGGACTGGGTTTTCACTGATGGAAGAAGAAAGGGAAATGTTGAATAAGGAGATAACATTATTAGAAATTAAAGAAGCAATTTGAAAACAAAAAAATAATAAGACCCAGGACCAGATGGGTTGCCAGGGGAAATTTATAAACACTTAGGAGATTCGGTAGAATTATTATTATTGGAAGTATGTAATGAAGCCCTAAGGAAAGCAAAGTCACCAGAATCATGGAAGAAAGCATATATTACTTTGATTCCTAAAGAAGGCACAGATAATAAACAAATCAAGAAGTATAGACCAATCTCACTCTTAAATTCAGATTACAAAATATTTATGAACATTATGGTGAAACAGTTAAAAAAAATACTAAATGGTAAGATACACATAGATCAAAATGGATTTCTTCCTAAAAGACAAATTAGAAACAATACCAGAATAGTGATTAATATAATGGAATATTACAAGGCACATCCAGAGAGACAAGTTTCCCTTGTCTTTCTGGATGCACAAAAAGCCTTCGATAATGTAATTAAAGGCATGAAATTCGGAGATAAATTTGAAAAGATGATTGAATTGATCTATTCCAAGCAAAAGACAAGGGTAATAATAAATGGGAAGATTACAAATTCATTTAAGATAAGAAAAGGAGTTAGACAGGGTTGTCCTATGTCACCTCTGCTTTTTATCCTGACCCTTGAGATATTATTACAGAGAATTAGACAGAAAACGGAAATAAAAGGAACCAAAATTAAACAGGAAGAATTTAAAGTGCAGGCATTTGCAGATGATATGGTATCTGTTATACAAGACCCATTGGAATCTGGACCAATTCTACTGCAAGAGATAGAGAAATATGGGGAGGTCACAGGCCTTAAAATCAATAAAGGAAAAATTAAAATGCTAGTTAAGAATTTAATGGAAAAATAAAAAGGAGAACTCAAGGAAAGAATGGGACTTCAAATCGTAAAAAAAGTGAAATATTTAGGTATTTGGTTAAGAGCAAGATGTTCAGCATTAAAAAGGGATAATTATACGAAATTAATACAACAAATAGGGAAAGACTTAGAAAGATGGGGGAAATTACAGTTGTCACTATTAGGGAAAAGTGCAACAATTAAAATGAATATCTTACCAAAACTACTCTATTTATTCCAAACGATTCCTATAAAATTAGATAAAAAGTTTTTTAAAGAGTTAAACAAAATGATTATGAAGTTTGTATGGGCAGGAAAAAAGGCGAGGATAAAAATAATCTCACTTCAGGATAGAAGAAGCAGAGGTGGCTTTGGACTCCCTGCGTGGGAAACTTATTACAAAGCAGCGAGTTTGGTCTGGTTTAGGGAATGGATTAATTTAAAGAGTAGGAGAATTTTAAAATTGGAAGGACATGATCTTCAGACAGGGTGGCATGCCTTCATACAGAACACTGGAAATAAGAAACATTCACATTCACATTTTTATAGACATACAATTTGACATTCACTGATACAGACTTGGGAGGGAATTAGGAAGAAACATTATCTCAAAATAGCAGGCTGGTTATCCACTATGGAGGCATTGATCTACCCCAACACATTAGATATTGGTAAAATGGTAAAATACAATGAAATTTTGGACAATGGAGGAAGATTAAAAACTAACCAAGAATTAAAGGAACAGGGAATAACCATAGATTGGTGTCCGTATCTTCAATTGCAATGTAGATACAGAAAAGATTTAGAGGAATTTGGATTTGAACTGAAATTTACACAATTAGATAAATTATTGACTGGCCCGGAATATTATCTAAAATACATAATTATTTATTAAATTTTGACTTAGAAGAAGAAATTGTAAAGGGACTAATGATAGCATGGGCAAAAAATATTGAGCATAACATTGAGTTAGAAGAATGGGAAAAAATATGGGAGAAAAACTATACACTAACAAAATCCGTTGCATATGAAGAGAACCAGTATAAAATATTCTATCGGTGGTGCTTAGCCCCAACAAGACTCACAAAAATGTACCCCAACTTAAAACCTAATTGCTGGAAATGCAATCAAGTACAAGGCACCTACTTCCATGTATGGTGGCTTTGCCCAGAAGTTAAAAAATTCTGGATTAAAAAATAAAAATGGCTAAAAGAAATTACATACTATAAAATAGAATTTAAACCTGAACTGTTTCTTCTGGGGATTATTAAAGAAAATTATCCTAAAAGGATAAAATATTTAATTATTCATCTAAGTACAGCAGCTAGAATCGTAATTGTGCAAGCTTGGAAAATGTCCACTATTCCAACAGACTGTGCAATAATCCAGAAAGTTTTTGAAAGTGCAGAAATGGACAAACTTACTTTAGAATTAAACAATAAGGAAGGCTTGGAATATTCCTTGGGATAATTGGTATCAATGGATAGAAATGAAAAATAAGGAATGTATAGAACAAAATAAGATATAAAATGTGCTTAAATATGTCGATTATGTGGGAATAGATGAAGAAAGTTAAGAATTAAGTACTGTCAGAAAGATGCTGAACTGTATAATTATTACAGATGTATTTTTGTTATAGAGGTATTTTAACTTGTATTTTTGGATTTTAAGTGTTAATAAAGCATTTGAATTGTAATGATATATATTTAAGAATTTATAATGAAAAAAAATAGGGATGCAGTGGTTCAGTGGCTAAGACGCTGAGCTTGTCAGTCGAAAGGTCAGCAGTTCAGCGGTTTGAATCCCTAGTGCCAGTGTTTGTCTTTCCACATTGCTTGGTTTCGATTTTCTATGGCTGTGAAAATAATAAATTTTCAACTTGGAGTGGACTGGACAAATATTTGAATTGGACATCAGAATTTGAAAATAAAAAGAGGCTATATGGATTTTAAGTTCTAATTTATTTATTTATTTATTTATTTATTAAATTTATATATTTATTTATTTATTATTTAATTTAATTTAATTTTATTAATTTATTAAATTAAATGTGATATAATTTAAAAGTTTTAACAATTAGTTAAATTGGCAATATGGAGTCTTGGATGTATGAGGAATTAATTGAGATGTTTAAAAATATGTGTGAATGTCTAAAAGGTAATAAAAAGTCAGAAATTTTGCTGGAATACAAAGAGCAGAAAATAGGAGAGAAGGTGGTAAAAGAGAGCATAAATGAGGAGCAAGAAAATAATACTGAAGGAAAAGGAATTGAAAGCAAAAAGCAGTTAGATGATATCACTGGGATTTACAGTGGCATAAAAATAGTGGATGGGGGGAATGTCCCCCAAAAAAGAATCAGTCAAAGGGTAAAGAGGGAAATAGTGGGAAGAGAATAGGAGAAACCTTGGGGAGAACTATTCAAAAAATATACTTAAAAGTGAGAAAAAGGATTCAGAAGAAAAGATACAATACATATAAAAAGAAAAAAAAAGAAAGAAAAAGAAGTTAAAAGAATGGGATAAAAGGAGAAAATTACCAAGAACTGGAATTTTGGAGAGACCAAAGGAAAATGGTTAAAGAGGGAAAGATCAGTGGAAAAGAGGAAGGAAAATAAGGTATATATTATAGATTTAAGGGAATTGTATTAATATTATTAATTGTGGATGGTCAACCAAGTTAAAGGGTTTTTATGTAAGATTTGAATATGATGATGTATATTGCTCATAGTAAAACAGAATAGCAGATGAAATGTGAAATGGCAGTTTGGTTTAATTTGAAGACAATTTAAATTAAGAGATGGTTGAAATGTTAAAATGGAGAAATAAGATGATTAATTGATGTTATTAGGATTTAGGATTTATTAGATTTATATACCATCCTACTCCTGAAGGACTCAGGGCGGTGACCAGCCAACAATAAAAATACATATATACAAAATTTAAAAACCCAAATAAAATCAAATTAAATAAATTTGGCCCAGACAGAATTAAAACACCCCCACACAATTTAAAACAGATTAAAATTCAACACTAAAAGAAGAGAGGTTAGGCCAGGCCCGCCTGGTGAAATAAAAAGGTCTTAAGAGCGTGGCGGAAGGTGCGCAGATCCGGGATCCTCCGTATCTCCGGGGGGAGCTCGTTCCAGATAGTAGGTGCCCCCACAGAGAAAGCTCTCCCCCTGGGGTTGCCAGCTGACACTGTTTGACTGACGGCACCCGGAGGAGCCCCTCTCTATGAGAGTGCACCAGCCGGTGGGAGGCTATTCGTGGTAGTAGGCGGTCCTGCAAGTACCCAGGTCCTATGCCATGGAGTGCTTTGAAGGTGGTAACCAAAACCTTGAAGTGCACCCAGAAGATCAGCGGGAGCCAGTGCAGCTCACGCAGGAGAGGTGTCACATGGGAACGCCATGTCGCTCCCATCACCACCCGCGGGGCCGCACTCTGCACCAGTTGGAGCCTCTGGATGCTCCTCAAGGGGAGCCCCATGTAGAGAGCATTGCAGTAGTCCAGGCGGGAAGTGACAAGGGCGTGAGTGACCGTGAGTAAGGAGTCCCGATCCAGAAAGGGACGTAACTGGCGAATCAGGCGAACCTGATAAAAAATCCTCCCGGCCATGGCTGTCAGATGCCCTTCTAAGGACAGCCATGAGTCCAGGAGGATGCCCAAGTTCTGAACCCTCTCCGTGGGGGCCAATGATTCACCCCCAATAGTCAGTGATGGTGCCAACTGACTATATTGGGACGTCGGAAACCACAGCCACTCGGTCTTGGATGGGTTGAGCCTGAGCCTGTTCCTCCCCATCCAGATCCGCATGGCCTCCAGGCACGGCGACATCACTTCAAGGGCATTGTTGGGGTGGTCTGGGGTGGAAATGTACAGCTGGGTGTCATCAGTGTGCTGGTGGTACTTCACCCCGAAACCACAGATGATCTCACCCAGCGGCTTCACATAAATGTTGAACAGGAGGGGTGAGAGGACCGATCCCTGTGGCACCTCACACATAAGGGGCCTCGGGGTCGACCTCTGCCGCCCTGCCAACACAGACTGTGACCGGTCGGAGAGATAGGAGGAGAACCACTGCAACACAGTGCCTCCCCCCCCCCCATCTCTACCAACCGGTGCAGGATGATACCATGGTCGATGGTATGAAAAGCTGCTGAGAGGTCTAACAGGACCAGGACAGAGGAGCACACCCTGTCCCAAGCCCTCCAGAGATCATCAACCAACGCGACCAATGCCGTTTCCATGCTGTGCCC
Source organism: Masticophis lateralis (assembly GCA_030761175.1). Taxonomy (NCBI): domain Eukaryota; kingdom Metazoa; phylum Chordata; class Lepidosauria; order Squamata; family Colubridae; genus Masticophis; species Masticophis lateralis. Next base: position 28,622,730 of record JAUDYJ010000002.1, on the reverse strand, counting down.
GGGCCTGAAGCCCAACTGGAATGGATCTAGATACGTCGTTTCATCCAGGTGCTGGGGGAACTGTTTCACAACCACGCTCTCAACAACCTTTGCTACAAAGCGAAGGTTGGAGACTGGACGATAATTTACCAACATTGCCGGGTCCAGGGAAGGCTTTTTGAGGAGAGGCCTCACTACCGCCTCTTTCAAGGCAGCGGGGAAGACACCCTCACCCAGTGAAGCCTTTATAATCCCCTGGAGCCAGCCTCATGTCACTTCCTGGGAAGCCAGCACTAACCAGGAAGGACACGGGTCCAATAAACACGTGGTCGCGTTCAGTCCACCCAGAATCCTGTCCATGTCCTCAGGGGTCACAGGATCAAACTCATCCCAGATAACATTCTCAAGACCTACCCCGGTCCCTTCCCCCGAGACTATCCAGTCGGAGTCCAGGTCTTCCCAAATCTGAGTGATTTTGTCATGCAGATATTGAACAAAATCCTCGGCTCTACCCTCCAAGGGGTCTTCCCACGCTTCCTGGTGGAGCAGGGAGCGGGTCACCCTAAACAGGGCGGCCAGGCGATTATCCGATGATGCAATAAGAGCAGCAAAATAGCTACATTTCGCTGCTTTTATTGCCACTAGGTAAGTCCTAATATGAGATCTTACCAGTGTCCGGTCAGATTCAGAAAGACTGGCCCTCCAACTACTCTCTAGGCGTCTTTTCTGGCGCTTCAACTCCCTCAGCTCCTCAGTAAACCAAGGAGCCAAGTGAGATCGGCGCCGGGTTAGAGGCCGCAAAGGCACGACCTGTTCCAGAGCTCCAGCAGCGGCCACTAGGTCTCCGGTTGAGGCATGTGCCAGAGCCTCAGGGAATGGCCCAAGCTCCATCTGGAACCTATTAGGTTCCATCAGGCGCCTGGGGCAGAACCATCTTACCGGCTCCGCCTCCCTGCGATGGGGTGTTGCGGTCCAAAAGTCGAAACGAAGGAGAGAGTGATCTGACAATGACAAGGGTTCAATAGCTAAATCCCCTATATCAAGATCTCTCAGCCACTGTCCAAAGACAAAAAACAGGTCCAGTGTGTTTCCCCCCATGTGGGTAGGGCCATGAATTAACTGGGTCAGGTCCATAGCTGTCATGGAAGCCATGAACTCCCGAGCCACCTCAGACGTCTCCCCCACGGATGGCAGGTTGAAATCCCCCATGACCATAAGCCTGGGGGTATCAACCGCCACCGCAGCGATGACACTGAGAAGCTCGGGCAGGGCTGCTGCCACGTGGCAGGGAGCCAGGTACGTGATCAGCAAACCCATCTGAACCCCATGACCCCATTTCACAAGGAGGGATTCACAACCAGCTGTCTGAGGAACAGTGGCCTCCCTCGGTTTCAGACCTTCTCCTATAATAACCGCTACCCCCCCACCCCTCCCCTGTGACCTCGGCTGATGGAATGCTTGGAAGCCAGGCGGGCACATTTCAACGAGGGGAATCCCCCCTCCTGGCCCAACCAGGTCTCCGTAACACCTGCCAGGTCTGCAGCCCCCTCCTGAACTAGCTCACAGATGAGGGGGGCTTTATTTACTATGGTCGTGGCATTGCACAGCATCAGCCAAAGGCCCGGGCCCTAAGGGTCTATGCAACCTAGGGAGCGGGAGGAGCCTTGGGGACCAGAGCACGCCACTGCTCGTAAACAGCGGGCACGCACTCCCCTAACACGATATGGCCCCCTGCTCCCGCCATATCTACCCCTCCCACCTACAGTATTGATGTTTAGTACACTATCCAGATGCGCTCTAACCCCTTCCTCGACCCCGGGTCCCCCACTCCCCCCGCCACACTTTATGGCCCAACCCGACTCTCCCCTTAGTGGAGAGATTAGGAATTAAGGGTGTATAGTGATATTGTTTATGTACCAAGAAGAAAATAAGATAAGATAAAGAAATATGGAAAGAGAATATTATGGCTGAAATTGGAAACAGAGATATGATGTAAAATGGATTTGAAAAGAGACCAACATGGCAGAAGTTGAAACAATAAGTTATGGTGAAAAATGATTAATTTGTGATAAAGGATTATATAAAAGAGATACATATGGAAAAAATGGGAAGATGAGAATAGTTATAAAGTTGATTATGTAGAAGGTGTATAACATGACCTGGTCAACACTCTGTTCATAAAATATTTAAGATGAAAGAAAAATTCTAATAAAACTTGTGAAGAAGAAGAAGAAGAAGAAGAAGAAGAAGAAGAAGAAGAAGAAGAAGAAGAAGAAGAAGAAGAAGAAGAAGAAGAAGAAGAAGAAGAAGAAGAATATAGTCCAGGGAAGATGTTCGACGGGGAGCAGGGAAACCAGGTTCTAATCCCATCTCAATCATGGAAGTTCCTTGGAGAACTTTGAGCCATTCATTATCTCTCAGGCCAAACTACCTCACAGGATTATTGCGACAGGAGGAGGGAGGAATAAGTAGGTCACTATGGGTTTCTGTTACAAAAGGCACAATAACAGTGACCTAAATTATAAAATGGTCCTCAGAATGTTAGTTCATGAGCCACCCCCTAATGGCCTCTGTGGGAAATCAGCTGTTAAACTATATCACTGCTGCTTGTCTCTCCTTCTCCTTCTCCTTCTCCTTCTCCTTCTCCTTCTCCTTCTCCTTCTCCTTCTCCTTCTCCTTCTCTCTTTCTGTTTTTCCCTCTTACTTTAAAACTTGGCCTTCAGAGTTGGTGTGCAACTTGGACTTGGAGAGATGGAAACAAAATAATTGAAACCCAAACATTTAGTTCCCAATGAAATATTGACACTCACTACTAATGGAAGGAGAAGAGTCTGATTGCCTACAAAGGGGCTCCAAAGGAGGGGTGAAATCCAGTAGGTTCTGACAGGTTCTGGAGAACCGGTAGCAGAAATTTTGAGCAGTTGGGAGAATCAGCAAATACCACCTCTGGCTGCCCCAGAGTGGGATGGGAATGGAGATTTTGCAATATCCTTCCCCTGACTTGCCCACCAAGCCACGCCCACCAAGCCATGCCCACAGAACTGAAAGAAAAAAAATTGGATTTCATCACTGCTCCAAAGCTATGTAGAACATTTTATTTCAATGCACCTTCTTCAACAATCTAGTTGTGAGTCGTTTAGGGGCTCATCACCATATCCCGGGATGATTCATTCTGTTGCATAGGAGGTGTGCCACCCACAACTCCTTCCAACTACTTTCCCAATCCAGACACCTGACTTCTTCCTCAAGAGCTGCGGTAAACACCTGCAACTAAGCTTACAGAAACAGGTTGAGAAGTAAAGAGCAGAAATGTCTACCTCCATGTCTGAATCCAGCTAAAAACACCTCTCAGCTAACTACCCTATGGGCAACTTCAAGGACCAATTCACTACTGATGATTGTAACTAAGGAATAAGCTGGTCTCCTATCCCACTTGGGCAAACATTATTTACCAACTTGGAGGCTGGCTTAGTAAAATCAGTTACACAACTGTATCAGACTGGCTGTTTGATGAAATTTTGGAGAACTTTCACTTCCTCTTGCAAAGACTATAAATCTTGCTACTACCAAAAAATTAAGCAGTTCTAAAAGAAGAGACCATCCCTTGCCAGCCATTAAAGGAAAGAAAGGTAATATCCAACAGCTACTTATTTTTCTTTTATTTTACTCTGCCTATTGGCACTAAGGTTGTTTTTAAGGGAAATTAAGAAAAAGGTGAAGGTGAATCCAGTCCCAATTGTTCTTGGGAGGGGGTGGGGGTGGGGTATTATATTTGTTAAATGTCATTTCTGTTTAACAGAGAACACTTTCCTTGATTATCTACATGCCCTTTGCTTAGTTTAAGTTATTTCTGTATATCTAGCAATTATTAAAGGGTGGGAGGGAGAGAGAGAGAGAGTCTAGTGGTTAAGGCACGAGAGCAGGAACCAGAAACAATGAATTCTAGTTCTGTCTTAGCCATAAAACCCAGCTGGGGGATTTTGGGCTGGTCATTTTCTCTCAGCCTAACTCACCACATAGAGTTGTTGTTGTGGGGGAAATAGGAGGAGGAAGGAGTATTACATATGTTCGTCCCCTTGAGTTGTTTATAAAAATAATAATGGTATATTTAATAAATCTATAAATTACATCCAGAAGCCAGAGACTAAAATAGAGAGGTTGGCTGGCTAGCAGGATAAACAACTGAACTTTTAAAAATGGCAATACATCTCATTTCGTACAATGGGACAAAATTCTGGAAAGATAAAAAACATTTTTAAAGTTTACAGAGTTACAGAATATCAGAGTTGGAATGGACCTTGGAGATCTTCTAATCCACTTCCTGCTTAAGCAGAAGATCCTATATACAATGACAAACGTTCAATCTCCACAACTTCTGAAGGCAAGCTGTTCCACTCATTAAATTGTTCTCACTGACAGGAAATTTTTCCTTAATTCTAGGTTGGATCTCTCTTTGATAAGCTTCATCCATTATTTTTCCTCAGGTGCTTTGGAGAATAGGCCACTCCCCTCTTCTCTTGACAGCCCCTCAGAGACTAGACTAGACTAGACTAGACTAGACTAGACTAGAGCTGGAAGGGACCTTGGAGGTCTTCTAGTGCAGCCCCCAGCTCAAACAGGAGAACCTATAAAGTGAGTTTATACAGTATTGGAATAATCTCATATTGGTTGTAACTTTTTCCAGGTCCACCGACTCGTCCTACTGTTGCAATGCCTTGTCTGCTATGCCCATCTCTCTTGTGCTGCCTCCTCCTCCTCCTCCCCTTTCCATTAGGCTCCAGTTCTGCATTTAAAGGAGACACAGTGGTCAGAACCAGCAGTGGCCCTATTAAGGGCAAGCAGGTCCTGGCCGGCATTGAATCTGTGACAGCCTATCTAGGCATTCCTTATGCTAAGCCTCCCCTGGGGAAGTTGCGTTTCCAGAAACCGCTTCCACATCCACCATGGAAGCAAACATTGGAAGCCACCAGTTTTGGCAATTCCTGTTCTCAATTTATTTTCCAGGATCTCCCTGAAGCAGCTATATGGTCTTCTAAAACACTACTGTCAGAAGATTGTCTTTCCCTCAACATCTGGGTGCCACACCCACAACCTTCTTCACCAGTCCCTGTCTTGGTCTGGATACATGGAGGGGGATATTTAATGGGCACGTCTTCTGTGGACATGTTCAATGGGGCACCTTTGGCTGCCACTGAAAACGTCATTGTGGTCACCATCAATTATCGCTTGGGAGCCCTGGGCTTTCTGTACTTGCCACCAGCTGCTCCAGGGAACCTAGGCTTATGGGACCAACAGCTGGCCCTGAAGTGGGTAAAAGAGAATGCAGCTGCCTTTGGGGGAGATCCTTCTCGGGTGACCATTTTTGGCCAGAGTGCTGGAGGATCTTCTGTGAATTTCCATCTTCTCACACCAAAAAGCCAGGACCTTTTTTCCCAAGTGGTGATCCAGAGCGGAACAGCCAATGCCTTCTGGGCTTGGAGGTCTCCTGAGGAAGCCAAACAAAAATCATTGGAATTTGTTCATCTGCTTGGTTGTTCCAAGGACAACAATATCAGCATAGTGCATTGTCTGCAGTCAAAAAATGTTTCTGAACTTATTCAGCATGAAATAGCTTTGTACTTGAAAGGTGGCTTCCTTTTGAATTTTCCCTTCAGGCCAACCACAGATGGGGAGTTTTTGCTTGCTGATCCAGAAAAGCTCATGGAGGAGGGGCAAATTCAGGCCAAACCTGTCCTCATAGGTGAAACCTCTGATGAAGGGGCCTCATTTGTCCCCTATGTTTTCCCTAACACCACCCACAATCTCATCAATCAGGAGCAGCTTCTGAAAGGGATACAGCTGTTGGTGCCAAATGCAACTGAAGATTTTATTCGGACTATTGCACTGAAGTACAGTGAAGGAAATCACGGCCCAGCACAATACCGCTCTGCTCTGTCCCACTTCTATACAGATCGAACATTTGCATGCCCAATGAGGGAAGCTGCAGGAAATATCAGGAAAACTGGGACTCCTGTATATGCCTATTTATTCACACATCGCCCTTCATGGTCAGTTTGGCCTGAATGGACTGGGGCACCTCATGGTGCAGAGGTTCCTTCTGTTTTTGGAACCCTTCAATCAGTGCTGCCTGTCAATAAAACATACACAGAGGCTGAAGCCAGGCTGAGCCGTAAGATGATGCACTACTGGGCAGAGTTTGCCAGAACTGGGTAAGTGGTTCAATTTATTTCTATAAATTTGTATTTTAAATCCAAAGAAAGCCCCCGCCTCCACATTCAACAAATGCACTTTATATCTAAAGCAATGAAGCCATAAAGTAATACACACTTTTCCTTTGCATATGTTTACACGTTGTGTTAATACAAGTAGTTCATGATTTACGACCACAGTTGGGACTAGAATTTCTGCTGCTAAGCAAGACATTTGTTTAGTGAATCTGTACTGGAAACAGCCCTTAATTTTTAAGGATTCTTAATAATGTCACTTGAAGATAATTGTTCTTTTATGAGTTCAATAGTATCACACATATTCCAGGGAACATTATTTCTCCAAGTGGAATAAAGGAGGCAAAAGGGAGATAAGAAACAGAGCATTACTCTACCATTAAGAGAACGAGCAAAGGCTTGAAAGGGAGTAAGTAGTGAAGGGGAAACTCACAGGATGGAGGATGCCCAGGGTGTGAGGAATGGGGGGATAGATTGAGATCCAAGAGTCTGTGAGGAGCTGACCTGGGTTTGGATCAGCAAGGAGGAGACACAAGAGATTTCACCAAGCCAAACTCCACCCCTCCAGGCTTGAAATAAAGACATTAATAACTCATATATATATTGGTCTTGTGAGTCATTGGGCTAGATCCATCAACTGTCAAACTCTACCCATCCCTCAAAATCCCCTTTGGGAGTTCCCCTTGGCTGTAGTTTCTCAAGTCAAAACCAGTCTCTTTGGAAAAGAGCTACATCAGAATAACAGAGTTGGAAGGGACTTTAGAGGTCTTCTAGTCCAACCTCCTGCTCAAGCAGGCGACCCTATTCCATTCTGGACAAGTGGCTGTCCAATCTCTTCTTAAAAACCTCCAGCGATGAGGCACTCATAGCTTCTGAAGGCAAAGCTGTTCCACCGATCAATTGTTCTGTCAGGAAATTTCTCCTTATTTCTAGGTTGGTCCTCCTCTTGATTAGTTTCCATCAATGTCCTTTTCTTCCTCCTTAGGAATCCCATTGGGTTAGCAGCCAGCAAGGATGAGTGGCCACTCTATAATGCCACAGAGCAGAATTTCTTCCTTCTTAATACTGAGCCATTCCAGGAAAGGGTGAAAGAGCACTGTGATTTTTTAAAGAGCCTTTTTTCAAAGGCTGAAGAGACACGTAAGTTCAGCTATTAGTTCTGCCTTTGGAAGGGAGTAGTGGTTGATGAAAAAGATATTTTAAACAATCATTTATGTATCAAATATAGAGATTGCCCATCTCACTCATAGAGCAATCTCTAAAAATTGATTTTATTGCCACTCTTTGCTGAAACATATTCATTTGAATACAATTTTGTAATGCTAGTGATAAATTTTGTAGAGCAAGCATATTTCATGACGTCCCAAGAGTTGAGTCTCTAGTAATGTCCTCTATATAAACCTTAGTTGCTCACATAAAGATAACAACAACAACAACAACAAAACAACAATAATGAATCCCAAAATATCCGGCTCACCACTTGACCACCATCGTCATTGACAAAATCCCTCTCAGTCAATTGCAAAAGGCAGCTTTATTTGGAATAGCTTACATCCTGCAATGATAACTTTAATACCATCAAAAAATATCTGCCCATCTCAGGACTGAGTAGGTGGAGAAAAAATGTCAAATCCAGTCAAAACATCTGGCTGAACATGTGACAAACAATAATGGGGTTTTTTTGGTACAAAGTTTTATTTTTAAGTTAAAACAAAAAACAGCTTAAAAACACCATCCTTAAAAACAATCATAGACAGCATCTCGATCGGTCAAAATGATTTCATGCTTACAGTTTTGCAAATCTCATCATTTAACAATTATTCTTCAATTGAATAGAAGATAAATATTTAACCATTTTTTCAAAGTTTCATTTTATATATGAATACTTTTTTTGGTCAAACCATTGATAAAATATCTCCCATATCAAATAATATTGTTTATTTTCCTGTTCTCTAATTTCAAATGTCAATCTACTCATTTCAGCACAGTCCAACGTTTTCTTAATAATTTCTTAATCAGTAATTATCTTCTCTCCTTTCCAATTTTTGGCAAATGCAATTCTAGCTGCTGTTAAAATGTTCACAATTAAGTATTGTACTTCTTCATTCAATGTCTCTGGTAGAATCCCCAATAAAAATATCTCTGGTTTAAAATCAATATGTCTCTTTATCATTTTTTCTAACCATGTTTGTATCTTAGTCCAAAATCTCCTTGACAAACAATAATGTTTTGATATATATTTAATAAATATATATTATGCCATAATCATGGAATCCACAGAATCCTATTTCTAGATTCAGATTCTTTAGTAATAAGATGTACACCTTATCTTGACATTTCATTTTTTTTTCTTCTGCAGAGAAGTCCGAAGGTTTCATCGAACTAGGAAGAAGACAGCAGGTAGGAATCCAGTCCTTGGTTGTAGTAATGGCTGGCAATTGGGATCAAGTTGGATGATTTCAGAAGGGCACTAGACTTCTTCCTAAATAGTAATTTCACATTGGCATTCAAAACCATTTTTAAGTAGCACTTTTGTGGCTCAGCTTCGCTGTGAGAAATGGAAGCTCTCCAAGCTGATGCCAATGGCCTTTGTGGAAGAGGAACCTGGAGAAACCTCTAAATCTCAGCATACAGATCTTGGGCATAAGGAAGGAAGCAATGAGCCACCAAGAGTAATTTACAGAGAAGATTACGCAATACTGAGAAAGAGAAAGCATGAAAGTGAAAATCAGCCTGTGGGGGAAATTAGTTTTCATATGAATGGGACTATTTAATAGACAAATGGAGACACTGGGAATGTGCCCTTGTAGCCCAGTGATAAACATTATCAGAACATTCCCATAGGCACCTCTAAATCTCAAGATACAAATATTTCTTCTAACAAAGACCATTGTCCTCTCTAGATAACAGAAGGGCAGGAAGTAACTTGAGATCAGTTAGGTTATTAATTACCAATGTGTATGCATGCATATTTATTTATTTATTTATTTCTATACCGCCTTTCTCCCGTAGGACTCAGGGCAGTGTACAGCCAAGATAAAAATACAGACACACAAACATCATACAATTTCTAATTAAAATTATTACATAGTTTGGCCTGATTAAATAAAAACCCAGAATTAGATAACATTTTAAAACTCATTCGCATGTTTAGCCCCGCCTGTTGGAACATCAGGGTCTTGAGGACAAGGCGGAAAGTATGAAGGTTGGGGATATTATGTATCTCCGGGGGCAGTTCATTCCAAAGGGCTGGAGCCCTCACAGAGAAGGCCCTCCTCCTGGGGGTCACCAGTCGGCATAATTTGACTGATGGTACCCTGAGTAGTCCCTCCCTGTGAGAACAGACTGGTCGGTGAGAGGCTATTGGTGGCAGAAGACGGTCTCATAGGTACCCAGGTCCTAAGCCATGGAGTGCTTTAAAGGTGGTGACCAACACCTTGAATCACACCCGGAAGACCACTGGGAGCCAGTGCAGCTCGCGCAGGAGAGGTGTTACATGGGCGCAACGAGCTGCGCCCATAATCACCCGCACGGCCACATTCTGGACCAGTTGGAGCCTCCGGGTGCTCTTCAAGGGGAGCCCCATGTAGAGAGCATTACAGTAGTCCATACGGGAGGTGACTAGGGCATGAGTGACTGTGCACAAGGCATCCCGGTCCAGAAAGGGACACAACTGGCGGATCAGGCGAACCTGATAAAAGCCCCCCCTGGCCACAGCCATCATATACTCTTCTAAAGACAGCCGTGAATCCAGGAGGACACCCAAGTTGTGGGCCCTCTGTGTGGGGAGCAAGGTCTCATCCCCAATAGTCAGCGATGGCACCAGCTGACTATACCAGGACTCCGGAAGCCACAGCCACTCAGTCTTGGAGGGGTTGAGTTTGAGCTTATTTCTCTCCTTCCAGATCTGCATGGCCTCCAGGCAACAGGACATCATATTAAGGGCATCATTGGGTGGTCCGGGGTGGAGATGTATAGCTGCGTGTCATCAGCATATTGATGAACACTCACCCCCAAACCCCTCCAGTATATAATATAAATCTCCCTCCATTTTAAAATGTATAAATATGAGTGAATTTGTCAAGTCTGCCATCATAATGGCTTTTGACCAGTGGTGAAATCCAATTTTATTTTACTATTGGTTCTGTGGGCGTGGCTTGGTAGGACTGGTGTGGCGGGCATGGCAGGATACTCCAAAATCCCCATTCCCTCTGCACTCCTCTGGGAAGCATATCGCAAAATCTCCATTCCTCACCCCACTTTGGGGCCAGCCGGAGGTGGTATTTACCAGTTCTCCGAACTACTCAAAATTTCTGCTACCGGTTCTCTGAACTACTCAAAATTTCCACTAACAGTTCACCAGAACCTGTCAGAAGCTGCTGGATTTCACCTCTGCTTCAGGCTACTTCACTTTGCTGGCATCCTGCAATAAAATGCGGGGAGGGGGAGAATGGGGATGTAGGGAAGGGGATGACAGGATGACAGAAACCAGAGGTGTCAATCTGGAACAGACTGCTTGATCCAACAACATGAGCATGAGAATGGAATGTGAAACTCTTCCAAAGTGGCACCAAGCCTTAACGCTGTTACCAAAACTCCTAATATTATTGAACTCTTAAAACTGGTCAAGATGGGAAGACCTGGGAGAAGGGGAAAAGGCAGGCTTTGCATAGGAATACTCAGATCCACTTTTCTTGCATAAAAGCCTACCTTTTGCTACAAATGGATTGGAGGGTCTTTCTTTCCTAAACATCCAAGCTGGGACAAGCCTGACAGCATCTTTTTCTCTGCCAGAGTTCCTCCCACTATTTTCTCGAGGGAATTTCTCCAGTGCACACAAACAGAAACAGTAAATATTGCAGGAAGCCTTGATTACTTGTTTTGGATCCTGCATATTGATTCCACAAACGCCTCCATGTTTAGTATAAGAGGAATATAGAGCACTTTAGGTGGAACTTTAAGATTAAGATTAAGGCACCAAGCTACACATCAGGAGACTGTGAGTTCTAATCCTACCTTATCCATGAAATCCAGAAAGGTAGAATTAGAACTCACAGTCTGATAACGTTTAGCCTGGTGCCTTAATCTTAAAAGCCCATCTAAGGTACTCTATGTTCCTCTTATAATAAATAGGCAGATTTTAGACTAATCACTGTCTCTCAGCCCAACTTACCTCAAAGGATTGTTGTTGTTGGGAAAATAGGAGGAGGAAGGCGTATGGGTATGTTCTCCACCTTGGATTATTTGTAAAAATAATAAAGGCGAGATATATATAATAAACAAAAATAAATAAAAATTCTCTTATTCTGCCTTACTACAGAGAAGAGCATCCTGGAATCTCTGCTTTGCCTATTTCTTGAACTGGCCTACTATGAAGGGTTGCCACTTAGGTTGAACCTCTTTGAAAATGGCATCCATATCTCAAAGGCACCATTTGAAAACCTAGCTACCATTTTGATGGCTTCAGAATAACGGTTGTGTGTTTATTTCTCCCAGGAATCAATCAAGACTTATCTTTAAAGCCTGGGCAAATGATGACAAGCTGCACCAGAGAACCTTCCAGAAGCATCCATTGTCCTTTCAGGAACTGACTGGTGGGAACTTGGAGGACAAATAAGGAGACAACTAAAACTCACATCACTTTTGCTGCTAAAATAATAAATTGCTAGGAGCAATTTGTTATATCTTAATTTGAGACAGGCTTTTAATGAATCCAGCTCCCTCAAAAAAGAATCTCTTAATAAATACTGTTTGAATTCTTAGGATAAAGATCCTTTTATTTTCACAATGTAGGGAAATAGTAATAAAGATATGATAAATAATAGTAGAATATAATATACTGGAATACTATAATTAGTAGAAACTTGTTATTCTGTAAACATTTGTTTCCTGTAACTCATATATGCTACATTATGCCCTTGTATTTTTATTTCCTGTAAGTAACTTCCTGCAACAAACATGCTGTATTAGGCCTCTGTAAAGTATCTGATATTTGTCAAACATATGTTCCTGCCATCAATTTTTTCATCAGGTTCACCTGATTTGCCAGTTGCGTCCCTTTCTGGATTGGGACTCCTGGTTACCTACCAGGTACTGCCTACTACCACCAATAGCTTCCCACCGGCTGGTAAACTCCCATAGAGAGGGGCTTCTCCGGGTGCCATCGGCCAAACAATGTCGACTGGCGACCCCCAGTGGGAGAGCCTTCTCTGTGGGGGCACCTACTATCTGGAATGAGCTCCCACCGGAGATACGGAGGATCCCAGATCTGCGCACGTTCCGCCGCGCTCTCAAGACCTTTTTATTCCACCAGGCTGGCCTGGCCTAATCTTTTCCCTTTTTTCTTTTTAATATGTAAAGTTTAATCTGTTTTAAATTATTGGCATGTTTTAAATTTGTCTTGGACCAAACTGTTTAATTCGGTTTTATTCTGTTTTTTAAATTTTGAATTTTTGTGTTTTATTTTGTGGCTGTTCACCACCCTGAGTCCTTCGGGAGTAGGGCGGTATATAAATCAAATAAACAAACAAACAATAAACAAACAGTTTGAATCCACATCAATCTTATTCCTGTTTTTCTTCTGCCATCCAAAGCTTGGTACTTATCTCAATTTGGTGCTGCATACATCATCCGGGGGATAACTTACATCTCAGCCCTAATTTACACCTTTGAGCTGTGTTGTTGGGTGCTCAGTTCCCTTCCCTGCAGCACCAGGGGGCCTAGTGGCCAATTGGGAGAACAAAGAAATACTCAAGGATAAAAAAGAGGCATCTATCCTTTGCAGGGCTATTGGATACAAACCTAAATTAGGAGGCCAGAGTTGGGGAGTTAACTGATGTTTCTAACAGTATGAAAAGGATGCCATACTTTCTCTGAGGTTTGGCCTTTCCTTACATGTCTCTTTTTGTATATGCTTACCTAGCTTTTTACTTTTGATTAAAATTAAATGCTGATTCTTTCTCACAAGCCTCCACTTCAGTTCTTTTGCTCATTGTTGGCTTAAGCACATAGCCAGACCTTACAACAGCAACATAAGAATGTGATGCAATATGGAAAAACAAATAAAGGAAACAGGAATTCTGCCAAATTTTGCTATAACCTAATGACACACGTAGCTTTTTCATAGGGCTGGGCTCCTTAAATCTAATAAATGGGCAGGTTTGATATTCTAGTTCATGATGGTGAACCTATGACACGCGTGCAACAGGTGGCACGTGTAGCCATATCAGTAGGCACGCAAGCTCAGCTCCAGTGCACATGCACAAACTGGCAACTGGCTTTTGGGCCTTCTATGCCCATCAGAAGTAGGGAAACAGGCTGTTTCCTGCCTCCAGAGGGCCTCGGGCGGTGGTGGGAAAGGCTGTTCCCAGTCTCCAGAGCCTCTCTAGGAGTCTGGGGAGGGTGAAAACGGCCTTCCCACCCTCCCTGGACCAGAAGTTGTCAAATGGGCCATTTTCAGATTCAAATTCTTGAATAAAGCTCATCTGTCTGGAACCCGCACTGCATATTGGACATTAATACAATCGTATGAGTCCAGAGATATTTCATTAGTCCTCCACTCCTCTACCTGCAACACAGTACTTTATGCCACCAGACTTGAAATTTTGAGCTTAGACAACCTAGAACTTCGCTAGGTGATTTTCGGGCCTGATAGGTTCACCATCACAGTCATATACTGTAGAAGTGCTGGGTTGCCCCCAGTTTGGACCAGTTTGCAAGAACTGGTAGCAAAACCCACAAGAGGCCCTGCTCACTGCCCCGGATATCGTCATTGGTGATCTGCCCATGCACAGAAGCAAGGAGCACGCATGAGCAAAGATCTCATTCTGAACCAGTAGTAAAGGTAAGTAGAACCCACCCCTTTATTGTGCATTTTGTGCATTTTGGTTTTCTTGCCTCAGTGTAGAACCTTACTTTTTTCACCATGAAATTTCATTTCATTTCATTTCATTTCATTTCATTTCATTTCATTTCATTTCATTTCATTTCATTTCATTATTTCCTCAAGCATGTATTAGATAACAGATATAAGTATAAACGTAATTATGTATACATGAAAAGGATACGAATAAAAGAAAACATTAGGACAGGGACGGTAGGCACGTTGGTGCACTTATGCATGCCCCTTACAGACCTCTTAGAAATGGGGTGAGGTCAACAGTAGACAGTCTAAGGTTAAAGTATTGGAGGGTTTGGGGAAGAAACCACAGAGTCAGGGAGTGCATTCCAGGCATTAACAACTCTGTTACTGATGTCGTATTTTCTGCAATCAAGTTTGGTGTGGTTTACTATAAGTTTTTATCTATTATGTGCTTGTGTATTGTTGTGGTTGAAGCTGAAGTATTCATTGACAGGTAGGACATTGTAGGAGATAATTGTATTATGCTTAGGTCAGACCAGTGGTGAAATCCACATTTTTTTACTACCGGTTCTGTGGGTGTGGCTTGGTGGGCATGGTGTGGTGTGGCTTGGTGGGCTTGGTGTGGTGGGCGTGGCAGGTGAAGGATACTGCAAAATTCCCATTCCCTCCCCACTCCTGGGAGAAGGATATTGCAAAATCTCCATCCTCACCCCACTCTGGGGCCAGCCAGATGTGGTATTTGCCGGTTCTCCGAACCACTCAAAATTTCCTTTATCAGTTCTCCAGAACCTGTCAGAACCTGCTGGATTTCACCCCTGGATTGGATCCTTCATTTGCTGAAAGGCCTGGAGAGCACTTCCATAGACTCTTTTGTCCTCCTGTGCTGCAAATCGTAAATCACAGAAGGTCACTGTAGCCTTTGTTGGATATTTGGAGAGTTGTCGTGTTTGTATACCTGAAGATTGGGAAAGACTGGAATTGCCAATTTTAGAATAAACAGATTGTGGTTTGACCAGATGTTTCCCAAGACTTGTTTTGCTATGGCAGATATTTCATAGGCTTCCGTATAGGAAAAGGCTCATGGTGAAATATGAGTTGTGACAGTGTGATGCAAATACTGTGACTTACAGATCCTTAAGTTGTAAGGGAAGAAATGTTTCAGCAGGCAAGAGTGAGTGCCGCTGACTGTGAGGACCATATATGAGAGGGTAAGGTTTATGATGCTATGCCATGGTCCATCATTTTTGTTCCCATCAGTTAATAGCTGATGCCCATGAGTGAAAACCACCTAAATCAATCTGTGTGCCAACCTGTGGGTATTTCTTAACATGTCATCAGAAAGAAAATTCATTGAAAAGTCAGCATTTTTCACAATGTGATCCAAGCAACCACATACAAAAGAAATTCCTCACACAACAGTCATGTTCATATAACACATTAGAGCCACTTCAGTTTTAGTGTGTCAGCCAACCACATTTTATCACTAAATGTTGGGTGAATCCAGACCTATGTGGTTAGATTATGGCTTAGTCTGACACCCAAACTCAGAAACTGTTAAAGGCAAGGGTGAAATGCTCCCGGTTCGGACCGGATTGCCCGACTTGGTAGCGATGGCGGCGGGTGATTTGCAGAACCGGTACCAAAAATCCCTGCCCCCCCCCGCCCATGCCCAGCTGAACCGCGCAATCACCAGAGGTTTTTTTTTACTTTAAAAGCATTTTTTCTACAACCTCTTCAGCCGAAAAAAATGCTTTTAAAAGTAAAACGCCTCTGATGATCATGTGGCTCAGCTGGGATCGTCAGAGCTTTTTGAAAGCATTTTTTCTACGACCTCTTTGGCAGAAGAGGTTGTAGAAAAAATACTTTTAAAAGGGAAAAAATCCAATTATATAAGACATTTTAAAACCCAGTATAAAGAGGATGTTTAAGCCAGAGAACGTTTTTAAGGCACGGCGGAAAGTATGTAGATCCTGTAACCTCCTTATCTCAGGAACTATGGAAAACATCTGAAAAAATATCCAGTATGAGCTGATATTTACTGACCAGCAAAGGGATTTTGAGTGGCTGAGATGAAACATCTATAGAATAACTAAGAGGTATAGAAAATAATGTACTTATAATATATGTCCCTATTTGAAATAGTATGTTTGATTTATTAAACTACCTCAGAGATATTATGGAGAAAGTACAGAAAATAAAGCTGGAACAATTTTCCCATAATGCAAACAAGGCTAGCTTGTTAGCTAAATATTGCTAAATTTAGGCAACCCTTTTTAAAAATGGCAAATTATTCATCCTTATCTTGCTATTTATTGTACATAAATACACTGTACAATAACAAAACGGCCAGTTTGGTGTAGTGGTTAAACATCAGGCTAGAAAATGGGAGATCATTAACCTTGAAACCTTGGCCCAGTCATTTTCTCTCAGCCTTAGGAAGGAGGCAATGGCAAACCACTTCTAAAAAAACCTGTCCAAAAAAATTGCAGGGATTTATCCAGGCACTAGACATGATATTAGCCATTCAATTGTGTCCAAGTCTTGGCAATTCTTTGGGACAAGTCTTTAGACATTTTCCAAGTACCTAATATAGGTTCAATTTAGACCCACCAAACTTTATTATTTTTATATGGTACACATTTGTAGCAGCACAAGACTCATTTTGTCCATCCAAGAGTTAGAGATGGTCCAAAGTCTTGCAGTGAGATTTGATGGTAAATTAAATCCCTCATCCAATTCCCCTGTTCCAGGCAAAAGAGGTCCATGGTGAAGGAAGGTACAACAACATGAGTCTTCCTGTTCCTATCCCTTTATGCCATATTGTTCTTATCCACGCTCTCTCAAATGGCTGTCATGGTCGTGGCTGTGAAGGTAAGGTTGCAATATCTTAAATCTGCTCAGTTTAAGAGAAAGTTTGATAAGCAGAGACATGGGAGAGGTGCATGAAGTGAAGCATGGTGGGCTGTGAAGTGAAGGCTGTGAAAAGAAAGGATAGGGAATTGGTTTTTCCCTCCCTCAAAATATTGGAATTCAGGAGGATGGGCAACAGAGGTGTCCAGAGATTGTGTAAACAAATTAACTTTGCCATTCAGGTGTCTTGCTCATCTTTTCTGTGTCTTCTGTAACCTTTCTTGAGGTTCGATGATACTTGTACTTGTGGTGTTGGATTTCTGTTTGCTAAAAGGTATTCCCAGCATGATTTTTTCTTGCTGAGTTCCCCCCCCCCCACTTTTCTTGCTTTGCTGCAACCCACCCACTGGTTTGTTGTTTTCATTGCACTATCTTCCACCATCATTGCCATGGTGAAATCTGCTTCCCATTTGGTCCTCACCCAAATATAGAAATGTAGAGAAATATGGAGAGAGAGAGAGAGAGAGAGAGAGGAAATGTTGTGGGTCAAACAGCCCTGAGGTTCTGCCTTGTGACACTTCTGCAAATTCAGGGAAATTCCTCACGGGGCCAAAGCGGTTATTTTATTTCAGCATCTGGGCCTTCTTCAGGAGGAGCCTATCAGTGATGGATTTCAATTTTTTTTACTACCGGTTCTGTGGTGTGGCTTGGTGGGTAAGGCATGGCTTGGTGGGTGTGGCAGGGGAAGGTTACTGCAAAATCCCCATTTCCTCCCGATCAGCTGGGACTCAGGAGGCAGAGAATAGATGGGGGTGGGGCCAGTCAGAGGTAGTATTTACCAGTTCTCCAAACTACTCAAAATTTCTGCTACCGGTTCTCCAGAACTGGTCAGAACCTGCTGAATACCACCTCTGGAGCCGATCTCTTTAACCGGTAATAGAAACTATTTCAAATGCTCTAACATGCAGTAAATCCAGCCCTGCTCTGCCTGTAATGTCAGAAGGGGAACTTCTGTCAGCGCTGAAACAGACAACATGAGAAGGACATCTGAGAAAAGTATCATTAAAAACAGCAAGCAGACATCAAAATGACAAACTTAATGGAAGATCAACCACTAACACATCACAATGTACACTGTAACAAAGAAATTGAACATTTAATCTACTTGTCTGCCTGTCTTCCTATCTATCTATGTATCTGTTTATTTGTCTATCTATCTGTGTATTTATATCTGGGGGTTTTATTGGGGTTTTATTTTTATAATCTGTCCTGAATCACTGCGAGAGAATTGGGTGGTCATAAAAATTTTCTTAATAAAATCATCTCTCTCTCTCTCTCTCTCTCTCTCTCTCTCTCTCTCTCTCTCTCTCTCTCTCTCTCTCTCTCTCTCTCCACCATTATCTAATCTCTCTCTTTCTCTCATCTCGTTTTCTTAATAAAATTTTTATTTTATTTTATTTTATTTTTATATATTTGGTTTGTCAAACATGTACAAGATAAAAGTTATAAGTATAAACATGGACATGAGCACAGATAATGAGTAAAAATAAATGGGGACAGTAGGATAGGGACAGTAGGCATGCCCATGCGCTTATGTACGCCCCCGTTACGGAGCTCTTAGGAATGGAGTGAGGTCCACAGTAGACAGTTTAAGGTTGAAGCTATGGGGGTTAAGAGGATGTAACAACGGAGTCAGGTAGAGCATTCCAGGCATTGATCTCTCTGTTGCTGAAGTCTTCTAAATTAAAGGTCTCCTTCTGTCTCATCTTCCTCATGTCTCCCAACTCCACCCCTAGCCAGTTAACCAGAGTCAAATATTTAAGGCATAAATATTCAAGTAACAAAAAACAACAGATCCACAGAGATTAAAACACAGCGGAAAATGGATATTTTTAAAAGAAAGGGGATGTTTTAAGAGAGGGTTAAGAGAGGGTTAAGAGAGGACCACACCAATGTACTTCCATGAGTCAGATCACTGTGGAAGCATCTTAGATGCCTTTTTTTTGGGAAAATTTTATTTATTTAAAAGTACAAACAGAACAAAACAAGTATCAACAAAACATACAGAACATGTAAAAAAAAAGTCAAGTATACGTCTTGTCAAAGTTGTCGCAACTGTAATCTACTGTATGTTCTTATTTGTGTTTTTGACTCCTCCTTGTTTTGGTCTTTCTCTTATGTCTAACTTTGTAAGTCACTGTTAACCTGCATTAATAGTTTATGCTCCTATTTCTATATTAGGTCACACTAATTGCTTTCTAGTCTTTTTTCCCCCCCTTTTCTATCTTCCAACCAAGTGTACCACTTTTCCCATACTCGATAGTAGTCATGTACCTCTTTATCTTGTAATTCCTTTGTGAGTCTGTCCATTTCTGCACATTCCATGATTTTACTAATTACTCTATCTTCTGTTGGTATGTCATTACTCTTCCAATTTTGTACAAAAATTATTCGTGCTGCTGTTGTTATATGGATTATTAAATATTTTATTTCCTTTTCATATTGTCCATTTATTATGCCTAGTAAGAAGGTTTCTGGCCTCATTTCTATTCTTTGTTGTGTAATTTGTTCTATTTGTGTTCTAATCATTTGCCAGTATTGTTTTGCTTTTGGGCAGGTCAACCATGTGTGATAATAGATTCCTTTATGGAGTTTACATTTTCAGCATATTGGAGAAGTATAGGGGAACATTATTGCCAAACTGGCCGGTGGAAAGTGCCACCTATAAAACATTTTGTACAGATTTTCCTTAAAGGGTACAGACATTGTTAATTTATAATTTATTGTCCATAATTTTTCCCATTTGTCTAATTCAATATTATAACCGAAATTCTTTGCCCAGATTATCATGTTTTCTTTTATCATCTCTTCCTCTAATTTATATCCTCGTAAATAATTATAAACTTTTTTTAATCAATTTGTCTTGTAATCCTTGTAAAATTTTATCTAATTCATACTGGCCTTTTTGGAATCCAAATTGAGCTGAATCTTTCTGATATTTTGATTTTATTTGTAAGTATGGCCACCAGTCTATGTCTGTACCCATCTCCTTCAATTCTTGTCTTGTTCTTAGTTCCCCTTGGTTGTTTAGTAAATCTTTATAGGTTTTCATTTTGGTGATGTCCATGGCATTTGGGTAAAGCTGAGCTTCCATGGTCAACAACCATTCCGGAATTTTATTGTAGTGTGCTTTTTTGATGCCCTGCCATA
Organism: Masticophis lateralis; assembly: GCA_030761175.1. NCBI lineage: Eukaryota > Metazoa > Chordata > Lepidosauria > Squamata > Colubridae > Masticophis > Masticophis lateralis. The sequence continues at coordinate 28,602,606 of JAUDYJ010000002.1, read as the reverse complement.
TCTGATATAATGCTTGTCTAACCGTATGTCTCTGGAAATATCCATGTCGTTTATTGGTGCCCTCCCATAGGAATGCATGCCATCCTCATTGTAGATCGAATCCTTCCAAATTCAGTAATCTTTTATTTTTAAGTTCCATCCATTCCTATGATCGGGTTCGAGTGCTCCCTGGAAGCCAGCGACATGCAGGGCCTCCCCGGCAACCGAAAGAGAGCCCTCTTCCTGAGCTAGTGCGGACCGGAGGTCTTCGACATGGCTGAGTCACTTTTGGAACCGACTCCAGTCCTGACCATATCGTGGGAAGTGCTGCAAGCCACACTTAAGGCACATTACGCCCCGGTACCATTGAAGTTCATGCAGCACTACGAGTTCCGGCAACGAGTACAGTGAGAAGGAGAGTCGATCAGTGCATACATGGCTGCCCTGCGTAAGGCTGCGATGCACTGTGAATACCGAGACCTCGATGATGCGCTCCTAAAGCAACTAATCTGTGGCATGAGAGATATACGCCTACAGAGAAGGTTGTTTGCAAGGCTGAACCTGACTCTATCCAGTGCCCTCGACGAAGCTAGGGCAAATGAGTCATCCACCAAGGCTGCGGAGATCCTGAAATGACCAGCCATCTCACAAAAACCCTGAGGTTGACACCAGTAACTGAGAGGCCACCCAGACTGGCAGCAAGGAAGAGTCAGACGAGGACGTCTTCCAAACTGAGAGACATACACGAGAGCAGAGAGAGCGCTGCAGGAGCTGCTCAAGCTGCGGAGGGGCACACCAGAGACAGACCTGTAAGTTCAGGCATGCCATCTGCAGAAGTTGCGAAAAGAAGGGGCATTCGGCGAGACTCTGCTGGGCAAGCTTACCAGTCAACCACAAGCCCCGGGACAATTTCAGCCAATCAGAGCCAGCGCGACACAAGCGGACCAGTAAAGATGGCAAACAAAGGAAAAGGCGTGAATTTTAAAGCCATGAGACCTGCAGCACCAGGATCAGACAGGCCAGCGTGACCATCGAAAAGAAGGTCCACACCATGGTCGAGATCAAAGGACAACCCTGCGAGGTGGAGATTGACACCGGGTCATCCCTGTCCATCATGCCCCGGGCCACCCTGAAAACTGTCCTTCCCAAATCCAAAGAGAGTCAGCTGCAGACCCAGCGGATTCGGTTTCGAGGCTACCAGGGGAACCGAATCCCTGTGGAAGAAGTGGGCGTATTCCAGGTCACGTATGGTGAGTACCGGAAGGAGCTACCCCTCACCATAGTCAGCGAAATCTTACCGAGCCTGCTAGGGCTGGACTGATTTAAGGCCCTAGGAATGGGATTCACTGGCGTCCATAGCGCCAGCGCCAGCACTCTGAGGGACGACCTCATGCAGGAATTCCAGGACATGTTCGACGACCGGCTGGGCAAGTACGTGGGGACCTCTATTTCCTTTAATCTAGACCCTAACGTACCTCCGATCAGACTAAAGGCTAGATGAGTGCCTTTTGGGCTGAAGCCCAAAATTGACTTGGAATTGGACAAACAAGTGTTTAATTACAATGCTTAGTCTGCAGAGCTATCCAGGCTCACTTGGGAGAACTGGCAAATACCACCTCTGGCTGGCCCCAGAGTGGGGTGGGAATGAGATTTTGCAATATCCTTTCCCTGCCATGCCCACCAAGCCATGCCCATCAAGCCATGCCCAGAGAACTGGTAGTAAAAAAAAATGGATTTCATCACTGCTCCAAAGCTATGTAGAACGTTTTATTTCAATGCACCTTTTTCAACAATCTAGTTGTGAGTCATTTAGGGGCTCCTCACCACCCACAACTCCTTCCAACTACTTTCCCAATCCAGACACCTGATTTCTTCCTCAAGAGTTTCGGTAAACACCTGCAACTAAGCTTACAGAAACAGGTTGAGAAGTAAAGAGCAGAAATGTCTACCTCCATGTCTGAATCGGACTAAAAACACCTCTCAGCTAACTATCCTATGGGCAACTTCAAGCACCAATTCACTACTGATGATTGTAACTAAGGAATAAGCTGGTCTCCTATCCCACTTGGGCAAAAATTATTTACCAACTTGGAGGCTGGCTTAGTAAAACCAGTTACACAACTGTATCAGACTGGCTGTTCGATGAAATTTTGAAGAACTTTCACTTCCTCTTGCGAAGACTATAAATCTTGCTACTACCAAAAAATTAAATAGTTCTAAAAGAAGAGACCATCCCTTGCCAGCCATTAAAGGAAAGAAAGGTAATATCCAACAGCTACTTATTTTTCTTTTATTTTACTCTGCCTATTGGCACTAAGGTTGTTTTTAAGAGAAGTTAAGAAAAAGGTGAAGGTGAATCCAGTCCCAATTGTTCTTGGGGGGTGGGATGGGGATATTATATTTGTTAAATGTCATTTCTGTTTAACAGAGAACACTTTTCTTGATTATCTACATGACCTTTGCTTAGTTTAAGTTCTTTCTGTATATCTAGCAATTATTAAAGGGTGGGAGGGAGAGAGAGAGAGAGAGAGTTTGGTCTAGTGGTTAAAGCACGAGAGTAGGAACCAGAAACAATGAATTCTAGTTCTGTCTTAGGCATAAAAACCAGCCGGGGGATTTTGGGCTGATCATTTTCTCTCAGCCTAACTCACCACACAGTTGTTGTTGTGGGGAAAATAGGAGGAGGAAGGAGTATTACATATGTTCGTCCCCTTGAGTTGTTTATAAAAATAATAATGGTAAGATATTAACACATCCAGAAGCCAGAGACTAAAATAGAGAGGTTGGCTGGCTAGCAGGATAAACAACTGAACGTTTAAAAATGGCAATAAATCTCATTTCGTACAATGGGACAAAATTCTGGAGAGATAAAAAACATTTTTAAAATTTACAGAGTTACAGAATATCAGAGTTGGAATGGACCTTCTAATCCACTTCCCGCTTAAGCAGAAGACCCTATATAAACAAATGATAAACAAATGACAGACAACTTCTGGAGGCAAGCTGTTCCACTCATTAAACTCTTCTCGCTGACAGGAAATTTCTTCTTAATTCTAGGTTGGATCTCTCTTTGATAAGCTTCATCCGTTATTTTCCCTCAGGTGTTTTGGAGAATAGGCCACTCCCCTCTTCTCTTGACAGCCCCTCAGAGAATAGAATAGAATAGAATAGAATAGAATAGAATAGAATAGAATAGAATAGAATAGAGCTGGAAGGGACCTTGGAGGTCTTCTAGTCCAGCCCCCAGCTCAAACAGGAGAACCTATAAGGTGAGCTTATACAGTATTGGAATAATCTCATATTGGTTGTAACTTTTTCCAGGTCCACCGACTCGTCCTACAGTTGCAATGCCTTGTCTGCTATGCCCATCTCTCTTCTGCTGCCTCCTCCTCCTCCTTCCCTTTCCATTAGGCTCCAGTTCTGCATCTAAAGGAGACACAGTGGTCAGAACCAGCAGTGGCCCTATTAAGGGCAAGCAGGCCCTGGCTGGCCTTGGATCTGTGACAGCCTATCTAGGCATTCCTTATGCTAAGCCTCCCCTGGGGAAGTTGCGTTTCCAGAAACCTCTTCCACATCCGCCATGGGAGCAAACATTGGAAGCCACCAGTTTTGGCAATTCCTGTCCTCAATTTATTTTCCTGGAAGACCCTGAAGCAGATATATGGTCTCCTAAACCACCACTGTCAGAAGATTGCCTTTCCCTCAACATCTGGGTGCCACACCCACAACCTTCTTCACCAGTCCCTGTTTTGGTCTGGATACACGGAGGGGGATATTTATTGGGCACGTCTTCTGTGGATGTGTTCAATGGGGCACCCTTGGCTGCCACTGAAAACGTCATTGTGGTCACCATCAATTATCGCTTGGGAGCCCTGGGCTTTCTGTACTTGCCACCAGCTGCTCCAGGGAACCTAGGCTTATGGGACCAACAGCTGGCCCTGAAGTGGGTAAAAGAGAATGCAGCTGCCTTTGGGGGAGATCCTTCTCGGGTGACCATTTTGGGCCACAGTGCTGGAGGATCTTCTGTGAATCTCCAACTTCTCGCGCCAAAAAGCCAGGACCTTTTTGCCCAAGTGGTGATCCAGAGCGGAACAGCCAATGCCTTCTGGGCTTGGAGGTCTCCCGAGGAAGCCAAACAAGAATCACTGGAATTTGTTCATCTTCTAGGTTGTTCCGAGGACAACAATATCAGCACAGTTCATTGCCTGCAAACAAAAAATGTTTCTGAACTTATTCGGCATGAAATAGCTCTGTTGTTGAAAGGTGGCTTCCTTTTGAATATTCCCTTCAGGCCAACCGTAGATGGGGAGTTTTTGCTTGGTGATCCAGAAAAGCTCATGGAGGAGGGGCAAATTCAGGTCAAACCTGTCCTCATAGGTGAAACCTCTGATGAAGCAGCCTCATTTGTCCCTAACACCACCCACAATTTCATCAATCAGGAGCAGCTTCTGAAAGGGATAAGAATGTTGGTGCCAAATGCAACTGAAGATTTTATTCGGACGATTGCACTGAAGTACAGCGAAGGAAATCATGGCCCAGCACAATACCGCTCTGCTTTATCCCACTTCTATGCAGATTGGATATTTGCATGCCCAACGAGGGAAGCTGCAGGAAATATCAGGAAAACTGGGAGTCCTGTATATGCCTATTTATTTGCACATCGCCCTTCATGGTCAGTTTGGCCTGAATGGACTGGGGCAGCTCACGGTGCTGAGGTTCCTTTTGTTTTTGGAACCCTTGAAACAGCGCAGCCTTTCAATCAAACATACACAGAGGCTGAAGCCAGGCTGAGCCATAAGATGATGCACTACTGGGCAGAGTTTGCCAGAACTGGGTAAGTGGTTCACTTCATTTCAAAAAATTGTATTTTAAATCCGAAGAAAGCCCCCGCCTCCACATTCAACAAATGTACTTTATATGTAAAGCAATGTAGACGTAAAGTAATGCATGCTATTCCTTTGCATATGTTTAAAGGTTGTGTTAATACAAGTAGTTCATGATTTACAACCACAGTTGGGACTAGAATTTCTGTTGTTAAGCAAGATCATTGTTAAGTGAATCATAAGTGCAAGGACTTTTGTAAGTCACTTTTTTCAGTTCCATTGTAACCTTGAATGGAAGTTAAATGAATAGTTGTAAATCAAGGACTACTTGTACTGGAAACAGCCCTGAAATCTTTAAGGATTCTTAATAATGTCACTAATAGATAATTGTTCTTTTATGAGGGTAAATGTCTAACAGTCCCATTACCATGGTCCCACGCCCTGCAAGGGTTAACTGATCACACATCCCATCACCCCCATAACCACACCTTATCTTCTGGCTCCTCCCACTGAGTATAAGAGCTTTCACCACATGGAGATCCCCCAGTTCCAGATGTGTTTCAGAAAGTTCAGAGGTCAATAACTGTTAACCTGACTAGACCTGGAGTTAATCCAGGCTTGAAATAAAGACATTAATAACTCATGTATATATTGGTCTTGTGAGTCACTGGGCTAGAACCATCCACTGTCAAACTCTACCCATCCCTTAAAGTCCCCTTTGGAAGTCCCCCTTGGCTGTAGTTTCTCAAGTCAAAACCAGTCTCTTTGGAAAAGAGCTATATCAGAATAACAGAGTTGTAAGGGACTTTAGAGGTCTTCTAGTCCAACCTCTTGCTCAAGCAGGAGACCCTATTCCATTCTGGACAAGTGGCTGTCCAATCTCTTCTTAAAAATCTCCAGCAATGAGGCACTCATAGCTTCTGAAGGCAAAGCTGTTCCACTGATCAATTGTTCTGTCAGGAAATTTCTCCTTATTTCTAGGTTGGTTCTCCCTGTGATTAGTTTCCATCAATGTCCTTTTCTTCCTCCTTAGGAATCCCACTGGGTCAGCAGCCACCAAGGATGAGTGGCCACTCTATAATGCCACAGAGCAGAATTTCTTCCTTCTTAAAACAAAGCCATTCCAAGAAAGGGTGATAGAGCACTGTGATTTTTTAAAGAGCCTTTTTTCAAAGGCTGAAGAGACACGTAAGTTCATGTATTAGTTCTGCCTTTGGAAGGGAGTAGTGGTTGATGAAAAAGATATTTTTAAAAATCATTTATATATCAAATATAGAGATTGCCCATCTCACTTATAGAGCAATCTCTAAAAATTGATTTTATTGCTACTCTTTGCCGAAACATATTCATTTGATTACAATTTTGTAATGCTAGTGATAAATTTTGTAGAGCAAACATATTTCATGACATCCCAAGAGTTGGGTCTCTAGTAATGTCCTCTAAGTAAGCCTTAGTCGCTCACATAAAAATAACAACAACAACAATAACAAATCCCAAAACATCTGGCTCACCACTTGACCACTATCGTCATTGACAAAATCCCTCTCAGTCAATTGCAAAAGGCAGCTTTATTTGGAATAGCTTACATCCTGCAATGATAACTTTAATACCATCAAAAAATATCTGCCCATCCCAGCGTTTTTGGAAGGACTAAGTAGGTGGAGAAAAAATGTCAAATCCAGTCTAAACATCTGGCTGACCATGTGACAAACAATAATGTTTTGATATATATTTAATAAATATATATTATGGCATGCATCATGGAATCTTCAGAATCCTATTTCTAGATTCAGATTCTTTAGTGATAAAATGTACACCTTATCTTGATATTTCATTTTTCTTTGTTCTACAGAGAAGTCCGAAGTTGATTCTGTTTCCTCAGACTAGGAAGAAGACAGCAGGTAGGAATCCAGTGCTTGGTTGTAGTAATGGCTGGCAATGGGATCAAGTTGGATGATTTCAGAAGGGGACTAGACTTCTTCCTAAATAGTAGTTTCACATCGGCATTCGAAACCATTTTTAAGTAACACTTTTGTGGCTCAGCTTTGTTGTGTGAAATGGAAGCTTTCCAAGCTGATGCTAATGGCCTTTGTGGAAGAGGAACCTGGAGGAACCTCTAGATCTCAGCATAAACAAATACAGATCTTGGGCATAGGGAAGGAAGGAAGGAGCCACCAAGAGTAATTTACAGAAAAGATTACACAGTGCTGAGAAAGAGAAAGTATGAGAGTGAAATTCAGCCTGTGGGAAAATCAGTTTTCATGTGAATGAGACTATTTAATAGACAAATGGAGACATTAGGAATTTCTCCTAATGTCCCAGTGATTCCCAGTGGGAATCCCATTATCAGAACATTTCCATAGGCACCCCTGAATCTCAAGATGCAAATATTTCTTCTAACAAAGACCATTGTCCTCTCTAGATAACAGAAGGGCAAAAAGTAACTTGAGATCAGTTAGGTTATTCATGACCGATGTGTATGCATGCATATAAATTCCCCTCCATTTTGAAATGTATAAATATGAGTGAATCTGTCAAGTCTGCCATCATAATGGCTTCTGACCAGTGGTTAAATCCAATTTTTTTTACTATTGGTTCTGTGGACCTGGCTTGATGGGCCTGGTGTAGTGGGCATGGCAGGGAAAGGATACTGCAAAATCCCCATTCCCTCTGCACTCCTCTGGGAAGCATATCACAAAATCTCCATTCCCACCCCACTCTGGGGCCAGACAGAGGTGGTATTTGCCAGTTCTCTGAACTACTCAAAATTTCTGCTACCGGTTCTCCAGAACCTGTCAGAAGCTGCTGGATTTCACCTCTGCTTCAGACTACTTCACTTCAGTGGCATCCTGCGAAAAATGCGGGAGGGGGAGAATGGGGTCATAGGGAAGGGGATGACAGGATGACAGAAACCAGAGGTGTCAATCTGGAACAGACTGGTTGATCCAACAACATGAGCATGAGAATGGAATGTGAAACTCCAAACCTTAACGCTTTTACCAACATTCCCAATATTATTGGACTTTTTTTTAATTGAAAAACACAAATTTTTCCACTTCCACCCCTTCCCCTCTCTAACCCTCCCTCTCCCTCCTCTCCCCCCATGACTTCCCAAGGTGAAATCCAAATCATACCATATCATACAATACCCCCCATCTATTCTGCCCCCTGTCTATACTATAAGTTTCTACATAATGTTTAGCTAAAAGCTACCAATATTATTGGACTTTTAAAACTGGTCAAGATGGGAAGACCTGGGAGAAGGGGAAAAGGCAGGCTTTGCACAGGAATACTCAGATCCACTTTTCTTGCGTAAAAGTATCCCTTTTGCTACAAATGGATTCGAGGGTTCTTTCTTTCCTAAACATCCAAGCTGGGACAAGCCTGACAGCATCCTTTTCTCTGCAAGAGTTCCTCCCACTATTTTCTCGAGGGAATTTCTCCAGTGCACACAAACAGAAACAGTAAATATTGCAGCCAGCCTTGATTACTTGTTTTGGTTCCTGCATTTTGATTCCACAAACCCCTCCATGATTAGTATAAGGGGAATATAGAGCACCTTAGTTGGACCTTTAAGGTTAAGATTATGGCACCAGGCTAGACATCAAGAGACTGTGAGTTTTAATCCTACCTAAGCCATGAAAACCAGAAAGGTAGAATTAGAACTCATAGTCTGATAACGTTTAGCCTGGTGCCTTAATCTCAAAAACCCATCTAAGGTATTCTGTGTTCCTCTTATAATAAATAGGCAGATTTTAGACTAACCACTCTCGCACAGCCTAATTTATCTCAAAGGATTATTATTGTTGGGAAAATAGGAGGAGGAAGGCGTATGGGGTATGTTCTCCACCTTGGATTATTTGTAAAAATAATAAAGGCAAGATATCTATAATAAACAAAAATAAATAAAAATTCTCTTATTCTGCCTTACTACAGAGAAGAGCATCCTGGAATCTCTGCTTTTCCTATGTCTTGAACTGGCCTACTATGAAGGGCTGCCACTTAGATTGAACCTCTTTGAAAATGGCATCCATATCTCGACTCTTCCGGTGGCTCTGCTTTGTTGCAGATGCTCCTTTAAGGAGCGCTAGCCTCAAGATTTTGTTAGCTGCTAGAACAGCGTAAAATCTGCTGTCCAGCGGCAAAGAACCTTCCCCCCCACCAGGCGAAGGAGGGAAAGAGAGCATCCAGGCAAAGGTAGAGCCCCCTAAGAGCCCTAGGAACTTTTCTGGGGCTTGGAAGATGAGGGCTCCCTAGGAAGCCTGGGGAATTTGCTACAAAGCCGAGGCGCGTCTGCCTTAGGGCAGAACAAAACGCAGCGACCATCCCTGCAAACAACTGAAAAAGAACTGATTTTTAAAAGCAGGCGGAACAAGGACAGGGGATCAAGAAATTGCAATTATTTGCTTTATTTCCATCTGAGTATTGCTTCACTTCGAGTCTTTAAAAGAAGAAGCTGAAGAGGGAAGATGGCGCTGGCTTGTTAATAAGCTTGTTAGCAGATGCGAAAGTGAAACTTAAAGAGGAAGTAAGTTGTTAACTCGTTAAAGCTGTCAGCTTTATTTTTAAAAGCACGAGTCAACTTCAGTTCTATTAAAGACTTTTGGACACTTTGAATACAGCTAGACTTTGGGACTTAAAAATAAGATTTAATTAAAGACTAAAGACTTGAACTTAAAATATTTTCTGTTTTAAGTTTCTGGCTTACTGAATTGATTTTAAGACTGTGCAGATTTAAAATGGCTTCAAAGCAAACAAAGCCAGGGCTGGTTAAATCAGCAGGAAGCTCTCCAGCTCAGACCACTAAATTGCAAACTTTATTGGTTCCAGCTGATACACAGTCTCAAACACAATCACAATTACAATCACAACTAACACCTGAAATGCTTCAAGAAGCCCTAAAAGGAATGCAGAGGCAAATGAAAGAGGATTTTAAAGAAGAAATTACACTTGCACTAAAAGAGGTCTCAGATGAAATGGTAGAAATTAAGGATTTAATTAAGATAAGGAACAAACAGATTAGAGAAGACATTGTTTTTGCATTAGAAGGATTGCTAAAACATGTTAATTATTTAGAAGAAAAAGTTGAAGTAGTTAATTTGGCTAATGAGAATTTGGATTATAAATTTCAAGAAGTGGAATCAAAGGTTGAAAAAACAGAAAATGAATTAATGATGTCACAATACAGAATGATGGAGTTTGCAGTGAGAGTGAGAGGCCTGAAAGAAAATCCTCAAGAAAATTTGAGAAAAATCTTTGTAGAAGCCCTGTCACAATTTGCAGGAGATACTAGGGGAGAATATGAGCAACAGGTTGACAAGATATTTCGCGTTAATTCATGGATAGCCAAACAAAGGCAATTACCAAGAGATATTGTAATTTATTTTGTCACCAGAAGGATTAGAAATGAGGTTCTGCAAGCTGCATACAAAGGAAAGTTACAAGTTGCTGGACAGGAGTTGGCAGTATTCAAAGAAATCCCTCCTAAAATGTTGAAATCTAAGAAAGACTTTGCATTTCTGGTAGATGAGCTTAAAAATCGTCAGATACAATATAGATGGAACATGCCAGTTGGACTAATGGTAAATTATGCTGGAGAAAGATATCGTCTTAATACAATTTGGAAAGCAAGAGATTTTTATGCTAATATACTAAAGGCTGGATACCCACCATCTACAGGAGTTAAAAAGGGAAAACAAGCAACAGAAAAGATGAAAGAAAGTTCACAAGCACAAGCTCAAGGTGGTGCCATGAGTATGCAAGATGAGTTACTGCAACTTACAAGTACAGTTCAAACATGGGATATAATAGAGAAAGCAGAAGATGTGAAAGAGCAAAGACAAACCAGAGCAGTAACCAAACGCAAGGAGCAAGAACTGAAGATGCAACAAGCTCAGGCACTGATGCAAGAAAGTACAAATATAAGCAATGAAGCTGTGGGAGGGGCGAGACCGAAAAAGAAATTCCAAGATGAATTCCAATTGGTTCTTGCTAAGCTTCGAGAGCCTGAAGATGGCGTTTAGGTTTTTAACCTGTAATGTCAATGGTTTAAATTCACCGCAGAAAAGGGGGAAAATATTTCATTATTTGAAACAATTTAAAAATGACATAATTTGTTTGCAAGAAACACATATAAGGACAAATGATCAGAAATATTTGACAAATGCGAAATTGGGAATACATTTTATAATGTCTGCCCTGGAGAAAAAGAATGGAATAGTGATATATTTGAGGAAAGGATTATCAGCTAAACTAATTGAGGCAGATCAGCAAGGAAGATATTTGGCAATTGAGTTGTTAACAGAAGGGAAAAAAATACTCTTAATGGGGATATACGCACCCAACCAACAACAACAAAAATTTTATAAACTGATACACTCAAAACTCCTACAATGGGACTATATGTGTTTTGTTGAGTGATTGGAATGGAGTATTGGATCCTAACTTGGATAGGAGAAGATCATTGCAAATTTCTAAAATGACTGTGAGATTACCTAGATCTTTTTTTGATATGATGGAAGATATGGAATTGAGAGATATTTGGTGTGAACGGAATTATAAAGACAAAGATTTTACTTTTTTTTTGGATAGACACCAATCTTTTTCTAGAATTGATTTTATACTAATTACAAATGATTTCCTTTCCAGGGTGAAGAAGATAAAGATTTGTCCTAGAACATTGACAGATCATAGTCCGGTTTGGATGGAATTGGAATACAGAGAAAGGCCTAGGAGATCTTGGCGTTTAAATGAAAATTTGTTTAGATATGAGAATAATGTAATAGAGTGTAAAAACTTAATGAAGGAATTTTTTATTTTTAATATGCATAAGGGAACATCTATGGACATGGTATGGGATGCTAGTAAAGCATATATGAGAGGGGTTTTGATAAGTATGAATAATGTACATAGACATAGACAGAAGCAAAAAAGATTGGAATTAGAAGAAGAGATAAAGAAGAAAGAGCAGGTGTTAATAAATAATCCAGAGAATAAGATAACTAAAGAAGCAATTATATTACTGCGAGGCCAGTTTAATATGTTTTTTTTTATTGAAAAAGTTTTACAAATACAAATTTTGTCCCCTTCCCCTCCCTAACCCATCCCTCCCCACCCTTGACTTCCCTTATAACCTTAAAAATTTACAACTTTTAACTCCCCAAATATTAAAAGGTGAAATCCAAGTCATGTCATACAATTCCCCTCAACTATTCTACCCCCTGTCAATACTAAAAAATTTCTACATAACATTCAAGTAATAGCTATCTGATACTTCCTTAATTTATAACTATTCTACACATAATCTATCCCAAATGTTACAAAGTAAAATCCAAATCATATCATAATTCCCCCAGCTACTCTGTACTCTGTATATACTATAACTTTCTACATAACATTCTCAACATAACATTTTCTACATAACATTCTACATAACATTTTCTACATAACATTTTCTACGTAACATTCTCTACATAACATTTTCTACATAACTTTCTACATAACATTCTCAACATAACATTTTCTACATAACATTCTACATAACATTTTCTACATAACAATTTCTACATAACATTCAGCTAAAAGCTATCTGATACTTCTTTGTTTGATATTTATTCTGCACATAGTCTATCCATTTCTTCCATTCCCACACAAACATTTCTTGAGTCCTGTCTTTTAGATATGCTGATATCTTTGCCATTTCTGCAAAACTGGCCACCTTCAAAGTCCATTCTTCAATAGTAGGTAAAATATCTTTTTTCCAGTATTGACCCAGTTTAATATGTTGATGTCAGACCAGGTGGCGACAAATTTACAATATGCTAAACATAATACATTTTGTAACGCAAATAAACCAGGTAGATGGTTGGCATATATGTTGAGGAAAAAACAAAAAGCTCGCACTATAGAGAAAATAAATTATAAGGGTAAAGAGGGTTACCAACAGAATATGATCAAAAAGGCTTTTTTGGAAAATGGCATCCATATCTCAAAGGCATCATTTGAAAACCTAGCTACCATTTTGTTGGCTTCAGAATAATGGTTGTGTGTTTATTTCTCTCAGGAATCAATCAAGACTTATCTTTAAAGCCTGGGCAAATGATGACAAGCTGCACCAGAGAACCTTCCAGAAGCATCCATTGTCCTTTCAGGAACTGACTGGTGGGAACTTAGAGGACAAATAAGGAGAGAACTAAAACTCACATCACTTTTGCTGCTAAAATAATAAATTGCTAGGAGCAATTTGTTATATCTTAATTTGAGACAGGCTTTTAATTAATCCTGCTCCCTCAAAAAGAATCTCTTAATAAATACTGTTTGAATTCTTAGGATAAAAATCCTTTTATTTTCACAATGAAGGGAAATAGTAATAAGGATATGATAAATAATAGTAGAATATAATATACTGGAATACTATAATTAGTAGAAACTTGTTATTCTGTAAACATTTGTTTCCTAGAACACTTATATATGCTACATTATGCCCTTGTATTTTTATTTCCTGTAAGTAACTTCCTGCAACAAACATGCTGTATTAGGCCTCTGTAAAGTATCTGGTATTTGTCAAACATATGTTCCTGCCATCAATTTGAATCCACATCAATCTTATTCCTGTTTTTCTTCTGCCATCCAAAGCTTGGTAGTTATCTCAGTTTGGAACTGCATAGATCATCTGGGGGATAACTTACATCTCAGCCCTAATTTACACCTTTGATCTGTGTTGTTGGGTGCTCAGTTCCCTTCCCTGCAGCACCAGGGGGCCTAGTGGCCAATTGGGAGAACAAAGAAATTCTCAAGAATAAATAAGAGGCATCTATCCTTTGTAGGGCTATTGGATACAAACCTAAATTAGGAGGCCAGAATTGGGGACTTAACTGGTGTTTCTAACAGTATGAAAAGGATGCCATACTTTCTCTGAGATTTGCCCTTTCCTTACATGTCTCTTTTTGTATATGCTTACCTAGCTTTTTACTTTTGATTAAAATTAAATGCTGATTCTTTCTCACAAGCCTCCGCTTCAGTTCTTTTGCTCATTGTTGGCTTAAGCGCATAGCCAGACCTTACAACAACAACTTAAGAACTTGATGCAATATGGAAAAACGAAGGAAACAGAAATTCTGCCAAATTTTGCTGTAACCTAATGACACACATAGCTTTTTCATAGGGCTGGGCTCCTTAAATCTAATAAATGGGCAGGTTTGACATTCTAGGTTTGTGATGGTGAACCTATGACATGCGTGCATAGGTGGCACTTGTAGCCATATCAGTGGGCATGCGAGCTCAGCTCCAGTGCACGTGCACAAACTGGCCAACTGGCTTTTGGGCCTTCTAGGTTTCCATTCAGGTGTCTTGCTCATCTTTTCTGTGTCTTCTGTAACCTTTCTTGAGGTTCAATGATACTTGTACTTGTGGTGTTGGATTTCTGTTTGCTTTTGAATATTACTCCTTGGCCAAAAGAGAAGAAATAATTGAGCCCACTGGCCAATTATCTAACATTCAGAACCTCAAAGGAAAAGGGGTAAAATCATGGCTCATTTTTAGCAAGCTGTGGAAAACCAACCATGTTTTTTGAGCAATAAATTATAATGATAAAACTCTATCTTAGATGATATCATTGGGATTTACAGTGGCATAAAAATAGTGGATGGGGGGAATGTCCCCCAAAAAGAATCAATCAAAGGGTAAAGAGAGAAATAGTGGGAAGAGAATAGGAGAAAGCTTGGGGAGAACTATTCGAAAAATATACTTAAAAGTGAGAAAAAGGATTCAGAAGAAAAGATACAATACATTTAAAAAGAAAAAGAAGGAGTTAAGAGAATGGGATAAAAGGAGAAAATTACCAAGAACTGGAATTTTGGAGAGACCAAGAGAACATGGTTAAAGAGGGGAAGATTAGTGGAAAAGAGGAAGGAAAATAAGGTATATATTATAGATTTTTTAAAAAAGTCCTATCCACCTTTTGATTATAAATCAAGTAAGCATGCCAGCCATATATCAAGTCATAACCCTCAATATTCAATATCCTTTCTTCTGTTAAATTAATCCAATTGGTGATAGCTGATAAAACAGCTGCTTCATAATACAATTTAAGATTTGGCATTTTCAAACCTCATGTGTATCTTGCATTATTCTTAACTTAACTCTTGGTTTCTTTCTAGCCCAAATAAACTTGTTAATACCTTTCTGCCATTCTTCCAAATTTGCATCCTTTTTAAGTATTGGTATCATTTGAAACAGAAATAAAAACTTAGGCAAAACACTCATTTTAACTGCTGCAATCCTACCCAGCAATGACAATTGTAATTTTTTCCACTTCTCTAACTCTACCTGTATTTTATGCCATAGCACTTCATAATTATATTTATATAACTTCCCGTTTGATGTTGCAATATAAACTCCTAAATATTTAACCTTCTTCACTATCTCATAGTCCGTTACTCTCTCCAACTCTTGTCTTTCTTTTATAGTCATATTCTTAGTTAACATCTTTGTTTTCCCTATATTTATTTTAAATCCTGAAACTTGACCATACTGCTCGACTGTATATCCATTAAACTCATAGCTGATTTAACTGGTTGAGTTAAGGTTACAACCACGTCATCTGCAAATGCTCGTACTCTATAATCTTGTTGTCTGATATTAATACCCTGTAAACTATCTGCCCCCCGTATTTTATTCAACAACACTTCCAAGGTTAAAATAAACAACAATGGTGACAGGGGACATCCCTGTCTTGTTCCTTTTTCAATTTTAAATGTTTCAGTCAAATTCCCATTCACTATTATTTGTGCTGTTTGTTTCTGATATATTGCTTGAATTGATTTTATAAAATACTCCCCTAATTGCATCTTTTGAACTACCTTCTCTAAAAATTTCCAGTTCAAATGATCGAACGCCTTTTCTGCATCCAAAAACATGAGCACTGCAGGGACATGGTTGTTCCTTCCCAAATATTCCAGTATATTAACTATTTGCCTTACGTTGCCTTTCATTTTTCTAACTTGTATAAACCCAGTTTGATCATTGTTAATCACACATTGCATAACTGTCATTAACCTATTTGCTAAAATTTTTGCAAACATCTTATAATCTATATTAAGTAAAGATATAGGTCTATAATTCTTTGGCTGAGCGTGATCCTGATCTTCCTTTGGAATCAAAGATATAAAGGCTGTTCTCCAAGATAGTGGAAGCTTTCCTCCCATTTGTATTTTAACAAACAACTCTTTCAGCGGTTCCACCATTTCAAGTTGGAGATTTTTATAATATACCGAAATCAAACCGTCTGTTCCAGGAGCCTTTCCACTTTTCAATTGATTAATTGCAAGGAGAATTTCCTCTGTAGTTATCATTGAGTTCAATCTTTCTCTTTGTTCCTTATTAATTATAGAGATATTCTCCTTCTGCAAGAATCTATCTATATCACTGCCCTGTATATTATCACCAGCATAAAGCTTTGTATAAAAATCTAAAAAGGCCTTTTTAATCATACTCTGTTGATATACCTGTTTACCTTTATATTGTATTTTATCTACTATGCGTGATTTTTGTTTCTTCCTTAATGTATACGCTAACCATCTGGTTTATTTGCATTGCAAAAAGTATTATGCTTAGCATATTGCAAATGTGTTGCCACCTGGTCTGACATCAACATACTGAACTCCCTCTCAATATTGTAATCGCCTCTTATATATTCTTATCATCTGGTTTCCTTACTAGTGCCTGTTCCTTCTTTTTTATTTCCTCCTCCAATTCCCTCCTTTTTCTCCCCTGTTTTTGCCTGTATACATTATTTAAATTCATTAACACTCCCCTCACGTACGCTTTACTTGCATCCCAAACCATTTCCATGGATGTGCCCTTATACATATTTAATTCAAAAAACTCCTTCATTAATTTTTTACATTCATTTACATTTGCCTCATATCTAAACAAATTCTCATTCAACCTCCTGGATTTTTCTCCAACCTCTAGCTCCATCCATACCGGATTGTGATCTGACAAAGTTCTTGGACAAATCTTGATTTTCTTAACCCTGGAAAGAAAATCATTGGTAATTAAAATAAAATCAATTCTTGAAAAGGATTGATGTCTGTCAGAAAAAAAAAGTAAAATCTTGTTCATCAAAATTTCTTTCACGCCGTATGTCTCTTAGCTCCATATCATCCACCATATCAAAAAAAGATTGGGGTAGTTTAGCCCGTGTATGTAAGTTTGGAACTATTCTCTTCTTATCCTTCTTAGTATCAATTACCCCATTCTAATCACCCATCAGTATACATGATGTATAATCCATTTGTACTAGCCTTGTATGCAAAAATTTGTAAAATTTCTCTTGCTGTTGATTTGGTGCATATATTCCCATTAAGAGGACTTTCTTCCCTTCTATTAATAATTCAACTGCTAAATACCTTCCTTGTATATCCGCTTCAATTAATTTAGCCATTAAGTTCTTTCTAATATATATAACTATTCCATTTTTCTTCTCTGGTGCAGCTGCTACGAAATGTGTCCCCAATCTAGCATTTATCAAATATTTTTGATCATTTATCCTTATATGAGTCTCTTGCAAACAAATTACATTATTTTTAAATTGTTTCAAATAATGAAATATCTTCCTTCTCTTTTGTGGCGAATTTAATCCATTGACATTCCAGGTCAAGAATTTAATTGCCCTTTTTGGCTCCTGAAAGCTTCTGAAGAACCTTTTGAAAGTCCTGGTGAAATTTCTTAGGTCTAGCTCTTCCCACAGCTTCTGTATTAATAGGTTTCTTGGGTTAATAGGTTTCTTGGGTTAACATCTGTTGTTTCTTTAGTTCTTCTTTACGTTTAGTTGCCGCCCGTGTCTGTCTTTGGTCTTTGGGTTCTTCCACTTTTTCAAATAAATCCATTAATTGTACATCCTCCATAATTTGCAACAGCTGTTGCTGATTAGTCAATGCACCCTCTTGAGCTTGAGCCTGCGTTGTTTCTTCTTCCCCCTTTTTAGCCTCTTCAGCATCTTTCCTTCTTCTGGCCTGTGGAGATGGGGGCTTTCCACCCTGCAACATGGTAGTATAAAAATCTCTTGCTTTCCAAACTGAATTGAGATGGTATCTCTCACCCAGATAATTCACCACTAGTCCAGCTGGTGCCTCCCATCTATACTGTAATTGACATTTTCTAAGCTCATCCACTAAAAAAGCATACTCCTTCCTGGATCTCAACATTTTTGGGGGAATCTCCTTCAGTATTGTGACCTCTTGTCCTGGCACTTGAAGTTTCTTTTGGTAAGATGCCTGTAAAACTTGATTCCTCATTCTCCTTGTTCCAGAGTAAATCACAATGTCTCTAGGCAGCTGTCTTTGTCTTGCAATCCATGAATTCACACGAAATATTTTATCCAATTGCCAGGCACACTCAGCCTTTGCTTCTCCAGTAAGATGTGCAAGGGATTCAACAAAGATCTCTCTAAGATTTTCTTGATTATTTTCTTCTGTGGGGGCTCGGGGGGGGGGAACTAAAGACTGAATTCTTGAAGTCTGAGCTGGGGATGAACCAGCACTTTTCACCACCCCTGGCTTTGCTTGTCTAGCCGCCATTTCCAGGTTTCACTTTCCCCCAGCCTCACCCCAGCAAAGCCAGCAGAATTCTTATTTTGAATCCTTTATAGTTATTGCAACTGATCAGCAAATAGTCCTGTCTCTTTAAACTTTCAAGCCTCTCTCCATTCAACAAGGTCTTAAACTGTTAACAGCCTTAACAAGTGCTAACGAGCATTAATGATCACTTTCTTCTTTAAGTTTTGATTTCACAGTCTGCAACCGGCCAGCGCCATCTTTGAGAACTTTCTCTAGCTTCTTGAAGGAAGTGAAAGTTTTTGGAATTAAAGTTGTTATACTTGCAGTGAATGCCAGGTCTTCTGTCTTTGCTTTGCCTGCCTCTTGCAAAACATTGATCTCAATAGGCTCGCAGAGGTGGTCGTGGTACCTCGTTCTGTCGGAGACAGAAGCTTGCCCAGTTCCGGAGCTTCTATAGGCGTTTGGGGAGCTCTCTCCCTCCACACTCCAGGATTGTTCCAGGGGAGATCTGGGGAGCTCTACCCATGCCTATTAACTCACTTCCCCCTTTTTACCTGAGGGGAAAGTTCCGAGCCGCTGGAGCAGCTGATTTTCGCTGCTCGGGCGGCTTTTATGGTTCCCAGGGATCACAGCTCCTGAAAGAGCTGCTGCAGCGCCGGCGGTGCCACCGGAAGTGTCGTATATATTATAGATTTAAGGGAAGTGTATTAATATTATTAATTGTGGATGGTCAACCAAGTTAAAGGGTTTTTATGTAAGATTTGAATATGATGATGTATATTGCTCATAGTAAAACAGAATAGCAGATGAAATGTGAAATGGCAGTTTGCTTGAACTTTGAAGACAATTTAAATTAAGAGACAAGTTTAAATGTTAAAATGGAGAAATAAGATGATTAATTGATGTTATTGTAAGAGATTAGGAATTAAGGGTGGATAGTGATATTGTTTATGTACCAAGAAGAAAATAAGATTAGAAAAAGAAATATGGAAAGATAATATTATGGCTGAAATTGGAAACAGATATATGATGGTAAAATGGATTTGAAAAGAGACCAACATGGCAGAAGTTGAAACAATAAGATATGGTAAAAAATGATTTATTTGTGATAAAGGATTATATAAAAGAGATAAATATGGAAAAAGAGATAAATATGGAAAAAATTAGTATAGATTATAAAGATGAATATGTATAAAATGTGTGACTTGACCCAGTCAACACTCTGTTCATAAAATATGTAAGGTGAAAGAAAAATTCTAATAAAACTTGTTTACAAAAAAAAAAGAACAATTATATTGTCTAGGGGTTAAGATGTTGGACGAAGAGCAGGGAAACCCCTAGTCCCATCTCAATCATGGAAGTTGCTTGGAATTTTGAAACCGTTTATTCTCCCTCAGGCCAAACTACCTCACAGGATTATTGTGACAGGAGGAGGGACCAATAAGTAGGTCACTTTGGGCTTTTGTTTTAAAAGGCACAATAATGGTGACATAAATTATAAAATGGACCTTAGAATGTTAGTTTGTGAGCTAATGGCCTCTTTGGGAGATCAGCTGTTAAACTATCTCACTGCTGGTTGCCTCCCCTTCTCTTTCTCCTTCTCCTTCTCCTTCTCCTTCTCCTTCTCCTTCTCCTTCTCCCACAACTTCTTCCAACTACTTTCCCAATCCAGACACCTGACTTCTTCCTCAAGAGTTGCGGTAAACATCTGCAACTAAGCTTACAGAAACAGGTTGAGAAGTAAAGAGCAGAAATATCAACTTCCATGTCTGAATCCGGCTGAAAACACCTCTCAGCTAACTATCCTATGGGCAACTTCAAGGACCAATTCACTACTGATGATTGTAACTAAGGAATAAGCTGGTCTCCTATCCCACTTGGGCAAACATTATTTACCAACTTGGAGGCTGGCTTAGTAAAACCAGTTACACAACTGTATCACAACTGGCTGTTCGAAGAAATTTTGAAGACCTGTCACTTCCTCTTGCGAAGACTATAAATCCTGCTACTACCAAAAAATTAAATAGTTCTAAAAGAAGGGAGCGTCCCTTGCCAGCCTTGAAGGAAAGAAAGGTAATGTCCAGCAGCTACTTATTTTTCTTTTCTTTTACTCTGCATATTGGCACTAAGCTTTTTTTAAGGGGAAGTTAAGAAAAAGGTGAAAGTGAATCCAGTCCCAATTGTTCTTGGGGGATTGGGAGGGTTATTACATTTGTTAAATGTCATTTCTGTTTAAGAGAGAACACTTTCCTTGATTATCTACATGTCCTTTGCTTAGTTTAAGTTCTTTCTGTATATCTAGCAATTATTAAAGGGTGGGAATGAGGGAGAGAGAGCGAGAGAGAGAGAGAGGGAGAGAGGGAGAGTTTGGTCTAGTGGTTAAGGCACCAGACTAGGAACCAGAAACAATGAATTCTAGTTCTGTCTTAGCCATAAAAACCAGATGGGGGATTTTGGGCTGGTCACTTTCTCTCAGCCTAATTCACCACACAGAGTTGTTGTTGTGGGGGAAATAGGAGGAGGAAGGAGTATTACATATGTTCGTCCCCTTGTGTAGTTTATAAAAATAATAATGGTAAGATACTTAATAAATGTATAAATTACATCCAGAAGTCAGAGACTAAAATAGAGAGGTTGGCTGGATAGTAGGATAAACACCTGAACTTTTAAAAATGGCAATAAATCTCATTTCGTACAATGGGACAAAATTCTGGAAAGATAAAAAATGTTTTTAAAGTTTAAAGAGTTACAGAATATCAGAGTTGGAATGGACCTTGGAGATCTTCTAATCCACTTCCTGCTTAAGCAGAAGATCCTATATACAATGACAAATGTTCAATCTCCATAACTTCTGGAGGCAAGCTGTTCCACTCATTAAACTCTTCTCACTGACAGGAAATTTCTCCTTAATTCTAGGTTGGATCTCTCTTTGATAAGCTTCATCCATTATTTTCCCTCAGGTGCTTTGGAAATAGGCCAATCCCCTCTTCTCTTGACAGCCCCTCAGAGAATAGAATAGAATAGAATAGAATAGAATAGAATAGAATAGAATAGAATAGAATAGAATAGAATAGAATAGAATAGAATAGAATAGAAGCTGGAAGGGACCTTGGAGGTCTTCTAGTCCAGTCCCCTGCTCAAGCAGGAGAACCTATAAAGTGACTTTATACAGTATTGGAATAATCTCATATTGGTTGTAACTTTTTCCAGGTCCACTGACTCGTCCTACAGTTGCAATGCCTTGTCTGCTATGCCCGTCTCTCTTGTGCTGCCTCCTCCTCCTCCTTCCCTTTCCATTAGGCTCCAGTTCTGTGTCTAAAGGAGACACAGTGGTCAGAACCAGCAGTGGCCCTATTAAGGGGAAGCAGGTCCTGGCCGGCATTCGATCGGTGACAGCCTATTTAGGCATTCCTTATGCTAAGCCTCCCCTGGGGAAGTTGCGTTTCCAGAAACCTCTTCCACATCCACCATGGAAGCAAACGTTGGAAGCCACCAGTTTTGGCAATTCCTGTCCTCAATTTATTCTCCGGGATGTCCCTGAAGCAGATATATGGTCTCCTAAAACACCACTATCAGAAGATTGCCTTTCTCTCAACATCTGGGTGCCACACCCACAATCTTCTTCACCAGTCCCTGTTTTGGTCTGGATACACGGAGGGGGATATTTAATGGGCACGTCTTCTGTGGATGTGTTCAATGGGGCACCCTTGGCTGCCACTGAGAACGTTGTTGTGGTTACCATCAATTATCGCTTGGGAGCCCTGGGCTTTCTATACTTGCCACCAGCTGCTCCAGGGAACCTAGGTTTATGGGACCAACAGCTGGCCCTGAAGTGGGTAAAAAAGAATGCAGCTGCCTTTGGGGGAGATCCTTCTCGGGTGACCATTTTTGGCCAGAGTGCTGGAGGATCTTGTGTGAATTTCCATCTTCTCGCACCAAAAAGCCAGGACCTTTTTGCCCAAGTGGTGATCCAGAGTGGAACAGCCAATGCCTTCTGGTCTTTGAGATCTCCTGAGGAAGGCAAACAAAAATTAATGGAATTTGTTCATCTGCTCGGTTGTTCCAAGGACAATACTATCAGCATAGTGCATTGTCTACAATCAAAAAATGTTTCTGAACTTATTCAGCATGAAATAGCTCTGTTCTCCAAAGGTGGCTTCCTTTTGAATTTTCCCTTCAGGCCAACCGTAGATGGGGAGTTTGTGCTTGGTGATCCAGAAAAGCTTATGAAGGAGGGGCAATTTCAGGTCAAACCTGTCCTCATAGGTGAAACCTCTGATGAAGCAGCTTCATTTGTCCACTTTGTTTTCCCTAACACCACCCACAATCTCATCAATTGGGAGCAGCTTCTGAAAGGGATACAGCTGTTGGTGCAAAATGCAACTGAAGATTTTATTCGGACTATTGCATTGAAGTACAGTGAAGGAAATCACGGTCCAGCAAAATACCGCTCTGCTCTGTCCCACTTCTATACAGATCGGATATTTGCATGCCCAACGAGGGAAGCTGCAGGAAATCTCAGGAAAAGTGGAAGTCCTGTATATGCCTATTTATTCACACATCGCCCTTCATGGTCAGTTTGGCCTGAATGGACTGGGGCAACTCACAGTGCTGAGATTCCTTTTGTTTTTGGAACCCTTGAAACAGCGCAGCCTTTCAATCAAACATACACAGAGGCTGAAGCCAGGCTGAGCCATAAGATGATGCACTACTGGGCAGAGTTTGCCAGAACTGGGTAAGTGGTTCACTTTATTTCAAAAAATTGTATTTTAAATCCAAAGAAAGCCTTTCCATTCAACAAATGCACCTTATATCTAAAGCAATGAAGCCAAAAAGTAATGCATACTATTCCTTTGTGTATGTTTACAGATTGTGTTAATACAAGTAGTTCATGATTTACTACCACAATTGGGACTAGAATTTCTGTTGCTTAGCAACAGAAGTGCAATTACCAGTTGTAAGTCACTTTTTTCAGTCCCATTGTAGCCTTGAATGGACGTTAAGTGAATAGTTGTAAGTCAAGGACTACCTGTACTGGAAACAGCCCTGAAATCTTTAAGGAATCTTAATAATGTCACTAATAGATAATTGTTCTTTTATGAGTTCAGTGGTATCACACATATTCCTGGGTACATTAGTTCTCCAAGTGGAATAAAGGAGGCAAAAGGGAGGTAAGAAACAGAGCATTACTCTACCATTAAGAGAACGAGCAAAGGCTTGCAAGGGAGTAAGTAGTGAAGGGGAAACTCACAGGATGGAGGCTGCCCAGGGTGTGAGGAATGGGGGAATGGATTGATATCCAAGAGTCTATGAAGAGCTGATCTGGGTTTGGATTAGCAAGGAGGAGACACAAGAGATTTCACCAAGCCAAACTCCACCCCTCCCTCAAACTCCCCTTTGGGAGTTCCACTTGGCTGTAGTTTCTCAAGTCAAAACCAGTCTCTTTGGAAAAGAGCTACATCAGGATAACAGAATTTATTCTTATTTCTAGGTTGGTCCTCTCCATGATTAGTTTCCATCAATGTCCTTTTCTTCCTCCTTAGGAATCCCACTGGGCCAGCAGCCAGCAAGGATGAGTGGCCACTCTATAATCCCAAAAAGCAGAATTTCTTCCTTCTTAATACTGAGCCATTCCAGGAAAGGGTGATAGAGCACTGTGATTTTTTAAAGAGCCTTTTTTCAAAGGCTGAAGAGACACGTAAGTTCAGCTATTAGTTCTGCCTTTGGAAGGGAGTAGTGGTTGATGAAAAAGATATTTTTAAAAATCATTTATATATCAAATATAGAGATTGCCCATCTCATTCATAAAGCAATCTCTAAAAATTGATTTTATTGTCACTCTTTGCTGAAACATATTCATTTGATTACAATTTTGTAATGCTAGTGATAAATTTTGTAGAGCAAACATATTTCATGACGTCTCAAGAGTTGGGTCTCTAGTAATGTCCTCTAAGTAAGCTTTAGTTGCTCACATAAAGATCACAGCAATAACAACAATAACGAATCCCAAAACATCTGGATCACTTCTTGACCACCATCGTCACTGACAAAATCCCTCTCAGTCAATTGCAAAAGGCAGCTTTATTTGGAATAGCTTACATCCTGCAATGATATCTTTAATACCATCAAAAAATATCTGCCCATCCCAGCTTTTTTGGAAGGACAGAGTAGATAGACAAAAATGTCAAGTCCAGTCTAAACATCTGGCTGACCATGTGATGAACAATAATGTTTTGATATATACTTAATAAATATATATTATGCCATGCATCATGGAATCCACAGAATCCTATTTCTAGATTCAGATTATTTAGTGATAAGATATACACCTTATTTTGATATTTCATTTTTCTTTGTTCCACAGAGCAGTCTGAAGGTGATTCTGTTTCATCGGACTAGGAAGAAGACAGCAGGTAGGAATCCAGTGCTTGGTTGTAATAATGGCCGGCAATTGGGATAAAATTGGATGATTTCAGAAGGGGACTAGACTCCTTTCTAAATAGTAATTTCACATCAGCATTTGAAACCATTTTTAAGTAGCACTTTTGTGGCTCAGCTTCGCTGTGAGAAATGGAAGCTCTCCAAGTTGATGCCAATGGCCTTTGTGGAAGAGGAACCTGGAGGAACCTCTAGAACTCAGCATAAACAAATACAGATCTTGGGCATAGGGAAGGAAGGAAGGAGCCACCAAGAGTAATTTACAGAAAAGATTACACAGTGCTGAGAAAGAGAAAGTATGAGAGTGAAATTCAGCCTGTGGGAAAATCAGTTTTCATGTGAATGAGACTATTTAATAGACAAATGGAGACATTAGGAATTTCTCCTAATGTCCCAGTGATTCCCAGTGGGAATCCCATTATCAGAACATTCCCATAGGCACCCCTGAATCTCAAGATGCAAAAATTACTTCTAACAAAGACCACTGTCCTTTCTAGATAACAGAATGTGTTACCAATGTGTATGCATGCATATAAATCCCCCTCCATTTTGAAATGTATAAATATGAGTAAATCTATCAGGTCTGCCTTCATAATGACTTCAACCTCTTTCGCTTCACTGGCATCTTGTGATAAAATGCAATGAGGGGGAGGAAGAGAATGGGGACGTAGGGAAGGGGATTACAGGATGACAGAAACTAGTCAATCTGGAACAGGCCAGTTTATCCAACAACATGAGCATGAGAATGGAATGTGAAACTCCACCAAAGCAGCACCAAACGTTAACATATATTATTGGAGTCTTAAAACTGGTCAAGATGGGAGGACCTGGGAGAAGGGGGAAAGGCTTTGTGTAGGAATACTCGGATCCAATTTTTCTTGCGCTGTTAACACTTGACTTTAATAAAAGACTCCCTTTTGCTACAAATGGATTCAAGGGTCTTTCTTTCCTAAACATCCAAGCTGGGACAAGCTTGACAGCATCCTTTTCTCTGCAAGAGTTCCTCCCACGATTTTCTTGAGGGAATTTCTCCAGTGCACACAAACAAAAACAGTAAATATTGCAGCAAGCCTTGATTACTTGTTTTGGGTCCTGCATTTTGATTCCACAAACCCCTCCATGTTTAGTATAAGAGGAATGTAGAGTACCTTAGGTGGACTTTTAAGGTTAAGATTAAGGCACCAGGCTAGATATCAGGAGACTGTGAGTTCTAATCCTACCTAAGCCATGAAAGCCAAAAAGGTACGAATAGAACTCACAGTCTGATAATGTTTATCCTGGTGCCTTAATCTCAAAAACCCATATAAGGTACTTTGTGTTCCCTTTATAGTAACTCTTCCTTGTTGTTGTTGGGAATTTGGAAAAGGATTGTTGTTGTTGTGAAAATAGGAGGAGAAAGGAATGTGGGTTCTGTTCTCCACCTTGGGTTATTTGTAAAAATAATAAAGGCGAGATACATATAATAAACAAAAATAAATAAAATTCTCTTATTCTACCTTACTACAGAGAAGAGCATCCTGGAATCTCTGCTTTGCCTCTGGCCTAGAACTGGCCTACTATGAAGGGCTGCCACTTAGGTTGAATCTCTTTGAAAATGGCATCCATATCTCAAAGGCACCATTTGAAAACCTAGCTACCATTTTGATGGCTTCAGAATAACGGTTGTGTTTTTATTTCTCTCAGGAATCAATCAAGACTTATCTTTAAAGCCTGGGCAAATGATGACAAGCTGCACCAGAGAACCTTCCAGAAACACCCATTGTCCTTTCAGGGACTGACTGGTGGGAACTTGGAGGACAAATAAGGAGACAACTAAAATCCACATCACTTTTGCTGTTAAAATAATACATTTCTTGGAATAATTTGTTATATCTTGATTTAAGACAGGCTTTTAATGAATTCAGCTCCCTCAAAAAGAATCTCTTAATAAATACTGTTTGAATTCTTAGGATAAAGATCTTTTTATTTTCACAATGAAGGGAAATAGTAATAAGGATATGATAAATAATAGTAGAATATAATATACTGGAATACTAAAATAGTAGAAACTTGTTCTTCTGTAAACATTTGTTTCCTGTAACTCATATATGCTACATTATGCCTTTGTATTTGTATTTCCTGTAACTAGCTTCCTGTAACAAACATGCTGTATTAGGCCTCTGTAAAGTATCTGGTATTTGTCAAACATATGTTCCTGCCATCAATTTGAATCCACATCAATCTTATTCCTGTTTTTCTGCTGCCATCCAAAGCCTGGTACCAGTGGTGGGTTTCAAAAATCTTTACTACCGGTTCTGTGGGTGTGGCTTGGTGGGCGTGGCATGGGAAGGATACTGTAAAATCTCCATTCCCACCCCACTCCAGGGGAAGGTTACTGCAAAATCTCCATTCCCTCCCCACTCCAAGGGAAGGATACTGTAAAATCTCCATTCCCTCCCCAACCTAGGAGAAGGTTACTGCAAAATCCCCATTCTCTCCCGATCAGCCGGGACTCAGGAGGCTGACAATAGAAGGGCCAATCAGAATTTTTACTACCGGTTCTCCGAACTACTTAAAATTTCCACTTACGGTTCTCCAGAACTGGTCAGAACCTGCTGAAACCCACTTCTGCCTGGTACGTATTTCAGTTTGGTGCTGCATAGATCATCTGGGGGATAACTTACATCTCAGCCCTAATTTACACCTTTGATCTGTGTTGTTGGGTGCTCAGTTCCCTTCCCTGCAGCACCAGGGGGCCTTGTGGCCAATTGGGAGAACAAATGAATACTCAAGGATAAATAAGAGGCATCTATCCTTTGCAGGGCTATTCGATACAAACCTAAATTAGGAGGCCAGAATTGGGGACTTAACTGGTGTTTCTAACAGTATGAAAAGGATGCCATAGTTTCTCTGAGGTTTGGCCTTTCCGCACATGTCTCTTTTTGTATATGTTTATCCAGCTTTTTACTTTTGATTAAAATTAAATGCTGATTCTTTCTCACAAGCCTCTGCTTCAGTTCTTTTGCTCATTGTTGGCTTAAGCGCATAGCCAGACCTTACAACAGCAACATAAGAATGTGATGCAATATGGAAAAACAAATAAAGGAAAAAGGAATTCTGCCAAATTTTGCTATAACCTAATGACTCACATAGCTTTTTCATAGGGCTGAGCTCCTTAAATCTAATAAATGGGCAGGTTTGATATTTTAGGTTCGTGATGGTGAACCTATGACACATGTGTGACAGGTGGCACACGTAGCCATATCAGTGGGCATGCGAGCTCAGCTCCAGTGCACATGCACAAACTGGCCAACTAGCTTTTGGGCCTTCTGGGCCCATCAGAAGTAGGGAAACAGGCTATTTCCTGCCTCCAGAGAACCTCGGGCGGTGGTGGGGAAGGCCCTTTTTTTAAAAAAATTGATTTATATGCCGCCCTTCTCCGGAGACTCAGGGCGGCTTACAATGCATTAAGCAATAGGTTTCATACTTTTGTATATTTTACAAAGTCAGCTTATTGCCCCCACAAACTGGGTCCTCAATTTACCTACCTTAGGAAGGATGGAAGGCTGAGTCAACCTTGAGCCTGGTGAGATTCAAACTTGCTAATTGCAGACAGCTGGAGTTAAATTTCAATGCATTAGTCTGCTGAACAATCCAGCAGACTGTCCCCAGCCTCCAGAGCCTCTCTAGGAGTCTGGAGAGGGTGAAAATGGCCTTCCCCACACCCCCTGGAGGCCCTCCAGAGGCCAGAAATGGCCTGTTTGCCAACTTCCAGTGGGACCGGAAATTGGAAAATGGGTTGTTTTCGGATTCGAATTCTTGAATACAGCTCATCTGTCTGGAACCTGCACTGCATATTGGACATTAATACAATTGTATGAGTCCAGAGATATTTCACGAGATATTCCACTCCTCTACCGGCAAAAGAATACCTTATGCCACCAGACTTGAAATTTTTAGTTTAGACAACCTAGAACTTTGCCAGCTGATTTTCGGGCCTGATAGATTCACTATCACGGACATATAATGTAGCAGTGGTGGGTTGCCCCCAGTTCGGACCAGTTTGCAAGAACTGATAGTAAAACTGGTGAGAGGCCCTGCCCACTGCCCCGGATGTCATCATTGGTGATCTGCCCATGCACAGAAGCAAGGAGCACGCACAAGCAAAGATCTCATTCTGAACCAGTAGTAAAGGTAAGAAGAACCCACCCCTGTACTGTACCTGTGCATTTTGGTTTTCTTGCCTCAATGTAGAACCTTACTTTTTTCACCATTGAATTGAGTTGAATTGAATTGAATTGACTTTTATTTATTTATTTCATCTAGCATGTATTAGATAATAGACATAAGTATAAACATAATTATGAATACATGAAATGGATACAAATCAAAGGGAATATTAGGACAGGGACGATAGGCACACTGGTGTGCTTATGCATGCCCCTTACAGACCGCTTGGAAATGGGGTGAGGTCGACAGTAGACAGTCTAAGGTTAAAGTTTTGGGGGTTTGGGGAAGAAACCACAGAGTGAGGGTGTGCAAGTCGTATTTTCTGCAATCAAATTTGGCGCAGTTTATCATAAGTCTATTATGTGCTTGTGTATTGTTGTGGTTGAAGCTGAAGTATTCATTGACAGGTAGGACATTTAGCAGATAATTGTATTACGCTTAGGTCAGACCAGTGGTGAAATCCACATTTTTTACTACCGGTTCTGTGGGTGTGGCTTGATGGGCGTGGCAGGGGAAGGATACTGCAAAATCCCCATTCCCTCCCCACTCCTGGGAGAAGGATATTGCAAAATCTCCATTCTCATCCCACTCTGGGGCCAGCCAGATGTGGTATTTGCTAGTTCTCTGAACTGCTCAAAATTTCCTTTATCGGTTCTCCAGAACCTGTGAGAACCTGCTGGATTTCACCCCTGGATTGGAGTCTTCATTTGCTGAAAGGCCTCGAGAGCACTTCCATAGACTCTTGTCCTTCTGTGCTGCAAATCGTAAATCACAGAAGGTCACTGTAGCCTTTGTTGGATATTTGGAGAGTTGTCGTGTTTGTATACCTGAAGATTGGGAAAGACTGGAATTGATAATTTTAGAGTAAACAGATTGTGGTTTGACCAGATGTTTCCCAAGACTTGTTTTGCTATGGCAGATATTTCACAGGCTTCCGTTAAAGGAGAAGGCTCATGGTGAAACATGAGTTTTGAAAGTGTTATGCAAATACTGTGACTTACACATCCTTAAGTTGTAAGGGAAGAAATGTTTCAGCAGGCAAGAGTGAGTGCCGCTGACTGTGAGGACCATATATGAGAGGGTAAGGTTTATGATGCTATGCCATGGTCCATCATTTTTGTTCCCATCAGTTAATAGCTGATGCCCATGAGTGAAAACCACCTAAATCAACTTGTGTGCCAGCCTGTGTGTAACATCCATGTATTTCTTAACATGTCATCAGAAAGAAAATTCATTAAAAAGTCAGCATTTTTCACAATGTGATCCAAGCAACCACATACAAAAGAAATTCCTCACACAACAATCATGTTCATATAACACATTAGAGCCACTTCAGTTTTAGTGTGTCAGCCAACCACATTTTATCACTAAATGTTGGGTGAATCCAGACCTATGTTGTTAGGTTATGGCTTAGTGTGTCGCCCAAACTCAGAAACTGTGTAAGGCAGGGGTGAAATGCTCCCAGTTTGGACCGGATCACCCAATCCGGTAGCAATGGCGGCGGGTGGTTTGCAGAACCGGTAGCAAAAATCTCTGCACCACCCACCCCCTTGCCCACATGAGAAGGACGCATGAGAAAAGTATCATTAAAAACAGCAAGCAGACATCAAAATGACAAACTTAATGAAAGATCAACCACTAACACATTACAATGTACACTGTAACAAAGAAATTGAACATTTAATCTACTTGTCTGCTTGTCTTCCTATCTATCTATGTATCTGTTTATTTATCTATCTATCTGTGTTTTTATATCTGGGGGTTTTATTGGGGTTTTATTTTTATAATCTATCCTGAATCACTGCGAGTGAATTGGGCGGTCATAAAAAAATTCTTAATAAAATCATCCATCCATCTATCCATCCATCCATCCATCCATCCATCCATCCATCCATCCATCCATCCATCTATCTATCTATCTATCTATCTATCTATCTATCTATCTATCTATCTATCCATTACCACCATCATCTAATATCTGTCTCTCTCATCTCATTTTCTTAATAAAATTTTATTTTATTTTATTTTTATATATTTAGTTTGTCAAACATGTACAAGATAAAAGGTATAAGTATAAACATGGACATGAGCACAGGTAATGAGTACAAATAAATGGGGACAGTAGGACAGGGACAGTAGGCATGCCCATGCGCTTATGCATGCCTCCTATACTAACCTCTTAGGATTGGGGTGAGGTCCACAGTAGACAGTTTAAGGTTGAAGCTATGGGGGTTAAGAGGATGTAGCAACGGAGTCGGGTAGAGCATTCCAGGCATTGACCTCTCTGTTGCTGAAGTCTTCTAAATCAAAGGTCTCCTTCTGTCTCACCTTCCTCATGTCTCCCAACGCCACCCCTAGCCAGCTAACCAGAGTCAAATATTTAAGGGATAAATATTCAAATAACAAAAAACAACAGATCCACAGAGATTAAAACACAGGGGAAAATGGATATTTTAAAAAGAAAGGGGATGTTTTAAGAGAGGACCACACCAATGAACTTCCATGAGTTAGATCGCTATGGAAGCATCTTAGATGTCTTTTAAGTCTTCACACAATGCTCACTTCACTTTCTGAGGACCATCTACTGCATGTTCTTTCTAACTTCTGAATGTAGGGGCTCGGCAAGGCATTTGCTGAATTCCTCTTTCAGTACTTTTGAATATTACTCCTTGGCCAAAAGAGAAGAAATAATTGAGCTCAATGGCCAATTATCAAACATTCAGAACCTCAAAGGAAAAGCGGTGGAATCATGGCTCATTTTTAGCAAGTTGTGGAAAACCAACCATGTGTTTTGAGCAATAAATTATAATTATAAAACTCTGTTTTAGCATGACTCATCAAGACCATCTGTGTTATGTATATAGTTTTGGCAGGAGATTGACAATTGGTCAGTTATGATTGGTCAGCTCCATGGCCGGCAGGGTATTTATGGAGAGCTGCAAGGAACCCCGAGGTTGACACCGGTATACTAAGAGGCCACCCAGACCAGCAACGAGGACGAGTCAGACGAGGACGCCTTCCAAACCGAGAGACAGACACGAGAACAGAGAGAGTGCCGCAGGAGCTGCTCAAGCTGCAGAGGGGCACACCAGAGACAGACCTGTAAATTCAGAGAGTCTGCTGGGCAAGCTTATCAGTCAACCACAAGCACCGGGACAATTTCAGCCAATCAAAGCCAGAGCGACACAAGCGGACCAGTAAAGATGGTGACCAAAGGAAAAGGTGTGAATTTCAAAGCCACGAGATCTGAAGCACCAGGATCGGTCAGGCCAGCGTGACCATTGAAAAGAAGGTCCACACCATGGTCAAGATCGAAGGATAACTCTGCGAGGTGGAGATTGACACTGGGTCATCCTTGTCCATCATGTCCTGGGCCACCCTGAAAACCGTCCTTCCCAATGCCAAAAAGAGTCAGCTGCAGACCCAGTGGATTCGGCTATGAGACTACCAGGGGAACTGCATCCCTGTGGAAGGAGTGGGCATGTTCCAACTGACATATGGTGAGTACCAGAAGGAGCTACCCCTCACCGTGGTCAGCAAAACCCTAACGAGCCTCCTAGGACTGGACTGGTTCAAGGCCCTAGGAATGGGATTCACCAGCGTCCACAGCGCCAGCAGCAGCACCCTTGAGGGATGACCTCATGCAGGAGTTCCAGGATGTGCTTGATGACTGGACAAGTATGTGGGGACCCCTATTTCCTTTAATCTAGACCCTAACAGAGCTCCGATCAGACTAAAGGCTAGATGAGTGCCTTTTGCACTCAAGCCCAAAATTGATTTGGAATTGGACAAACTAATCCAGCAAGGGGTGTTAGTTCCAGTAGACCACGCCAAGTGGGAGACCCCAATAGTGACCCCGATCAAGTGAGATGGGTCTGTGCACATCTGCACGGACTACAAATGCATGTTAAATAAGGCTCTTCGGCAGAAAGTGTACCCCGTCCCAATCGTGCATCATTTGCTCCATTCTCTGGGCCCTGGCAAGATCTTCACAAAAGTCGATCTTATGCAAGCGTACCAGCAACTACTGGTAGATGGCGCTACTGTGGAGACATAGACTATAGTCATTCACAGAGGTGCCTTCAAATGCCCCAGGCTGCAATTCGGAGTCAGCATAGCCCCCAGACTACTCCAAATTAATCTATGGAATGTTTGTTACAGGGACTGTCAGGGGTGGTGCCCTACTTTGACGATGTACTCATTAGCGCAACATATGAGAAGCAGCGAGGTGACAGATTTAGATGAGTGTTGGAGAAATTCAGGGAGGCTGGACTCTGTGTAAAAAGGAATAAATGCATGATTGCAGTTCCCTCTGAGGAGTTTCTGGGGTACCAGGTGGACGGATCGGGCATACACCCCACCGAGAGCAAAATAAGGGCCATCCAAAACGCACCCACACCAAAAAACAAATCAGAGCTACAGGCTTTCTTGGGTCTCTTCAACTTTTATGCCATATTCCTGAGAGACAAGGCAACGGTCACCAAACCTCTATACTGGTTAATGGCCAAGAATGCACCTTGGGTCTGGGAGAAGGCTGAAGCTGCCGCATTCAATGCAATGAAAAAACTCTTATCCGCAGACAGTTTTTTAATTCAATATAATGCAACGCTTCTGCTTGTCCTAGTCTTCGACGCATCCCCTTCTGGCATGGGAGTTGTCTTGAGCCATAGACTACCGAACGGATTAAAGATACCCATTGTCTACTACTTATGAACCCTATCCTGCACAGAATGGAATTACAGCCAGCTGGACAGAGAAGCCCTCGCAGCCGTCTTGGGGTGGGGGGCAAGGAGTCAAAAAAAATTTATGAATACCTATTCAGATGAAATTTTGAACTGGTCACAGACCATCGACCTCTCTTAAGCCTCCTGGCTGGGGATCGGCCCAACTCTGCTAACTTGTCTCCACGCATGACACAGTGGACCATCTTCCTGGCAGTTTACGCCTACCAACTTGTCCACCTACCAGGACTAAGTTTGGGACACACTGATGCCCTTAGCCACTGTCCACTACCAGACCTCCTGGAACACCCAACCCCAGAGGCATCAGATCTTCTTATTGATGTTTTGGACTCAGTTCAAAAGTGGTGAGAGCCTCTGCTAAATATCACATGCTAAGGACTGTAATCAGTTGGGTCATGAGGGGTTGGCTGGCAAAGACTGAGGGTGGGAAATTCAAAGCATTTTCAAAGAAAAAGAATGAACTAGCTAGCTCAAGCCCGAGAAGGTTGGAAGACTTAGCTGCGAATCCTGGAATCTAGCGATGCCCCAGTGAGACACCACTCCCAGCCAAGGACATCAACGCCCCTGACGAAATCCAGGAAGTTTCCTTGGCAGAGCCAGGAGAAACAAAAGGTCCCTCTGACCGGCTTGATGCCATGCTTCAGACTGAATTCCGCAGGTCAGCCAGGGTCCAGACAAGCCCTGGTCACCTGCGTGATTTTGTATGTAAATGTATAGACTAAGTGCCTTCTAGGAGGGAAAGGGTGTTATGTATATAGTTTTGGCGGGGGATTTAAACAACAATAGGTCACTTGTGATTGGTCAGCTCCCTGGCCAGCAGGGTATTTAAGGAGAGCTGTTTGCCTGTAACCTTTACTGAAATCTCAGTATACATTAAAGAGCTGTTGTTACTACCTTGCTTCTGCCTCCTCAATCGCCCAACACAACAATCTGGAATTCACCCATTAGGAATAATGCCAATTGAGGAGATCTATAAGCCCCGAAACTACATTTCGGTGGGAAAAAAGTAGATGAAACTGAGATCTCCTCTAATAATTTGGAATCTGGGGGGAAAAATCATTTTTTCCTGCCTTTTCTGGGAAACCCAAAATCAAATAAGTCATGAAATTGTTGTAGACTCATTGGAAGACAAATAACTCTTTTGTTTCCCTAATTAACTTGACAATGTGTGTTAGACAATTATTGTCATTGTATATGGAATTTCCTTATACATTAATTAAGTTCTATACATTAGTCACTCATTGCTTCTGTTAGGTGTATTTACACCATAGTCAGCAAAAGCCCTTGGTTCTTTTTCCAGTTCTTCACATCGGTGCCCAAACACAGTTGAAGTGTTCCCAGACTCTCATAATCAATCATAGGAACTTTAAAATCCTCACCATCTCTAACGATTTCTTTACTCCTATCAAGTTCCAACTTTCACAGAGCCTTTTGCTGGGAAAACAGATGCCTGCCCAGACACACTGTGGAATCTGCTTGGCTGGTTCATATGCACCGCTGCAATTGTGTTCACTCTTCATTCATGTTTATTCATGAATTTAAGCAAAACCCCCCAACATTTTCCATATTGTGTAAAACTCCTCTATAGAATTCATTGGTTATAAGTTGAAGGCCATCAGCCCAGATGGTTTTAAAACAGATTAGGTGAATTCCATGAGCAGGATAGTCAAACAGAATGATTATATTCTTGAGGGACTGGAAGTGTTGCAGTGAGACTGGCTGGAAAAATAGCGGACTCTGATGAGCTCTGTGAAAGCCCAGCAGGACAAACTGCTGTCGGGGGTCTTCTGACTGGAATCATCCTGTAGGGATGGTGAAGAAGGAGAGGCACCTCGGACAACCAAGAGGAACGGGCAAGTTCCTTGATAGGTCAGAGACAGCTCTTCGGACCAGCGGCGGGGATGGTGGCCATTGCAAAATGACCACTTTGAAGCTGGGGCAACTGGACTAAACTTTTGTGCAGGAGCAATGTTTCAACAGAGTGCTGGAACCGAGTGAGTTATTGGGCAACTAACAGGTAAAAGAAAATTTTGAAATTGGACATTAAAAGGTGTCCTGGAGCTGAAATGAGTAGCTAATTGACATTTTGGAAATTCCATGGAGGGAGAAGGACAAAGTGGAGGTTATAACCTCAAAGCCCAAGAAAGTTTTTGCATTTATAATTGGATTTGGAGAAACTAAAAAATAAAAAAATAAAAAACCCTGAGGAACAGTATTTTTTATCTGAATTTAAAGTATTTTTGACTTTACATATTGTTTATGTACCAAGAAGAAAATAAGATAAAGAAATATGGAAAGAGAATATTATGACTGAAATTGGAAACAGAGATAAGATGTAAAATAGATTTGAAAAGAGACCAACATGACAGAAGTTGAAATAATAAGATATGGTGAAAAATGATTAATTTGTGATAAAGGATTATATAAAAGAGATAAATATGGAAAAATGGGAAGATGAGAATAGATTATAAAGTTGATTATGTAGAAGGTGTATAACATGACCTGGTCAACACTCTGTTCATAAAATATGTAAGATGAAAGAAAAATTCTAATAAAACTTTTTTACAAAAAAAAAAAAAAGAACGATTATATAGTCCAGAGGTTAAGATGTTGGATGGGGAGCAGGGAAACCAGGTTCTAGTCTCCTCTCAATCATGGAAGTTCCTTGGAGAACTTTGAGCCATTCATTA
Organism: Masticophis lateralis; assembly: GCA_030761175.1. NCBI lineage: Eukaryota > Metazoa > Chordata > Lepidosauria > Squamata > Colubridae > Masticophis > Masticophis lateralis. Next base: position 28,566,166 of record JAUDYJ010000002.1, on the reverse strand, counting down.
TCTCTCAGGCCAAACTACCTCACAGGATTGTTGTGACAGGAGGAAGGAGTAATAAGTAGGTCACTTTGGGCTTTTGTTACAAAAGGCACAATAACGGTGACATAAATTATAAAATGGACCTCAGAATGTTAGTTTGTGAGCTACCCCCTAAAGGCCTCTGTGGGAGATCAGCTGTTAAACTATATCACTGCTGGTTGTCTCTCCTTCTCCTCCTTCTCCTTCTCCTTCTCCTTCTCCTGCTTCTTCCTTCCAGGTCAAGAGAGTGAATAGACTAATAATATGAGTGGGACGTAGGTAACTGTGGAACCAGGATAAACACTTCCATTCTAAAATCGATGTTTTTCCCTCTTACTTTAAAACTTGGCCTTCAGAGTTGGTGTGCAACTTGGATTTGGAGAGATGGAAACAAAATGAGTGAAACCCAAACATTTAGTTCCCAATGAAATATTGACACTCACTAATAATGGAAGGAGAAGAGCCTGACAGCCTACAAAGGGGCTCCAAAGCAGGGGTGAAATCCAGCAGGTTCTGACAGGTTCTGGAGAACCAGTAGCAGAAATGTTGAGCAGTTGGGAGAATCGGCAAATACCACCTCTGGCTGGCCCCAGAGTGGGGTGACAATGGAGATTTTGCAATATCTTTCCTCTGCCACGCCCACCAAGCCACACCATGCCCACCAAGCCATGCCCACAGAACTGATAGTAAAAAAAATTGGATTTCACCACTGCTCCACAGCTATGTAGAACGTTTTATTTCAATGCACCTTCTTCAACTATCTAGTTGTGAGTCATTTAGGAGCTGATCACCATAACTAAGGATTAAGCTAGCCTCCTATCCCACTTGGGCAAAAATTATTCAACAACTTGGAGGCTGGCTTAGTAAAACCAGTTACACAGCTGTATCAGACTGGCTGTTCGATGAAATTTTGAAGACCTTTCATTTCCTCTTGCGAAGACTATGAATCTTGCTTCTACCAAAAAAATAAATAGTTCTAAAAGAAGGGAGCGTCCCTTGCCAGCCATTGAAGGAAAGAAAGGTAATATCCAACAGCTACTTATTTTTTTTTATTTTACTCTGCCTATTGGCACTAAGGTTTTTTTTTAAGGGAAGTTAAGAAAAAGGTGAAGGTGAATCCAGTCCCAATTGTTCTTGGGGGGTGGGATGGGGATATTATATTTGTTAAATGTCATTTCTGTTTAACAGAGAACACTTTCCTTGATTACCTACATGTCCTTTGCTTAGTTTAAGTTCTTTCTGTATATCTAGCAATTATTAAAGGGTGGATGGGTGGGAATGAGGGAGAGTTTGGTCTAGCGGTTAAGGCACGAGAGTAGGAACCAGAAACAACGAATTCTAGTTCTGTTTTAGCCATAAAAACCAGCTGGGGGATTTTGGGCTGGTCATTTTCTCTCAGCCTAACTCACCACACAGAGTTATTGTTGTGGGGGAAATAGGAGGAGGAAGGAATATTACATATGTTTGTCCCCTTGAGTTGTTTATAAAAATAATAATGGTAGGATATTTAATAAATCTATAAATTACATCCAGAAGCCAGAGACTAAAATAGAGAGGTTGGATGGCTAGCAGGATAAACAACTGAACTTTTAAAAATGGCAATACATCTCATTTCGTACAATGGGACAAAATTCTGGAAAGATAAAAAACATTTTTAAAGTTTACAGAGTTACAGAATATCAGAGTTGGAATGGACCTCAGAGGTCTTCTAATCCACTTCTTGCTTAAGCAGAAGACCCTATATAAACAAATGATAACAAATGACAGACAACTTCTGGAGGCAAGCTGTTCCACTCATTAAGCTCTTCTCACTGATAGGAAATTTCTCCTTAATTCTAGGTTGGATCTCTCTTTGATAAGCTTCATCCATTATTTTCCCTCAGGTGCTTTGGAAATAGCCAATCCCCTCTTCTCTTGACAGCCCCTCAGAGAATAGAATAGAATAGAATAGAATAGAATAGAATAGAATAGAATAGAATAGAATAGAATAGAATAGAATAGAATAGAATAGAATAGAAGCTGGAAGGGACCTTGGAGGTCTTCTAGTCCAGTCCCCTGCTCAAGCAGGAGAACCTATAAAGTGACTTTATACAGTATTGGAATAATCTCATATTGGTTGTAACTTTTTCCAGGTCCACTGACTCGTCCTACAGTTGCAATGCCTTGTCTGCTATGCCCGTCTCTCTTGTGCTGCCTCCTCCTCCTCCTTCCCTTTCCATTAGGCTCCAGTTCTGTGTCTAAAGGAGACACAGTGGTCAGAACCAGCAGTGGCCCTATTAAGGGCAAGCAGGTCCTGGCTGGCCTTGGATCTGTGACAGCCTATCTAGGCATTCCTTATGCTGAGCCTCCCCTGGGGAAGTTGCGTTTCCAGAAACCTCTTCCACATCCACCATGGAAGCAAACATTGGAAGCCACAAGTTTTGGCAATTCCTGTCCTCAATTTATTCTCCGGGATGTCCCTGAAGCAGATATATGGTTTCCTAAAACACTACTGTCAGAAGATTGCCTTTCCCTTAACATCTGGGTGCCACACCCACAACCTTCTTCACTAGTCCCTGTTTTGGTCTGGATACACGGAGGGGGATATTTAATGGGCACGTCTTCTGTGGATGTCTACAATGGGGCATCCTTGGCTTCCACTGAGAACGTCATTGTGGTCACCATCAATTATCGCTTGGGAGCCCTGGGCTTTCTGTACTTGCCACCAGCTGCTCCAGGGAACTTAGGCTTATGGGACCAACAGCTGGCCCTGAAGTGGATAAAAGAGAATGCAGCTGCCTTTGGGGGAGATCCTTCTTGGGTGACTATTTTTGGCCAGAGTGCTGGAGGAGCTTGTGTGAATTTCCATCTTCTCGCACCAAAAAGCCAGGGCCTTTTTGCCCAAGCGGTGATCCAGAGCGGAACAGCCAATGCCTTCTGGGCTTGGAGGTCTCCTGAGGAAGCCAAACAAAAATCAGTGGAATTTGTTCATCTGCTCGGTTGTTCCAAGGACAACAATATCAGCATAGTGCATTGCCTGCAAACAAAAAATGTTTCTGAACTTATTCGGCATGAAATAGCTCTGTTCTTCAAAGATGGCTTCCTTTTGAATTTTCCCTTCAGGCCAACCACAGATGGGGAGTTTTTGGTTGGTGATCCAGAAAAGCTCATGGAGGAGGGGCAAATTCAGGTCAAACCTGTCCTCATAGGTGAAACCTCTGATGAAGCAGCTTCATTTGTCCCCTATGTTTTCCCTAACACCACCCACAATCTCATCAATTGGGAGCAGCTTCTGAAAGGGATACAGCTGTTGGTGCCAAATGCAACTGAAGATTTTATTCGGACTATTGCATTGAAGTACAGTGAAGGAAATCACGGTCCAGCACAATACCGCTCTGCTCTGTCCCACTTCTATACAGATCAGTTATTTGCATGCCCAATGAGGGAAGCTGCAGGAAATATCAGGAAAACTGGGACTCCTTTATATGCCTATTTATTCGCACATCGCCCTTCATGGTCAGTTTGGCCTGAATGGATTGGGGCACCTCACGGTGCTGAGATTCCTTTTGTTTTTGGAACCCTTGAAACAGCGCAGCCTTTCAATCAAACATACACAGAGGCTGAAGCCAGGCTGAGCCATAAGATGATGCACTCCTGGGCAGAGTTTGCCAGAACTGGGTAAGTGGTTCACTTTATTTCAAAAAATTGTATTTTAAATCTAAAGAAAGCCTTTCCATTCAACAAATGTATCTTATATCTAAAGCAATGAAGCCATAAAGTAATGCATGCTATTCCTTTGCATATGTTTACAGATTGTGTTAATACAAGTAGTTCATGATTTACTACCACAATTAGGACTAGAATTTCTGTTGCTAAGCAACAGAAGTGCAATTACCAGTTGTAAGTCACTTTTTTCAGTCCCATTGTAGCCTTGAATGGACGTTAAGTGAATAGTTGTAAGTCAAGGACTACCTGTACTGGAAACAGCCCTGAAATCTTTAAGGATTCTTAATAATGTCACTTATAGATAATTGTTCTTTTATGAGTTCAGTGGTATCACACATATTCCTGGGTACATTATTCCTCCAAATGGAATAAAGGAGGCAAAAGGGAGATAAGAAACAGAGCATTACTCTACCATTAAGAGAACGAGCAAAGGCTTGCAAGGGAGTAAGTAGTGAAGGGGAAACTCACAGGATGGAGGCTGCCCAGGGTGTGAGGAATGGGGGAATGGATTGGGACTGGCAGATCCAAGAGTCTATGAGGAGCTGACCTGGATTTGGATCAGCAAGGAGGAGACACAAGAGATTTCACCAAGCCGAACTCCACCCCTCCCTCAAAGTCCCCTTTGGGAGTTCCCCTTGGTTGTAGTTTCTCAAGGCAAAACCAGTCTCTTTGGAAAAGAGCTACATCAGGATAACAGAATTTATTCTTATTTCTAGGTTGGTTCTCCTCTTGATTAGTTTCTATCGATGTCCTTTTCTTCCTCCTCAGGAATCCCACTGGGCCAGCAGCCAGCAAGGATGAGTGGCCACTATATAATGCCACAGAGCAGAATTTCTTCCTTCTTAATACTGAGCCATTCCAGGAAAGGGTGAAAGAGCACTGTGATTTTTTAAAGAGCCTTTTTTCAAAAACTGAAGAGATACGTAAGTTGAGCTATTAGTTCTGCCTTTGGAACGGAGTAGTGGTTGATGAAAAAGATATTTTTAAAAATCATTTATATATCAAATATAGAGATTGCTCATAGAGCAATCTCTAAAAGCTGATTTTATTGCCACTCTTTGCTGAAACATATTCATTTGATTACAATTTTGTAATGCTAGTGATAAATTTTGTAGAGCAAACGTATTTCATGACGTCTCAAGAGTTGGGTCTCTAGTAATGTCCTCTAAGTAAGCTTTAGTTGCTCACATAAAGATCACAGCAATAACAACAATAACGAATCCCAAAACATCTGGATCACTTCTTGACCACTATCGTCATTGACAAAATCCCTCTCAGTCAATTGCAAAAGGCAGCTTTATTTGGAATAGCTTACATCCTGCAATAATAACTTTAGTACCATCAAAAAATATCTGCCCATCCCAGCTTTTTTGGAAGGAAAGAGTAGGTGGAAAAAAATGTCAAATCAAGTCTGAACATCTGGCTGACCATGTGATGAACAATAATGTTTTGATATATATTTAATAAATATATATATTATGCCATGCATTATGGAATCCGCAGAATCCTACTTCTAGATTCAGATTCTTTAGTGATAAAATATACACCTTATCTTGATAGTTCATTTTTCTTTGTTCTACAGACAAGTCCGAAGGTTTCATCGGACTAGGAAGAAGACAGCAGGTAGGAATCCAGTGCTTGGTTGTAGTAACGGCCGGCAATTGGGATAAAATTGGATGATTTCAGAAGGGGACTAGACTTCTTTCTAAATAGTAATTTCACATCAGCATTTCAAACCATTTTTAAGTAGCACTTTTGTGGCTCAGCCTCGCTCTGTGAAATGGAAACTCTCCAAGCCGATGCCAATGGCCTTTGTGGAAGAGGAACCTGGAGGAACCTCTAGATCTCAGCATAAACAAATACAGATCTTGGGCATAGGGAAGGAAGGAATGAGCCACCAAGAGTAACTTGCAGAAAAGATTATGCAGTGCTGAGAAAGAGAAAGCATGAGAATGAAACTCAGCTTGTGGGGGAAATCAGTTTTCATATGAATGGGACTATTTAATAGACAAATGGAGACATTGGGAATGTGCCCTTGTAGCCCAGTGATAAATGTTATCAGAACATTCCCATAGGCACCTCTGAATCTCAAGATGCAAATATTTCTTCTAATGAAGACCATTGTCCTCTCTAGGTAACAGAAGGACAGGAAGTAACTAGAGATCAGTTAGGTTATTAATTACCAATGTGTATGCATGTATAAAAATCCCCCTCCATTTTGAAATGTATAAATATGAGTGAATCTGTCAGGTCTGCCTTCGTAATTACTTCAGCCTACTTCGCTTCACTGGCATCTTGTGATAAAATGCAGTGAGAGGGAGGGAGAATGGGGATGCAGGGAAGGGGGATTACAGGATGACAGAAACTAGAGGTGTCAATCTGGAACAAGCCAGCTGATCCAACAGCATGAGCCTGAGAATGGAATGTGAAACTCCACCAAAGAGGCACCAAACCTTAACGCTGTTACCAAAACTCCCAGTATTATTGGACTCTTAAAACTGGTCAAGATGGGAGGACCTGGGAGAAGGGGGAAAGGCTTTCTGTAGTAATACTTAGATCCAATTTTTCTTGTGCTGTTAACACTTGACTTTAGTAAAAGTATACCTTTTTCTACAAATGGATTTGAGGGTCTTTCTTTCCTAAACATCCAAGCTGGGACAAGCTGACAGTATCCTTTTCTCTGCAAGAGTTCCTCCCACGATTTTCTTGAGGGAATTTCTCCAGTGCACACAAACAAAAACAGTAAATATTGCAGCAAGCCTTGATTACTTGTTTTGGGTCCTCCATTTTGATTCCACAAACCCCTCTATGTTTAGTATAAAGGGAATATAGAGCACCTTTGGTGGACTTTTAAGGCTACGATTAAGGCACCAGGCTAGATATCAGGAGACTATGAGTTCTAATCCTTCCTACCTAAGCCATGAAAGCCAAAAAGGTAGAATTAGAACTCACAGTCTTGTAACGTTTAGCCTGGTGCCTTAATCTCAAAAACCCATCTAAGGTACTTTGTGTTCCCCTTATAATAAATAGGCAGATTTTAGACTAATCACTCTTTATTTGGAAAAGGATTGTTGTTGTGGTGAAAATAGGAGGAGAAAGGAATGTGAGTTCTGTTCTCCACCTTGGGTTATTTGTAAAAATAATAAAGATGAGATTCATATAATAAACAAAAATAAATAAAATTCTCTTATTTTACCTTACGACAGAGAAGAGCATCCTGGAATCTCTGCTTTGCCTCTGGACTAGAACTGGCCTACTATGAAGGGCTGCCACTTAGGTTGAACCTCTTTGAAAAAAGCACTCATATCTCAAAGGCACCATTTGAAAACCTAGCTACCGTTTTGTTGGCTTCAGAATAATGGTTGTGTGTTTATTTCTCTCAGGAATCAATCAAGACTTATCTTTAAAGCCTGGGCAAATGATGACAAGCTGCACCAGAGAACCTTCCAGAAACACCCATTGTCCTTTCAGGGACTGACTGGTGGGAACTTGGAGGACAAATAAGGAGAGAACTAAAATCCACATCACTTTTGCTGTTAAAATAATAAATTTCTTGGAGTAATTTGTTATATTTTGATTTAAGACAGGCTTTTAATGAATCTAGCTCCCTCAAAAAGAATCTCTTAATAAATACTGTTTGAATTCTTAGGATAAAGATCTTTTTATTTTCACAATGAAGGGAAATATACTGGAATACTAAAATTAGTAGAAATTTGTTATTCTGTAAACATTTGTTTCCTGTAACACATATATGCTACATTATGCGTCTGTATTTGTATTTCTTGTAAGTAACTTCCTGTAAGAAACATGCTGTATTAGGCCTGTGTAAAGTATCTGATATCTGTCAAACATATGTTCCCGCCATCAATTTGAATCCACATCAATCTTATTCCTGTTTTTCTCCTGCCATCCAAAGCCTGGTACCAGTGGTGGGTTTCAAAAATCCTTACTACCGATTCTTTGGGTGTGGCTTGGTGGGCGTGGCATCAGAAGGATACTGTAAAATCTCCATTCCCACCCCACTCTAGGGGAAGGTTACTGCAAAATCCCCATTCCCGCCCACTCCAGCAGAAGGATACTGTAAAATCTCCATTCCCTCCCCAACCTAGGGGAAGGTTACTGGACAATCCCCATTCTCTCCCAATCAGCCGGGACTCAGGAGGTAGAGAATGGGGGTGGGGCCAGTCAGAATTTTTACTACCGGTTTACTACCGGTTTTCCAAGCTACTCAAAATTTCCGCTAACTGTTCTCCGGAACTGGTCAGAACCTGCTGAAACCCACCTCTGCCTGGTACGTATCTCAGTTTGGTGCTGCATACATCATCTGGGGGATAACTTACATCTCAGCCCTAATTTACACCTTTGATCTGTGTTGTTGGGTGCTCAGTTCCCTTCCCTGCAGCACCAGGGGGCCTAGTGGCAAATTGGGAGAACAAAGAAATACTCAAGAATAAATAAGTGGCATCTATCCTTTGCAGGACTATTGGATACAAACCTAAATTAGGAGGCCAGAATTGGGGACTTAACTGATGTTTCTTACAATAGAAAAAGGATGCCATGCCTTCTCTGAGGTTTGGCCTTTCCTTACATGTCTCTTTTTGTATATGTTTATCCAGCTTTTTACTTTTGATTAAAATTAAATGCTGATTCTTTCTCACAAGCCTCCGCTTCAGTTCTTTTGCTCATTGTTGGCTTAAACGCATAGCCAGACCTTACAACAGCAACATAAGAATGTGATGCAATATGGAAAAACAAATAAAGGAAACAGGAATTCTGCCAAATTTTGCTATAACCTAATGACTCACATAGCTTTTTCATAGGGCTGAGCTCCTTAAGTCTAATAAATGGGCAGGTTTGATATTCTAGGTTCGTGATGGTGAACCTATGACACAAAAGCCAGTTGGCCAGTTTGTGCATGTGCACTGGAACTGAGCTCGCGTGCCCACTGATATGGCTACAAGTGCCACCTATGCACGCATGTCATAGGTTCACCATCACAAACCTAGAATATCAAACCTGCTCATTTATTAGATTTTGGAAGTAGGGAAACAGGCTATTTCCTGTCTCCAGAGAACCTCGGGCGGTGGTGGGGAAGGGCCATTTTTTTAAAAATTTGATTTATATGCCACGCTTCTCCAGAGACTCAGGGTGGCTTACAATGCATTAAGCAATAGCTTTCATACTTTTGTATATTTTACAAAGTCATCTTATTGCCCCCACAAACTGGGTCCTCAATTTACCTACCTTAGAAAGGATGGAAGGCTGAGTCAACCTTGAGCCTGGTGAGATTCGAACTTGCTAATTGCAGACAGCTGGAGTTAAATTACAATGCATTAGTCTGCTGAGCTATCCAGCAGACTGTCCCCAGCCTCCAGAGCCTCTCTAGGAGTCTGGAGAGGGTGAAAATGGCCTTCCCCACACCCCCTGGAGGCCCTCCGGAGGCCAGAAATGGCCTGTTTGCCAACTTCCAGTGGGACCAGAAATTGGCAAATGGGCCGTTTTCGGATTCGAATTCTTGAATACAGCTCATCTGCCTGGAACCTGCACTGCATATTGGACATTAATACTGTCAGATATATATATTGATGGTCGTGCTCATTCAGTTTTATGAGAAGTTATTTGGTCAATACAGCTTCAGGTTCAAAAAAGGTTGTTTTAATATTTACAAAATATATATATACATGCATGCAATGATGACAGGGTATCCTGCTGCATTTTTCTTCTACCCTAACTGTATGACTCAGAAGTTGAGAGGAGAGAGAACTTCACTTGTCTTGCTGATAGATGAGAAAGGTGAAGATATCCAAGGGATCTCTGGGTAAGAGTCCAATAAGAGAGTTCATTGATTGATACAGTCACATGTGAGGTCTGTAAAGACTTAACTCCTTCTAGTCTCTGGTGCATCACATACAGGCAATATCTGACAGACCTCTTCTATTGCCAAGTGTGATGGAACAGTGTTAAAAATATTAACAAACACAAGTATAAGAAAAAATAAATTATAAGTACAGTCCAACTGATTTACAGTGGTTCCAAAGTGTTTCACAAGGTACAGGTTTAGTTAAGAAATCAGCAATTTGGTCCTTGGTATCGCAATGAACAAATTCAACAAAACCCCTTTTAACTAGGTCTCTCACATTCTTATAATGTATATCAATATGGCAAGATCTGAAGCTGACATCATCCCTGACTGAAGAGGCTATTGTCCTCATGGAGAGTGATAGGTAGTGAACGTTGTGTCCAAATATCTGAAACTAATTCGTATAGCCATGTGAGAAGTGTGCAAGCATCAGAAGCACTGGCATATTCAGCTTCGGCCGTGGAATTAGCAATGAATTTTTGGCGACAAACGCGCCAGTCTATGGGGCAACCATTTAGGAAGTATATAAAGCCTGATGTGCTTTTTCTTGATCTTTCATCCCCTGCCCAATCAGCATCTGAATAACAGGTAAGTTCTGGGGTGACTCCTTCATTAGGTTCTAATAGTAAGACCATATCTTTTGTGTTATGCAAATATCTGAGTAACCTTTTCATAGCAACCCAATGTTGTTCTTTGGGCTCATCTACTTGTCTAGATAAGAGATTTGTACTTAATGATATATCGGGTCTACTCCATCTGATGATATAAAGGAGTGATCCTATGATGGATTGATATTGAGTTTTATCGTGATGTTTGTTACCGTCTAGATAAGCAATTTTACTATAGTCAGTGCGCATGGGTGTATCTGTGGGGTTGCAGTCTTCCATGCCACATCTTTGTAACAGGTCTTCAATCTTATTTTTTTGTGAGTAGCAAAAATCTCTATCAGTTTTAAAAATTTGTACACCCAGATATTGGGATATATGACCTATGGTCTTTAAATTGACGTGTTCCCTTAATTTGTTTGCAAATTGTTCGCTGGATTGTATGTTGGGCCTGATATAAATCAAATCATCAACATAGATTAAAATAATTTCTTTTCCCCCTTCATAAGGTTTTGTCATTACGCACTGGTCTGATCGAATTTGATTATACCCCATTGATTTTAAAATTTTGGTAAGGCAGTCAAACCATAGTTTGCCTGATTGTTTTAAGCCGTATAACCCTTTGTGTAGCTTCCATGTTTTGCTGAATTCAATTTGGAATCCTGGTGCCCCATTGACATAAATTTCCTCCTCTAATGGTGCATAGAGGTATGCGGTCTGGACATCAAATTGGTAGACTTCTTGATTTGAGACAATGGCTGAAGTCAGTGCCGTTTTTACGCTTTCTGGTTTTACTGTGGGGGAGTAAGTTTCATTGTAATCTTCAGGAAAGCGTTGGGCAAAACCTTGGGCTACTAGGCATGCTTTGTATAGATATGTGTTGTCAGGGAGTGTTTTAATTTTGTAAACCCATCGAGTGCCAATCGGGTGTTTGTGTTGTGGAGGTGTTGTTTTTGTGAATACTTTTAAATTTATTAAACAGTCCATTTCTTTGGACATAGCGTTTCACCATTTTAATTGTTCTGATTCCGGTAATTGGAGCATGTGTTTAAAATTTTTTGGAGTGATGGGTATTTGGGTTGTCTGTGTTACATTGTTCACGTCAAATCTTTTAGGTGGGATGCCTTGTGTAATTCGTGTGGATTTTCTGATTGGTAGTTGTGTATCTGTGTTGTTTGTTCGTGGTGTAGCTTTTGGTGTTGTTGTTTGTACATGTTGAATTCTCTGTGGTGTATCTGATGTATTTGCTTCTTGGGTTAATACGTATGAGTCATTTGAGTGTATTTTGGTCCAGTTGTGGTTTTCTATGAATGTGGCTGAATGGGAAATTATTACTGTATTGTTGTTTTTTATGAATCGATATGGTTTCGAACCTGGTGAATATCCTACAAAACGCAATTTTTTGGACACCTCATTCCCCTTCCGTCTGAGTGGTTTGATGTATGCATAGCAACCAAAAACGCGAAGATGCGTGAGGTGTGGTTGAGTGCCATATACAAGGAAATAAGGCGTTTGGTTAATAACCTTATTCCATGTGCGGTTAAAAGTGTAATTGACATATGCAAGGGCTTCTGTCCAATAGCTAGGGAGTACATCAGCATCTAACGACGCTGCGCATCATGGTTTGTAATATTCCGTTTTTTCATTCAAAATCCCGTTCTGCTGGGGGGTAAAAGGAGATGTTTTGTAGTGTATAATGCCTTTGGAGTCAATCCAGTTTTGAAATTGTACAGATGTGAATTCGGCTCCACAATCTGTTTGAATTTTCTTTAATTTGATGTTGTGTTGATTTTATATGAGAGTGTAAACATTTTTAATTTTTTGGAATGCTTGAGATTTTTCAATAAGGGTATAGATATGTCCGAAACGACTGAAATCATCGACTAAGTTCAAAAAATATTTGCGTTTGCCCAAAGAAAGTGGAAAAGGGCCTACAATGTCAACATGTACTAATTCGTATATGTGTTTTGATTGTCTGGTGCTGGTGTGGGGAATTGGGGCTGCCTTTGATTTTGCAGCTTTACAAATCTCACAGTCAAGTTGGATAGGGCAATCCTTAGTGTATATGCCTTGTGAAAAATTTTGAGTATTGTCTATAACAACAGTACTGGCATGTGCTAAACGTCTGTGTAATAAATGGGCACAATTATCGTGTAAATTTGTTGTTTGGATGGGACATCTGTGGTGTTGGAGGTGGCAGCGGCGGTGGCGGCATCTTCGGCAATAAGGGGGGAGCGAGGCGGCGGCTGCAAAGACTGAAAAGGATCTTTTTACATTGGAAACAATATTGGTATCAGTAGAAATATTTGCAGCTGCTGTAGCTGCAGCGGTATAGATGGGGAGGTCTGTAGGGGTGGCAAAAATAGAAAAGTTCTGAAAATTCAAAAAAAAATTGGTAGGATTCGAACTCGGTGCTCTGGATGAAGAAGATAGGGAATCAGTCTGAATATCTCCAGTTGTGGGGTGGGTAGTAGGATGTATGGGGGTAAGGGGGTTGAATGAGACCTTGTGGTCTGAAGTGGTAGATGTCATTTTGTTTAAAATGTTGCAAAACAGTTTCAATTTCTAAAGATAAATTTACATTAGTAGATAAAGACAAAGAATTATTAGTTTCAATATTTAAATCATTACAGTTTACAGTAATAGAAGGCTGAAATGAGCAGAAATTAGCAATTACCTATCAGTAGAGATAGGTAATTGAACGTTGGGTTGTTGATTGGAGTCATTTGGTGTGAGAGAAGATGTTGCAGGTGAATCAACGATAGGAGGGATAATGGAGGTGGTGGTTGTGGTTTGATTTGGGAGAGCTGCTGCGACGGCGTTGGCTGCTGTAGAAGGTAGGTTGGCTTTTGATGCAAAGGCTGCAAAAACAAATAGAATCATATGAGTCCAGAGATATTTCACGAGATATTCCACTCCTCTACCGACAAAAGAATACCTTATGCCACCAGACTTGAAATTTTGAGCTTAGACAACCTAGAACTTTGCCAGCTGATTTTCGGGCCTGATAGGCTCATGATCACGGACATATACTGTAGCAGTGGTGGGTTGCTCCCAGTTCGGACCAGTTTGCAAGAACTGATAGTAAAACCGGTGAGAGGCCCTGCCCACTGCACCACATGTCGTCATCGGTGATCTGCCCATGCACAGAAGCAAGGAGCACGCGCAAGCAAAGATCTCGTTCTGAACCAGTAGTAAAGGTAGGAAGAACCCACCCCTGTACTGTACCTGTGCATTTTGGTTTTCTTGCCTCAATGTAGAACCTTACTTTTTTCACCATTGAATTGAATTGAATTTTATTTATTTATTTCATCTAGCACGTATTAGATAACAGATATAAGTATAAACATAATTATGAATACATGAAATGGATACAAATCAAAGGGAATATTAGGACAGGGACGGTAGGCACACTGGTGTGCTTATGCATGCCCCTTACAGACCGCTTGGAAATGGGGTGAGGTCGACAGTAGACAGTCTAAGGTTAAAGTTTTGGGGATTTGGGGAAGAAACCACAGAGTGAGGGTGTGCAAGTTGTATTTTCTGCAATCAAATTTGGCGCAGTTTACCATAGATTTGTATCTATTATGTGCTGGTGTAATGTTGTGGTTGAAGCTGAACTATTCATTGACAGGTAGGACATTGTAGCAGATAATTTTATGTACTATGCTTAGGTCAGACCAGTGGTGAAATCCACAGTTTTTTACTACCGGTTCTGTGGGTGTGACTTGATGGGTGTGGCATGGTGTGGCTTGGTGGGCATGGCAGGGGAAGGATACTGCAAAATCCCCATTCCCTCCCCACTTCTGGGAGAAGGATATTGCAAAATCTCCATTCTCACACCACTCTGGGGCCGGCCAGATGTGGTATTTGCTGGTTCTCCGAACTACTCAAAATTTCCTTTACTGGTTCTCCAGAACCTGTCAGAATCTGCTGGATTTCACCCCTGGATTGGATCCTTCATTTGCTGAAAGGCCTGGAGAGCACTTCCATAGACTCTTGTCCTCCTGTGCTGCAAATCGTAAATCACACAAGGTCAATGTAGCATTCCCCTTTGTTGGGTATTTGGAGAGTTGTCCTGTTTGTATACCTGAAGATTGGGAAAGACTGGAATTGACAATTTTAGAGTAAACAGATTGTGGTTTGACCAGATCTAAGGATATTTCCCAAGACTTGTTTTGTTACGGCAGATATTTCACAGGCTTCCTTACAGGAAAAGGCTCATGGTGAAATATGAGTTGTGACAGTGTGATGCAAATGCTGTGACTTAAGTTCCTTAAGTTGTAAGGGAAGAAATGTTTCAGCTGGCAAGAGTGAGTGCCGCTGACTGTGAGGACCATATATGAGAGGGTAAAGTTTATGATGCTATGCCATGGTCCATCATTTTTGTTCCCATCAGTTAATAGCTGATGCCCATGAGTGAAAACCACCTAAATCAACCTGTGTGCCAACCTGTGTGTGACATCCGTGTATTTCTTAACATGTCATCAGAAAGAAAATTCATTGAAAAGTCAGCATTTTTCACAATGTGATCCAAGCAATCACATACAAAAGACATTCCTCACACAATAATCATGTTCATTTAACACATTAGAACCACTTCAGTTTTAGTGTGTCAGCCAATACATTTTATCACATTTTATGAATGTTGGGTAAATCCAAACCTATGTGGTTAGGTTATGGCTTAGCAAGCTCTTCAGTTGAAAAAATGCTTTTAAAAGTAAAAAAAAAAGCCTCTGATGATTGTGCGGCTCAGCTGGGATCGTCAGAGCCTTTTAAAAGCATTTTTTTGGCATAAGAGGTTGTAGAGAAAATACTTTTTTAAAAAATTTGATTTATATGCTGCCCTTCTCCGAAGACTTAGGGCGGCTTACAATGTATTAAGCAATAGCCTTCATACTTTTGTATATTTTATACAAAGTCAGCTTATTGCCCCCACAAACTGGGTCCTCAATTTACCTACCTTAGAAAGGATGGAAGGCTGAGTCAACTTTGAGCCTGGTGAGAATCGTACTGGTGTAATTGCAGACAGCTGGATGCTTAATTACGGTGCTTTAGTCTGCAGAGCTAAACCAGGCTCTCTTTTTTTCTTTTAAAAGGAAAAAAAAAGTTGGCCACGCCCACCCAGTCATATTACCCCCTCCACCACCAAGCCATACCCACTGAACTGGTTGTAACAAATTTTACAGTTCACCACTGGTTTAAGGTATTTGTAGGATTTTTGTTTGTTTGATTGATTATTGAGTTTTAGCTAGTATGATGAGCCAACAAAAATGATAAATAAATAAATCAAGCAAGGAAGCAAGTAAATCATGTAAAATCATTGTTCAATTAAACTATGGAAAACATCTGAAAAAATATCCAGTAATAGTTGATATTTACTGACCAGCAAAGGGATTTTGAGTGGCTGAGATGAAATATCTACAGAATAACTAAGTGCTATAGAAAATAATGTACTTATAAAATACGTCCCTATTTGGAATAGTATGTTTGATTTATTAAACTTCCTCAGAGATATTATGGAGAAAGTAAAGAAAATAAAGCTGGAACAATTTTCCCATAATGCAAACAAGGCCAGCTGTATTGCTAAATTTAGGCAACCATTTTTAAAAATGGCCAATTATTCATCCTTATCTTGCTATTTATTGTACATAAATACACTGTACAGTAAGGAAGCAGCCAGTTTGGTGTAGTGGTTAAACATTAGGCTAGAAACTGGGAGACCATGAATTCTAGCCCTGACTATGCATGAAACCTTGGCCTAGTCATTTTTTCTCAGCCTTAGGAAGGAAGCAATGGCAAACCACTTCTAAAAAAAAAAAAAAAAAAAACAGGCCAAAAAAACCTGCAGGGATTTGTCCAGGTACTCTTTAAGAATCAGACACGACTGAACGGAATAAAGGAGCTTATGAGCTTTCCTACCTCATACTGTATGCTAATATAAAAAAGGAGCCTAATATGATGGTGATGTTACCCATTCAATTGTGTCCAAGTCTTGGGAATTATTTGGGACAAGTCCCTCCACATCTTCCAAGAACCTAATATAGATTCAATTTAGATCCACCAGAATTTAGTATTTTTATATGGTACACATTTGTAGCAGCACAAGACTCATTTTGTCTCCCCAAGAGTTAGAGATGGATTGGTCCAAAGTCTTGCAGTGAGATTTGATGGTAAATTAAACCCCCCACCCAATTTCCCCATTCCCCCACTCACAGTCTATTACCTCATTCGTACCCTATCCTTGGATCAAGCACCTGTCTCCTCCAAGGAGCTTCCATAGTTAAAGAGGGACTAGAACAGGGTGTCAAACTCAAGGCCTGTGAGCTGGCCCATGCGGTGCTTAGATCTGGATGGGGTGGGGCGCTCTGGAAACAGTGAAGGACCGGCCCACAATGTCTCTGCCAGTGAACACGGAGCTTGGGAAGGTGGCGTGTGGCACTGGCAGAGGGTTGAAGGAGGCCATCGCAGCAAAAACAGAGCTTGGGAGCCCATTTTTGCCGGCAGAGCACTTGGGCCACCAACAGTGCCCCCAACACAAATGATGTCGAACTCGCCATACTCACCCTGGCCCTACCCATTCCAGCTCCCCAAGATCAAACATAACCCTGTTGTGGCCCTCAATGAAATTGAGCTTGACACGCCTGGACTGGAACCTGGGTTTCCTCATTCCAGTCTAGCGCCTTCACTGTTACACCACTCTGGTTATAGGACTGAGAAGAAGGGAATGGACAGAGTCCCCAAACAGATTTTGTGGTGAAGGGGCAGTAGAACCTGGATCTCCCCATTTGTAATCCAGCCCCTTCACCCCTAGGCCTCACTGGGTCCTGGCCGAAGGTAGAAAAACTAGCCCAGGGAAGGTCCATGGTGAAGGAGGTACAAGAACATGGGCCTTCCTGTTCCTATCCCCTTATGCCACACTGTTCTTATCCACGCTCTCTCAAATGGGTGCCATGGTCGTGGCTGCGAAGGAAAGGTTGCAATCTCTTAAATCTACTCAGTTTAAGAGAAATTTTGATAAGCAGAGACATGGGAGAGGTGCTTGAAGTGAAGCATGGTGGGCTGTGAAAAGAAAAGATGGGGAATTGTTTTTCTCCCTCCCTCAAAATACTGGAATTCAGGAGGATGGGCAGCAGAGGTGTCCACAGATTGTGTAAACAAATGAACTTGGCCATTTAGGTGTTTTGCTCATCTTTTCTGTGTCTTCTGTAACCTTTCTTGAGGTTTTTTGCTGAATTTTTTTTTCTTCGTTTCTTGCTTTGCTGCAACCCACCCACTAGTTTGTTGTTTTCATTCTGCTATCCTCCACCATCATTGCCATGGTGAAATCTGTTTCCTGTTTGGTCCTCACCCAAATATAGAAATGTAGAGAAATATGGAGAGAGACAGGAAATGGTATGGGTCAAACAGCCCTTTGGTTCTGCCTTGTGACACTTCTGCAAATTAAGGGAAATTGTTCAGTGGGCCAAAGCAGTTATTTTATTTTAGCATCTGGGCCTTCTTAAGAGGAATCGATCTCTTTAACTGGTAATATATGCTACTTCAAGTGCTCTAAGATGCCGTAAACCCAGCCCTGCTCTGCCTGTAATGTCAAAAGTTGCACTTCTGTCATCACTGAAACAGACAATGTGAGAAGGACACCTGAGAGCAGTATTATTAAAAACAGCAACCAGGTCTTCAAAAAGACAAACTTAATGAAAGAGCAACCAGTAACACATTACAATGTACACTGTAACAAGAAACTGAAGATTTAAATTACTTGTCTGCCTCTCTTCCTCTCTTCCTATCTATCTATGTATCTGTTTATTTATCTATCTGGGTATTTATATCTGGGGGTTTTATTGGTGTTTTATTTTTATAATCAGTCCTGAATCACTGCAGGTGAATTGGGCGGTCATAAAAATGTTCTTAATAAATTCATCTATCTATCTATCTATCTATCTATAGATCGATCGATCGATCGATCTATCTATCTCACCACCATCATCTCTCTCTCTCTCTCTCTCCATTGATCATCATCTCTCATTTTCTCAGATCTATTTATATACAGATAGTCTTCAACTCAGGGACACGGTGGCTCAGTGCCTAAGACGCTGAGTTTGTTGATCAAAAGTTGGGCAGTTCACTGGTTTGAATCCCGGTTACTTGTCCCAGCTTCTGCCATCTTAGCAGTTTGAAAGCACATAAAAAATGCAAGAAGAAAAATAGGACCACCATTGGTGGGAAGGTAACAGCGTTCCGTGTACCTTTGGCATTTAGTCAGGCCGGCCACATGACCATGGAGATGTCTTCAGACAACGCTGGCTCTTTAGCTTTCTGATATATTGAAAGACAAAAAGGACAAGTATAAAAAGTGGAAAGAGGGGCACATAACTAGGGCAGAATTTCAGCAAATAGCTCAAGCCTGCAAAGATGAAGTGAGAAAAGCTAAGGCTCAAAATGAACTAAGGTTTGCGACAAAAGTAGAAAACAAAACAAAACAAGAAAGCTTCTTTCAACATGTGTTGTGGCCCGCCAGTGGCCTGCACGGATCATGACTGATCCCGACGATGAGGAGACTGATATGGTCATGCCAGCAGCCTGTGCAGCCGGCGCTCGCATCAGACAGGAGGATGTGATGCCAGAGCAAAGATTCAGCCAGGGCCTTCAGAACTTCCAGAGGCTCCTTCCAGTGGAGAGAGCGAAGTGGAGGAGCCTCTCCTCAATGCTTGGGCACTCGGCTGCCAAAAGGCAGGAGTGGCTACTCAGGAGGAGGAGGTCTACTCGAGAGTGCTTTCTTGCTAAAAACAACATCTCATTACTACAGAGCATCTTGGAGAGTGAGCAACTTCTCATATCTGGTTTTCTGGGCTGGTTGCCAACCTTTGTCGGATTTTGTTCTTAATAACTTTGATAAGGACCCTTTGCACGGGAAGCCTGCATTCTGGAAAGGGGTTTGTTTGGAATTAAACAGCATTTGCGAAGCTTGGTGTGTGTCACATTTTCTGGGAATCTGAAGCTGGGGCAGAACTGTAGGAAGTTAGCATCCACTCCTTTCCTGATGACGCTAGGGGAGTGCCTACAACATTAAGGGGAAGCTGTGCCAATCTCCACCTGGATGCCTGGGACGGTGGGGGAAGCTCTGTGCAGCAACCAGCTGGGTCCAGCATTCAGCGGCATGCAGCCTTGATGAGATTGGCACAGCTTCCCGAATCTGAGTTGCCCAGCTGGTTGCTGCACAGAGCTTCCCCCACCATCCCAGGCATCCAGGTGCATATTACCGATGCTCTGACTTCACCAGACCCCCAGTGATAGCGAGCCCCAGCTGTCTGATTATCAGGCAACTCAGCTGGGATTGCCAGAGCTTGGATGGCTAGCGCCATGTAAAAGGAAAAAACTTTCCTTTTACATGGCTCTGGCGATCCCAGCTGCTAATTTTTGCCTGCTAACTGGTAGCAAACTCCCCCCCCCCCTCCAGCTTGCTTACCTTAGCTGCTAGCCACAGCGCTTGCCTTGCTTCACTTGCCTGCAATCCATTGCACAAGCAAGCAACTGAATCTCCCTGCCTGCAATCAAGCAGGCAGGGAATTGTAGACTTCAACTCCCAGAATTACTCAGCCAGCAAAGCAAAGCTGGCTGAGGAATTCTGGGAGTTGAAGTCTACAAGTCTTAAAGTTGCCATGGTTGGAGACCTCTGTTCTATTGGGTAAGTTTTTTTTCCCCTTTGGGAGCTTTAAAAAAAAATAGTTTATTGGGGTTTTTTTTAGTTGTTCTTTTTTAGACCTAGCCACTTAAAGGCTAGGTCTAAGTTTTAGGCTAGGAAGTTTTAAATTTAGCTTTCATATAAAAATAAAAATAAAAATAAAATATTTGTGCAGCTTTCTGAGATTTAGTGTGTTTCTGTAGTGTTTCACTCTAACTACACAGACGCACAAAATCTCACAAAGCTGTATGTGGAATTTTGTGTGTGTAAAGTGTGAAAGTTGGGTTTTGGGGCTTTTTGTGACTGTGTGAGGTTCCTGCTTGTTGCAGGGGCCATTTTGGGCCTAGCACAGCTGCTTTTACATTGTGGGTGAGCCAGTTGATGTTTTTTAATTTTTATTTGGTGTGCGTTGGAAGAGGGGTCATCTTATACGGTGAGTATAGACCAAACCCTATATTTTAACAGGAAAAGTAGGGGGTCGTCTTATACGCCCAGTTGTCTTATACGCCGGAAAATACAGTATGTTTTACATAGGTACATGTATTATAAATATTTAACAAATAAATGCTTAAAAGGAAAATACTTTTATAACAGCATAACATATTATACAATAGAATAACAAGTTTATTATTATTTCCTTCATTACTATTTTATTTTTGAATTCCCTTATTCCCTACAGGGACAGTGTAAAATATTAACACATGATAAATAATGGAACAATTAAAAATAATAGCACAGTTTTCTTTCTGTCTCTCTTCCCTCTCTCCTTTCTTTTTCTTTTTCTTTCTCTCTCTTTCTTGTCTCTCTATCTCCCTCCTCTCTCTCTCTCTCTCTCTCTCTCTCTTTCTCTCTCTCTCTTTCTTTCTTTCCTTCTCCGATTTCAAAAAAAAGGTTCTGTTTACAACCATTAAAAATGATATAAAAAGAATGGAATTCAAGGGGCACCACAACAATTGGACCGAATTTTGACAGGCAAAAAAGAAAAATTTATAACAAAAGCATATAGCTATTTGTTAGAGGCAGAAATGGGAGGAGAAATAGTGAAAGGTCCCATGATAGCATGGGAACAAAATATAGGTTATAATATAAAATTAGAGGAATGGGAAAAATTATGGAGCAAAAATTATAAATTAACATTGTCAACTGCATACAAAGAAAATCAGTACAAAATGTTTATAGGTGGCATTTAACACCAGTGAGATTGGCTAAAATGTATACAAATATGAAACCGGAGTGCTGGAAGTGTGAGGACAAGGATGGAACATTTTATCACATCTGGTGGCAATGCCCCAAAGGAAAAAAAAACTGGGAACAGATAAGGGGATGGCTGCAGGAGATAATAGGAGAACAAATTGAATTCAAAGCTGAATTATTTTTATTAGGAATGATTAACCAAAAGATCAAGAAGCAACTCCAATACATTATTCTACACATAGTAACAGCAGCGAGAATTGTCTATGCTCAATGTTAGAAGCTAGAAAATACACCAGCCAATGAGATGATGATATACAAGATACTAGAATGTGCTGAGCTGAATAGGCTCATGTTAGAAATGAAAGGTAAGGAAGAAGCAGAATTTTATGAGGTATGAGATAAGTGGTATAACTGGTTAGTACAGAGAAACAAAAATGTATAGGAATAAATATAAATACCTGTATGAGACACATGACACAGAACTGTTAAAAAAAGTTTATTGTTATGTAAATTGAAAATAAAAAATAAAATGGGAAAAAATGATATAAAAAGAGCAGAAGACAAAATAAAAAAAGAGGAATGGGTATTAGTTAGGTTCACTGCCTTATTTATAAGGTAACAAACGCAGGATAAAAAAATCAATAAATAAAGTTAAAAAAATAAATTGGTTCACTGACGTGATGAAAAGGGCGAAAGAATTAAATCAATGATTGGAAAGTAACTGAATTAAGTATGGCTGTTTTGAAAGGAATAAGAAAATTAAATTCAGTTAATTTTTGGTCCTGTTCTTTTTGGAGGCCCTAGCATGCCATTCAAAGCCCGAGTACAACTTTTAGCCCAAGAAAAACTTCACACTCTGAATTTAAAGCAAAATCAGGAGAGTCCAGATCTTAAACAAACTTGCTCAGCCTGTGGAACTTCACCTTCTAATTCTCCTCCTCTTCCTTCAGAATCAATGGTGCAAATTTTGCCAAGCCCTTGGTAGGACTGGGTGGTCTACTCCATCTATCACTTCCTTAAAAACCCAAATCAAATTTATCATTCAGATTCATACACTGCTTCTCCTCTCCAAGAATGAAATTGCCCAGAGTGGTTTGTAAATCACAGAAGAAACAAGTTCACATCTATCCCTGCAGAGTCTCCAAAGAGCCAAACTCGGGGTAACTAACTAGTCCTTAGCCTTTTTTTTTTTTAGCCAAAGCTGCCCTTGGAACAATAGAACTCTGACAGACCTTCTACAAAAGATGGCATATATTAATAAACTCCTTGCAATGACTTTGTAAGAAAAAAAGAAAAGAAAACGATGACAAAGTTCTAACATCAAGCTATTCTCTAAGGTTCACAGGTTCCTAGTGAGGGAATAAAAAGGGAATCCTAGTGAGGGAGATCCAAAGTTGTCTACAAAAATGTATTCCTTGTGGATCTGCTGAAGGCCACATAACAGGTAATCCTGGTTCTTTCCATCAGTAAACATCAGCTATGTCTATATATCGATATCAGCTGTGGTTTTTAAAATGTTCAGAACTCATTAAGGAGAACTAAATGGCAGGTGTAAGAATTCATCTGGGAGGTCTCCCCAGAATTCATTAAGTTATAGTCAAGAACAATACTTTTTACAGGATTCTGATAGGTTAAGAGTCCCAACTGAGAGGAAGCAAGGCCAAGAGAATGCTAGAAGAGAAGGAAAAGTGGGAGGGAGCAGAAAGATAGAAGTTGTCCAATGGGAGAGCTTGAATCTAGGCAGAAGATTCTACAGCTGTTGCCCAAGGGACCCAAACAGGAACAGCATGAAGTAGAGATGTGCCCTCTGTGGCTTCCCACTCTTAAGTGCAAGAAGAGTAATTTACAAGGAAGGGAAAACAGGGAGTAATTTTTCAAGCAGTCACGATAGCCAGGCTCAGTCTCAGATGTGTTTTATTATTGATATAGGAAGGGTTAGGAAATACCCTTGCCAGGTATCCACTATTTGAACGGACAGTCCGCTTTTTTCACATTATGTTCACTATTTTTTTTCACAAAATAGTGGACATTTTTTTATTCAAAAGCTTTATGATGAAATGGTACGTAATCTAAAGCTGTACAGTCTAAGAGAATAAGGATAGGAGAATCGTGTTTTGTCCTTTTTTTCATAAGTTAGAATGAGACAAAGATCGAATATCCATTGAACTCGATTCTCCTAAAAAATTAATGATGAGATTAAAATAAAAATATATTATAAAATTATGTACAGTTCACATTTTTAAAATGTATTGTACTTGTGTCGACTGACCTAAAATGGCGTTGAGCAATGAGAGTGACAGCGGCGAGATTTCAAATTCTTTAAAACGAAAGTGTGCAAATACACCAAAGACTGGGAACTACTTTTGCATGGATTACCAACAACGAAACCAACAGAACAAATATGACGGCCTACTGTAAATTGTGTCAGAAATCGTTCACAATTGAATATAATGGTATAAAAGCTGTCACACAGCATGCAAGCACAAAAAATCATTTAGATAAGGAGAAAATAGCTTCCAGCAACAAGCGAATCAATTCGTTTTTCATTGTTAAAACCTCCTCTTTCAGTGAGAAAGTGATTGTAGCTGAAATGGCTGAAACTTACCATGGGATCAAACACCATATTTCTTTCCTGGCTCAAGACTGCGGTATTAAGTTAATGAAGCAAATTTTTGATGATTCAGAAATTGTAAAAAAGATGTCTTGTGGAAGAATCAAATCATCAGCTATTGTCAATGAGGTTTTGTATCCTTTTTCTATTGAGTTGGTTCTCAATGATCTTAAAACTGGAATTCCATTTATTCTCTCCACTGACGCATCAAACAAGGGAAATCACAAAATGTATCCCGTTGTTGTTGAGGATTCTTTCGAAGATTCTACATCAATAAAAAATCAGCTGTGTCAAGTTTTTAGTGATAACGAATTGGAAATAAATAATGTTTCAGCTTACTCAAGAAATAATGCATTGGTCAATTATGGAGTGAACAAATCTGTTTACCAAAAATTATTGCTGGAAAATGACAATATTGTAGCTTCTCATTGCAATAATCACATTTTACACAACAGCGCAAAAAATACATTAAAGCAGTTATCTTTTGATATCGAAAATGTAGTGCTGAAGGTTTTTGCCGAATTTTCGAATTCTGCAAAGAAACAAGAAGAGTTGTAATCATTTTTTGAGTTTTGCGAATCAGAATTCCATGAAGTTTTGTGCCATGTTCCAACATGTTGGTTAAGTTTGTTTAAAGCGGTCGAAAGACTTCTTTTAAACTGGATACCTCTAAAATCATATTTTATTTCTCTTGGATCTGATGAGTGCCATAAGGTTATCTGGAACCTTATTTTGGATCAGGAAAATGAACTCGCAAAGGACGATGAACCAACAATTTCAGAATTGCATTTATATTTCACGCACTTCTTCATGTCAATAATGCAAGACACCTTACTGAAGCTGGAAAGCAAGAAAATTCTTGCATGTGATCTTCACATTATCATGTGTAAGCTGCGTGATTCTTTGCAAAAAAAATACGATGAGCTGTTTTTTGGAATGAAAGTTTTATTTGCCTTACATAAAAAACATTTGCCTGAGAATGCCGTGCAAAAGTTCAAGAAAGAAGCCATCAACGTGTATCAAAGAGCCATTGTGTACCTAGAAAAGTGATATAATTTCACCGATTCAGTATATGAGACGCTAAATTGTTTCAATCTAATTGATCGCAATAATCTTCCAACTTTAGAAGAAATGACAAACATCTGGTTATTATCACCATGGCGAGAAGAACTTCCACCCAACACTCTCTTCGATGAAATTTCTGCCTTAGAAGAAGATTATGTTCATCTGCAGGGCGATTCATCCCTTGATAAGTGGACGTACTTTTTCAAGAAAGAGCCAGCTCCGAGTTTACTGAAACTGTTCCAGTATTGTGCATCAATTCCGGTATCAAATGCAAACGTTGAACGAATTTTCAGTGTCATGGGAAATTTGTGGACTGACGAACGTAACCGACTGCTTGTACCATCAGTTCGAAGTGAACTTTGTATATTTTTTAATATTTCTCAACGTTGTACTGAAATTAAAGAATTATTCCTTAAACATAAAGAATTGATCAAAGTTGCGTGGTCAAATAAAAAATACACACAACAGCAAAGTAAAATGTAATTTAATATTTTACGTATTATTATAATATATTTGATGTTTTGAATTTTAAGTAAAGTTTTGAAGTGATTATTTTAATACGTGTTAAAATGTTTGTAAGAAAATATATAATTTAATTGTAAATTATTATTTTGTTTTACTACTTAACCCCCACCCCCCACCCCCACCCGACTTGTCCACTATTTTTTGGAAGCAGACCTGGAAACCCTAATAGGAAATGGAAAGGCTGATCCATAGGAAGGGTTCCTAATCTCCTTGAAATTGCAAGGTGGACAAAAAATGCTAACTGGGTTTTAAAATACAGCGCTCCGTGTTTCATGTAACGGCATCCATTCTCATCCGAGTGCAGATATCAGAGGATTTCCGTTCTGCAGTTATTCAACCCTGAAGGAAATAGTTGTGTGCCTGCATGCCTGCTATTTCCTTTTCTATTTGCTTTAGTGGCATCACAAATCAGCCTTTTAGATAGCATACGTTGGTTTTTGCGGCTCAAGCTAGGTAAACCATTTCAAGAAGCAGGGTAACCAGACTCCCACTGAACTGTGTTTTAACTTCTGATCTTCGTGTGCAATAAAGCTCTGTGATTCTGAGGCAGATAGACCACACGAATCATGATCTATTGTGTTACAATCTGCATTGACATTTTTAAAATATTTTCCCCTTACATTTGACGTTGTTTCAAAATCATGATCTATTGTGTTATGATCTGCATTGACATTTTAAAAATATTTTTCCCTTACATTTGACATTGTTTCAAAATAAATTTAGTTCAGATTTTGCAATGAATGGGGCTTTCTTGCACAATCAAGTTACCGATGTTTCTGCTTTGAACCGTTACCATTTGTGTGTTGTTGTTTATTTTAAAAAAGACAACCACAGTTGAATTTTCTTTGCAACTTCTTCTTGGGTCTTGTCTAGAAGACAAGAAATTTTTGTGTAAACCATTTTAACTTCGGTTCCATCTTTTTCATAGATACCTGGGATATGAGCTCTATAATACTGAACATTTTTAAAATCACTTATGGTTTTCAAGTTTATTACTTACTAGCTGATAACCTGGCATTGCCCGGGTATTTATTTATCCCAATCCTGTGTTATTTATTTATTTATTAATTAAATTTTTATACTGCCCTTCTCCCGAGGGACTCAGAGCGGTGTACAGCCATGATAATATTGCAGATGCAATAAGAGCAGAAAAATAATTAGATTTTGCCACTCTTATTGCCACTAGGTAGATCTTAATATGAGACCTCACCAGTGTTCGGTCAGGTTCAGAGCGGCTGGCCCGCCAATCGCTCTCCAGGCATCTTTTCTAGTGCTTCATCTCCCTCAGCTCCTCAGAAAACCAGGGAGCCAATTGAGATTGGCGCTAGGTCAGAGGCCGCAAAGGCACGACTCGATCCAAAGCACCAGCAGCCGTCCTATCCCAGGCGGCCACCAGGTCTTCAGTCGAGTCGTGAGCCAGAGCCTCCGGGAATGGCCCAAGCTCCATCAGGAACCTCTCCAGGTCTATCAGGCACCTGGGATGGAACCATCTAGTTGGTTCCGTCTCCCTGCGGCGGAGGGAAGCAGCTCGAAAGTCTAATTAAAGGAGTGAATGATCTGACCATGACAAGGGCTTGATGACTAAGTCCCCTATTTCTAGATCATTCAACCACTGACCAGAGACAAAAATCAAGTCCAGAGTATGTCCCCCCATGTGAGTAGGGCCTTGAACTAACTGGGTCAAGTCCATGGCTGTCATGAAAGCCATGAACTCCTGGGCTGCTTCTGACATTTTACCAACAGATGGCAGGTTGAAATCCCCCATGAACATAAATCTGGGGGTATCCACCGCCACCCCAGCTATTACATCAAGCAGCTCAGGCAGGGCTGCTGCTTCATGGCAGGGAGCCAGGTACACAGTCAGCAAACCCATCTGCACCCACGGCCCCACTTTACAAGGAGGGATTAACATCCAACTATCTGAGGATCAGTGGCCTCTCTCGGACAAAGACTTTCTTTAATAATCGCTGCCGCTCCCCGACCCTCCCCTGAGCTCTCGGCTGATGGAATGCATGGAAGCCAGGTGGAAGACAGGAAGAGCAACTTCACCCTGAGCCCTGATTTTGGCAAGAGTTAAATTAGTTTAAAATGGAATCTAATGTTGGATTTTACTCCTTACCAGAGAGAGCCCCCTTGTGGAGTACTGTGAAGCCATTACCATGGCAACTCCACTGTGCTGAACAGTAGAAGCCATTTTAAGGCAGTAAAGTAGAAACAATTTTAAGGCACAATAGGCTGTATCTTAACAGAACACTCACCTGAGGGGTGTTAGAGGTGTCTTACCCCCACAGTATTTTTTTCCAGAGATAAATCATCTGAGCACCAAGTTTGGTTGAAATTTCTCAAGGCGTTCCAGAGTTATGCTGGAACATACACACACTCGCACAGAACCATTTTTATATAGGTAAATGTAAAGGTTCCCCTCGCACATATGTGCTAGTTGTTCCCCAACTCT
The DNA here is from genome assembly GCA_030761175.1 of Masticophis lateralis. Classification (NCBI taxonomy): domain Eukaryota; kingdom Metazoa; phylum Chordata; class Lepidosauria; order Squamata; family Colubridae; genus Masticophis; species Masticophis lateralis. The sequence goes on along the minus strand of JAUDYJ010000002.1, from coordinate 28,538,449 downwards.
AGGGAGTGGTGCTCATCTCCGTTTCAAAGCTGAAGAGCCAGCGCTGTCCAAAGATGTCTCTGTGGTCATGTGGCTGGCATGGCTAAATGCCAAAGGTGCACAGAACACAGTTACCTTCCCACCAAAGGTGGTCCCTATTTTTCTACTTGCATTTTTATGTGCTTTCGAACTGTTAGGTTGGCAGAAGCTGGGACAAGTAATGGAAGCTCACCCCGTTATGTGGCATTAGGGATTTGAACTGCTGAACTGCCAACCTTTTAATCTACAAGTTCAGGGTTTTAGCTCCTGAGCCACCACATCCCTTCCACTGAGCCACCACATCCCTTATATTTTTATATAGAGAGATTTAAAGTCATCATCATTGTAATCTCATTCAAAAAAATCCCGTAAATTGAGGTGAGATCCCACCTCTAGATCTCTACTCTTGCAAAACAAATGGATAACTATAAAAATTATTTGAAGAGCTACAAATTCCATAGCTGATGGTAAACATTTTTCCATTCTTTCTTCCATATAGCAAATCTGACTCTGAATCCAAGCACAGCTCATCCCCAGCTCTACGTATCCCCTGATTTGAAAAGCGTAACATGGAAAGGCATGAGTCAGCAAGTGAACGGCAGTCTTCTGAGATATGACGTTTTGGCCAGCGTCCTAAGCCACAAGAGCTTTAATTCTGGGAACCTTTTTTTAAAAAATTAGATTTATATACTGCCCTTCTCCAGAGACTCAGGGCGGCTTACAATGCGTTAAGCAATAGCCTTCATACTTTTGTATATTTTAAACAAAGTCAGCTTATTGCCCCCACAAACTGGGTCCTCAATTTACCTACCTTAGAAAGGATGGAAGGCTGAGTCAACCTTGAGCCTGGCGAGATTTGAACCTGCAATAATTGCAGACAGCTGAATGTTAATAACAGGCTTTTTTAGTCTTTTAAGCTATCCAGACTCAGCTTTGCTGGGAGATAGAGGTGGTGGAGGAAGGGGAATGTGGGGGGTGGGAATTGTTAGGGAATCTGCAAACAGAAACGGGGCGATTCTCCTCGAATCTCAAGGGGATTACCGGGGAGTGCAGTGAATTAATGGGAAGCATCAATCAATCACTTAGCCCAGGACAGATTTGACATTGTGCCATTCCCCAAGAAGGATCCAAGTTTCTTTGGACTATTTAGAAGGTCTTGTGGCTTTTTTTGATGGCGATACGAATACTGAAATCTTCACTTTTCCAAAAGCAAATTTTGCTTGAGGGAAGATGCATGTGTGGTTCTTGAACTTTAAGTGGAAAGGACAACTTCTCCTCCACCTGTGACACAGTGGGACAAAGACCATCATCCTGTTGGAAGAACTTCAGACCACCTGCCTTAATCTCTCATCCATTTCTGTTGTTTCTCTCTGCCTTCCTGTATGATGTGCCCTTTGATTGTCATGAATGAAGGCAAATATACATATCCTAGGATAACATTGCAGGAGCCAATCTGGGATCCTTTGACTTTTTTTTTTATCCTTCTGTTCCCCTCTTCTCAGCTACCAATTTTTTAAATTCTAAATCAAAAATCCCTTAAATTGCAATAATAAACTCCATTTCAAATAACGAACGAATTAGAATAAATAAATTGTGTTTCAACCTGTCTCCTATGTTTGAGAACGAATGTACTAGACAAGACTAGGACACAAATAATTACCTTGACTTTGACAGTTCATTTGCCAAAACCATGTACCTTGCAGCCATTGGGCCACTCCCCGTTTCAAACTTTCTGAATCCATCATCCAATGGTTAAAAAGAAATGCTGGGGGGAAAAGATGGCTGCCCAGATACATGAGTGAGATAAAGCAAATTTTGCTGGAGAGAAAATTCACACTTGGTTCTTGAGCCATAAGTGGAATGGACAACTTCTCCTCCATCCACGAGATGGTGGAGCAAAGAGGTTATCACACTGAAGATCTTCAGACTATCTGCCTTCCCCTCTCTCCACTCATGTTTTTCCATTCACACCATTGTCATGGGTGCCTTTGACTTCCTTTGACCTTCCTTTCCCCTTTTGATTTAGAAGACAACTGCATTATCTTCTAAATCAAAGATCTCCTTCTATCTCACCTTCCTCATGTCTCCCAATGCCACCCCTAGCCAGCTAACCAGAGTCAACTATTTAAAAGTTCCAGATTTTTTCAAACATTCAAATAACAAAAAACAACAGATCCACAGAGATTAAAACACAGGTGAAAATGGATATTTCTGGGAAAGACCAGTAAAGGATAAATAATAATAATAATAATAATAATAATAATAATAATAATAATAATAATAATAATAATAATAATAAAATCACAAAGTACCGGGACTTGCAAATCGAAGTTGAACGACTATGGAAAAAGAAATCATGTGTTGTTCCGATTGTAATTGGAGCCCTTGGAGCAATACCCAAAGGGCTACCCCGCTATTTAGAAATTCTAAATTTACCAGACTTGAACATTTTGACTCTATAAAAAACCACCTTACTCGGAACAGCTTACATCCTCCGATGATATCTTAACAGTTCCTAGGTCCTTGGTTAGGACTCGAGCTGCTGAGCTATTAACCAGCCTCAAAGACTGTGAATCTCACTACTGATTAACCAATAATAATAATAATAATAATAATAATAATAATAATAATAATAATAATAATAATAATAATAATAATAATTTTATTTCTATACCGCCCCTCTCCCGAAGGACTCGGGGTACAGCCTGATTAAAAGCACAAGACAAACAGAATTTAAAAATTAAAAATATTAAATAATTTGGCTCAAATATAAAACCCCAAATTTAAAATCCCAGATTAAAACCAATTTAAAAATCTTTACATTGGTAGCCCGGCCTGGTGGAACAAAAAGGTTTTGAGGGCACAGTGGAATACACGGAGGTCAGAGATCTTACATAATTCTGGGGGCAGTTCATTCCAAAGTGTAGGAGCTCCCACAGAGAAGGCACCCTGGGTGTCGCCAGCCAACATAATTTGGCTGATGGCACCCTGAAGAGACGACCTCTGTGGGAGCAGACTGGCTGGTAGGAGGCTACTGGTGGCAGGAGACAGTCTCGAAGGTAACCCAGTCCGATGCCACGGAGCGCTTTAAAGGTGGTAACCAACACCTTGAATCTCACCTGGAAGACCACTGGGATCCAGTGCAGCTCGTGCAGGAGGGGGGTCACATGGGCACGAGTTGCGCCCATAACCACCCGCGCGGCCACATTCTGAACCAGCTGGAGCCTCCGGGTGCTTTTCAAGGGGAGCCCCATGTAGAGAGTATTACAGTAGTCCAATCGAGAGGAGACAAGGGCGTGAGTGACCATGCGCGAGGCATCACGATCCAGAAAGGGCTGCAACTGGCGAATCAGACCGACTTGATAAAAAGCCCCCCTGGCCACGGCCACCATATGCTCTTCTAAAGACAGCCGTGAGTCCAGGAGGATGCCCAGATTGCGAGCCCCCTCTGAGGGGGGCAAAGATTGACCCCCAATAGTCAGCGATGGCACCAGCTGACTATATCGCGACACTGGGAACCACAGCCACTCAGTCTTGGAAGGATTGAGTCTGAACCTATTTCTCCCCATCCAGATCCACACGGCCTCCAGGCAGCGAGACATCACATCAAGGACATCATTGGGGTGGTTTGGGGTGGAGATGTACAGCTGAGTATCATCAGCGTACAGATGGACTCTCACCCCAAAATCATGGATGATTTCACCCAGTGGCTTCACATAAATGTTGAACAGAAGGGGCGAGAGGACCGACCCCTGTGGCACTCCCCATGCAAGGCGCCTCGAGGTCGACTCTGCCCCCGTCAACACAAGCTGCAAGCGGTTGGAGAGGAAGGAGGAGAACCACGATAAAACAGTGCCCCCTATTCCTAACCACCTCAACCGCTGCAGCATGATACCATGGTCAATGGTATCAAAAGCCGCTGAGAGATCTAACAGGACCAGGACAGAGGAGCAACCCCTGTCCCGAGCCCTCCAGAGATCATCCACCAATGCAATCAATGCCGTTTCTGTGCTATACCCCTGCCTGAAGCCCAACTGGTATGGGTCTAGATAGATAGCTTCATCCAGGTGCCCGGGCAGTTGTCGTGCCACCACACTCTCAACAACCTTCACTACAAAGCGAAGGTTGGAGACCAGACGATAATTAGCTAATTCAGCTGGGTCCAGGGAAAGCTTCTTGAGGAGGGGCCTTATCACCGCCTCTTTCAAGGCAGCAGGAAAGGCACCCTCACTCAGAGAAGCACTTATAATTCCCTGGAGCCAGCCTCGCGTAACCTCCCGGGAGGCCAGTACCAACCAGGAGGGACACGGGTCCAATAAACATGTGGCGGCACTAATCTTACCCAGAACCCTGTCCACATCCTCGGGAGCCACAGGATCAAACTCCTCCAAGATAACGTTCTCAAGACCTACCCTCACCTCCTCCCCCGGACTCACCCAGTTGGATTCCAAGCCTTCCCAAATCCGAGCGACTTTATCATGCAGGAATTGCACAAAATCCTCAGTTCGGCCCTGCAAGGGGTCTTCCCACACTCCCCCCCAAAGAAGGGAGTTGGTCAGCCTAAACAAGGCGGCTGGGCGGTTCTAGGACCAGTAGGATATTTTTAAAAGAAAGGAGATGTTTTAAGAGGGGATCACACCAATGTACTTCCATGAGTCAGATTCATGAGTGTTATGGATTTGACTCATGTGTTATGGAAGCATTTTAGATGACTTTTAAGCCTTCGCACTTAAGTCTTCAAACAATGCTCATTTCACTTTCTGAGGGCCATCTACTGCATGTTCTTTCTTCCACTAGTCTCTGAATTTAGCTCAGCAAGGCATTTGCTGAATTCCTCTTTCAGTGCTTTTTGATATTATTCCTCAGCCAAAGAGAAGAAATAATTGAGCCTGCTGACCAATTATCTAACATTCAGAGCCTCAAAGGAAAAGGGGTAAAATATATGCCTCATTTTCAGCAAATTTTGAAAAACCATCCATATGTTTTGAGCAATAAACTATGATTATAAAACTCTGTCTTAGCATGACTCATCAAGTCAGTGGTGAAATTCAATTTTTTTTACTACTGTTTCTGTGGGTGTAGCTTGGTGGGCGTGGTGTGACTTGGTGGGCGTAGCTTGGTGGGCATGGCAGGGGAAAGATATTACAAAATCTCCATTCCCACCCAACTCCTGGGGGAAGGATGTTGCAAAATCTCCGTTCCCATCCCACTCTGGGCCAGCCAGAAGTGGTATTTGCTGGTTCTCCGAACTACTCAAAATTTCCGCTACCGATTCTCCAGAACCTGTCAGAACCTGCTGAATTTCATCTCTGCATCAAGTTGTTTTCTGTGAATTGGAAGGAACCTCATGACCATCTGGAATTCACCCATTAGGAATAATGCCAATTGATGACAGCTATAAGCCCCAAAATGACATTTCGGTGAGCAAAGAGTAGATGAAACTGAGATTGCCTCTAATAATTTGGAATCTGGAGACAAAAATCACTTTTTCCTGCCTTCTCTGTGAAACCCAAAATCAAGTAAGTCAGGAAATTGTTGTAGACTCATTGGAAGACAAAGAACGCTCTTTTGTTTCCCTAATTAACTTGACGAAGTGTGTTAGGCAATTATTGTCATTGTATATGGAATTTCCTGACACAATTCTATACATTAATCACTCATTTGTCACCTTGCAAAGCTTTTAAGTTGCCATAAGCAGGAGAGGGAGGGAACTGACCTAGCTGCTTGATTGCCCTAACTGAAACTACATTCCACAAATGCCTTTCTATAGATTGTGTCCTAGGTTACTGGAGTCAGCAGGAGGGCTGTGGGTTTCACAGTCCCTCCAAAGTGGTCAATTGGAGAATGTGATTTATGACAAGCCCAGGGAGGAGGGGGGAGACAGGGTCATGGGGCCCAATAAATTTATGTGAGGTCAGTTCTGACTGTAACCAAATGTTACCGGAATGGTGCTCCTAATAAATGACTGTATTTCTTTTGGAGTTTGGCTCGTGGCTCATTAATTAATTACGGCATATTTTGGAAACTTCATATCATTGCTTCTGTGAGGTGTATTTACACCATAGTCAGCAAAAGCCCTTGGTTTTTTTTTTGCAGTTCTTTTCATAGGTGCCCAAACACAGTTGAAGTGTTCTCAGACTCTCATAATCAGAGTTTAAGCATAGGAACTTTAAAATCCTCACCATCTCTAATGATTTCTTTGCTCCTATCAAGTTCCAACATTCACGGAGCCTTTTGCTGGGGAAGACAGACGTCTGCCAGACACTCTGTGGAATCTGCTTGGCTGGTTCAGACACACCAATTGTGTTCACTCTCCATTCATGTTTATTCATGAATTTAAGAAAAAAACCCAACATTTTCCATATTGCATACAACTCCTATATAGAATTCATTGGTTATAAGCAGGATAGTCAAACAGAACTATTGTATTGTCTAGGGCAGAGGTCTTCAAACTTGGGAGGTAAGATTTGTGGACTTCAACTCCCAGAATTCTGGGAGTTAAAGCCTACAAGTCTTAAACCTCCCAAGTTTGAAGACCTCTGGTCCAGGGGTTAAGATGTTGGATGAGGAACAGGGAAACGCAGGTTCTAGTCCTCTCTCAATCATGGAAATTCCTTGGAGAACTTTGAAACCATTCATTCTCCCTCAGGCCAAACTACCTCACAGGGTTGTTGTGATAGGAGGAGGGAGCAATAAGTAGGTCACTTTGGGCTTCTATTACAAAAGGCACCATAACAGTGACCTAAATTATAAAATGGATCTTAGAATGTTTGTGAGCCACTCCCTAATGGCCTCTTTGGGAAATCAGCTGTTAAACTATATCACTGCTGGTTGTCTCTCCTTCTCCTCCTTCTCCTTCTCCTTCTCCTCCCCTGCTTCTTCCTTCCAGGTCAAGAGAGTGAGTGGACTAACAATATGTGTGGGACATAAGTAACTATGTGGAACCACAATAAACACCTCTATTCTAAAATAAACCTTCTGTTTTTTGTTCTTGTTTTTAAAACTTGGCCTTCAGAGTTGGTGTGCAACTTGGACTTGGAGAGATAGAAACAAAATGAGTGAAACCCAAACATTTAGTTCCCAATGAAATATTGACACTCATTACTAATGGAAGGAGAAGAGCCTGATAGCCTACAAAGGGGCTCCAAAGCTATGTAGAACGTTTTATTTAAATGCACCTTCTTCAACAATCTAGGAATTCTGGGAGTTGAAGTCCACAAATTTTAAAACTTCCAAGTTTGGAGACCCCTGCATTAGGGGCTCATCACCATATCCTGAGAAGATTCATTCTGTTGCATAGGAGGTGTGCCACCTACAACTCCTTCCAACTACTTTCCCAATCCAGACACCTGACTTCTTCCTCAAGAGTTACGGTAAACACCTGCTACTAAGCTTACAGAAATAGGTTGGAGGCTGGCTTTATAAAACCAGTTACACAACTGTATATGACTGGCCATTTGAAGAAATTTTGAAGAACTGTCACTTCCTCTTGCGAAGACTATAAATGTTGCTATTACTCCCAAAAAATCAAAAAGTTCTATTCTAAAAGAAGAGACCATCCCTTGCCAGCCATTAAAGGAAAGAAAGGTAATATCTAACAGCTACTTATTTTTCTTTTATTTTATTCTGGTTTTTTTAAGGGAAGTTAAGAAAAATGTGAAAGTGAATCCAGTCCCTTTTGTTCTTGGGGGGGGGGGGGGGTGAGGGGTGGGATATTACATTTTTTAACTGTCATTTCTGTTTAACAGAGAACACTTTCCTTGATTATCTACATGTCCTTTGCTTAGTTTAAGTTCTTTCTGTATATCTAGCAATTATGAGAGGGTGGGAGGGAGAGAGAGAGAGAGTTTGGTCTAGTGGTTAAGGCACCGGATTAGGGATCAGAAACAATGAATTCTAGTTCTGTCTTAGCCATAAAAACCAGCTGGGGGATTTTGGGCTGGTTATTTTCTCTCAGCCTAACTCACCACACAGTTGTTGTTGTGGGGAAAATAGGAGGAGGAAGGAGTATTACATGTGTTCGTCCCCTTGAGTTGTTTATAAAAACAGTAAAGGCAGGATATTAAATAAATATATAAATTACATCCAGAAGCTAGAGACTAAAATAGAGAGGTTGGCTGGCTGGCAGGATAAACAACCGAGCTTTTGAAAATGGCAATAAATCTCATTTCGTACAATGGGACAAAATTATGGAAAGATAAAAACCATTTTTAAAGTTTGCAGAGTTACAGAATATCAGAGTTGGAATGCATCTTGGAGATCTTCTAATCCACTTCAGAATTCTGGGAGTTGAAGTCCACAAGTCTTAAAGCTGCTAAGTTTGAAGACCTCTGCTAAACAATGTCAGACAAATGGCTGTTGAACCTTTGCCCACAACTTCTGGATGCAAGTTGTTCCACTAATTAATTGTTCTCACTGACAGGAAATTCCTCTTTAATTATACAGGTTGGATCGCTCTTTGATAAGCTTCCATCCGTTATTTTCCCTCAGGTGCTTTGGAGAATAGGCCAATCCCCTCTTCCCTTGACAGCCCCTCAGGAATAGAATAGAATAGAATAGAATAGAATAGAATAGAATAGAATAGAATAGAATAGAATAGAATAGAATAGAATAGAATAGAATAGAATAGAATAGAATAGAATAGAATGAATGAATGAAAGAGAAGAGAAGAGAAGAGAAGAGAAGAGAAGAGAAGAGAAGAGAAGAGAAGAGAAGAGAAGAGAAGAGAAGAGAAGAGAAGAGTTGAAGGGGATCTTGGAGGTCTTCTAGTCCAACCCTCTGTTCAGGCAGGAAACCCTACACCACTTCAGACAAATGGTTATCCAACATCTTACAAACTTCCAGTGTTGGAGCATTCACAACTTCTGGAGTCAAATTGTTCCACTGATTAATTCTAACTGCCAGAAAATTGCTCCTTAGTTCTAAGTTGCTTCTCTCCCTGATTAGTTTCCACCAATTGCTTCTTTGTCCTGCCCTCAGGTGCTTTGGAGAATAGCTTGACTCCCTCTTCTTTGTGGCAGTCCCTGAGATATTGGAACACTGCTATTATGTCTCCCGTAGTCCTTCCTTTCATTAAACTAGACATACCCAGTCCCTGCAACCGTTCTTCATATGTTTTAGCCTCCAGTCCCCAATCATCTTTGTTGCTCTATAGAGTGGAGTGGAGTGGAGTGGAGTGGAGTGGAGTGGAGTGGAGTGGAGTGGAGTCGAGTGGAGTCGAGTGGAGTCGAGTGGAGTCGAGTGGAGTGGAGTGGAGTCGAGTCGAGTCGAGTCGAGTCAAGTCGAGCCCCCTGCTCAATCAGGAGAACCTATACCATCTAAGACAAGTGACTGTCCAGTCTCTTCTTTAAAAACTCCAGTGTTGGAGTGCCCATAATTTCTGGAGGCAAGCTCTTCACTGATTAATCTGTTTCCAAAGTGACAAGGGGAAAAACATGGCTTGGGTCCAAAATAATAAGAAGGTATGTGATTAGGCAGACACCTCCCTAATTCCCATGTGTATAGATCATACCACATATTTGAGAGGGTTTATATGAGACCATATGAGATGAGATTGGGCTTGTCACTGTGAGGCTCCAGAGATTCCCTCAAGATCTGGTTATGCCAGCAGCCCTGGGGACCCAGGGGACAGGTGAACTAGTGAGGTGCCTCCTTTATTTTTAATATCTCTTTGTCTATTACTCCCTTGTCTTAGTTTGGTTTTTCTACTGTTTAATGTATTTATTCACTGTGGTATCCCTGTTGCTTGATTGTTTTCTTGCAGTTGTTTCATTACCCAACTAGGTAACACTCATCAGTGCTAGAAAGAAGTGGAGTTTCCATTCTGTTTATATACAAATGGCTTGCCCTGTCAGTGTTGGTGGGAGTGTTATTAACTGTTATTGATAATTATTAATGTATGATTATAATTAATTATTCATATAATAATTAATTTTTAACAGTTAACTGCTTTTAGTTCTGTTTTACACACCCAGAATCACTTGTTTGTGAGATAGGCAGCTATATAAATTGGTTTAACAAATAAATAAATCATATTTGAGACAATTTAACCCTAGACAAGAGGCAAGGTGACTCAGGGGCTTAATGACACTGGAGATGTTCTCAGTTCTGTTAGTTTGAGCTGTAGCACTGCATGGCAGAGTGAACTTGCTTCAGTTTCTGTCCACCTAATAGTTTGAAAGCATATTCTATGTAGGTAAATAAATAGGTACCACTTCAGTGGGAGATGAGTTGGTGCTCTGTGCAGGCAGTCAGTCTCCTGACAGCTCTGAACCTTCCTGATTCAGGTGCCCACCCAAGGGGGCCTTAGGTGACATTTCTCTCTGGTGCAAAGCCAGCTCGCCCTCCTGTGGCACCAGCAAATCCTTGCCAGGGCTGGTGCACCAGCCTTGGCTTTCCAAGGCACTGTTTAATAGCATTGTGGTCTCCTGGGAACTGTAACTATTCCTGGGAATTGCACAACATACCCAAAAGAGGGCACCCTTACCTTTGTAATCCTAGGTTTCAGTGGCTCTTCTGGCTTAACATGGTCGGTGGATTTAAAACAAGATTGGAACAGTAAAAATGTTGATTTGGGGTAATTTTATATTGTTATTTATTTCAGTTATATCTTAACCATAATTTACAAGATAAGGCTTAGTACACCAAGTTCTAGAATAGGATTCTGGAATAAGTTAGACCACAGATAATATATAACAACTGTGTATTGGGAACTCTGGAGAAGACCTACTAGCAATTCAGTGTAAAACTGTCCATTCGCTGAGTAAGGGGATCAGTAATCAAGAGTTCTAAATGGTTCTTCTAGAACGTTGGAGATACATCATGGAGAAGGGCAAAGTTGACTAAGTCATTCCCTGCTCACCATTGGTGTCCTCAGCAAAAAAGGAGCCCTACCATCACAATAAATTAACCATGAATTGGCATAAGATGGGTTTATACAGTATTGGAATAATCTCATATTGGTTTTAACTTTTTCCAGGTCCACCGGCTCGTCCTGCTGTTGCAATGCCTTGTCTGCTATGCCCATCTCTCTTGTGCTGCCTCCTCCTTCTCCTTCCCTTTCCATTAGGCTCCAGTTCTGCATCTAAAGGAGACACAGTGGTCAAAACCAGCAGTGGCCCTATTAAGGGCAAGCAGTTCCTGGCTGGCATTGGATCTGTGACAGCCTATCTAGGCATTCCTTATGCTAAGCCTCCCCTGGGGAAGTTGCGTTTCCAGAAACCTCTTCCACATCAGCCATGGAAGCAAACATTGGAAGCCACCAGTTTTGGCAATTCCTGCCCTCAATTTATTTCCCGGGATGTCCCTGAAGCAGATATATGGTCTCCTAAAACACCACTGTCAGAAGATTGCCTTTCCCTCAACATCTGGGTGCCACACCCACAATCTTCTTCACCAGTCCCTGTTTTGGTCTGGATACATGGAGGGAGTTATGCATTCGGCACATCTTCTGTGGATGTGTTCAATGGGGCATCCTTGGCTGCCACCGAGAACGTCATTGTGGTCACCATCAATTATCGCTTGGGAGCCCTGGGCTTTCTGTACTTGCCACCAACTGCTCCAGGGAACCTAGGCTTATGGGACCAACAGCTGGCCCTGAAGTGGATAAAAGAGAATGCAGCTGCCTTTGGGGGAGATCCTTCTCGGGTGACGATTTTGGGCCACAGTTCTGGAGGATCTTGTGTGAGTCTCCAATTTCTTGCACCAAAAAGCCAGGACCTTTTTGCCCAAGTGGTGATCCAGAGCGGAACAGGCAATGCCTATTGGGCTTTGAGGTCTCCTGCGGAAGCCAAACAGTTATCTCTGGAATTTGTTCATCTGCTAGGTTGCTCCGAGGACAACAATATCAGCATAGTGCGTTGTCTGCAAACAAAAAATGTTTCTGAACTTATTCGGCATGAAATAGCTATGTCCTTCAAAGGCCTCCTTGCAGATTTTCCCTTCAGGCCAATCATAGATGGGGAGTTTTTGCTTGGTGATCCAGAAAAGCTCATGGAGGAGGAGCAATTTCAGGTCAAACCAGTCCTCATAGGTGAAACCTCTGATGAAGCAGCCACATATGTCCACTATCTTTTCCCTAACACCACCCACAATCTCATCAATCAGGAGCAGCTTCTGAAAGGGATACAGCTGTTGGCACCAAATGCAACTGAAGATTTTATTAGGAGTATTGCACTGAAGTACAGTGAAGGAAATCACGGCCCAGCAAAATACCGCTCCGCTATGTCCCAATTCTATACAGATCGGATCTATGCATGCCCAATGAGGGAAGCTGCAGAAAATATCAGAAAAAGTGGAAGTCCTGTATATGCCTATTTATTCGCACATCGCCCTTCATGGTCAGTTTGGCCTGAATGGACTGGGGCAACTCACGGTGCTGATGTTCCATTTGTTTTTGGAACCCTTGAAACAGCGCTGCCTTTCAATCAAACATACACAGAGGCTGAAGCCAGGCTGAGCCATAAGATGATGCACTACTGGGCAGAGTTTGCCAGAACTGGGTAAGTGGTTCATTTTATTTCTATAAATTTGTATTTTAAATCCGAAGAAAGCCATTCCATTCAACAAATGCACTTTATATCTAAAGCAATGAAGACATAAAGTAATGCACGCTATTCCTTTACATATGTTTACAGGTTGTGTTAATACAAGTAGTTCATGATTTACAAGCAAAGTTGGAACTAGAATTTCTGTTGCTAAGCAAGACAGTTATTAAGTGAATCATAAGTGCAAGGACTAGTGGTAAGTCACTTTTTTCAGTGCCATTTTAGCCTTGAATGGACATTAAATGAATAGTTGTAAGTCAAGGTCTACCTGTACTGGAAACTGCCCTTAATTTTTAAAGGATTCTTAATAATGTCACTTGTAGATAATTGTTCTTTTATGAGTTCAATGGTATCACACATATTCCAGGGAACATTATTTCTCCAAGTGGAATAAAGGAGGCAAAAGGGAGATAAGAAACATAGCATTACTCTACCATTAAGAGAACGAGGAAAGGCTTGCAAGGGAGTAAGTAGTGAAGGGGAAACTCACAGGATGGAGGGTGCCCAGGATGTGAGGAATGGGGGGATGGATTGAGATCCAAGAGTCTATGAACAGCTGACCTGGGTTTGGATCAGCAAGGAGGAGACACAAGAGATTTCACCAAGCCGAACTCCACCCTTTCCTCAAAGTCACCTTTGGGAGTCCCCCTTGGCTGTAGTTTCTCAAGTCAAAACCAGTCTCTTTGGAAAAAAGCTACATCAGAATAATAGAGTTGGAAGGGACCTTGGAGATCTTCTAGTCCAACCTCCTGCTCAAGCAGGAGACCATATGCTACTCTGGACAAGTGGCTGTCCAATCTCTTCTTAAAAACCTTCAGCGATGAAGCACTCATAACTTCTGAAGGCAAGCTGTTCAACTGATAAATTGTTCTGTCAGGAAATTCCTCCTTATTTCTAGGTTGGTCCTCTCTGTGATTAGTTTCCATCAATGTCCTTTTCTTCCTCCTTAGGAATCCCACTGGGTCAGCAGCCAGCAAGGATAAATGGCCACTCTATAATCCCAAAGAGCAGAATTTCTTCCTTCTTAATACTGAGCCATTCCAAGAAAGGGTGAAAGAGCACTGTGATTTTTTAAAGAGCCTTTTTTCAAAGGCTGAAGAGACACGTAAGTTCAGCTATTAGTTCTGCCTTTGGAAGGGAGTAGTGGTTGATGAAAAAGATATTTTAAACAATCATTTATATATCAAATATAGAGATCACCCATTTCATTCATAGAGCAATCTCTAAAAATTGATTTTATTGCCACTCTTTGCTGAAACATATTCATTTGATTACAATTTTGTAATGCTAGTGATATATTTTGTAGAGCAAACATATTTCATGACGTTCCAAGAGTTGAGTCTCTAGTAATGTCCTCTAAGTAAGCCTTAGTTGCTCACATAAAGATCACAGCAACAACAAGAAGAACAAGAAGAACAACGAATCCCTAAACATCTGGATCACCTCTTGATCACCATCGTCATTGACAAAATCCCTCTCAGTCAATTGCAAAAGGCAGCTTTATTTGGAATAGCTTACATTCTGCAATGATAATTTTAATACCATCAAAAAATATCTGCCCATCCCACCTTTTTGGAAGGACAGAGTAGGTGGACAAAAAATGTCAAATCAAGTCTAAACATCTGGCTGACCATGTAACGAACAAAATTTTTTGATATATGTTTAATAAATATATCTATTTATTAACAAATTAATTAAATTTAATAAATGAAATGAAATATATATATTATGCCACGAATCAAGGAATCCTCAGAATCCTACTTCTAGATTCAGATTCTTTAGTGATAAGATGTACACCTTATCTTGATATTTCATTTTTCTTTATTCTGCAGAGAAGTCCGAAGGTGATTCTGTTTCAGTGGACTAGGAAGAAGATAGCAGGTAGGAATCCAGTGCTTGGTTGTAGTAATGGCCGGCAATTAGGATAAAGCTGGATGATTTCAGAAGGGGACTAGACTTCTTTCTAAGTAGTAATTTCACATCGGCATTTCAAAACATTTTTAAGTAGCACTTTTGTGGCTCAGCCTTGGTGTGTGAAATGGAAACTCTCCAAGCTGATGTCAATGGCCTTTGTGGAAGAGGAACCTGGAGAAACCTCTAGATCTCAGCATAAACAAATACAGATCTTGGTCATAGGGAAGGAAGGAATGAGCCACCAAGAGTAACTTACAGAGAAGATTATGCAGTGCTGAGAAAGAGTGCCGTGTAGCAGGGTGAGCTTCCATTACTTGTCCCAGCTTCCACCAACCTAGGAGTTCGAAAGCACTGTAAAAAATGCAAGTAGAAAAATAGGGACCACGTTTGGTGGGATGGTAACAGTGTTCCCTGCACCTTTGGCATTGAGTCATGCCAGCCACATGACCACGGAGATCAGTGGTGGGTTGCTCCCGATTCGCAGCAGTTAGCAAGAACCAGTAGTAAAAAATTTTAATAGTTCTGAGAACCGGTAATAAGATTGGCTGGCCACACCCCCAAACCGGTTCCTGGCCCGGTCACCACTTGCTTACCCCACCCACCATCATTGCCCGCATGCAGCCCTGGGACTCCACCCTTTGCCAGCCAGGACCACTGCCGCCAGCCGCTCCTGTGCCTGCCCAGCTGCCTGCCTGCCTCGCCACCACCAACCCAAAGTTGTGTTGCCTGGGATCCACGTGGGCTGCTGCAGGGAGAAGCCAGGTATGGCTGGGGGGACGCTGCCCGGAGCTGAGCTCGAGGCTGGCAGGAGGAGGAACATTGCCTCTTAGCCAGCTCGAATTGTCTGCTGCCGCAGCCTGCCACCATCCCTTCTCCCCTGCCAGATGCTCCTGTGTGAGAACGACTGCCGCCAAGGTGAGGGGGCAGTGGTGGCAAGGATGGGCTGTCTGAGGCTTCCTTGTCTCCCCACCCGAGCAGACTTCTGGCATAGCCCCAGGCCTCTGGAGGGAGGGAGGGAGGGAAGCCCTGGCCTGCTGCTCCTACCACCGCCACCCCCTTGCCTCCAGCAAGAGCAGTTCTCATGCTGCCACTTCTCCAGCAGCACCAGGAGCAACTGCCAGGACAGAGAGTGTGGGGCATGCTGTGGTTGCAGGCCATTCTCGCTGGGTAACAGACAGGCTGCTCCTGGAGCAGCCAGGAGAAGAAGCAGCTGCCAGCAGGAGGCAAGCTGCCCCAGGAGGACCGGAGGAGAGCGCAGCTTCTCACTCATGGAGATCTATCTGTGGGGAAGTGGGCGCGGTAAGAAATGTGCAAGCCAGGAAGCGGTTATGCTCCCTGGCTAGAGAGGGTTGCACGTTCACTCTAGCAAAGGTTTGTGCTCTGACCAGGGAGGCAAGAACAGCCTGCCACCACAGCCTGCCCCGCCCACTCTGCCCTGGCAGTTGCTCCTGATGCTGCCGGAGAAGCGACAGCATGAGAATCATTCTTGCTGGGGACAAGGGGGTGGCAGTGGCAGGAGCAGCAGGCCAGGACTTCCCTCCTTCTCTCCCTCCCTCCAGAGTCCTGGGGCTATCTTTAGCTTCACTCAGCCGGCATGGGAGGTATGGGGCCCAGCAGATCCCCAGGTGAGGGATGGAAGGAAGGAGGCCTGATTGGTTGACAAAAGTGTCCACGGAGGAGCCAAGGACGTGTCTATCCCTGACCCTGCTTAGCACCTCTCTTCTTCCTAAAACCAGGGACTGCTCCACTCTCGCAAGGCGCAGGGACTTCCCATCCCGCTCCCTCCATCGGGACTCATGAAGACGCACCAACCTTCTCTTTGAGGGGTTGTTAAGGGGAGGGAGAAGGGCGGCTGACAGAAAGAGCACCTTGGGGGGGGCATAGGATATGGGGGTTTACCTCAGCGCCTCCACACCCCTCGGCTTCAGTGGGCGCCGCTGCCGGCCCCAGACAAGCATCTCTGTCTTTGTGGCTGCGGAGTTTGGGAGGGGAGGCCGGCTCGAGTTTCCATTTGACACTCATCAGAGGCTGAGTGAGCCTCCTTTCAGTGCACAAACTTGGGGCACCAGATAAAAGCCAGGCTGGCGGATCTGGCGCTGCTTTGATGGAGCCAGGTAAGCCGAGGGGAGGAAAGAGAAGGAACTGATAGGCAGGTTAGAGTAGCTCACTTTCCCCTCAGCAGGGCTTCCCCATCAGAGCAGCAGGAGTAGGAATAGGAGGAAGTGGCGAGAGAGGCTTTGCTTGCTGCTCAGCCAGGACCCAGAGGCGGCGGCTGTAATAGGGCGCTGGGTACGCAGAGGGGGGAGAAAGAAGGGCTGGTGATTAAATGTCTTCTGAGTGTATCTATGGATTTCTTTTGCATTTTTTTCTGCAACCTCTTAAGGTTGTAGAAAAAAATGCTTTTAAAAGTTAAAAAAAAAGTTGGCTACGCCCACCCAATCACATTACCCCACACCCACAAAAAACACACCCACAAAATAAGCCATGCCCACAGAACCGGTAGTAAATTTAGAACCCACCCCTGACAGAGTTGTCTTCGGACAGCATTGGCTCTTCAGCTTTGAAACGGAGATGAGCATTGCCTCCTAGAGTCGGGAACGACTAGCACATATGTGTGAGGGGAACCTTTCCTTTTACCTTATGCATGCATATAAATCCCCCTCTATTTTGAAATGTATAAATATGAGTGAATCTGTCAGGTCTGCATCGTAATGGCTTCAACCTACTTTGCTTCAGTGGCATCTTGTGATAAAATGCAGCGAGGGGGAGAGAGAATGGGGATGCAGGGAAGGGGGATGACAGAAACCAGAGGTGTCAATCTGGAACAGGCCAGCTTATCCAACAACATGAGCATGAGAATGGAATGTGAAACTCTACCAAAGAGGTACCAAACTTTAACTCTGTTACCAAAACTCCTAATATTATTGGACTCTTAAAACTGGTCAAGATGGGAGGACCTGGGAGAAGGGGAAAAGGCAGGCTTTGCACAGGAATACTCAGATCCACTTTTCTTGCGCTGTAACCTCTTGACTTTAGTAAAAGTCTACCTTTTGCTACAAATGGATTCGGGGGTCTTTCTTTCCTGAACATCCAAGCTGGGACAAGCCTGACAGCATCCTTTTCTCGGCAAGAGTTCCTCCCACTATTTTCTTGAGAGAATTTCTCCAGTGCACACTATTAATAGTAAATACTGCAGCAAGCCTTGATTATGTGCTTTGGGTCCTGCATTTTGATTCCACAAACCCCTCCATGTTTAGTATAAGGGGAATATAGAGTACCTTAGGTGGACCTTTAAGATTAAGATTACGGCACCAGGCTAGACATCAGGAGACTGTGAGTTCTAATTCTACCTTACCCATGAAAGCCAAAAAGGTACGAATAGAACTCACAGTCTGGTAACATTTAGGATGGTGCCTTAATCTCAAAAACCCATCTAAGGTACTTTGTGTTCCCTTTATAATAAATAGGCAGATTTTAGGCTAATCACTCTCTCTCAGCCCAACTCACCTCAAAGATTGTTGTTGTTGGGAAAATAGGAGGAGGAAGGCATGTGGGGTATGTTCTCCACCTTGGGTTATTTGTAAAAATAATAAAGGTGAGATACATATAATAAACAAAAAGAAATAAAATTTTCTTATTCTACCTTACTACAGAGAAGAGCATCCTGGAATCTCTGCTTTGCCTCTGGCCTAGAACTGGCCTACTATGAAGGGCTGCCACTTAGATTGAACCTCTTTGAAAATGGCATCCATATCTCAAAGGCACCATTTGAAAACCTAGCTACCATTTTGATGGCTTCAGAATAATGGTTGTTTGTTTATTTCTCTCAGGAATCAATCAAGACTTCTCTTTAAAGCCTGGGCAAATGATGACAAGCTGCACCAGAGAACCTTCCAGAAACACCCATTGTCCTTTCAGGGACTGACTGGTGGGAACTTGGGAGACAAATAAGGAGACAACTAAAACCCACATCACTTTTGCTGTTAAAATAATAAATTTCTTGGAGTAATTTGTTATATCTTGATTTAAGACAGGCTTTTAATGAATCCAGCTCCCTCAAAAAGAACCTCTTAATAAATACTGTTTGAATTCTTAGGATAAAGATTCTTTTATTTTCACCATGAAGGGAAATACTAATAAGGATATGATAAATAATAGTAGAATATAATATATTGGAATACTAAAATAGTAGAAACTTATTCTTCTGTAAACATTTGTTTCCTGTAGCTCATATATGCTACATTATGCCTTTGTATTTGTATTTCCTGTAACTAGCTTCCTGTAACAAACATGCTGTATTAGGCCTCTGTAAAGTATCTGGAATTTGTGAAATATATGTTCCTGCCTTCAATCTGAATCCACATCAATCTTATTCCTGTTTTTCTCCTGCCATCCAATGTTTGGAATGATTTACCCAGCTTTGTACTTTTGACCAAAATTAAATGCTGATTCTTTCTCACAAGCCTCCGCTTAAGTTCTTCTTTTAGCTCACTGTTGGCTTAAGCTCATAGCCAGATCTTACAACAACAACGTAAGAACTTGATGCAATATGGAAAAACAAATAAAGGAAACAGAAATTCTGTCAAATTTTGCTATAACCTAATGACTCACATATCTTTTTAATAGAGCTGAGCTCCTTAAATCTAATAAATGGGCAGGTTTGATATTCTAGGTATTGCAATCAAAATTATTTTAATATATCCTGATATGGAGAAACCAGTTTAGGCAGGATGCTTAAATTAGGACGTGATCCATTTAATTAGAGATGTTTTCTCATGTGCTAAAAAACATCCATGTGTCCTGGTTTGGAAAGGTAGGGTTAGGGTTAGGGTTAGCAGAAATTCATAGCATTAAGAGTTGGGCTTTTCAAAGTTTTCTCCTTAGCAACTATCTACTGAAACCTCCTCTATTACCTTCCCATATCCCAAACTCCCAATGTTTCTCTTGAAAGTTTTCAGGGAAAACCCATCTCTACTCTGTGCTTTCAATCTGGATTCCATTGATGATACTGTCAAATACAATAAAAGACAGCTGTTGGAATGGCCCAAGGAGCAGGCTGAGCACACTGTTACAAGAGGACAGAAAAGACACACATAGCAATGTTTAAAAAGATAGAAATGACTACATGAATGATTTTCAGGCAGATTGAATAAGAAGGATAGGCCTAAAAAATAAAAATCTGCCTTTTAACAAAAGGAAAGAACAGCATACAAAGTTAAGGAGGAGACTAGACAATTGAATAAAGTAACAGCCAAAGGAAAAAACATGAATATATCAATTGAGTGAGAGAAGGAAGAAATGGATGATGAAGCACTAAATCAGGTTATAATTTATTCACAAGTGATAGTGCCATCCCCATTCAGAAACAAAATTTGATTAGAATATCTATTAGATGGTTGATACATCTCCCAATCATTTTATAGCAGTGGCAGAAGAATTCACTATCTACATAGGGAAATCCCTAAACTAAATTGCATGTGACTTTTTAAATTAAAAAATAGACTATATCATTCACAATAAATGCTTTCTTCTGAAGAAGAGTTACATTGCTTAGATTGTACCCTCAGGAAGGTTTATGCCTTAGACTAAAATGTGTTAACCTCCAAAGATTCCTTCTGATTTTTGCCTGCCATAGATTAACATAAGATGAAAAGCCCAAACAAAAGAGAGGCAAATACATTGCCTTATTTAGTTTTTATTTTTAAAACTTGGTTATTTTTACTGTCACCAGTGGGCTCCCATCTTCTAATGAAAAAGTCTTGCAGAGAAAAGTGCAGGAATTTTGAGGCAGTCGCTAGGGGTCAGCACAGGCGCTGCACACATACACAGAGAGAACATTATACAAGAATAAGCTTTCATGCCCTAACAAGTCTATCAGGTGGGCTTCTACCTCCAGCTTCTTTGCATTATTAAAGTCAATGTGATTGGCCAGCTAGTCAGGCCAGAGGAAAAGCCCCATCACACAGTCTGTGTTTTCAACAACGCCACAATTTTGTCCTTATGAGACTGACCTGGGAGGACTTCCCATGCCTCAACATTATTCTACCCCTCTGTGACTATCAGGTAAATGGTGGAAAGATTCCTGTGCCAATACTGGCACAAAATAACAAACTCCCTTGGTTTGTTAATTGTATTTCCTTTTTAAGTGTTTATTTTTCAATTAATTAATTATAATTATGAAAATATCAGCCATTATTCTTTATATACAGTGTAACATCTTTTGCATGTCATTCTTATAGGCTGTCATTTTCAAATCCACTTTGTCTGGTGGATTTTGTCTGTCTTGTCTGGTGAAACTTGTTCTTCTTTCATAACATCTTTTAAACACTAACTATAGTGTCAGACACTCTTAAAAGTAACTGAATATTACTGATCTCCGCTCCTCCTTGCCCGCTTTCTTCGCTTGCCAGCCTGCACCACTCAATTTTTGGTAAATTGCTCTGTCCAGGAACCCCTCCCACCCATGTTCTGACAGTGAGAGCAATCAACCAATGGAACAGAAGTTGCCTTCAGAAGTTGTGGGAGCATCATCACTGGAGGCTTTCAAGAAGAGACTGGACTGCCATCGGTCAGAAATGGTCTAGGGCAGTGATGGCTAACCTTTTTGCCGTCGCGTGCCAAAAGTGGGGGAGTGGGAGGGGGTCATGTGCGTGTGTGCCCATACCCATAATTCAATGCTCCCTGCCCCACCCTCCACGCATGTGCATACTGTTGTATACTGAGCATGATCCAGAGAAGCGCCCCCTATTGTACTAGCCCGTGATTGGTTGAACATATGAGCAGTTACGTGATTGGTTACTTATGTTTTGACAATACTATATAAGAAATGTCAGAGCCAGTTCTCTGTTCTGTTCCATACATGTATTACCACAGTTTCGTTGTTAGTTCATTAAAGAAGTTACCTCAGCAAGGAGAACCCAGTTCACGAGCGTTTTTGATTTGAAGACAGTATTTATTATTGGCGACGAAGGTGGGATAAGAAAAAACGTGATTTGAAGGTACAGCTTAGTGAAAGCAGTATTATCATGGCTGCCTCACACAATTTCCCTCCTTTTAACCAAGACAAAGAATCGTGGGATGCCTATGTGGCACGATTCGAGTGTTTCCTAATAGCCAATGATTATACTAATTTGTCACCAGAGTGTAAAAGAGCTTATTTTTTGAGTTTCTGCGGAACAGAAATGTTCGAAACAGCCATGACATTGATGGCTCCGCAATCAATTCATTCTGGGACATGGGAGGACTTTATGGGCAAGCTCAAACGGCATTATGCGCCGGCACCTTCCAGAATAGCTCAGCGGCAGCATTTCTATCACCGCGACCAGGCTCCGGGAGAGTCAATAAATCAATATGTCGCGGCATTACGTAAAGCTGCCCGGCATTGTGAGTTCGTGAATTTGGACGATTATTTACTTGACCGCCTTGTTAGTGGTGTGAGAGACCAGAATTTGAAACAAAGATTAATTGCTAAGCAGGAGTTGACATTCCAAGCGGCGCTGGACGAGGCGTGTGCAGCAGAGCTAGCCGCTTTATCTATTGCGGAGCTACCCCATGGCCGGAGCCCGCCAAAAGTGGGGAAAGAGGACAGCAGCACAAACGAGATACAGACTGAGGCACTGTCAGAGTCAGAGGAGGAGGGGCTAGATGTTTGCCGTATTAGAGAAGCGAGACACAAGGCTACGGGGCAGAGAAACATGTCTGGCTCACCTCTTGAATGTTTTAGCTGTGGAGGTGGCCACTTACGGGCCTCCTGTAGGTTTAAAGAGGCTACATGCAGGCGTTGTGGCCGCCGGGGGCATATCGCTAGGGTATGCCGGGCGGCACAGCCGCAGTTGGGTCAGCGATTCCCAGCTGAGGCGAGCAAGCAGCGCCGGTCAGGCCCATCAAGGGAGCGTGCGCATGCGCAGAGAGGGTTTTCAGATGTCAACCTGGTGACTCCGTCCAGGGATTCAGACGGCAAGAAAATAACTTTGACAGTTCAAATTGAAGGGCGCCCCTGTCAAATGGAGGTGGATACTGGCTCCGCTACTTCCATTGTGTCTTGGAGCACTATTAAGCGACTGGTGCCAAGCATATCCAAACGCAAATTGGACCGCTGTTCCCTGTTGTTAAAAGACTATCAAGGTGCCATCATACCAGTTGTGGGGATCGGGACATTCCGAGTTAAATTTAGGGATTTTGCTGGACGTTTATCTTTAGTGATAGTGGATGGCCCTCTCCCAAGCCTCCTTGGCCTTAATTGGTTCGCTGCTCTTGGTCTTACGATTCAAGGCATCCATGCCGTCCATTCCGTTGAATTAGATATGCTAACTAAAGAATTCCCTACAGTTTTCACTGACAAACTAGGAAAATACATGGGAACTCCTGTTTCCTTCAGTCTTGACCCAAAGGTACCACCACGGCGCCTCAAACCGCGCAGAGTGCCTTTCGCACTACAGCCACGGGTAGATGCAGAGCTGGACAAGCTCATCCAGCAGGGCATTTTAGAGCCTGTAGATTATGCTAGATGGGAGACCCCCATAGTAATCGCAATGAAAGCCAACGGCTCCATCCGTATTTGCGCTGACTACCGCGCAACAATCAATCACGCCCTGCAGGACCATGCCTATCCTGTTCCGGTCGTCCAACACCTTTTGCACTCTTTGGGGCAAGGATCCATTTTCGCTAAGTTGGACTTATCCCAAGCGTACCAACAGCTGCCAGTTGACGACTTGACGGCCGAAGCGCAGACCATTGTTACGCATCGAGGGGCTTTCCGGTGCCGCCGCCTACAATTTGGGGTTTCTGTAGCCCCAGGAATCTTCCAAAGCTTAATGGAGCGGCTGCTCCACAGCATTCCCGGCGTCGCACCATACTTCGATGACGTTCTAGTCTCAGCAAACTCTGTGCCCCAACTGCTAACCAGATTACGCCGAGTGCTAACGGAATTCCGCCGTGTGGGCCTCACCGTTAAGAAGGACAAGTGCCTTATAGCTGTTCCAGAAGTAGAGTTCCTCGGTTTCCTGATCGACGCCCGAGGAATACATCCGACCCAAGCCAAAACCAAAGCTATAATAGACGCACCACCTCCAACGTCTAAGGCTGAACTGCAGGCTTTCTTGGGCCTACTTAACTTCTATTCTGTCTTTCTACCGCATAAAGCTTCCATCGCAGAACCCCTCCATCGGCTGTTGGATCGTGGAGCGACTTGGACCTGGGACGCTAAGGCTTCTTCAGCGTTCACCGCTGTCAAACGTTTGCTTGTATCTAACTCTGTGCTTGTACAGTATTCTGAGACCCTTCCTCTGGTATTAGCTTGTGACGCCTCACCATACGGTGTTGGTGCTGTTTTAAGTCATACCCTCCCTAATGGCAAAGATGCTCCTATTGCTTTCTTCTCCCGTACCCTAGCGCCAGCAGAGAGAAATTACTCTCAGCTGGACAAGGAGGCATTGGCTTTAGTTTCAGGGGTTAAGAAGTTTCACCACTATATTTATGGTCGTCATTTTACTTTAGTGACAGACCACAAACCCCTTTTGGGCATTTTGTCAGGAGACCGCCAAACTCCACAAATCCTGTCCCCCAGACTGACTCGATGGTCTGTCTTTCTGTCTGCCTATCACTACTCCCTGATTTATGTCCCTGGCAAACACTTAGCGCATGCTGACGCTTTAAGCCGCTGTCCACTCAAAACTTTCCTGTATGACCCAGCACCTGCCTCCTCTGTTCTTCTAATTGAGGATTCCCCTTTTCCGGTGACAGCCGCGGACATTGCCAAGGCATCCAGCCGCGACTCAGAACTTTCCCCGGTCATTAATTGGGTCCTCCGAGGGTGGCCAAACGAGGGGGTCAGCCCAAACTGGCAACCTTATGCTCTCCGGAAATCAGAATTAGCAGTGCAAGATGGGTGTTTGTTGTGGGGGCATCGGGTTGTGATCCCCTCCCCATTAAGGGACTCTATCCTGTCTACCTTGCATGCGGGTCATCCGGGCATAGTCCGGATGAAGGCCCTGGCCCATGCATACCTATGGTGGCCGAAATTGGATGAATGCATAACGACGTGGGTCTCCACCTGCTCCCAGTGTCAGGAGTCTAGGCCTCTACCCCCTCGAGAGATGCCTCGGGAGTGGGAGGAACCGCGGGGACCGTGGTCTCGCTTACATATAGATTTTGCGGGACCGGTCCAGGGCCAAATGTTCTTTATTCTAGTTGACGCATTCTCCAAATGGGTTGAAGTTATTCCCATGAATTCAACCACTACAGATGCCATCATTAGGACTCTACGCAGGTTATTTGCCACCCACGGTTTGCCTGATGAAATCGTGTCGGACAATGGGCCACAACTTACGGCTTCTGCATTTGAATTATTCTTGGCTGGTTTGGGAATCCAACACTGTCTTATCGCCCCTTACCATCCGGCCAGCAATGGTTTGGTCGAGAGGGCCGTAAGATCGGCTAAGGAAGCACTGAGACGCATGGGCCCTGGGGGGTGGGCCGCAAGGGTTGCGGAATATTTACTAGTCCAACACTCTACCCCTTGCCCTCTGACCAACCGTAGCCCAGCCGAGCTCCTTATGGGCCGCCGACTGAGGACGGTGCTTGACCGATTGCACCCCTCTTATGCCCCTCGAAAACCACTAGCTTCTTCTAGTTCTCACCGAGGGTTTAGGGAAGGTGAGCTGGTCTATGCCCGTAACTATGCAGGCCAACCTCTCTGGTGGCCAGGAAAGATACTCACAACTACGGGACCCTGCTCATATAAAGTAGACATGGGGCAAGGAATAGTTTGGAGACGGCACCTAGATCAGTTAAGAATGAGATGGGTGCCAGACACCAACATGCCGGGTTTAGACAGGGAACCAGAGAGAAATGTACCACTAAGACAGGCAAGAAACGACAGACTCAATACTCCAGAACCCCCAAACCAAGTAAGGCCTGGGGTACAGGCAAATCCTCACTCACTGGGCTCAGACAGCGAAGGTGTGGTCACGGCCCAAAGAAACTCAGGGAGACCCTCAACCGCACCCCTAACCAGCAGTCCCAAGGAGGGAGTGCACTTACCGGCACCTGTAGAGCGTTGTCCAGGTCTAGGAGAAGGAGGAGCGGACATCAACGAAGCAGGGCGATCACAACCGGAGGGCCCTCGCAGATCGACCCGACTCCGATGCCGCCCAGCATACCTTAAGGATTACGCATGCGCATTCCAGGGATAAAGGGGTGTTGTATACTGAGCATGATCCAGAGAAGCGCCCCCTATTGTACTAGCCCGTGATTGGTTGAACATATGAGCAGTTACGTGATTGGTTACTTATGTTTTGACAATACTATATAAGAAATGTCAGAGCCAGTTCTCTGTTCTGTTCCATACATGTATTACCACAGTTTCGTTGTTAGTTCATTAAAGAAGTTACCTCAGCAAGGAGAACCCAGTTCACGAGCGTTTTTGATTTGAAGACAGTATTTATTACATACGACACCCCCTCTCTGCACTGCCCCCACTTTTGGCAGGCGATGGCACTGTAGGCCCATTTTTTTGCCTTCCCCAGGCTCCAAGAAAGCCTCTGGAGGCTGGAAACGGCCCATTTGCCAACTTCCAGTGGGACCAGAAGTCTTGTTTTTCACCCTCCCTGGCTCCAGAAGCTTTCTAGGAGCCTGGGGAGGGTGAAAACAAGCTTCCCCCTCCTGAGGCCCTTTGAAGGCTGGAAACAGCCCGTTTTCTGACTTCCGGTGGGCCTGGAAGGCCCGAAAATCAGATGCGTGCACCGGAGCTGAGCTAGAGCAACGCTCGTGTGTCCATGATATGGCTCCGGGTGCCACCTGTGGCACACGTGCCATAGGTTCGCCATCACGGGTATAGGTCTCCTGCTTGGGTTTGGACTAGATGACCTACAAGGTCCTTTTGTTAATCTGTTAAAATAAAGAAAGGTGAGGAATGAGCCCAGCAGTAGACCCAGAGTTGGAAGGGACTGTGGCGGTCTTAGTCCAACCTCCTGCTCAGGCAGGAAACTCTATACCATTTCAGACAATTTGTATTTGTATGTTACAAATTTCATCCATTCAGCAATGGATGAAAACGAACTGTACAACGTTGGGTGAAAACAGATCCCTTCCATTACCTGTAGTCCTCAATTTACAACCACAATCGAGTCCAAACTACATCATTGTTTTTGTTTTGTTTTGTTTTTTTGCAGTAGCTTAACAGGATGAAAAGGCAACAGTTTGACTACTTTTTTAAAAAGAAAACAGGATTGGAAGCTCCAAAAGAGTCACAACAACCCCAACCATTCCAACTTGGAGAAAGCAGCCAGCAAGTACTTCTGAGAACTCGGACATTGCAAATAATCTCCCTGATTGCTGGACATTGCAGCAGTACACCAATTTTAGGGAGAAATACGATAGACTGGAAGTTAGAAAAAAAATAGGTTGCAAGTATTACAAAAAATTTGACATTAGAGCATCAGAAAAAAGCATTCACATAACTAAGGAGTGGAAGCATTTCAAAATGGATGCTGCTGGGAAAAGTAAAGAGGTGCAACAGGCCTCTCTTAGGGAAAAGATGAAAGACCACTTCTCATCCAAAGCTCACACCTTCTGCACAGAGAAGTTGAAGCAGTGTGAGCAGGATGCAATTAGTAAAGGACTGGACAAGATGACAGAGTAATATTTAGGTAATACTTGTCGAATATTCAACATAGTTTACAACCTGGCTCAAAGATCAAAACCATTTTCTGATATAGAAGGTGCAATAGAATCACCAATTAAAAATGGAGTAGATCTGGGAATAGGATCGCATTCGCATAAAACTGCAGTGAAAATAGTTGTTTTCATTGCAAAAGACATTAAAAAGAATTATTTACTAAAATTATTGAAAAAAAATCTGAAAAACTGTTTAATTATTGACGAAGCTTCAACGATATCTTGCAAACCAGTTCTTATACTTTACTTAAAAGTTGAGGATTCAGTTAACTCCACCAACTATTTTCTTTGAGCTAGTTGAATTGGAAAAACAAGATGCAAAGACAATGTGTTCTTCAGTTATGGAAAATTTTTAAAATGTTGGGTTTACTAAGTACTACCGACAAAAAAAATTAATAGCATTTTGCTCTGATGGTGCCAGCATTATGCTTGGGAGAAAATCTGGAGTGAGCATTAGAATAGCAAAAGAGTTTCCAAACATTATAATATGGCACTGCTTAAACCATTGTCTCCAACTTGTTTTAGATGACTCCATAAAGGAAATAATGCAAATAAATCATTTAAAAATATTTATTGGTAAGATATATGCTATTTTTCATCAATCCAATAAGAACCAAATTGAACTTAAATATCTGAAGAACTTGAAATTGACATCATAAAGATTGGTAAAGTTTTTGGACCAAGATGATCCAAAAACTGCCTGTAGTTTAAGGTCAACCCTAGCTGTGTGGCATGCTTATCCAGTGTTACATCACTATTTTCATTCAAATGAAAAATACTCAGGTATGGCTGCCCGTCTTGAAAATATACATTTTACGACTGATTTGACATTGATGATCAATATTCTAGAAGAAATTTCTCTTCTTTCCAATGCACCGCAAGCAAGAAATACAGATATCATAAAGGCTGAAAAATTGGCGATAAGATAAATTAAAGCATTTGAAATGCTTAGAAAGGAAAAGGGTGCATATGAACAAAAAGTTGATGGATTAATTACTTCAGAAACCTTCAAAAATATAAAATCTGTAGAAAATCATCGATTTGTTAGCCTTCCTCGGGAAAGACTTTTAGAGAGCATCAGAACAAATTTAAAGAAAAGACTATTGGATTATGAACATTTAAAAACAGGTAGCCAATTTCAAGACACAAATAAATTATAATTTCTAAATGTTTTGCAGCCAGATCACTGGAATATTGAAGAAGTAGTAGTTCCATGGAAAGCAGTTGAAAAAGAATTGGATGCATTTAGTGGCATTTTTAATTCCAAAATTAATATCAACGATTTTAGAGATTTTATAGAAAATGTTTGGAAAGATTACGAGAAATATGCAATTCCTGACAAAACTAAGGCTATTGGCAGAACAACTGCTGTAAATTCAGCAGAAGCGGAAAGGGTTTTTCACAAATGAACATCATATCTTCAGAGAGCAGAAGTCGCCTAACCATTTCTAATATAACCAATCATCATTAATGATCATTAATTTAACTGGCCTACCCCTACAGAAATGGGACCCTATTCCTGTAGTTAAGAAGTGGTTGAGAGCAAATCACAGTGCTGATGATGCTCGCACAAAAGCGAAAAAAGAGGCAATTGAGGACACCAATAAAACTGTGATTTGGCAATACCTTAAATAAGTTTTATTGTTTTTTGTTAAGTATTTAATAGTTTTTCATTAATATTTTAAAATTCTTGTAACAATCTAGTTTTATGTACCATTTTTATAATAAACTAATAATAAACTATCTTTTGATATAATTTTTTTATACATAAAAATGTCCTTAGGGCAAAGAAGTGATGTCGAGTTGGTCACATGACCACCTAGCCACGCCCATCCAGTCACATGACCACCCAGCCACGCCAACCTGGTCACATGACCACCTAGCCATACCCACCAAGCCATGCCCACAGAATCAGTTGTTAAAAAATTTGAATCCCACCACTGATGAGTGGCACTTCTCCTTGTAGCACTGAGGTGCTTGGCTTTTGAAATCCAGCGCTGCTTCTCCAGCTGCTGAGCTTGAGCACTCTTGAAATCCAAGAGTGCTGGATTTCAAAAGCCAAGGATATCAGTGCTACAAGGAGAAGCAGGAAAGACCCCGAAGCTGTGCTGCCTGGGATCCACGTGGGCTGCTGCAGCGGGTGGGCAGGCATGGCTGGCTGGCTGGATGCTGCCTGGAACATGAGGTTGGCATGAGGAGGAGGAGGAGGAGGAGGAGGAGGAGGAGGAGGAGGAGGAGGAGGAGCCCGTGTCCCTTGCCTGCCTGCCTCCATGCCACCAGCTTTTAACAATGCTGCTGCTGCCGCCAGGAAAGACCCTGAAGCTGTGCTGCCCAGGATCCATGTGGGCTGCTGCAGGGGGAGGGCAGGCATGGCTGGCTGGCTGGACGCTGTCCGGAATGCAAGAAGACACACAATCTCAGAGACCACCAAGGATCCCTCACAAATAAGTATTTATTTGGCACAATCCTCAATTCAGGAGAAAGATTGAAACATGATTTATGCCTCCAGTTCTTTTTCCTTAAACTTTTTTAAAAGTTATTTTTGAAACAAAGCTAATTATTACTGTTCAGGAAATTGTTGATCTAGAAGAGATCTTCACATTTGGTGTGGCGATAGAGCAGGAATGTCAAACACAAGGTCCATGGGACAGATCCGGCCCACGATGTGGTCAGATCCAGCCCATGGGGCCGTCCTGGAAAATGTAAGGGCCCAGCCCAAGTCACTTCAGCCCAGTCTATCCAATGCAAAACATCAAGCCTGTGTGGCTTCGGCCCAGTCTACCCAATGCAAAGAAGAAACATGCCAGCAGTTTGGGAGGTGGCATCAAGCTGGCCACGCCTACCCAGTCGGCCATGCCCACTTGGCTCCCTGAGGTCAACCATTCAATGAAATTGAATTTGACACTCCTGTGATAGAGGGAAAAGAAGGACAAAAGAAATTGGAGACAAAAGAAATAGAAATGGGGCGGAGAAAGAGAAAACAGAAAGAGTGGAGGAGAGCTGAAGACAGATGGTCTGAAGCTCTTCCAGCATGATGACCCCATTGTTCCACTATATCATGGGTGAAGGAGAAGCTGTCCATTCCACTTATAGATCAAGAACCATGGGTGAATCTTCTCTCCATTATAATTTTCTTTTGGAAAAGCAAAGATTTTGGCATTCGTGTCACCATCAAAAAATGCTAAGAGTCCTTGTGGATAGTCCAGAGAAACTCGGATCCTTTTCAGAGGATGGCACAATGTCAAATTCGTCCTGGGATGGGTGATCGCCTCATACCGTCCCTCAATTCGCTGAATTCCCCAGTAGCCTCCACGAGAATCGAAAAGAATCGGCCCGTTTCTGTTTGAACTTTCCCTAACAATTCCCACCCCCCACCACTCCCCTCCCTCCACCACCTCCACCTCCCAGCACAACTTCCCAGAATTGAAGCCCTGGTGACTTATGACACTGGCCATAACGTCGTATCTCAGAGGACTGCTGGGCACATGCTGTTTCATGTCTTTCCATCTCACACTTTTCAAATCAGAAGATACGTAGAGCTGGGGATGAGCTGTGTTTGGATCCAGAGTCAGATTTGCTATGTGGAAGAAAGAAAAATTGTGGGGGAGAAGGAATTACCATCTTTCTCATGCCGTCTGGTTTATTTAATTAATAACAAATATTGTAACTGATGGCCAAGTTATGCTGAAATTATATATTCTAAAAGTCCAAGAGGTTTACTCACAATCTGATAGCTCTATCTGTCTCAGAAAAAAAAAAAGAAAAAAGAAAACCCTTATTCCAGTAAGGGAAAGGGTGTGGATCCATGAAGAAAAGAAATCGGTTTCTTTAATCCCTGCTGGATAATCCTGAAGAAAAGCAAGCTGGTTTAGGGGGGAAAAAATCCTAGCTCATTATTAGATGAAGGTTTTCTAACTGAAAGCCCTGGGAGCAAGGTAAATTTAGCGAACAAATTATAGACAATTACATCAATTAATTTCAAATGATGGTTGTTGGGGTTTTTTTGCTCCATAAAGTAACATTTATTTTATTTTCTGCTCCCAAGCAATACACCTTTTAAAGCAGTGAAGGCTTTTTTTTTTTGCATGTTATGTAGTCACATAATTTACATAATTGATTTATATACATTATCACTTGTATATATTATCTAAAAATCATGTCCATTCTGCAAAATCTGCAGTGTGTGTCTGTCTGTCTGTCTGTCTGTCTGTCTGTCTCTTTGTGCATATATATTTGTATGTGTGTGTGAATATATATATATATATAGACAGACAGACAGATATATGTTTTCTGAGGTTTTCGCAGGTGTTTGTATGTAGGTTATTCGGGTCTTCTCCCGCATAAAATTGGAAGTATCTTGGCGACGTTTCAACGAAGTCTCATTCGTCATCTTCAGGCTGGTGTTCTCGGATTCGTGCTTCCAGGAGCAATGTGAGATCGCAGCTGTCTCTTCCTTTTAACTGCTAGTTGGGGTGTGAGCTGTCTTGGGTGGGAGCTTGGCTGTGTTCTGATTGGGTGGAGGTGTGTTCTGATTGGTTAGGGGCTTGGCTGTGCTCTGATTGGATGGGGGGGTTGGTTGTGCTCTGATTGGCTGGGGGTGTGCTCTGTTTGGGTGGGGGCTTGGTTGTGCTCGGCTTAGTCTGAGTTGCAGGGGGATTTGAGCTGGTGAGCTGCGTTGTTGTTGTTTGGCTTCGTGTTTGTGGCCGTGAGAACTCTTCATGCTGGGTGTCAGTCTGCTTCATGTATGGATTGGAGGGGTTTAAAGTGGCTAATGATGCAGCTGCGGTCTGGCTTCTGGTCCTTGGTCATGCCTCATTATCAGTGTGGGTTTGAGTCTGCTTTCTGCATGGATGTGTGGTGGTGACATCCTGGGTGGCTCTTGTGAGTGTGGGTCTGGTGTCATTCATCGTGTTAGGGACTCGTTTGTCAATAAGAGCGGGTTTCCAAATGGCTGGTAGGCCGGAGGTATCGTCTCGTTTGTTCATGCTGTGTGGGCGTTTTTCTATCTCAATGGCTTCTCTGATTATTCTGTTATTAAAGTGTTCAGTTTTGGCGATAGTTCTGGTCTTTTTAAAGTCAATTTCATGTCCTGTGGCTTTAAAGTGTTGGACCAGGGAGGAAGTTGGTTCCTCTTTTTTGACTGAGTTTTTGTGTTCATCAATGCGTGCACTTATTCTTCTGTTGGTTTGGCCGATGTATGTGGTGGGGCAGGTGGTGCATGGGATTTCATATACTCCTTAATTTTCTAACTCAATTTTGTCTTTGGGGTTCCTTAGGATGGTGGATATTTTTCGGTTTGTGCAGAATGCTGTCTTGATATTATGTTTGTGGAGGATTTTGCTTATTCTGTCTGTGGTGCCTTTTATGTATGGGAGGAGGGCTTTGCCGTTTTCTTGTTCTCTGTCTTGAATTTTAGTGGGGGTTTCTTTTTGGATTAGGTTGGTAATCTTATTTCTTTGGAATCCATTGGATGTTAGTACGTTAGTGAGAGTGTGTAGTTCGGTTTTTAGGTGTTGGTCGTCAGCTAAGCATTTTGTTCTGTAGATGAGTGTCTTGGCTACAGAGTTGATCTGGGCTGGGTGGTGGTGTGAGAGTGCATGCAGATAGCGGTTTGTGTGTGTTTTCTTCTGGTAGATAGTGTGTCCTAGGGAGCCATTGGATTTCCTGTAGACTAAGACATCCAGGAAGGATCATCTCACATTGCTCCTGGAAGCACGAAGCCGAGAACACCAGCCTGAAGATGACGAATGAGACTTTGTCGAAACATCACCAAGATACTTCCAATTTTACGCAGGAGAAGACCCGAATAACCAAAGACCTACACACACACACACACACACACACACACACACACACACACATATTATTCTTACTTTTCATAGGTTTTATGTGTGTTTTTCTTTTAGCCAGGTTTTTCCTACGTAACCAAGATTTTCCTGCAGCCCTAGTTGAGTGAAATCACATTCACTACTTTCTGGGCTTTTTTTTCCTTCTGGCAGCCAGCAGGCCTTATGCTGCCCATTGGGAGACTTATATAGATCTATTTCTGGCTCGTTAGCCATCATCAGTAAGCCACACCCACATCTCATGTATCCTCCCTGTAAAGGTACAATATCTATTTTCTTACTTTTCGTAGATTTTATGTGTGTTTTTCTTTTAGCCAGGTTTTTCCTACGTAACCAAGATTTTTCTGCAGCCCTAGTTGAGTGAAATCACATTCACTACTATATAAGTCTCCCAATGGGCAGCATAAGGCCTGCTGGCTGCCAGAAGGGGGAAAAAAGGCAAGAAAGTAGTGAAGGTCTTCTTTCCTTGCATTGCAGTCTTGACTGTCATTTCAATATTGTTCCCACTCTCCCTTTCTTGATTTGCTCAGATTAATAAATATTAAATCAGTATAAAGATATGCCATGTAAACTTTATGTTTAGCACTCTTTTTCACCTCTCCCCTTAGTTGTATTTATTAAAATAAACTTCTGTGTGTCTGCATTACAGATCCAGAATCTCCTTGGGCCTTGCCAGCCTTCTTCCCAGAAGGAAAAAACTGAGCCCTTGATTAAAATGCTCTGCCCTTCTAAGGATGACTAAACCTCTGCTCTACCTGAATTCCAATAATGGGGAAATTCCCCCATTCCGTAAGCATGTAGTAGAAGTACGGTAGTTCTTAACTTATAGCCATTCATTTAGTGACCATTTGAAGTTACAACAGCACTGAAAAAGTGATATAACCATTTTCACACTTAAGACTAGTGCAACATCCCCACGGTCATGTGAGCAAAATTAGGATGCTTGACAACTGGTTCATATTTATGACGGTTGCAGTGCCCTGAGGTAAATCACCTTTTTGTGATTTTCTGACTAGCAAAGTCAATGGGGAAGCCAGATTCACTTAATAACCATGTTACTGGAATGGAATGGAATGGAATGGAATGGAATGGAATGGAATGGAATAGAGCTGGAATAGACCTTGGAGGTCTTCCAGTCCAGTCTCCTGCTCAAGCTCAACTCGGAGTTGGGGTTTTCTGGAACGCTGACATCTATACTATTTCAGACAAGCGACTGTCCAGTCTCTTCTTAAAAACTCCAGTGATGAAGCACCCACAACCTCTGAAGGCAAAGCTGTTCCACTGGTTAATTGTCCTCCCTGTTAGGAAATTTCTCCTTAATTCTAGGTTGCTTCTCTCTTTGATTAGTTTCCAACCATGGTTTCTTGTCCTGCCCTCTGGTGCTTTGGAGAATAATTTGACCCACCTCTTCAATCAGCCCCGTTACCTTGCGTGGGGTAATTGCCCTCATTTTGAGTTGGATCGTGACGTTCTCCTTGTGTATACTTTGATCAATAAAACTGGAATACATCTTCTAATTAAACTCATATTTATTGTAAGAAAATAAAGACATCTCACTATCTAAATTAGATTACATGTTGGCAAAGAATCCCCAGCCTGACCTTAGCTGGCTGGAGAACAAAGGAAAGTTTTTTAGAAGAAGAGCAAAGGAATGCAGGCATACGTAGTGGATTACTGATAAGAAACTTGGCAAGCTACGGAAAGTCTGACGGTTCAGAAATAGTAGCTCTGCTGGTAAATATAAAAACGCAGTGACACTAACTTAACAACTGCAGTGATTCTCTTAACAATCGTGGCAAGGAAGGTCGTAGAATGGGGCAAAACTTGTTTAACAACTCCTCTTGCTCAGCAACAGAAATTTTGAGCTCAATTGAGGTTGTAAATCCTGCTAAGATTCATTTACTTTTACTTTTCCAAAATCTCATCATCCAGGAAGTGAGTTTGTTATAGGTGGTCCTTGACTTACGACCACAATGGAGCCCAAAATTTTCTATTGCTAAGTGAGACATTTGTTAGGTGAATTTTGCCCCTTTTTACGACCTTTCTTGCCAGAGTTGTTAAATGAAACGTTACCATTGTTAAGTTAGTTGTATGGTTGTTGAGTGAATTTGGCTTCCCCGTTGACTTTGCTGGTCAGAAGGTCACAAAAAGGAGTCATATGGCCCGGGACATTGCAACCATCATAAATATGAGGCAGTTGCCAAGCATCTGAATCATGTGACCATGGGGATGCTGTGACGGTTGTAAGTGTGAAAAAACAGTCGTAAATTGCTTTTTTTTCAGTGCCATTGTAACTCTGCATGGTCACTAAATGAATTAATACAGGCAGTCCTAAGTTGAGGACTGCCTATATTAATAAAGTTGAGATATGGGATATAATTGAAATACATCTGTACCTGAATTTATTTCATCTGGAAGCACACCACTGCTAGGTAGCATCTTTCTTATTAATATTGGGAGAAAGCATTTCACTTTCTGCTGGATTGTGGCCAAAGAGAGAAAAATTGTGAGCAATTTATTTGTCCTACTTCAGACAGGAAAAACCAGGCAGGAAAATACTGTCTGAGGCCCGGAGGGGTGAAACCTGGTTTCTTTGTGCTTAATTCATGTGGTAATTGGATGCCTGTTTGTCTAACAATGCTCATTACCAGAGCAGGGTATAGTTACTACCGACAGAAGTGACCTGTTAATATACAGGTAGTCCTCGACTTATGACCACAATGATGTTCTGACCCAGCCTTCACGAGCAATGAGAAATCACCTACTCATCAGTAAAACAACCCTCTTTTTAAAACAGGGCAGGAATAGGCTTTAGTCACGTGGATAGAAAAAACCAAAAATTCGATTGATCCCGGACCTCCGCGCTTTCTGAAAGGCCCTGAAGACTCACTTAGTTCAACAAGCCGGCCTAGTTTAATTGGTTTTAATGAGGTTTTTAAATTCTTGATTTTATTGATTTTGGGTTTTAAATTGGGTATTTTTAGATTTGTAGATTTGAGATTTTAAATTGAAACGCCGATGATTTAATTTATTTTAGTTTTTTTAATTTTTGTATTATATGTGTTTTAATTTGGCTGTTCACCGCCCTGAGTCCCCTCCGGGGAGAAGAGCGGTATATAAGTTGAAATAATAAATAAATAAATAAATAAATAAATAAATTAGTCACAAATGAGTCTTTTCCCTTTCTGAAACAGGGCACGAACAGTCTCTGTTCGCATGAGAACTCAAGATAAAAAGTCCTTCCGTGATTAAGCCAAACAGAAACAGTTCCTGTTCACATGGGCTGAGGCAAATTCTCTATCTATTATTTCCCAGCAGGAAGACTCTGTATTTGGCACCTCAAATACAGAGCAATTAGTCCCGACAAATCTGGTTCTGGCAAAGGAATCCGACTTGATTGATGTACACTAAAAAATGAACGGTTGTCTGCGACAATAGGCCACTCCCAAACTCCTAATATTTATTTCCCAGCCAGGGAGGGGTTGGCTAGTGTCTACAACTTCTTTTCCCTGAGAGCTGGCTTATTGCCCTCTGTTGCTCTCCTCTCCTCTCCTCTCCTCTCCTCTCCTCTCCTCGCATACATGTATTTGGGATGGGCCCCATCTGTTCCTCCGCCTCACTCAGCTCACGCCCGAAGACAGCTGCCTCTTCACCTGGGGGTAGACGGAAAGCACTGCCTCTGCCTCTGATTCTGCTTCCTCATCAGAGCCTTCCAAAGGCTCCGAAGCTGGCCCAGGCTCTCCCTCTCCCTCCTCCTTGTCTGACCGCTGCTAGCTCTGCTGGCAGCCGATGGGCCACAACAAATGGAGCCCAAAATATATGTTGCTAAGTGAAACATTTGTTACATGAGTTTACCCCATTTTACAACTTTTCTTGCCACAGTTGTTAAGTGAATCATTGCATTTGTTAAGTTAGCTGCATGGTTGTTAAATGAATCTGGGTTTCCCATTGACTTTAACCTGGTCAGAAGGTTGCAAAAAACTGATCACTTGACCCTAGGACACTGCAATCATCATAAATATGAGCCACTTGCCAAGCATCTGAATTTTGATCACACGATCGTGGGGATGCTGCAGCAGTCAAAAGTGTGAACAACGGTCATAAGTCACTTTTTTCAGTGCTGTTGTAACTTTGAATGGTCACTAAATGAACTGTTGTAAATCAAGGACTAACTGTATGTGAGCTTTTATGCTGCATATCTTTGAAAGGGGAGATGAAAAGAGTCCCATTTTACTTTATGCTGGAAAAGGAAGATCTTACCTGTTACACTGTCCTTAGCTGATCGGCAAGGAATACAATTCATTAAGCAACTGGAGATTGGCTTCGATGGAAGATTCTGGACACCGACATTCTGTGAAGCTTAAGAAATAAATCAACTTTAGAGCATGGATGCCATCCGAGATAATTTATTCCGGATCACAAAATAAATACTTTTGTGATCATTTATCCTGGTTCACAAAACAAATGCCTCTACTAAATAGAAAACATTGGAATTTTGTAGGTTTTGTATTTTGGAGGATGGTTTAAGGAGTTATTTTAAAAAGAAAAACCCTATGAATAAGAGCAAAACTTCATGAAGGACATTTGTCTAGGGTTGTTATAATTATGGTTAATCTTCAATTCAATTTACAGTCTAGGACTGGTGAAAAATAAACAGTTCAAGTCACTGGTGAAATGTAAAATTTGTTACTACTGATTCTGTGGGCGTGGCTTGGTGGGGGCAGGGGTAATGTGACTGGGTGGGCGTGGCCAACTTTTTTTTTACTTTTAAAAGTGTTTTTCCTCTTCTTTTTTTTTATTGAAAAGTTTTACAAGAAAAAACAACATTTTCTCCCCCCTAGTGTCCCCCCACCCCCCCTTCCCTCCTCCCTCCCCTCCCCCAACCCCCTTCCCCCCCTCCTCCCTCCCCCGCCCCGACTTCCCAGAGCAAAATACAGGGTATTGAAAAAAAAACAATCATAAACTAAATTAACCTAACCATCCTTAAACTAACAAATCCCCCCCGAAACTTTAACTCCATTATAGATAACACAATATATCTTTACATTCATTCATACGCAATCTGATATCTTCGTATCTGGTACTTATTTCGAATATAGTCAATCCATTTTCTCCACTCCAAGATATATTTTTCTTGTGTATGATCTTTCAAGTATGCTGAGATTTTCGCCATTTTAGCTAAATTTGTTACTTTCAATGTCCATTCTTCTATAGTAGGCAAAGAGTCTTTCTTCCAGTATTGTGCTACCAGCAGCCTAGCTGCTGATATTAAGTTTAAAATCAATTTAGTCTCTAATACTGTACAATCAGTTGTTATACCCAATAAAAACAATTGTGGAGTAAATTTCAACCTCCTTTTCAAAATATTCTGCATTACCCACCAGATTTTTATCCAAAATGCTTTGATCTTCTTACAAGTCCACCATATATGATAATAAGTTGCATCGGCACAATCACATCTCCAACATTTGGCTTGCACATTTGGGTACATACATGACAATTTCTTAGGATCTAAATGCCATCTATAGAACATTTTATAAAAATTTTCTCTTAAGTTTTGTACTTGCATAAATTTAACATTTCTAACCCAAATCTTTTCCCATGTTTCCATCATTATGGGTTCCTGAAAGTTTTGTGCCCATTTTATCATACAATCCTTGATCAATTCCGTTTCTGAATCTATTTCCAATTTCCAATAATGCATTATACAACCTTTTAATATGCATTGGACTCTAGTCCCTGATGTGTTTTACCAAATTTTCCTCATTTTGCATGACACCAATTTTTTGGTCTTCCCTCCATCTAGCTTGGATTTGGCCATACTGAAACCAAGTATAAATTATCCCTTCTTCTTTCAGTACCTCTGAAGATTTCAATTGTAATTTACCCCGTTCATTAAAAAGAAGCTCCTTATAGGTAATCACCTCCATTTTTTGTTCTATACTTATATTTTCTATTGCATGTCTAGGATTTGCCCATATAGGTATCTTATAGTTTAACTTGTATTGATACTTTTTCCAGACCCTTAACAAAGCATTCCTAATTATATGACTTTTAAAAATCTTATCCACTTTCTTTTCATATAATAGGTAAGCATGCCATCCATATAACAAATCATATCCTTCTATATTTAATATTCTTTCTTCAGTTAAATTAAACCAATCACTAATTTGCACTAACACAGGTGCTTCATAATACAGTCTTAGATTAGGCATTTTCAAACCCCCACTCTCACGGACATCCTGTATAATTTTTAATTTTACTCAAGGTTTTTTCCCAGACCAAATAAAAGTATTAATTCCTTTCTGCCATTCCCTCAAATTTCCATCTTTCTTAAGCACTGGTATCATTAGAAACAAAAATAAAAACTTGGATAATACATTCATTTTTATTGCTGCTATTCTTCCCAATAGGGATGGTTGCAATTCTTTTCAGTTGTCCATATCTCTCTGTATTTTTTGCCAAAGGACTTCATAATTGTTTTTAAATAACTTCATATTTGAGACTGCAACATTTACTCCTAAATATTTAACCTTTTTAACTATTTCCCTCGTTATTCTTCCTAACTCTTCCCTTTGAGATACTGACATATTTTTAGTTATTATCTTGGTTTTATGCTGATTTACTTTAAATCCAGAAACCTTACCATATTGTTTTACTATATCCAACATATATGGAACTGTTTTTATGGGTTGAGTTAAAGTAACAACCAAGTCATCTGCAAACGCTCTTAATCTATAATCCTGTTGTCTAATTACTATTCCTTTGAGTTTATCAGATTCACGTATCTTATTCAACAAAACTTCTAAAGATAAAATACAACCTCTTCAAGAGGTTGTAAAAAGAATGCTTTTAAAAGGCTCTGACAATCCCAGCTGAGTTGCCTGATCATCAGAGGCTTTTGTTTTCTTTTAAAAGCATTTTTTTTTTGCTTTTAAAAGGAAAAAAAAGCCTCTGACGATCAGGCAACTCAGCTGGGACTGTCACAGCCTTCTACAAGCATTTTTTTTACAACCTCTTTGGCCAAGAGGTTGTAGAAAAAAATGCTTTTAAAAGTAAAAAAAAAAAAAGCTTCTGATGACTCTGCAGCTCAGCTAGGCATGGGAAGAGGGAGGGATTTTTGCTACCGGTTCTCCAAACTACCCACCACCATTGCTACCAGATCGGGCAATCCAATCCAAACCAGGAGCATTTCACCCCTGGTTCAAGTCCTAACCAAGGACCTCCGAGCTGTTAGGGGTAGCATCTACGAAGATGAACTGCTCTATAGACTCATATAGGGCAGTTTTGAGTAAGGCAGTTTTTTTACAAAGTCAGGATATTCAGGTCTGATAAGTTCAAAATTTCCATGTATTTAGGCAGCCCTTTGGGTATTGCTCCAAGGGATCCTATTACTATTGGTACAACCAGTGATTTCTTCCTCCACAATCGCTCAACTTCAATTTGCAAATCACAATATTTTGTTATTTTTTCTAGCTGATCTCTTCAATTTATGCATCACCTGGTATTGTTGTTGTTATTATTGATCGTCACACAGTCAGCCAGATGTTCAGACTGGGTTTGGCATTTTTGTCTACCTCTTGAGTCCTTACCAAGGGCCTGGGATTGGCAGAACTGGATGTTTGAGGGTGTTACAGATATTGTCGCAGGATGGAAGCTGTTCCAAGTAAAGCCGCCTTTTGCAATTGACTGATGGTGAATTTGTCAATATCAACGGTGTTCAAGTGGTGCTCCAGTTGTTTTGGGATTGCACCCCAGGCACAGGGGTTCTAATTTTTTTTACTACCGGTTCTATGTCGTGGCTTATTTTGTGGGCGTGGCTTGATGGTCATGTGACAATTCTTTAGGATTTAGCAGAGGTACTGGTCTACCAGGCTTTTAACTGCTTGCAGAACTGTACCGGTCTACTCATTTGTTTTTGCAGGCACTGGTCCACCACCACACTGCCTTTTAACACTGATCAGCTGTAGAGTGGCCCTTTGAAGCCCATGGCAAGAGTTTAAACAGTTTTTTTCCTTATAGCCCATCAGCTGGGACTCAGGAGGCAGCAATAGATTGGGGGTGGGGCCAAATAAAAGGTAAGAATAACACAGGGGGTGGGCAGGGGGGCAGGGGGGCAGAACTGGTTTGGTGACATCATATCGTCACCGCTATCAGCTTGGGGGAACCAGGCCGAATCGGGAGGAACCCACCACTGCCCAGGCCCCTATTACTGTTGGCACTACCCTTGCTTGCCTTTGCCATAGTTGTTCTATTTCTATTTGTAGGTCTTTGTACTTTGTTATCTTCTCCAGTTCTTTCTCTTCTATTCTGCTATCTCCAGGCACTGCCACATCCACTATCCAGACTTTTTTGTGTTTCTTATTGACAACTGTTAAGTCCGGGGAGTTATATGGCTGGTGCCTGTCTATTTGAATTCTAAAGTCCCAAACCAATGTAATTTCTTCATTTTCTATGACTTTTTCTATTTATGGTCCTATCTGTTGTTGCTTACAGGTAAATGATATTTCTTGCAGATATTCCAATGCACCATTGTTGCTACTTTGTCATGATGCTGCTTGTAGTCAGTCTGTGCAATCTTCTTGCAGTAGTTTACCAGGTGGTTTACTGTTTCTTCCGCTTCCTTGCATAGGTGGCACATTATTATTATTGTTGTTGTTGTTGTTGTTGTTGTTGTTGTAATTGTATACTTTACTCATTAAACATGAAGCTCAGTCAACTGAACATTCAAAAATGCATCACAAATACCATAGTTGATATGGGTTGCTGCCAGCTTCCTACGTCAATAACAACAACAACAACAACAACAACAACACTGAAGAAAGAGACAGAAGGCTTGATTCTTGCAGCCCAGGAACAAGCCATCAGAATGAATGTAATCAAAGCCAGAATAGAAAATAGAAAAGAAAAGAAAAATCTGCTGATGACCCCAAATGCAGACTCTGCAAAGAAGCAGATGAAACCATTGATCATATAATGAGCGGTTGCAAGACAATAGCTCAGACTGACTACAAACAACGTTATAACACAGTCGCTCAGATGGTCCCCTGGAACTTGTGTCACAACTACCATCTGCCTGTAGCAAAGAACTGGTAGGATCATAAGCCTGAAAAAGTGGTCGAAAATGAGCATGCACAACTACGGCGGGACTTCCGAATACAGACTGACAAAGTTTTGGAACACAATACCCCAGATATCACAATTGTGGAGAAGAAAAAAGTGTGGATCGTTGACATTGCCATACCTGGTGATAGCAGAATCGACGAGAAACAACTTGAAAAAGTCACCAGATATCAGGACTTGAGAATCAAATTGCAGAGACTCTGGCATAAATCATTACAGGTGGTTCTAGTGGTACTCGGCACAGTGGGTGCTGTGCCTAAAGATCTAGGCAAGCACTTAAAAACAATTGGCGCTGACAACATCACCATTGGTCAGCTGCAGAAGGCCACCTTACTGGGATCTGCTCACATATTTCGCCGATACATCACACAGTCCTAAACGCTTGGGAAGTGTTCGAGTAGTGATTTGGGATACGAAATCCAGCATGGTCATCTCGTTTGCTGTGTATACTGTCATCATCATCATCATCATACATAATGCTATTAAAGAGTAGTAGATTGGCTTGCCAAGGCACCAGCCCTGGCAAGGATACGCTGGTGTGCTTTCCAAGGTGCGCCACAATCAGGAAGGTCCAGAACTGTCAGGAAACTGCCTGCCTGCACAGAGCACCAACAAAGAACATCCTTTCAAACTATTACTTGGAAAGAAGCTGAAGTGAGTTCACTCTGCCACACTAGGGCTTGAACCACCAGAACTGAGACCATCTCCAGCGTCATTAAGCCCCTGAGTCACCTTGCCTCTTGTCTAGGGTTAAATCATCTCAAATACGATTTATTTATTTATTAAACCAATTTATATAGCTGCCTATCTCACAAACAAGTGATTCTGGGTGGTGTA
The DNA here is from genome assembly GCA_030761175.1 of Masticophis lateralis. Lineage (NCBI taxonomy): Eukaryota > Metazoa > Chordata > Lepidosauria > Squamata > Colubridae > Masticophis > Masticophis lateralis. Next base: position 28,495,491 of record JAUDYJ010000002.1, on the reverse strand, counting down.
AAACAGAACTAAAAGCAGTTAACTGTTAAAAATTAATTATTATGTGAATAATTAATTATAATCATATATTTATAATTATCAATAACAGTTAATAACACTCCCACCAATACTAACAGGGCAAGCTGTTTGTAACAGAATGCAAACTCCACTGCTTTCTAGCACTGATGATTGTTACCTAGTTGGGCAATGAAACATCTGAAAAAAAAACAATCAAGCTTAGAAAGCAACTGGGACCCCAGAGTGAATAAATACATTAAATAGTAGAAAAACCAAACTAAGACAAAGAATAATAGACAAAGAGATATTAAAAATGATGGAAGCATCTCACTAGTTCACCTGTCCCCTGAATCCCCAGGGCTGCTGGCATAACCAGATCTTGAAGGAATATCTGGAAGCTCACAGTGACAAGCCCAATCTCATCTCATATGGTGTCATATAAACCCTCTCAAATATGTGGTATGATCTATACGCATGGGAATTAGGGAGGTGCCTGCTTAATCACATACCTTCTTCTTATTTTGGACCCAAGCCATGTTTTTCCCCTTGTCAATTTGGAAACAGATCTAGCCTATCTTTTCAAGTGCATCTTTGAAGGAGCCGTGACGATGCAGTGGTTAGCATGCAGTATTGGAGGCAAATCCTTCTGACTGGCTCAAGATTGACTCAGCCTTCCAGCCTTCCGAGGTCGGTAAAATGAGGACCCAGATTGTTAGGGGCAAAATGCTACTCCGTAAACTGCTTAGAGAGGGCTGTAAAGCACTGTGAAGTGGTATATAAGTCTAAGTGCTTATAAGTCTAAGTCCCAGAGGTGGGTTGCTCCTGGTTCACACCGGATCGCAAGAACCAGTAGTAAAAAAATTTAATAGTTCGGAGAACCGTTAATAAAGATTGGCTGGCCATGCCCCCGAACTGGTTCCCGGCCCAGTTGCCATTCGCTTACCCCGCCCACTCCCAATCTATTGCTGCTTCCTGAGTCCCAGCTGATGGCTAGAGGGAAAAAAACTGTTTAAACTCTTGCCGCAGGGCTTCAAAGGACTGCCCTACAGCTGATCAGTGTTAAAAGAAAACAAATGAGTAGACCAATGCCTGCAAAAATAGAAAAAAACAGCCCCTTTCAGCTTCAGGTTAATTACCACAAGTTGATTAGATCGGCGTCCTGACTCTCAGCTGATTTGCTCTCAGCTGTTTTGCTCAGGGCTTTGTAGCTGCAAAGAGAGCTGGAGCAGTTTTTTTCCCCCTAGCTATGCTTAAAAGTGAAACTGAAAGTAAAGCAGGGTCTTTGCTGCAACATGACAAAATGAGGCAGAGAGAGATTTCTTTTTCTTTTTCCTCACCAAAAAAGGTAGACTGCAAACTGTAAAACTGCAAACAATGGGAAATTTAGGGCAAAAGAGGAGAGTTCAAGATTTTAAAACACAAAAGAAAAAAAGCTCTATTTATAGGGAATTGTAATAATTGGGATACTATTAATTGTATATTGTGTTGAAAGCAGAAATGGTTAAGTTGTGATTTGGAGGAATATTGGGGAAAATTATTTAGTTTAAATATTAATTGATTTGTAAGAAATTGGATTGCATGGAAATAATTGGAATATTCATGTTCATATTGATTAATATACAAAAAGGTAGTTATATAACTAATTGATTTATATTAAAATGTTGAATTAGTATTAAACAACTGTAATATTACATAATTAACCAATGTGAGGATGGATATAAAAATAGATCACAATGGGAAGGGGTATAATATAGAATAGAAGGGAAAAATTGAATTTGATTAAGATTAGAGATGAGGATGAAGGGTAATATTGGTTTTTTTAAAAAATAGATGAGGAATAAATATGGCAAAAAGGAAATATAGAAATTGTAAATTTAATTGAAATGACTAAACACTGTTTAAATTTGTGAACCGGCCAAATACTCTGTTCAAATAAAAGACATTGTATGTTTGTATGTGTGTTTCTAATTATTGCTATTTATTCATATTTGTTCTCTTTTATTCTTTAAAGTTTAACAATTCATTCTTTATCTTAATATCTTTATATTTGTTTGGAGTTGGCTTTCTTCCCTTTCATCTTTTTTATTGTACAGCAATCTTTCTCCTCAAACCTACCACCTCTCTCTTTTCTTTCCTTTTTACTTTCTCTTCCCTTCCTCTTCTTCTCCCTACTTCCTCTTCCTTTCTCCTTCTCCTCCTCTCTTCCTCCCTCTCTTACCCTCACTCCTACTCTAATTTCCCTTCCCTTCCTTTATCCCTCTCTATTGCTGTATCCTTTTATGCATATGGACTACTCAGAGGGCTGAAAAAGTTATTTTTGACTGGTCCTCGCACTTTTGACCAGTCCTCAAACTTACGACTGTCCTCAGATTCTATGTTTTTTGCCCTATCTTATCACCATGGTGAAGAGAAGCAGTTGTGAAATGAGTGACATGATTGTTAAGAATGCTGCACGGGTATAAATGTGAGGATGGTCGTAAGTGTGAGGACCTGTCAGAAATGACTTTTTTCCAGCCCTCTAAGTAGTCGCTATACACATAGCCATGGCCACCCGGTCACATGACCAGCTAGCCATACCCACCCAATCACATGACCTCCAAGCCACACCCACAAAATAAGCCATGCCCACAGAACCGGTAGTAAAAAAATTTAGAACCTACCCCCGATTTAACCTCTACAATTTCACATATTACAAATGATGTATGCAGCATAATATATATTCTTCACTCAGATTGATGGATTGCATATTGAGAGTCTATTCAGATCTATGCAGTTGGCATTTCAACAAATGGGATGGGAAACACATAAAAATGTTGTGATGCTCTCGGCGTATTTTCTGATCATCCAGTATATCTTGGAACTTACAGTGGGGTACATACAGGTACTGATCAACATATGACTGCAATTGAGCCCAAATTTTAGTGTTAGGTCAATGAGGTCATTAAATGGGTCATCATATGATTGTGTGCCATTTTCATGATTTTTTTTTGTGCTGAGACCATGAAGCCAATGGACATTTTTTGGTGGAAACTGGAAGTAAATGCCAATTTCAGACTAATAACGCCTTAAAATGGTGGACATCTGACCACAGGATGCTGCAAAAAGCCACAAAGGCAGGCCAGTTGCCAAGCGCCCCAAATTTGATCACATGACTTGGGGGGGAGGGGCTCTCTGAACTTCAAAACTGAGTCATAAATAGATCCGGGAAAGTCTGTCCTAACTATGAATGATCACCAAGCAACTGGTCATAAGTCAAGGACTACCTTTATTGTGTTACTGTGACAAATGTGACAATAAAAATATTACCTGAGTAGTAGAAATAATCTTAACCCACCATTGTTTTATTTATTTGTTTGTTTGTTTGTTTGTTTGTTTATTTGATTTTTATACCGCCCTTCTCCAGCAGGACTCAGGGCAGTGAATAGCCAAGGTAAAACGTAACATACAAAATTTAAAACAATTTAAAAGATATTAAATAATTTTGGCCCGCAATTTAAAACAGCCCAATTAAAATCGATTACAATTAAAACCGAAAGGATGGGATCAAGCCAGCCCAGCTAAATGAAATAAGTGAGTTTTAAGGGCCCGACGAAAAGTGCAGAGGTCCAGTATCATGCGTATCTCTGGGGGGGGGGGAGGTCGTTCCAGAGGGCGGGTGCCGCCACAAAGAAGGCTCTCTCCCTGGGGGTCGTCAGCCAACATTGTCTGGCCGACGGCACCCTGAGGAGGACCTCTTTGTGCGCGAGTACTGGCTGGTGGGAGGCTATTGGTGGCAGAAGGCAGTCTCATAGATACCCAGGCCCTAAACCATGGAGCGCTTTAAAGGTGGTCACCAACACCTTGAAGCACACCTGGAAGACCACCGGGAGCCAGTGCAGCTGGCACAGAAGAGATGTCACATGGGAGTGCCCCGTCACTCCCATAATCCCCCGCGTGGCCGGTCAGAGAGATAGGAAGATAACCACCTCAAAACAGTGCCCCCCACCTCCAACCTCTCCAACCGGTGCAACATGATACCATGGTCAATGGTATCAAAAGCTGCTGAGAGATCTAACAGGACCAGGATAGAGGAGCAACCCCTATCCTGAGCCCTCCAGATATCATCCACCAACGTGACCAGTATCTGCATCACTCCTGTTTAGCAGATGAGTTGCACTTACAGCAATAGCAATAGCACTTAGACTTATGTACCACGTCACAGTATTTTACTGCCCTCTCTAAGTGGTTTATAGAGTCAGTACATTGTCCCCAACAATCTGGGTCCTCATTTTACCGACCTTGGAAGATTGGAAAGCTGAGCCAGTCAGGATCGAACTCATGGCAGTGAGTAGAATCAGCCTGCAATACTGAATTCTAACCACTGCGCCACTCGATGGCTATATGGTAGCAGGAGAGGACGATGATAGGTTGAAGGAACAAAGCAGAACATTTCTTACCTGGAAGAATGAGAACAATCAAAAGCACACCCAGGACCACATTTCCTACAGCCGAAATGCCAAACAAAATTTTCCACAGGAGAGGATTCATCGAAGGATCTGTGGGGTTGGAAGGGAATTATGAAGTTCATCATCCGTTCCTTAATTTACATTAAGTATTGTAACTTTAACATTTATTCCCAACAGAAAGCCAAATAAGTGACTGAACACCCAGACATAGGAAGACATATAAATGACCCCACAAAAAAAGGTGCCAGGTTTTGAACTATCCCTTCAGCTATGGACAATCCTGAATAGGATTCACACCTCACATCGTATCTGCTGGGTCTCTCTGTATAAATCGGGTGCAATATCCTCTCCTCAGTGTGACTGTGCGGGTCCTACGTCAAACTGTAGATCACATTGTGACCAGCTATAAACTGAGGCTGCAAACCGGTCCAGTATCTGATTTTTGTTTTAATATAAATGATGCTGTGGTTCAGTGGTTAGATGGCCTAGACCAGTGATGGTTAATCTTTTTGCTGTCAAGTGACAAAAGTGAAAGGAGCCCGGGGTGGGGGGTGGGGGTGGAGTGGCATGAATGCGTGTGCCCACACCAATTTACAAGTGACTATGGACTGAAAATACTCCCTCTCTCAGCCCAGTCTACCTTAAAGGGATGTTTCAGTTGGAAAATTAAACAGCTGGGAGTGCTGTGGACACTTTTGTGTGCACCTGGAAGTGTGATGTGAGTAAGGCAACAACAATAACAAAACACTACCACCATTCATCTAGAGGAACTTTTTTTTTTAATGCAACCAAGCTTCCCAACTCAGCATTAAATAGCTTGCCTGTTTAATGTTAAAAATGCATAAAAAGAGCAGGTGCTATTAAAGTAATAGGCATTTGGTATGTAAATGAGGTATGCTCTAAAGTTGCTTTGTTGCTCAGTTCTTTAAACATAGCCTGATCAAACTATTTAGGGAAAAGTCATCTCAATTTTATTTTTGCAGTAATTGATTAGAGAGAATCCCATTCCACTTGTAAAGCCTTAGCAATTGATCACATCTAGTGGATTGGAAACATCTGCTCTACAGGAAGAAGCAAAGCCACCCTAACTAGATGCCATACAAATATTGGGACAGAGGCGACAGAGGCTGCTGGAATTTCCCACTCAGAGCTTCTCTCCAGCCAGTACCAGCAAAGTACATCATGGGACACAGTAACTTCATTTCCCACTCACATAGAGTTTTAATATTCAAAATGTGGAAGTAGTCCATTACGTTCTTCATATGCATTCTTCCCTTCAATCTGCTATTTTTTATAAAGCAGAAATGATCAGAAAAAGAAACTAAACTTTTTTCAAACTTCTCTTCCTCCCACATATATGAAATTATAATCTCAAAGAAAGCAAGTTTATCAGAGGGACCTCTGGTCATATGGATGTGAATCTGTATTCCTTTTTCTTCCAATTTTCTTTTCTTTTTCTTTTTTTTCCCTGTCTAAGATTACTGGATCATTAGGTGATAGAGAAGGAGGAAAACAATATTGTAGACAATTTGATGGGGCAAGAATGGAATTGCTTGATTTCTCTGAAGCACATTTTGCAAAACGAGAAACATAACACTGTGCCAGGGAGGGAAGGAAACATAATATAGGAAATTCATTCTATAAAAACTGCCACTAGCATGACAAGTTGTCATACGAATTCCACTAGTATGATACTGCCATAGAGACAATGCATACTAGTAATACACTAGACTGATATAAAAATAGTGGAATATTAGTGTTCCACTCGTAAGATGAGTTGTCAAACTGTGAGAGGGATCTTGAAATTCTACCAGACCACCATTTAAGTATGAGCCAGCAGTGTTTTGCAGCTGCCAAAAGGCTGCATCAACAGAGGGATAGCATCAAAATCACATAAAGGTTAGTACCACTTTATCCTACATTAGTAAAACTATACCTGAAATACTGGATCCGGTTTTTGGATACCACAGTATAAAAAAGATGTTGCAACTCTAGCTAGAGTGCAGAGAAGAGCAACAAAGATGATTGGAGGCTAAAACAGATGAAGGAGGGTGGCAGAAATTGGGTACATCTCATCTAACAAAGAGAAGGACTAGGTGACATGACAGTAGTTTTCCAAAGCTAATACGATCTTGGGTTGTGTAAACAGAGGCACAGTATCAAGTATTAGTGCCTCTTTACAAATAAGACCACACCTGGAATACTGCAACCAATTTTGGTCACCGTACCACAAAAAAAAAAAAAAAAAGATGTTGAGACTGGGAAAAGTTCAGAGATGAGCAACTAAGATGATCAAAGGCCTGGGGACTAAACCATATGAATAACAGCTGCAGGTTTTGAATCTGGCTAGTCTAAAGAAAAGAAGAATTAGTGGTGAAATGATAGCAGTATTCCAATATTTCAGGGACTACCACAAAGAAGAGGGGTCAAATTATTCTCCAAAGCACCAGAGGGCAGAACAAGAAATAATGGCTGGAAACTAATCAAAGAGAGAAGCAACCTAAAATTAAAGAGAAACTTCCTAACACTAAAGACAATTAATCAGCAAACAGCTTGCTTCCAGAAATCATGGGCGCTCCAACTTTAGAGGTTTTTAAAAAGAGACTGGACAGTCACTTGTCTTAGATGGTATAGGTTCTCCTTTGAACAGGGGGGTGGACTAGAAGACCTCCAAGGTCCCTTCCAGCTCTATCCCATCCCATCCTATCCTATCCTATCCTATCCTATCCTATCCTATCCTATCCTATCCTATCCTATCCTATCCTATCCTTTTCTATTCCTGAGGGGCTGTCAAGAGAAGAGGGGATTGACCTATTCTTCAAAGCACCTGAGGGAAAATAACGGATGAAGCTTATCAAAGAGAGATCCAACCTAGAATTAAGGAGAAATTTCCTGTCAGTGAGAACAATTAATTAGTGGAACAGCTTGCCTCCAGAAGTTGTGGGCAAAGATTGAACAGCCATTTGCTTGTCATTGTATATAGGATCTTCTACTTAAGCAGGAAGTGGATTAGAAGGTCCATTCCAACTCTGATATTCTGTAACTCTGTAAACTTTAAAAATGGTTTTTATCTTTTCAGAATGTTGTCCCATTGAACGAAATGAGATTTATTGCCATTTTTAAAAGCTCAGTTGTTTATCTTGCCAGCCAGCCAACCTCTCTATTCTAGTCTGTAGCTTCTGGATGTAATTTATACATTTATTTAATATCCTGCCTTTATTATTTTTATAAACAACTCAAGGGGACGAATATATGTAATACTCCTTGCTCCTCCTATTTTCCCCACAACAGCAATTCTGTGTGGTGAGTTAGGCTGAGAGAAAATAACCAGCCCAAAATCCCCCAGCTGGTTTTTATGGCTAAGACAGAAATAGAATTCATTGTTTCTAATTCCTAGTCTTGTGCCTTAACCACTAGACTCTCTCTCTCTCTCCCTCCCACCCTCTCATAATTGCTAGATATACAAAGAACTAAACTAAGCAAAGGATATGTAGATAATCAAGGAAAGCGTTCTCTGTTAAACAGAAATGACAGTTAACAAATGTAATAACCCTCCCACTTTCACCTTTTTCTTAACTTCCCTTAAAAAAAAGCGTTAGAGCCAATATGTAGAGTAAAATAAAAGAAAAATAAGTAGCTGTTAGATATTACCTTTCTTTCCTTTAATGACTGGCAAGGGATGGTCTCTCTTACTTGGATCTATACTCATATATCCATCTTCATCCATCTTTTAGAGCTTTTGGATTTTTTTGGTAGTAGCAAGATTTATAGTCTTTGCAAGAGGAAGTGACAGTTTTTCAAAATTTCTTCAAACAGCCAGTGTGATACAGTTGTGTAACTGGTTTTACTAAGCCAGCCTCCAAGTTGGTAAATAATGTTTGCCCAAGTGGGATAGGAGACCAGCTTATTCCTTAGTTACAATCATCAGTAGTGAATTGGTCCTTGAAGTTGCCCATAGGGTAGTTAGCTGAGAGGTGTTTTTAGCCGGATTCAGACATGGAGGTAGACATTTCTGCTCTTTACTTCTCAACCTGTTTCTGTAAGCTTATTTGCAGGTGTTTACCGCAGCTCTTGAGGAAGAAGTCAGCTGTCTGGATTGGGAAAGTAGTTGGAAGGAGTTGTGGGTGGCACACCTCCTATGCAACAGAATGAATCATACCAGGATATGGTGATGAGCCCCTAAACGACTCACAACTAGATAGTTGAAGAAGGTGCATTGAAATAAAACATTCTACATAGCTTTGGAGCTCCTTTGTAGGCAATCAGACTTTTCTCCTTCCATTAGAAATGAGAGACAATATTTCATTGGGAACCAAATGTTTGGGTTTCACCAGTGGTGGGATTCAAATAATTTAACAACCGGTTCTCTACCCTAATGACTGGCTGGGTGGGTGTGGCCATGGTGGGCATGGCCAGGGGGTTTGACAGGCAGCACTTGGCCTCCTGCACCCCCCTGGGAGCAAAAAGGGGTCGCAGGGGAAGGAAAAGTGCCACCACTAACTACCCCCCCCCCGTGCCCCATTTTGGGCCTAGAGGCCTCCCTGCACTTACCTGGGAGCCAAAATGGGGCATGTTTGGACTCCTGGAAGGGGCATGGAGGGGAGGCGAAGGACCAGCCAACAATTTAACTACCGGTTCACCTGAACCGGCCTGAACTGTCTGAATCTCAAAACTGGGTTTCATTCATTTTGTTTCTATCTCTCCAAGTCCAAGTTGCGCACCAACTCTGAAGGCCAAGTTTTAAAGTAAGAATGGAAAACAGAATGATTTTAGAATGGAGTAGTTTATCCTGGTTCCACATAGTTGCCTATGCCCCACCCATATTGTTAGTCCACTCACTCTCTTGACCTGGAAGGAAGAAGCAGGAGAAGGAGAAGGAGAAGGAGAAGGGGAAGGGGAAGGGGAAGGGGAAGGAGAAGGAGGGGAAGGGGAAGGGGAAGGGGGAGGGGGAGGGGAAGGGGGAGGGGGAGGGGGAGGGGAAGGAGGGGAAGGAGGAGGAGGAGGGGGAGGGGGAGGGGAAAGGGAAGGAGAAGAAGGAGAAGGAGAAGGAGGGGAAGGAGGGGAAGGAGGAGGAGGATGGGGAGGGGGAGGGGAAAGGGAAAGGGAAGGAGAAGAAGGAGAAGGAGAAGGAGGGGAAGGAGGAGGAGGATGGGAAGGGGGAGGGGAAAGGGAAGGAGGAGAAGGAGAAGGAGGAGGAGAAATGACCAGCAGTGATATAGTTTAACAGCTGATCTCCCAAAGAGGCCATTAGGGGTTGGCTCACGAACTAACATTCTAAGGTCCATTTTATAATTTATGTCACCATTATTGTGCCTTTTGAAACAAAAGCCCAAAGTGACCTACTTATTGCTCCCTCCTCCTGTCACAACAATCCTGTGAGGTAGTTTGGCCTGAGGGAGAATGAATGGTTTCAAAGTTCTCCAAGGAATTTCCATGATTGAGATGGGACTAGAACCTGGGTTTCCCTGCTCTTCGTCCAACGTCTTAACCCCTGGACTACACTAGTTCACTATTTCTGTGCATACCAACATTCTGTTTGGCTATCCTGCTCATGGAATTTGCCTAATCTGTTTTAAAGCCATTTGGGCTGATGGCCTTCCACTTATAACCAATAAATTCTATACAGCAGTTATACGCAACATGGGGGAAAATTTTTTTATTCTCTTAAATTCAGTATAGGAAACATGAATGAAGAGTGAACCCAACTGCAATGGTGCATCTGAACCAGCCAAGCAGATTCCACAGTGTGTCTGGGCAGATGTCTGTCTTCCCCAGCAAAAGGCTCCGTGAAAGTTGGAACTTGATAGGAGCAAAGAAATTGTTACAGATGGTGAGGATTTTAAAGTTCCTATGATTAAACTCTGATTATGAGAGTCTGGGAACACTTCAACTGTGTGCTTGGGCACCTATGAGAAGAACAGGAAAAAGGTCTATACCCGGAGTGTCAAACTCAAGGCCCGCGGGCCAAATTTGGCCTGCTGGGTGCTTAAATCTGGCCCACTGGGCCGACTTGGAAGTATCAAAGAACTGGACCACGGTGCCTCTGGCGGCCAAAATGGGCCACAGGAGATCTGTGTGTGGCCACCCCATGGCCTGTTTTTGGCTTGGAGAGTGCTGTAGGAGGCCAAGGAGGTTGAAAATGGGCCTCACAGGACCTCCGCATGGCCCATTTTTGGCCTGAAGATGCTGCAGGAGGCCGGGGAGGCTGAAAATGGGCTGCATAGGAGCCTTGCAGGGCCTCTGTACATCCTGTTTTCAGCCAGGAGTGTGCTGCAGGAAGCCATGGAGGCCAAAAATAAGGGGTGGCAAGATGCTGCAGGAGGCATCCATCCCAACCTCCCAACCCCACCCCCACAGCCTGCAGAGAAGAACTACAATATTGATCTGGCCCTCAAAGAAATCCAGTCTGACACCCTGGTCTATACCAAAGAACCAAAGGCTTTTGCTTAATATAGTGTAAATACACCTCACAGAAGCAATGCATGATTAATGTTTAGAATTGTGTCAGGAAATTCCATATACAATGATAATAACAGTCTAACACACTTTGTCAAGTTAATTAGGGAAACAAGAGAGAGTTCTTTGTCTTCCAATGAGTTTACAATGATTTCCAGACTTACCTGATTTTGGGTTTCCCAGAGAAGACAGGAAAAAGTGATTTTTGTCTCCAGATTCCAAATTATTAGAGGAGATCTCAGTTTCATCTACTCGTTGCTCACCAAAATGTAGTTTTCGGGCTTATAGATCTCATCAATTGGCATTATTCCTAATGGGTGAACTCCAGATGGTCATGAAGTTCCTTCTTCCAATTCACAGTAAACAATTTGAGTCACGACAGAGTTTTATAATCATGATTTATTGCTAAAAACACATGGTCAGCTTTCCACAACAAGCTAAAATGAGGCACAATTTTACCCCTTTTCCTTTGAGGCTCTGAATGTTAGATAATTAGCCACTGGGCTCAATTATTTCTTCTCTTTTGGCCAAGGAGTAATATTCAAAAGCACTGAAAGAAGAATTCAGCAAATGCCTTGCCGAGCCCCTACATTCAGAACTTAGAAAAAACATGCAGTAGATGTTCCTCAGAAAGTGAAGTGAGCATTGTGTGAAGACTTAAAAGTTATCTAAGATGCTTCCATAGTGATCTGACTCATGGAAGTACAATGGTGTGGTCCTCTCTTAAAACATCCCCTTTCTTTTAAAAATATCCATTTTCCCCTGTGTTTTAATCTCTGTGAATATGTTGTTTTTTGTTACTTGAATGTCTGAAAAAATCTGGGACTTTTTTCATCCCTTAAATAGTTGACTCTGGTTAGCTGGCTAGGGGTGGCATTGGGAGACATGAGGAAGGTGAGATACAAGGAGACCTTTGATTTAGAAGATAATGCAGTTGTCTTCTAAATCAAAAGGGGAAAGGAAAGTCAAAGGAAGTCAAAGACATCCATCATGATGGTGTGCATGGAAAAACACAAGGAGTGGAGGAGAGCTGAAGGCAGACATAAGATAGTCTGAAGATCTTCTGTATGATGACCCCTTTGCTCCACCATCTCATGGATGAAGCAGAAGCTGTCCATTCCACTTATGGATCAAGAACCAAGCATGAATCTTCTCTCCAGCAAAGTTTGCTTTAGGAAAAGTGAAGAGTTCAGCATTCGTGTCACCATCAAAGAATGCTGTGAGGCCTTCTGAATAGTCCAGAGAAACTCGGATCCTTCTCGGCGAACGACTCAGTGACAAATCTGTCCTGGGATGAGTTATGGCTTGGTGCCGCCCTTCAATTCGTTGCACTCCCCAGTAACCCCCTCGAGGTTCGAGCACAATCGCCCCATTTCTGTTTGCAGATTCCCTAACAATTCCCACCCCCCACCATTCCCCTTCCTCCACCACCTCCACCTCCCAGCAAAGCTTCCCAGAATTAAAGCTCTCATGGCTTAGGACGCTGGCCAAAACGTCATATCTCAGAAGACTGCCATTCACTTGCTGTTTCCTGCCTTTCCATCTCATGCTTTTCAAATCTGGAGATACGTAGAGCTGGGGGTGAGCTGTGGTTGGATCCAGAGTCAGGTTTGCTGTTTGAAAGAAAGAAAACAATTTTGGGGAGACAGAATTGCCATCCTTTGCGTGCCATATAGTTTTTCTTATGTCATGAATTTTAAAAAACATTTTGTCTGATTGGGTCAAGGAATAAGGCTTTCTGCCCCAAAACCTTGGAAGAACTGGAAGTAATAAGATAAAGCTGGCTGGGAAAATTAGCAATTGCATTAAGGAACTGCTGTCTGTCTTTTCAGGATAGCTTTTGTTCAATTATATACCATAAGCCTTCTGCTTTGTAGTCACCCTATCAGTTGACTCTGGATGCAAAAGAAAAAAATCTAGACTTTGTATTTTATAGAAATGTTACCTGGGTGATGCAAAAGTAGTAATTTAAAATAAATTATAAAGTCACGTTGCATAATTAAGCTACACAGTTTGCATAATATACATAATATTTCCCTATATTGTGCACAAAGTGGCTCTTGTGTAAAATTTCCATAAATTCTGATCTAACAGATGTTTGGCTTTAACACATATCCTTTTCCTTCCATTTCTCTCTAAAAGTGAGGTTTAATTAAAGCTTTAATTTTGCTCCTACCCTATTTCCCCCAAAATAAGACATCCCCTGATAATAAACCCTATCAGGCTTTTGAGTGCATGGCAATAAAGCCAAGTGCTTATTTCAGGGTTCAAAAAAAATATAAGACACGGTCTTATTTTCGGGGAAACACAGTACTTTCCCTCCCTCTAATTCTCTCTTGTTCAAATTAATGATTGCTGGTTTTGGTGCGTTGATCTCCATGCTATGTAATCTTGTCCTTTCACATATTCTTTTTGTTGCCTCCATAGGTAGTTCTCTACTTACAATCACTTGTTTAGTGACGGCACTGAAAAAAGTGATTTATGACTGGTTCTCACCCTTATGACCATTGCAGCATCCACACAGTGACGTGATCAAAATTTGGGCACTTGATAACTGGGATGTATTTATGATGGATGCAGCATCTTGGGGTCTTGGAATTGTCATCTGCAACTTTCCTAAGGAGCTTCTGACAAGCAAAGTAAATGGGGGAACATTCCAGATTTGCTTAACAATCACATGATTCACTTGACTGCGGTGATTTGCTTAACAACCATAGCAAAAAAGGTCATAAAATGGGACGTGGCTAGCTTAATAACTGCCAACGGAAATTTTGGGCTCAGTAAATAGAGGACTACCTGTATTAAAGTTTAAATCCTTCCATTCTTCATTTTTCTACTTTCCATTCTAGAAAATCTTGAAGCACAACAACCTTGAAGCATTGTTTTAGAACTTTTTCAAGAGGCAACTGGGCTTTCTGGTTGTTCTTTGAAGACGTTTTGCTTCTCATCCAAGAAGCTTCCTCAGAGCTGAAGAAGCTTCTTGGATGAGAAGTAAAATATCTTCGAAGAAAAACCAGTAAGTCCAGTTGCCTCTTGAAAAAAAAAACACTTTTGGGGCAACCATGATCCGGATGACTGCGAATCTCCAGAGACATTGGTTTAGAAGTTTTATCTTGGAGAAAGGAGGTCCTCTTTGCCCTTCTTCCAGGATAGGGAGGCATGTCTCCATTCAGCAGCAGGAGGAGGAGGTGGAGTATATAGCTCCCCATGTATGACCGTTTCATCTAAAGGACTAACCCCATTCAGATATTTTGAAATTGAGACACAAGGGCTATGGTTTCATCTAAAGGACTAACCCCATTCAGATATTTTGAAATTGAGACACAAGGGCTATGGTACTTAGGGAAACTGCTTCACTTGTGTTAGTGCCTACACACCAGGGGTGAAATGCTACCAGTTTGCTCTGGTTCAGGGAAACTGGTAGTAAAAAAAAGCTACTGAACCGGTATTTCCGACGATCAGCTGTTCTGCACGGTTTAGCTTTGCTAGAAAGTAGGAAACCCTGCTTCCTAGCGAAGCTCAATCACGCAGTACAGCTGATCCCCCACCCTCGCTGTTCTACTTACCTTCCCAAGCCTCCTTTTGATGTGCAGGCAATGTGCATTTGCTGCATACGGCACATGCACAGCCAGCGAACCGGTAGCAAGCCGGTTCAGATTTCACCACTGCTACACACCTATCTAGAGTGTTTATAAACCATTCCTCTAAAAATGCAGGTCTCGTTTTGAATGAGATGTGGATCTAAATTCAAGACGTGAATTTATTATAAGTAGCCTTGAGCTACATATTTATGTTTTTTAATGTACAATCATTCTCGGATGGCAGATATTGTCTCACTGGAAGGCACGTGTTTCTTTTGTTCATCATGTGCATCACTTTGCTTTTCCAATTCTTTACTTTTGGGGATGGGCTTGAAATAGATCTTCCTCAAACTGGCCTCATATTGAAATCTCTGATGCAGGAGTGAAACCCAGCAGGTTCTGACAGGTTCTGGAGAACCACTAGCAGAAATTTTGAGTAGTTCGGAGAACCGGTAGTGGAAATTTTGAGCAGTCTGAGAACAGGCAAATGCTATCTCCGGCTGGCCCCAGAGTGGGGTGGGAATGGGGATTTTGTAGTATCCTTCCCCTGCCACGCCCACCAAGCCACGCCCACAGAACTGTAAAAAAAATGGATTTCACCACTGCTCTGATGAATTTTCTCCCCTTGATACCTGAAGAAAGCATTTCATTTTCTGCTGGATTGTGCCCAAATGGTCGGAAAACACCTGCAACTTAATTTCTTAGCTCAGACAGAAAGATGAGGCAAATAATAATAATTTTTTTTTTGCTTTGTCACATGTCCACCATAGATGGTAAAAAGTCCCTTCTTTGTTTTTACACTTCCAACGTATGCTATTTCCGTTAGGAAATAACTCCTCAGGTTTGATCCACAAATACTTCTCCTATCCTATCCCCTTATTTCCCTCAGGCTTCACCCACAGAAGCCTCTGCTATCCTATCCTCTTATTTCCCTGCTACACTAGGAAGCCAAAATGACCACCGTGGAGCTTCAAAGGACACTGGATCATCCTGTCACTGGAGCAAACTCTATTTCTGAAAACACCTCATCAGTGTGTGAGCTTTTCCACCACATCTTGAAAGTCGTTGAAACCACAAAGAGGAATAACTATGTTGCTCAATGCTAGAGCAGTTGGAGTTTACCTGTTATGCTGTTTGTAGCAGATTGACAAGGAATACAGTTGAGCATGCAACTCTGGATCTGGTAAGATGCAGGTTTTGAAACAGCATGAACCTGAAAATCTTAAAAAAAAATAATTTGAGTTTAATGCCATCCAACAACACCATCCGTTTTATGTTGGCTCACAAGCAGCTCAGGGAAGTAGAAAACTCCATTAGATTTTTGATATTCTGAGTTATTTTAAGAAACAAAGTCCCTATGAATAAGAGTAAAATATCAAGAAGTATCAGTAACATAGCTGGAAGGGACCTTGGAGGTCATCTAGTCCAACCCCCATCTCACGCAGGAGACCTGGGATTCGAACCGCCAAACTGCCAACCTTTCTGATCGACAAGCTCAGTAGCTTTGTCTCAGATTCAGTCATTTCAAAGGATTTCCTCACCAAGGAGTCCAGTTCACAAATTCAAGTTATTAATTGCTCGGTCACTCGGGCCATGGTCATCTTCTGTTTAGACTATTGCAATGTACTCTACATGAAAACCCTTGAAAAGTATCCAGAAGCTTCTGCTGGTACAGAATGCAGCTGTGCAGGGAAAGTTGGGCACCCAAAGAACGGGCCACATACTGTAACACCTTTCCTGCAAAAGCTGCATTGCGTTCCAGTTTACTTCCTGGTCCAATTCAAAGTATTGGTTATAATCTTTAAAGCCCTACACGACAGGGGATCTGGCTACCTACAGTATCATCTTTGTCCTAGTACATCAGCCTGTCCAACTTGATCAAAGCAGGGAAGACATGTTGTGGACCCCATCAAACAATTTTGATTGGTGGGATCTCAGGAAGAGAGATTCTCTGCTGTTGTTCCCACTTTTGGAACATGATCCCACCCTCCTACAGAGGTGAGGCTGGCCCCCTGGCCTTTCGGAAAGGTATAAAACATGGCTCTGAGGGCTTTGCTTGGACATACAGAGTGGAGTACACAGCCGTGGATTAGCACTCTGAAAGTTTCTTCTCTCCTTTTGATTAACTGTTAATACTTACCCTTGCTTCTTTTAAACATTTTATATACCATTTTTAATATTTTATTTGTGTGCTGCCCAGGGTCTCTCTGAGGGAGATGGGTGGTTTCTGAATTTAATAATTAAACAGAAAAATAAAATATTTTGGGTGTGAATACGGTTCTGTGCAGGGGTAGGCTCCTGGGGGTTTAGCAGGGTTTGGGGGATCTTCTAGCCAAGGAACGCTGGGGTTCAGTGAACCCCCATATGCCACCCCTGGCTGGCCATGCCCACCATGCCCCTCCCTTCCCAGGAGTCTCCACGCAGCCCGTTCATTATTCCAGAAAAGTGCAGGGGCCGCAGGGAGGGTCTGGGAGGGCAAAAAACAGGCCTACTGAAGTCCAGAAATGGGCCTGGGGGAAGGAATTTTCATCTTCCCGGAGGCTCAAGGAAAGCCTCCGGAGCCCGGGGAGGGTGAAAAACACTCCCTCCTCACCATGGTGCAAGTGGCTGTCTAGGCCACACCCACCATGGCCACGCCCACCCAGCAATGGGGCAGCGAACCCATTGCTAAAGGATCTGAAGCAGTGGTGGGATTCAGCCAGTTCGCACCAATTCGGGAGAACCGGTTGTTAACTTTTTAGTTTTTAGTTTTTAAATTGTCTATGGGTTTTAAATTTTAAATTGCCTATTGGTTTTTTAAATTTTCTGGGCCAAAAATTGTTTAATTCTTTTACAAATTTTAAATTTTGTACTGAAGTGTTTTTATTCCTGGCTGTGCACCGCCCTGAGTCCACTAGGAGAAGGGCGGTATATTTTATTTATTTATTTATTTATGTGATTTATATGCCGCCATTCTCCCCGAGGACTCAGGGCGGCTTACAAAAACAATTATAAATACAAACCACAATAAACACATTAAAATGCATTAAAATCCATAAAATCATTCTAAAAACTATATAACCCCACGACCGTAATATTCTTTAAACAGCCATGTCTTTAATCCCCGGCGAAAGGAGAGGAGGTCGGGGGCCGTCCTGAGGTCGGTGGGCAAACTATTCCAGAGGGTCGGGGCTCCGACAGAGAAAGCCCTCCCCCTGGGGGCTGCCAGCCGACATTGCTTGGCTGACGGCACCCGAAGGAGGCCCACTCTATGGGAGCGCACTGGACGGTGGGAGGAAGGCAGGAGGTGGTCCTGTAAGTGTATAAATTTAATAAACTAACTAACTAACTAACTAACTAACTAACTAATTTTCTGAGCAGTTTGGCAAACTGGTTTTTGGAAGAAATCATTAGGGCAGAGAACCGCTTGTTAAATTACTTGAATCCCACCACTGATCTGAAGCCCACCACTGCTGGTTCTGTGTATTCCTATAACTACGCATTGCAGCATGAAAAAAGCATAACAAGCTAGGAGAAGACTGCAGAACTTGCCTTACCTCCATGCATGAGAAGAATCAAAAGCACAGCCAGAGCTACATTTCCCGCCACCGAAATGCCAAGCACAATCTTGCAGCAGAGATTAAAGGAACAACCTGTGGATATTAACCATAGAGTTTAACCTTCCATCCCTCCATCAGCTTCCATAACTATGTTGTGGGGTATTAAAATATTGGGTTTCGGCCCAGGTTTACACTCAGCCATGGAAACTCACTATTTGAGGGTCACTCTTTTAGCCCAACCTTCCTCACAGGGACATTAGATGGGGAAGTAAAGTAGATGTCACAGGTGACCCCAGGATCTTATTGTCTTGAACAAAATTATGAAAGTGGCGTTGTTTAGTTGCACTATAAATTCCTTTTGTTACATCGTGTGATATAACGACAGAGTTACAGAAGTGGAGGACCATCATTCTTCAACCCTTTCAATCAGAATAGAGCTGAAAGGGACCTTGGAGGTCTTCTAGTCCAACCCCCTGCTCAAGCAGAAGCCCCTATACAATTTGAGACAAGTAGCTGTCCAGTCCCTTCTTAAAAAGTTTTCCATTTCCTTTTTTTAATAAAGTTTTTTATTTTAAGCATAATTAAAAAGACATACATAGACATACAACATGTAACATATACAAGAATCTTAGTTTCTTTTTCAGCTACTTAACAGTGATCCATTTCTTACTAAATATTAAATATTTACAGATATTATCATGTTAATTTATTCAGCCTTTTTCCCCTATTATATTTCAATTCTACTAACATATTAATTAATCTATCACATTATCTTCCTTCCCTTCTTCCTTCGTTTAATTTATTGCCTTATTTTTCAACCATTCATACCAATTATTCCACACTCCGTAGTATTTGGTTTCCTCTTTCCCCTTAATTTCTTTAGTTAGTTTATCTAGTTCCGCGCATTCCAAAATCTTTTTAATTATATCCTTATCTGATGGTACTTCTTCTTTCTTCCAGTATTGTGCATATATAATACGTACTGCAGTCAATATATGTAATATGAGATACTGTGTTTCTTTGGTATAATTTTCTATTGACATCCCTAATAAAAACTGTTCAGGTTTCCCCTCTATTGAATTTTTTATTATTTCTTCGATGCAGTTTTTAATTTTCTTCCAGAAGTTTTTCGCCACCGGGCATGTCCACCATTGATGATAAAAAGTTCCATAATTAATTTTACACTTCCAGCATTTCAGCAAGTTGCTGGGAAACATTTTTGCTATTCTTGCTGGTGGAAGGTGCCATCTGTGAAGCATTTTCATCTGGTTTTCTTTGTATGCAGCTGAGATTGTTAACATCTTCTCCCACTTCTCCAATTCTATCGGGTAATTAAAATTTTGGGCCCATTTGATCATCGTCTCTTTCACGGTTTCCTCTTCCATTTTATACCGAAGTAGAAATTAGTATATTTTACTAATTAGTTTTTGTTCATTTTTTAACAGAATTTTATCAAGGTCAGATTGTTCTACTTTAATTTGATCGTTTTTCCTCTCTTCAATATATTTTGATCTTATTTGTAGGTATGGCCACCATTGTATTTCCCTACCTAAGTTCTGTTCCAATTCATGTTTTGTTTTTAGAGTTCTACCCTCATTAACAATACCCCTATATCTGATAATTTTGGACCAGTCAACCAAATTTGGATGTGTTAATATTTCTTCGGGGGAGATCCAGGGCGGTACTCCTATATAGTGATGTTTCTTAATTTTGTTCCATATTGTTAAAAGTGAATTTCTAATTACATGTCTTTTAAAGTATCCATGAGTGCTCTGTTCCCTCCCCCCCCCCCATAGAAAGGCGTGCCACCCTACATGAAGATCATGTCCCTCTAATATTAGGAGTCTTTTATTTTCTAATTCTATCCATTCCTTTATCCAGACTAAGCCAGCTGCTTGGTAATAGGTCTCCCAGTCCAGGAAAGCTATTCCTCCTCTATCTCTTGTATCCTGTAGTACTTTTACTCTAATTCTGGCTTTCTTCCCCTACCAAATAAATTTTGTGGCCAATCTATTTAATATGTCAAAAAAGAAAATCCATTCTAATCGGTAACTTCTCGGGTGGAGACAGTTCCAATTAATAGTTTTCCATTTCCTTTCAGAAGATGCTAAAGGAGAGATTGCTTTGCATTTCTCCTCTATTTCCTTTTGGTTTAACTAATTTCTCAGCAAAGCCTGTTGTAACCATAAGAACCAGAAATAAAAGACCGAAGAACAATTTCTAAGTTAAAATGAAACCTAAAACTGAGAGATGTGGCAGCCTAGTTTTGCACCTAGAAGCTAAAGAGGTGGCCTTTTTCCAAAGGTTTTCTGGGAAGGCCTTAAGGGAAGATTTGGAATAATGGGCGAATGATAAGTAGGCAGCAGTTTTTGCAAAGGCCAAAAACGATCAACCTGTGGTCTTTCCAATGGATCATTTCAACTTCTTCCAGACCAGCTAATCCCATTTTGGCCACAAGTGGGAGCAATGAGTGGGTGTTTTTTTTCCTGCTTCCTTATGTGTAGCTGGCATCAGACTGCCTTGACTCTATGGTATTGTAGAGAAAAGGAATTGTAGGCAGGTGCAGGCTTGTCACTGCGTTTTTATATTTACCAGCAGAGCTAATATTTCTGGACTATCAGACTTACCGTAGTTATATTCCTTATCAGCACCTACAGCACCTACTACGCATGTCATTGCATTCCTTTGTACTTCTTCTAGAAACTTTCCTTTGTTCTCCAGCCAGCTAAGGTCAGGCTGGGGATTCTTTGCCAACATGTAATCTAATTTAGATAGTGAGATGTTTTTATTTTCTTACAATAAATATGAGTTTAATTAGAAGATGTTTCTTCGGTTTTATTGATCAAAGTATGCAACAGAATAGAAGCCACGATCCAACTCAAGATGAGGGCAATTACCCCACGCAAGGTAACGGGGCTGATTGCCGCTCTGACAATGGTAGCAGAGGATGGTTGATTTATGGCTATTCCTGGTTTGTTACTTTTGATCATGACCGTCTAAGCTAATTAGACAGATAGTTGATTTAGTGACTGCGGAACACTAAACAATTAACTTCTAAGATGCCGAGAAAGAAGAAAAAAGGAAAAATGAAGGAAAAGGGCAGAATAAAGCCCAAAGCTTTATCCTCTTCACATGAGGATGAAATAGAAAGATCTTCAAGATTTCAGCCTCTGGCATCTGCCACTCAGTTAGAAGCAGGAGAAGAACAAACAAAACTTAGAGTTCTCTCTACAAATGATTTGATCTCTTTCGATCCAGTGGCACCAGTCATCCAGCTGGAAGAAAAAGAACATGGGAGAAGCAGAAGAATCAGAAAAAATGCTCTTAACGAAGCTTCAGGAGGAAAATAACAGAAAAGCTGCTTTTGAAGGTGAAGCACTACGACCAAGGTCAGTAACTCAACCTTCTACTTATGCATGCTCTCAAACTGTGTTCCTAGAGCCTTTTGATTTTGAAATGCTTGGGGCCAAGCCAAAACTTCCACAAACGGCAAAGCCTTTTTCCTCCCACGCAGAGGGAGAAACATTTTATTATCCCTCTCAAACCTTCAAAGTCACTCCTCATGAGCAAGCTATAAGAAACTATCATGACCAGATAGAAATTTTTGAACGTGAGCTATCCGAGGCAAAAAATGGCTTTATCTAGGCTTGAGCCAGATAAGAGAGAATCCCACGTTCATGAAATCTCAAAAACCGCCATTTTGCCTTCTTCTCCCTCAGAGCCAAAGACACACCCCCTGGTGGATATTGTGTCAGGCAAATCCGAACAGAGAGTTGTGTACACGTCACATGTGCCTAGTAAAGTTGTCTCTTCTCAGATTTCACATGATGTGGATAGAGAAGTAAAACTAACTGAATCAAGCCTTCAAACTGCAATGCCACAAGTGTCTCCACAGGCTCATTTTTCAGCGCCCCCTGGTGGTGCTGGGGTCTTTTTAGATGGAACACAACGCTTAATGCAGCAAAGGCAAATGACTGCATCTCCAGCAGGTCATTTTAATATTGCAGCTCAAATGCCATAGCTACAAGCTCATGCACACCTGCCTCCAACTGTGCAACCAGGGCCAGCCCCTGGTCCACCTCCAGCACAACTAGTGCCTTTGCCCCCACAGCCAGCACCTCAAATGCCTATTCCTCAACAGGCATACTCTGTTGCTCCACTGGCTGGTGAGTCAAAATTAAAGATGTCAGGGCAGAATTACAAGGCCTGGGTCAGTGAGGTTGGACTTTTGTTATGCAGAGAAGGCACACATCATATGGTGTTTAATCCTCCTGCCCAACCATGGACGCCTGAAATAAGAGACTTAGAGACTAAAGCCTGCACAACATTATTGATGTCCATGGATACTGAACTGCAGGTTACTTTTCCGCCTGATACAACAGCCCAACAAATTTGGGTCCAATTGGAAAATTGCTACAGGCCTGTCTCAATTGAGTCTTCATGTTTGCTCATGTCTGAATTCCATGGTTCGAAATTGAAGCCTGGTGAACAAATTGGAGGACATTTGACCAAACTGAAAGGTATGAGGAAAGAATTGAGAGAAAGGGGCTATCGTATTGAAGATATTCATAATGGGGATGAGATGCTATGCTTTGAATCTTTTCAGTGAGAGATTTTTTCTAGAGGCACAGCCCTGCATTTTTTCTTGAGCAGACTAGAAAGTCTTCTAGCATAAAATCTAGAGATCTTCTTCTCTTCCAGGAAGGAGACCTGTGGATGGTGCTGTCAGGATAGGATAGGACAGGACAGGACAGGACAGGACAGGACAGGACAGGACAGGACAGGACAGGACAGGACAGGACAGGATAACAGAGTTGGAAGGGACCTTGGAGGTCTTCTCATCCAACCCCTGCTCAGGCAGGAAAACTTACATCGCTTCAGTGAAATGGTTATCCAATCTCTTCTTAAAAACTTCCAGTGTTGGAGCAACCACAACTTCTGGAGGCAACTTGTTCCATTGATTAATTGTTCTCACTGTCAGGAAATTTCTCCTTAGTTCTAGATTGCTTCTCTCCTTGATTAGTTTCCATCCATTGCTTCTTGTCTTGCCTTCAGGTGCTTTGAAGAATAGTTTGACTCCCTTTTCTTTGTGGCAACCCCTGAGATATTGAAAGACTGCTATCATGTCTCCCCTAGTCTTTCTTTTCATTAAACCAGACATACCCAATTCTAGCAACCGTTCTTTATATGTTTTAGCTTCCAGTCCCCTAATCATCTTTGTTGCTCTTCTCTGCACTCTTTCTAAAGTCTCAACATGTTTTTTACATCGTGGCAACAAAAACTGGGTGCAATATCCGAAGTGTGGTCTTACCAAGGCATTATAAAGTGAGACTAATACTTCACAAGATCTTGATTCTATCCCTTTCTTAACACAGCCTACAACTGTGTTGGCTTTTTTCTTTTCTTTTCTTTTCTTTTCTTTTCTTTTCTTTTCTTTTCTTTTCTTTTCTTTTCTTTTCTTTTCTTTTCTTTTCTTTTCTTTGGCAGCTGCAGCACATTGCTGTTAAGGAAAGACCACATAGTTAAGGAAGATGGTTGGTGGATTCCCCCTGGCTTTGTTTCTCCTTCCTTTGTCACAAGACTGACAAAATGTAGAAGTCCATCTAGTTGCTTAATAGTTGCTCCTCAGTTGCTCTTGAAACAAGAAAATTCCCTACCCAGAAAAGCAATGTCACTATGACTCTGGACATAGAAAAACAATAGAGCAGAGGTCAAAGTCACTGTAACAGTGAGATGGGACGCCTATACATTTAATATAGGTAGTCCTTGACGTATGACTACAATTGAGCGCCAAATTTACGTTGCTAAGTGAGAAATTTATTAAGTGGGTTTTGCTCCATTTTACAACTTTTCTTGCCACATTGGTTAAGTGAATTGCTGCAATTGTTAAATTAGTAACGCCATTGTTAAGTGAATCTGGTTTCCCCATTGACTTTGCCAGAAGGACATAAAGTGGGATCACATGACCCTGGGAGACTGCAACCGTCATAAATATGAACCATTATCAAGCATCTGAGTGTAAATCACATGACCATGGGGGAGTGGGGGGTTTGCTGCAATGGTCATAAGTGTGAAAAATGGTCATAAGGTACTTTTTCCAATGCTGCTGTAACTTCAAAGCGTCACTAAATGAACTGTTGTAAGCCAAGGACCAGTGGTGGGATTCAGCCACTTTGCATCACTTCGGGAGAACCGGTTGTTAACTTTGTGAGCAGTTTGGCAAACTGGTTGTTGGAACAAATCATTAGGGCAGAGAACTTCTCTACATGGGGCTCCCCTTGAGGAGCACCCGGAGGCTCCAGCTGGTCCAGAATGCGGCCGTGCAGGTGATTATGGTAGCGACCTGACGCTCCCATATAACACCTCTCCTGCGCGAGCTGCACTGGCTCCTGGTGGTCTTCTGGGTGCGGTTCAAGGTGTTGGTTCTCACCTTTAAAGCACTCCATGGCTTAGGGCCTGGGTATTTACAAGACTGCCTTCTGCTACCGATAACCTCCCACCACCCAATACCCTCTCACAGAGAGGGCCTCTTCAGGGTGCCGTCAGTCAAGCAATGTCGGCTGGTGACCCCCAGGGGGAGAGCCTTTTCTGTGGGAGCACCCACCCTCTGGAACGAACTCCCTCCAGGAATAAGATTGATCCCAGACCTTCGCACTTTCCGCAAGGCCCTGAAGACCTTTTTATTTCACCAAGCTGGCCTGGTCTGAATTTGTTGTATGGGTTAGTTTTTTAATTGTATAGCTTGGGGTTTTAAATTTTAGGAGGCCGATTAATTTAATCTATTTTAGCAGTCTTAATTTTCATATTGTGTGTTCTTTTAATTTTCAGCTGTTCACCGCCCTGAGTCCCTTCGGGGAGAAGAGCGCTATGCAAATTCAATAAAATAAATAAATAAACCGGTTGTTAAATTACTTGAATCCTACCACTGCCAAGGACTACTTACCTGTAAATAAACTTTAAAAACTGTTCCTCCTGTGCCAGCACACAGAGACGTTCATGTTGCCCTCATTTCACCAATATCTGATAAATACTCAGTCTTTCAATATGCACAGGACAACTGAATACCTCCTTGCGCCTTGGAGATACTAATCTTGCCACAACATAAACCTTGCCAGGTTTTACACAACAGTGATTAAAATCCACCTGGGCCTCAAACCGGCCTAAACATGAATTTTAATGGTTATCTTATTTTAATGATATTTGGGGCCAAATTATTTAATACGTTTTAAAATTGTTTTTAAATTTTGTATATAGGTGTGTTTTATTGTTGGCTGTGCACCACCCTGAGTCCCTTGGAAGAAGGGCGGTATAAAAATTAAAATAAATAAATAATATGTATTTGAATTGATTTTTGAGAGTGTTTTGTATTATGAGAGATATAGTGAGGTATCAGTGGTGGGTTGCCCCCAGTTCAGATCAGTTCTATAGAACCGGTAGTAAAACTGGTGGGAGGCTCCGCCCACTGACCCTGACATCATCAGAAGTGATCTGCACATGCGCAGAAGCAAGGTGCGTGCGTGCGCGATCCCATTGTGAACTGGTAGTAAAGGTAAGTAGAACCCACGTCTGTGATTATTCGTATTCCATCCTCCTTATGCTGGTCTGCGACTTTAATAAAAATTTTAATTGAGTTGTTTAATATGCATTATTCCACTCAATGCAGTGTTTTATAAACAAGAAATGGCAGGATATGAATTTGGGGGGAAACTCAACACGTCAGTCTTCTCCCCTTTCCTAAAGATAAAATTAAAGAAGAACCTTGAAGAACACACAATTATCTTTAGAAGTTTCAGATCGTATGGGCATCGACATGTATTCCATCTTCTTTTATCTTTAAATATTTTCTCCTGCCTAATATGACCAGATCATAAGATGGTGGAGAAGAGGGAAACAATATGAAAGTTATGTAGCTCATAAAAATTTGACAGCGAACTGTTGTAAATGCCACCAGACACCGGGGTCGTATTATCATTTTTTTAAAAAAAATTTGATTTATATGCCGCCCTTCTCCGGAGACTCAGGGCGGCTTACAATGCATTAAGCAATAGCTTAATATCTGGTGAACATGTGTAAAAGCCAAAAAATATTAGATAAAAATATGTACATGGTTGGAGGAGATGCTACAACAGCATATCCATCTGAAACCTGAATTATTTTTGTTGGGGATTTTGCCAGGAACTTATAGTAAAGAAAATGTATATTTGATAATTCATGTAATAACTGCAACTAGGATTGTATTTGCACAAAATTGGAAAAATGAAGAGATCCCTATGGATGAGAATGTGATTAGGAAAATATTAGAATGTGTGTAAATGAATAGGTTAACACTTGAAATTAAAGAGAAGGAACAATTTGATTATTATAACAGATGTAAACTAGTTTATCAATAGTTAGAGAATAAATATGAAAAGTGGAGAAAAGCAGAGGAGTGAAATAGAGAAAAAGTTTTAACAAAGTTAAATATGTTAAGAAGAGGACTGTTATTTATTTATTTATTTATTTTATTTATTTGTTTAGATTTGTATACCGCCCTTCTCCTTGCGGACTCAGGGCGGTGAACAGCCAAATAAAAATAGTACACAAAAGTTAAACAATTTCTTAAAAAAGCATATAACTTTGGCTAAAAATTAAAACCATTAACCATTAAATATTTAAAATACCCAACCCTATAATACAGATCTTAAAAATTCAGCGGGGTCAGGCTAGACCAGCAAGCTGAAAGAGATGAGTTTTCAGGGCCCGACGAAAAGTCCGGAGGTCAGCAATTGTTCTCAGTTTTGGAGGAAGATCGTTCCAGAGGGTAGGGGCTGCCACAGAGAAGGCCCTCTCCCTGGGGGTCGCCAGCTGGCATTGTCTGGCTGACGGCACCCTGAGGAGACCCTCTCTGTGGGAACGCACCAGCCGGTGGGAGGCTATTGGTGGCAGAAGGCGGTCCCGTAAGTACCCTGGTCCTAAGCCATGGAGCGCTTTAAAGGTGGTCACCAACATCTTGAAACGCACCCGGAAGTCCACCGGTAGCCAGTGCAGCTCGCGCAGGAGAGGTGTCACATGGGAGTGTCCCGTCGCTCCCATAATCCCCCGCGCGGCCGCATTCTGCACTAGTTGGAGCCTCTGGGTGCACCCCAAGGGGAGCCCCATGTAGAGAACATTGCAGTAGTCCAGGCGAGAGGTGACGAGTGCCTGAGTGACTGTGCGTAGGGAGTCCCGATCTAGAAAGGGCCGCAACTGGCGTATCAGGCGAACCTGATAGTAAGCTCCCCTGGCCACAGCTGTCGTGTGATCCTCCAAAGACAGCCGTGGGTCCAGGAGGACGCCCAAGTTGCGCACCCTTTCCGTGGGGGCCAATGATTCACCCCCAATAACCAGCGATGGTGTCAGCTGGCTATATCGGGACGCCGGCAGCCGGCTATATCGGGACGCCGGCAGCCACAGCCACTCGGTCTTGGAGGGGTTGAGTTGAAGCCTGTTTCTCCCCATCCAGGCCCGCACGGCTTCAAGGCACTGGGACATCACTTCCACGGCATCGTTGGGGTGGTCTGGGGTGGAAATGTACAGCTGCATATCATCAGCGTACTGATGGAACTCCACCCCAAAACCACGGATGATCTCACCCAGCGGCTTTACATAAATGTTGAACAGGAGAGGTGAGAAGACCGATCCCTGCGGCACCCCACACACTAGGCGCCTCGGGGTCGACCGCTGCCCCCCTGTCAACACAGATTGCAACCGGTCGGAGAGGTAGGAGGAGAACCACCATAAAACGGTGCCTCCCACCCCCAGTCCCTCCAACCGGCGCAACATGATACCATGGTCGATGGTATCAAAAGCCGCTGAGAGGTCTAATAACACCAGGATAGAGGAATAACCCCTACCCCGGGCCCGCCAGAGATCATCCACCAACGCGACCAATGCCGTTTCAGTGCTGTATCCAGGCCTGAAGCCGGACTGGAGCGGGTCTAAATAGACAGCTTCATCCAGGTACCGAGGGAGCTGCCATGCAACCACACTCTCAACAACCTTCGCTAAAAAGGGAAGGTTGGAGACTGGACGGTAATTAGCCAAAATAGCCGGGTCCAGGGAGGGCTTCTTGAGGAGGGGCCTCACCACCGCCTCCTTCAAGGCGGCCGGTAGGGCACCTCATGCAAAGAAGCATTTATGATCTCCTGGAGCCAGCCTCGTGTAACCTCCCGGGAGGCCAGCACCAACCAGGAGGGACACGGGTCCAATAAACATGTGGTTGCATTCAGTCTCCCCAAGATCCTGTCCACGTCCTCGGGAGCCACAGGATCGAACTCAGCCCAGATAACGCTCTCAAGACCTGCCTCAGTCACCTCGCCCAAACTAACCCAGTCGGCGGCCAAGTCATCCCAAATCTGAGTTATTTTGTCATCCAGATATTGAACAAAATCCTCAGCACGACCCTGCAAGGGATCCTCCCATGCTCCCGAATGAAGGAGGGAGCGGGTCACCCTAAACAGGGCGGCTGGGCGATTATCTGATGATGCGATAAGGGCGGCAAAATAGTTAGATTTTGCCGCTTTTATCTCCACTAAGTAAGTCTTAATGTGAGCTCTTACTAGTGTCAAGTCAGATTCAGAGCGACTGGCCCTCCAACCGCTCTCTAGGCGTCTTCTCCGGCGTTTCATCTCCCTCAGCTCCTCGGTAAACCAAGGAGATAAGTGAGTTCGGCGCCGGGTCAGAGGCCGCGAAGGCACGACACGGTCCAAGGCCCCACCGGCTGCCCTATTCCAGGCAGCCACCAGATCCTCAGCCGAGTCGTGTGTCATTGTCTCAGGAAATGGCCCAAGCTCCGTCTGGAACCTATCAGGATCCATCAGGCGCCTGGGGCGGAACCACCTAGTCGGTTCCGCCTCCCTGCGGTGAGGTGCAGCGGTCTGAAAGTCGAGTCGAAGGAGCGAGTGGTCAGTCCATGACAAGGGCTCCATAACTATATCTCCAATATCTAGACCACTCAACCACTGACCAGAGACAAAAACTAGATCCAGGGTGTGTCCACCAACGTGGGTCGGGCCCTGAATTACCTGGGTCAGGTCCATGGCCGTCATGGAAGCCATGAACTCCCGGGCTAACTCAGATGTTTCACCGATAGATGGCAGGTTGAAATCCCCCATGACCATAAGCCTAGGGATATCAACCGCCACTTCGGCTACAACATTGAGAAGCTCGGGCAGGGTCGTTGCCACGTGGCAGGGAGCCAGGTACGTGACTAACAGACCCATTTGCCCACCACGACCCCACCTCACGAAGATGGACGTTATATAAGATGTTATAGTATTAGGTATGGTATATATTACTATTAGTATTAAGTTAAGAATAGATAAAATAATAAATATGACTGTAAATTGTAATTGTTATTGTATAAAATATTTACACAAAATATTTGTACCCAGACGACATACTGTTTAATGGAAGATGATATTTGAATTAAAATAAAATTTTAAATTTTAAAAAAATCTGACAAGGAATCTGACAATTTTTTTGAAGTGTATTTTGTAAAAAAAAGGAAAAAAGTTATATGAAGAGCCGTTATACAGACATCAAAAAGTTGTTAGAACATAGGAAGTTGGAATACAGGAACTTCAATCGATTAAAAAACTTCAATTTCTATGACAATTTTATTCAAAGTTTAGAAAGAACTTACAATAACACAGGTAAAGAATAGAAAAAGCAAGGAGAGAGAAAAAGTGCAGAAAGAATGAATGACAAAGAAATAGAAGGAACCTACGATTTCCTTTGCAGTAAATATAAGTACAATTGTAAAGTTATTTTTACTTATGATTGCAAAAAAAAAAAAAAAACCTCTTACGTTTTCTATTATCCAGGGTTTTTTTCTAATCATCAAAACCAGTGGTGAAATCCAATTTTTTTCACTACCGGTTCTGTGGGCGTGGGTTGGTGAGCATGGTATGGCTTGGTGGACGTGGCTTGGTGGGCGTGGCAGGGGAAGGATACTGCAAAATCTCTATTCCCACTCCACTCCTGGGGGAAGGATATTGCAAAATACCCATTCTACCCCACTCGGGGGCCAGCCAGAGGTAGTATTTGCTGGTTCTCCGAACTACTCAAAATTTCCACTAGTGGTTCTCTGAACTACTCAAAATTTCTGCTACCGGTTCTCCAGAACCTGTCAGAACTTGCTGGATTTCACCCCTGATCAAAACCATAAATCATAAAAACATCTTTTTTCCAAGTCATTCAGAAAGTCTAAAAGGGGTTTCCAATCAAAATGGCAAATTTAGTCTGTAGATTTCAGATGTATTCTCCCGGAACAACAAAAAAGAAAATTTCTGCACGCATCTATAGATATTAAGAAAGACAGCCTTGGCTCTCTTTTTTTTTTTTTTTTCTACAATAAAAAAAGATAAAACTCCTAGGGACTGCATTCACTTTCACCATCTTCTTAAATTTCCTTTAAAAAAATACTGCCCACATGCAGAGGGCAGTAAAAAATAGCTTTAAGTCATTACCTTTGCTCTGTTTAGAAGCTGGCAAGTCTCTATTATGTGCGTCCATATAGACCTGTCCATCTACATCCATCTTCCAGAGCTTGTTGTTAATGGCAGTTGCAAGTTTCACAGTCTCCAAACGAGAAACTACCAATTCCTTGAGCTTCTTAAACAGCCTGTCTGAAGCAATTACATAATTGCCTTCAGAGAGCCAGCCCTATAAATGATGTTTCATTCAAAGAGGGGGAGGGTTGTTCCTTAATTGCAATCATCACTACACAATTGATGCTTTGTGGGCAATTCTGGGTTGAAGATGATCAGGAGACAAGTAGTGAGTTGAGGGCAGATATTTCTAGGTCTGTTGAGACTTAGAACCTCAATTTCTAAGGACGATCACTCCATTACCATTTGATTGACAAGCTGCGGTGGTGCAGTGGTTAGAGTGCAGTACTGCAAGCTACTTCTGCTGACTGCTGGCTGCCTGCAATTTGGCAGTTCAGATCTCACCAGGTTCAGGTTGATTCAGCCTTCCATCCCTCCAAGGTGGGTAAAATGAGGACCCAAATTATTGGGGGCAATATGCTGACTCTGCAAACAGTTTAGAGAGGGCTGTAAAGCACTGTAATGCGGTATATAAATCGAAGTGCTATTGCTATTGCTGTTCCTTTTTTCCACCATGTTTTAAGAAAGTTCAACTCCATGGCTTCTATGACATCTCTTTGGAGAAAAATATCCAGATGGCTGGATTGGGAAAAATGGGTAACTGTTCCATCTCCTAATTAATATAATAATGAATTATAATAAAGTAGTGATAGAAGACTCATTGCAGGTTATGGTCAGGACTCCATTGTCAGTGGGGGTTCTGTGAGAACATGAGTCCTTCTGCATACAGATAGTCCTCAACTTACAACAATTCATTTACTGACCATTCAGAGTTCGAACTATGGGTAAAAAGTGACTTATGACCATTTTTCACACTTACAACCAATCCAGTAGTCCTGTGGTCACATGATCAAAATTTAGACACTTGGCAACTGATTCATACTTATGAAGATTTGGGGTGCTCCTGGAGTCATATGATCACTTTTTGTGAACTTCTGGCAAACAAAGTCACTGTGGAAGCCAGATTCACTTAGTGTTACTAGCTTTATAATTGCAGCGATTCACTTAACAATTGTGGCAAGCAAGGTCATAAAATGGGGCAAAATTCACTTATCAATTGTCTTGGTTAGTAACAGAAATTTTGGGCTTAATTGTGGATGTAAGTCGAAAATTACCTATATTGTAATTTTGGAGGCCCTCTTCAAGTTCCCTCAAATGACAATTGCTGTACTCTGTCCATTCCCTTCTTCTCAGTCCTATAGCCAGAGTGGTGTAACAGTGAAGGCACTAGACTGGAATGAGGAAACCCAGGTTCTAGTCCAGAGGTGTCAAACTCGATTTCATTGAGGGCCACAACAGGGTTGTGTTTGACTTCAAGGGGCTGGGTGAGAGTGGCCAGCTTGATGTCAGTCATGTCGGGGACACCTGTGATGACCCAAGTGCTCTGCCAGCAAAAACAGAGCTTGGGAGGGCTGTGTGCGGTCCTCCTGAGCTCGGTTTTCCCTGACACAAGGCTGCAGGAAGCAGTCACAGCCAAAAATGGAGATCGGGAAGGCTGTATGCGGCCCTCCCGAACTCCGTCTTTGCTGGCAGAGGCACTATGGCCAGTCCTTTGCTATTTCCAGGGCAGCCAGATTTAAGCACTCCATGGACCAGATCTAGCCTGTGGGCCTTGAGTTTGACAATCCTGCTGTAGATAATTAGGCTCTCTCACTCATGAGACATAAAATATATTAGTGTCAACATGTCATTGGGAATTAAATGTAATGTTCATTCTGGTTCCATCCATTTTTTTTCTATTCCTCCAAAACCAAGGATCCCCCCCCCCCCCAATTTATGCATTTCCTACTGTATTGCTATGTGGGCAGTATTTCTCCTAGGGAACAATGAAATAAGAGAGGGCATAACCCACAGCTGTATAATGGACAAAGGGGAAAAAAAGGAATCTCCATGGCTCCTCAGACTGTAAAAGGGATGGCGAGAGATTTGTCCCATCAAACTTACAAAATTGTTGTCAGCCCTTCTCCATGTAGACCTGACAAGAAACATGACCAGATGAGCTAATTCTACAGTATTATAAGGCTATACAAATAGAGTATTGCAAATCTGAAAGTATAAATCTCCCAGAGTCACTTTTTTTAAAGTCACTTTTAACAGCCTGATCAATTAGGGCAGGTCCTTGCTAACTTTCTTTCTCAGCTCATTATGCAGCGGTGGGCTGTGCCATCTCTTATCTGATTGTTCCTTGGGCAACATCTCTTGCAGTGGTGGGATCCTGCTGGTTTAACAACTGGTTCGGTGATTGCACACTTTGCGGCACGTGCGCAGTATTACGAAAACTTACCTTCTGCGTTACTGCCAGGGAGTAACACAGCTGAGGCGCAGCAATCCACTCTGCCATATAAATCAGCAGAGAAGATATAGGTCAGTAAAGCGCAGGAGTGGGCGGGACCACCTGGTCGTCGGAGCGAACCAGTTTGCTCCCAGCTGACCATCAGAGCTACCAGTTTGCCTGAACAGGTCCGAACCGGGAGAATCCCATCCCATCCCATTGTCCTCCTCTCCCAAGGTCATTCCCATATGTCATTACACCTACATGTCCTTCCATGGCCCAAGGCCATCTTTAGACTGAATACCACTGCTGAACATTCAGCTATAATGTGATTGTGAAAAACGTCAGGATACTTTAAAATGGAGCTGTTTTATCTTGGTTCCTGGCATATACCTAGGGCCCACCCCATCTTAGAAACCTAGTCACACTCTTGATCCAACCCCACTATCTTAGACATCTTGCAGTTAAAGGTACTCATATTTAGTTCAACACTTAGTTTTCACACATTCTTCTCACAAGCAGAGATTTAAGGTGATGGAACTTCCATATCGTTCCCAGGAACCACTAGTTCTGTTGTATTTACCCTATGAATTGATTGATTCTGTTTTAAAACCAACAAGACTGAAAGGCATCAGCTGTTAATTGAGATGAATCCCATAGAAAGATTCTGAAAGAGATTTACTTTTCCACATTCAGTACGGAAAATACTGAACTCTGAATGCCCAGGTTTCAATACCTGAACCAGCCAAAGCAGGTCCCAGATTCAGCGTGTATCTGGGCAGCCATCTTTTCCCCCCAGCATTTCTGTTTAACCATTGGATGATGGATTCAGAAAATTTAAAACTGGAAGTGGCCAGAAGCATAAAGAGACCCAATGGCTGCAAGGTACATGGTTTTGGCAAATGAACTCTCAAAGTCAAGGTAATTATTTGTGTCCCAGTCCTGTCTAGTACACTCGTTCTCAAATATAGGAGACAGGTTGAAACACAATTTATTTCTTCTAATCTTTGAGTTTAGAAGTATTATTTGAAATGCAGTTTATTACTGCAACTTAAGGGAATTTTTGATTTAGAATTTAAAAAGCTGGTAGCCGAGAAGGAGGGGAACAGAAGGGTTAAAAAAAAGTCAAAGGATCCCAGATTGGCTCCTGCAGTGTTATCCCAGGATACATATATTTGCCTTCATTCATGACAATCAAAGGGCACATCGTACAGGAAGGCAGAGAGAAACAGAAGAAATGGAAGAGAGATTAAGGCAGGTGGTCTGAAATTCTTCTAACAGAATGATGGCCTTTGTTCCACCGTGTCACGGGTGGAGGAGAAGTTGTCCTTTCCACTTAAAGATCAAGAACCACGCATGCATCTTCTCTCCAGCAAAATTTGCTTTTGGAAAAGTGAAGATTTCAGCATTCGTATCGCCATCAAAAAAAGCCACAAGACCTTCTAAATAGTCCAAAGAAACTCGGATCCTTCTTGGGGAATGGCACAATGTCAAATCTGTCCTGGGCTGAGTGATTGATTGATGCTTCCCATCAATTCGCTGTACTCCCCAGTAACCCCCTCGTGGTTCGAGCAGAATCGCCCCATTTCTGTTTGCAGATTCCCTAACAATTCCCACCCCCCACCATTCCCCTTCCTCCACCAGCTCCACCTCCCAGCAAAGCTTCCCAGAATTAAAGCTCTCGTGGCTTAGGACGCTGGCCAAAACGTCATATCTCAGAAGACTGCCATTCACTTGCTGACTCATGCCTTTCCACGTTACGCTTTTCAAATCAGAGGATACGTAGAGCTGGGGATGAGCTGTGCTTGGATTCAGAGTCAGATTTGCTGTGTGGAAGAAAGAATGGAAAAATGTTCACCATTAGCTATGGAATTTATAGCTCTTCAAATAATTTTTATAGTTATCCGTTTGTTTTGCAAGAGTAAGGAACTAGAGGTGGGGTCTCGCCTCAATTCAGGCGATTTTTTTTGAATGAGGAGATTACAATGAAGCTCCCTGTAAATAAGTAATAAAATTGAAAACCTTAAGTGATTTTGAAAGTGTTCAGTACTATGGAGCTCATATCCTAGTATCTATGAAAAAGATGGAACCGAAGTTAAAATGGTTTACACAAAAATACCTTGTCTTCTAGGCAAGAAGAAGTTGCAAAGAAAATTCAACTGTGGTTGTCTTTTTTAAAAAAAAAAAATACACAAATGGTAACGGTTCAAAGCAGAAGCATCAGTAACTTGATTGTGCCAGAAAGCCCCATTCATCACAAAATCTGGACTAAATTTATTTTGAAACAACGTCAAATGTAAGGGAAAAATATTTTTAAAATGTCAATGCAGATCGTTAACACAATAGATCATGATTCCTGTAGTCTATCTGTCTATCTGCCTCAAAATCACAGAGCTTTATTGCACACAAAAGTCACAAGTTAAAACACAGTTCAATGGGAGTGTGGTTACCCTGCTTCTTGAAATGGTTTACCTAGCTTGAGCCACAAAGATCAACGTATGCCATCTAAAAGGCTGATTTGTGATGCCACTAAAAAAAATAGAAAAGGAAATAGCATGCATACATGCACACAACTATTTCCTTCAGGGTTGAATAACGGAATAGCAGAACAGAAATCCTCTGATATCTGCACTCGGATGAGAATGGGTGCCGTTGCATGAAATGCGGAGTGCTATATTTTAAACCTAGTTAACATTTTTTGTCCAGCTTGCAATTTTTCATCTTAAAAGGTCACAGGAGATTAGAAGAGATTAGGGATCCTTCCAAAGGATCAGCCTTTCCGTTTCCTAACCCTTCTTATATCAACAGTAAAACACATTCCTAAGAGGTCTATAAGGGGCGTGCATAAGCACATCAGTGTGCCTACCGTCCCTGTCCTAATATTTTCTTTTATTCGTATCCTTTCCATGCATTTATAATTATGTTTACACTTGTCTCCGTCATAAAATATATGCTTGATGAAAATAAATAAATAAATAAATAAATAAATAAATAACATCTGAGATTGAGCCTGGCTATCGTGACTGTTTGTAAAATTACTCCCTGTTTTCCCTTCCTTGTAAATTACTCTTCTTGTACTTAAGAGTGGGAGGCCACAGAAGGTACATCTCTACTTCATGCTGTCCCCATTTGGGTCCTTTGGGCAACAGTTGTAGAATCTTCTGCCTAAATTCAAGCTCTCCCATTGGACAACTTCTGCTTCTGCTCCCTCCCACTTTTCCTTCTCTTCTAGCATTCCCTTGGCCTTGCTTCCTCTCAGTTGGGGCTCTTAACCTATCAGAATCCTGTCAAAAAGTATTGTCTCTATAACTTAAGGACCTCTGAGGAGATATCTCAGATGGATTCTTACACCTGTCTTGAACATTTTTAAAACCACAGCTGATATCGATATATAGACGTAGCTGATGTTTATTGATGGAAAGAACCAGGATTACCTGTTATGTGGCCTTCAGCTGATCCACAAGGAATGCATTTCTGTAGACAACTTTGGATCCCTCTCCTTGCCTTGATCCCCTCACTAGGAACCTGTGAACCTTAGAGAATAGCTTGATGTTAGAACACCATTGTCATCGTTTTCTTCTTTTTTTCTTACAAAGTCATCGAAAGGAGTTTATTAATATATGCCATCTTTTGGAGAAGTTGTGTCAGAGTTCTATTGTTCCAAGGGCAGCTTTGGCTAAAAAAAACACACACACACCCCAAATGACTAAGGACTAGCTACTTAGTTCTTACCCCATGTTTGGCTCTTTGGAGATTCTGCAGGGATAGATTGTGGACTAGCTTCTTCTGTGATTGGCAAACTACTTTGGGGGATTTCATTCTTGGAGGGAAGAAGCAGTGTATGGATCTGAACAATTAATAATTCGATTTGGCTTTTTAAGGAAGTGATAAATGGAGTAGGCCACCCAGTCCTACCAAGAGCTTGCCAAAATTTGCACCATTGATTCTGAAGGGAGTGGAGGAGGATTAGAAGGTGAAGTTCCACAGGCTGAGCAAGATTGTTTAAGACCTGGACTCTCCTGGTCTTGCTTTAAATTCAGAGTGAGGAGTTTTACTTGGGCTAAAAGTTGTACTCGGGCTTTGAATGGCATGCTGGGGCCTACAGAAAGAATAGGGTATACCAGGACCAAAAATAAACTGAATTTAATGTTGTTATTACTTTCAAAAACAGCCATACTTAATTCAGTTTCAATCATTGATTTAATTCTTTCTCCCTTTTCATCACATCAGTGAACCAGTTTATTTTTTTTAACTTTATTTATTGAATTTTTATCCTGCTTTTGTTACTTTATAAATAAGGCAGCCAACATACCTAATGCCCATTCCTCCTTTTTTATTTTGTCTTCTGCTCTTTTTAATGGTTGTAAACAGAATCATGTTTTTGAGATGGGTGGCCATTTTGACTGATGGATTGATTAAATGATTGCTTGATAAATCATTCAATGAATGAATACAATTAAAAAGTACTATTATATAATAATAGCAGTAACACCTAGACTTATTTACTGCTCCATAGTGCTTTACGGCACTCTATGCGTGGTTTACCATGTCAGTATATTGCCCCAAACAATCTGGGTCCTTATTTTACCAACCTTAGAAGTATGGAAGGTTGAGTCAACCTTATTGATTTATTATTTATTAGTTCAATTTATATGCCGCCCTTCTCCGGAGACTCGGGACGGCTTACAATGCGTTAAGCAATAGCCTTCATACTTTTGTATATACCTGCTTAGTAGGGCTTTCGCCCCCCCCCCCAAGCGGTGTTCTTTTTTATACAAAGTCATCTTATTGCCCCCACAATCCAGGTCCTCATTTTACCTACCTCGAAAGGATGGAAGGCTGAGTCAACCTTGAGCCTGGTGAGATTCAAACTTGTAGTAATTGCTGGCAGCTGGCAACTAAGTGCTACTTTAACAGCACTTAGTCCACTGTGCCACCAGGCTCTTGAGCTAGTCAGGATCAAACTCTGGGTTTTGGGTAGAGTTTGCCTGCAGTACTGCATTCTAACTTCTGAGCCACCAAGGCTGTGGTGACAGGCAAGATGGACAAGACTATGAGATTGAAGCTCTGTCACTTTTTATGTGGATTGGCATACTTGTTCCACATAAAAAAAAGAGAGAGAGAGAGATTGGGCTTTGAATTTTTTTTGTTTCTCTGTGAAGCTTCATGATGATCTCTGTAATCTGGATTCCACTCTCTACTTGTCAACTGTCCCAACTTGGTCAGTTAGAAAAGAAAGACTCTTGGACCCATGGTTACCCAAAAAAATATACTTTACTAAAGCCAAGTGGTTACAGAAGAAGCAAAGCCAAATCT
Organism: Masticophis lateralis; assembly: GCA_030761175.1. Taxonomy (NCBI): domain Eukaryota; kingdom Metazoa; phylum Chordata; class Lepidosauria; order Squamata; family Colubridae; genus Masticophis; species Masticophis lateralis. The sequence continues at coordinate 28,457,256 of JAUDYJ010000002.1, read as the reverse complement.
GAGGATGATGCGATGCTTAGTTTCAATTCCTCCTGCTAACCCTCTCTCTTATCCCACCCACTGGCCCCTACCCCCCATTGCTATGGCAGGCTGACAGCAAGCAATGCAAAGCGTAGCTGAAGGGCAGCCCTGACACCACTCCTCCGCACTCAATGGAAAATATTGTGCGGGGAAGAGGGAAGACTAAGATATTTATAACCTCTGCTCCCCAGATTTCCGGCTGTTAAAATGGGGAACGAACACAGTGCTCTCTTCAACTTTGATTTGTTGCCAAATGGGGGAAAAAAGGGAACAAAAGAGGCTCCCAGTGAATGAGCAAATAGAGTAGAATAATAACAGAGTTGGAAGGTACCGTGAAGGTCCTCTAGTCCAACCCACTACCTATAGCATTTCAGACAAATGGTTATCCAATCTTTTCTTTAAAACTTCCAGTGCTGGAGCATTCACAACTTCTGGAGGCAAGTTGTTCACTGGTTCATTGTTCTAATTGTCAGGAATTTTCTCCTTAGTTCTAAGTTGCTTCTCTCTGTGATTAGTTTCCATCCATTGCTTCTTGTCCTACCCTCAGGTGCTTTGGAAAATAATTTGACTCCCTCTTCTTTGTGGCAGCCCCTGAGATAGCGAAACATTGCTATCATGTCACCCCTAGTCCTTCTTTTCATTAAACTAGACATACCCAATTACCCATTTCCCCCCCACCCCCATTTTAACTTGTGTTCCTAATCTGTTTTTTGCGGTGCTGTTTTTGATAGGTTGGACTGTTTTTTCCTTTTCTATAAAGACAGATGCAAAAAATGAGTTAAATAGTTCTGCTTTCTTCCTGTTGCTTGTCACCTTCTTGCCACTTTCTCCCACCAATGGACCAGTCATTTCCTTCACATTTTTCTTGTTTTTAACATGTTGAAAGAAACTTTTTGTTGTTGTTGTTTAATTCTTTACTTTTGTCACAAGCCTTAGTTCATTTTGAGCCTTAGCTTTTCTCACTTCATCTTTGCAGGCTCGAGCTATTTGCTGATATTCTGCCCTAGTTATGTGCCCCTTTCTACTTTTTATACTTGCCCTTTTTGTCTTTCAATTTATCAGAGAGTTCTTTATGCTGGGTTTCTTTTGAGAGCTGTTATTTTTCTTCTTCATTGGTATTGTGCTAGATTGAACTATTATAATCTCACTTTTCAAAATTTCCCAACCTTCTTGAGTTGTTTTCCCCTTGAGGATTCTCATCCATGGAATTCTTCCCAAGCTCTCTCTAAATTTATTGAAATTAGCTCTCTTAAAGTCCAAGCCTCTACTTTGACTTTGTTCTATTGCTTGTGCTTGCATTGTTAAATTCCAATATTGCATGATCACTCCCCATCCAAGGTTCCTGTAGCATCAACACCTTCTACCATTTCATCTCTGTTAGTGAAAATTAAGTCCAATATGGCTGGTCCCCTTGTTCCCTTCTCTTCTTTTTGGGAAACAAAAAGATCATGATTTTGAAATCAGCAGACGTATTCGTAGAAATGTGACAATGGGGGCAAATGCTAAAGGGGGCAGGACTGGTGCTTTCAGTTCAATCTTGACTTCTGGCAACTGCATGAATGAGCTATTATGAATGCACAATGAGATCAAGCCTAGTGGTTATTAGTCAGGGGTTGGGTGCTAACTTTAGGGCCAGTTTTTATATGCAAATTACAAGATGAAACCAGATCATTACCTGAAAACATCAGAACGATCATCGTGCACTTCAGAGCAATGCTTGCTATCAGCAATATCAAAAAAACAATTCTGGGCCAGAAGTAAGATGGAGCATCTGTGGAGCATTGGGAAATAAATACAGTAAAAAAACAAATCAATAACAGTGGAAAACGTAAGAGTTCTTAACAAGCACCTGGAAGTTCATTGTAGATGATGGATCACCTGTATGATATTGACAAGTGTAGGAGGGACATCTGGGGTGTGTATGTGATGGTGTCAAAACGTCTAGAGCGGGGGTCCCCAAACTTGGCAACTTTAAGATTTGTGGACTTCAACTCCCAGAATTCTCCAGCCAGCATAGCTATGCTAGCTGGAAAATTCTGGGAGTTGAAGTCCACAAGTCTTAAAGCTGCCAAGTTTGAAGACTTCTGGTCCAGGGGTTAAGATGTTGGACGAGGAGCAGGGAAACCCAAGTTCTAGTCCCCTCTCAGTCATGGAAGTTCCTTGGAGAACGTTGAGCCATTCATTCTCCCTCAGGCCAAACTACCTCACAGGATTGTTGTGACAGGAGGAGGGAGCAATAAGTAGGTCAATTATTGTTACAAAAGGCACAATAATGGTGACATAAATTATAAAATGGACCTTAGAATGTTAATTCGTGAGCCACCCCCTAATGGCCTCTTTGGGAAATCAGCTGTTAAACTATATCACTGCTGGTTGTCTCTCCTTCTCCTTCTCCTTCTCCTCCTTCTCCTTCTCCTCCTCTCTTCCCCTGTTTCTTCCTTCCAGGTCAAGAGAGTGAATGGATTAACAATATGGAAGGGACATAGGTAACAATGTGGAATCAGGATAAACACTTCCACTCTAAAATCAATCATTCTCTTTTTCGTTCTTACTTTAAAACTTGGCCTTCAGAGTTGGTGTGCAACTTGGACTTGGAGAGATAGAAACAAAATGAGTGAAACCCAAACATTTAGTTCCCAATGAAATATTGTCTCTCATTTCTAATGGAAGGAGAAGAGCCTGATTGCCTACAAAGCTATGTAGAATGTTTTATTTCAATGCCCCTTCTTTAACAATCTAGTTGTGAGTCATTAGGGCAGGGGTCTCCAAACTTGGCAATTTTAAGACTTGTGGACTTCAACTCCCAGAATTCCTCAGCCAGCTTTGCTGGGAGTTAAAGTCCACAAATCTTAAAGTTTCCAAGTTTGGAGACCCCTGCATTAGGGGCTCATCACCATATCCTGGGATGATTCATTCTGTTGCATAGGAGGTGTGCCATTTACAGTGCTGGCTGGAGAATTCTGGGAGTTGAAGTTCACAAGTCTTAAAGTTGCCAACTTTGAAGACCTCTAGTCTAGAGTCTAGGAAGCCACAGAGATTACCTTGAAGAAGACATCCAGAAACCATTAGAAAGACAGTGGGGATGGAAGCAGCATGTGTTAAGTAAAGTTTGGTGGAAAAATACAGGTAGTCCGCGACTTACAACCAAAACTGAGCCCAAAACTTTTGTTTGCTAAGTGAGACATTTGTTAAGTGAACTTTGCCCCATTTTACAACCTTTCTTGCCACAGTTGTTAAATTAATCACTGCCGTTGTAAAGTTAGTAACAAGGTTATTAAGTGAATCTGGCTTTCCCATTGACTTTGCTTGTCAGAAGGTCGAGAAGGTGATCACATGACCTTGGGGACACAACAACGATCATAAATGTGAGTCAGTTGCCAAGCGTCTGAATTTTGATCACATGACTGTGAGGATGTTGCGTTGGTTTTAAGTGTGAAAAATGGTCATGTCATTTTTTTCAGTGCTGTTGTAACTTCGAACAGTCACTAAAAGAACTGCTGTAAGTCAAGGACTATCTGTATTAGAAAAAAGACTGACTCTGCCTCCCCCTTCTAATTCCTGAGGGTATAAGGTGAAGGGAAGGGAAAACTCACGATTGTTACTATATTTCAATGCAATATGAGGTAGTCCTTAACTTATGACCACAATTGGATCCAGAACCTCCATTGCTAAGCAAGGTGGTTGTTAAATGAGTCATGACCATTTTTTTAAAAAAAATTGATTTATATGCCGCCCTTCTCTTTTCTAAGGTAGGTAAATTGAGGACCCAGTTTGTGGGGGCAATAAGCTGACTTTGTATAAAAATATACAAAAGTATGAAGGCTATTGTATTGTAGCTTACAATGGCTTACAATGCGCCCTGAGTCTGGAGACTCAGGGCGCATTGTAAGCCGCCCTGAGTCTCCAGAGAATGGCGGTATATAAATCTAATTAAAAAAAAAAACCTACAGCCTTGTGTATCAGCAAGCTGATGTCAGGTTTTAAGAGAAACGTTCTCCAGCTGAAGCCGAACACCAAATGTCAAGCAAGACTAAACTTTTCAGAAGCAAAACCTCTCCTGAAACCTACACAAAAAAGGCAGACAGAATCAACCTCAAGGACTGATATAGCTCAAAGCAGGATTCTAAATTCAAAGAATTGTTCTCATTTTGAAACCACATAAAACTCATCTTATGGCTAAAGCCAGTCCACATCAAATCTAAGTGTTTTTTTCAGTAAACTTAAAAAGAGAACAAAAAGAGACAGCAACATATTTTTTTTTTTGTCCCTGTTTCAGACTGAAATTAGACAGCAGAGGTGCATAGTTCGGAGCCTCTGGCCTATAGGCAGTTCTCGTCTCTGTTTTTTGGCAATGCAAGTCCTTTGTCCCTGAACAGCTGCTGAAATTTGGTTGCAAAATAGCAATTTAAATTTAATTCCTTTAAAAAACAACAACCCAGTCTTTCTTGCATTCAAGAATAGCTTCATGGTTCAAAAAAATAAAAATAAAAATTAAAGGCAATTAGAATATGAATTCAATACCTTTGGGCTGAGTTGATATTAGTGTGGGGTCAACTCCTGGTTTTGGCGGACGGTGCAGTTGACGATTCATGTTGACTAACTCTCTGCCTTAAAGAAGCCCTTCAAAATAAAAATTGAAAATGAAAGAACCACAAGCCAAAAGCCCAAAAGCGGAGGGAAAAAAGGAAGCTAATTTATGTAACCACTTCATTCAGCAGCCTCTATCAGTTTTATCAATAAAGAAGAAGCTGGATTTTTGAATGCTTTTTCCTGAATTAAACTGCTGGCCAAATATTTTGGAGGCTTTTTTTACTTTACGTTACTTTACTTTTTTTTACTTCAGCAGGTGTCAGCTTCCAGACTAAAGTACCCCTATTTATTCAAACCCACTTACTGAAAGAATAAATATTTCTTGTTCTCTCCCTGGGGTTCATATTAAGTAATTTATTACATCGGTACACTCAAATCGGAGCTTGTCATTTCTATAATAAATTTCATAAAACTATTCCTTTCTTCTTTTCATCATTAGGTGCTCTTTGGTGTTCAGATGAGGCTGAAATACAATTATGTAACACTTGGGAAGGAAGATGCATCCCACTAGCCCAGCGCTGGAAGTCAAGATGGAGAAAACCTGCACAGCTACCATGTATTTGCCCCTGGTGCTCAAGTAACTTGGCACGAAGGACACCCAAACACTGCAAAAGACCAGCATACTGAAGGTGATCAGTTTGGCTTCATTGAAACCTCCTGGCAATTCTCTAGCTAGGAAAGCTACAGTGAAACAGATGGCCGCCAGAATGCCCATGTAACCAAGAGCGCTGTAAAACATGGCGACAGATCCTTCGTTGCATTGCAGTACCAGCTGTCCAATCTGAGAATCAGTGTCAAGTTCTGGGAAGGGAGGAGAAATTCCAATCCAAGTCACGCAGATGCCACACTGAATTATGGACCCAGTGAGTACCACAGCCATTGCCAAATTCTTCCCCAGCCACTTGGTCATCTTGTTTCCTGGTTTTGTAGCCATGAATGCCAGCACCACAGTCAGAGTTTTGGCCAGCACAGCAGAGACAGCGATTGAAAAGATGATGCTAAAGGCAGTTTGGCGCAGAAGACAAGTCACTTTGTGAGGGGGACCAATGAATAAGAAGGAGGATAAGAAGCAAAGCAGGAGGGAGATGAGGATGGTGTAGGTGAGCTTTTGGTTGTTGGCTTTGACCAATGGTGTGTCTAGGTATTTAATGAAGATTCCTAAGATCAGAACTGTAGCTAGACTTAAGCACAGGGCAAAGAAACTCAGAGTGATTCCCAGATGTTCATCATAGGCTAAAAAGACTATAATCTTGGGGATACATTGATCTCTGCCATTGTTTGGATATTGAGCCTTGGAGCACTCATGACAATCCACTGCATCTGAAAAACACAATATAATTGAAAACTTCAGCACCTGGTATTTTTCCACAATAATTGACATTTTCTCTTTTGTCCTGGTTTTTATTGCAATTTCTTAAAGAGCATCAAAATCTAGAATATGAGTCTCATGGAAGACGGCAAATCTAGAGATTGAAAACTGCTGAGATAATACTAAAGCATCAATGACCCTTCCATGTCATTGAGCATTTGCAACCTTCATCTCTAACACAACAAGGTAAAGTTAACTGCGATTGTTTTATGCCTACCCAAGCCAAACTATCATAGGGAACATCTTGAGTCAATCAATTGCCTCAGATAGCTCAACAGGCTAATAGCCTGTTATTAAGATTCAGCTGTCTGCAATTATTGCAAATTCGAGGCTCAAGGTTGACTCAGCCTTCCATCCTTTCTAAGGTAGGTAAATTGAGGACCCAGTTTGTGGGGGCAATAAGCTGACTTTGTATAAAAAAATATACAAAAGTATGAAGGCTATTGCGTAATGCATTGTAAGCCGCCCTGAGTCTCCGGAGAAGGACAGCATATAAATCTAATTAAAAAATTAAAAATTAAAAAAAATTCTCAGACAGTGCCTTAGCTAAAGTTGCTATAAGTCTGGGCACAACAGAATTTTGCACTCCACTCCATTAGCCACGGTGGCGCAGTGGTTAGTGGTGCAGTAATTCAGGCTACTTCTGCTGACTACTGCCTGCCTGCAATTTGGCAGTTCAGATCTCACCAGGCTCAAGGTTGACTCAGCCTCCCATCCTTCTGAGGTGAGTAAAATGAGGATTCAAATTGTTGGGGGCAATATGCTGATTCTGTCAACTGCTTAGAGAGGATTGTAAAGCAGTGGTGGGTTGCTCCCGGTTCAGACTGGTTCTATAGAACTGGTAGTAAAACAGGCGGGAGGCTACGCCCACTGACCCGAACGCAATCTGCTCATGTGCATGCGGATGTGCATGCTGGCATGATGCGAACCGGTAGTAAAGGTAAGTAGAACCCACCCCTGCTGTAAAGCACTGTAAAACGGTATATAAGTCTAAGGACTATTGCTATTAAGAGAAATTGAAGCATATCCAATCCATGTTTGCCGTATATTTGTTTGCAAAATAAACAAAATAGCTATCTGAACATTTGCCCTGTGTGGAAGTTTCTGTTGTGGCCCATCAGTGGCCTGTGCAGCTAGTAGCTGATTCCAACAGTGAGAAGGCTGGTGTGGTGATGCACCAACAGCCTGTGCAGCTGGCACTCGAGTCAGACAATGAGGAGGCTGGAGAAGATGTGGTGCCAGAGGCGGGGATTCAGCCAGGGCTTTCAGAACCTCCAGAAGCTCCCATAAGTGAAGAGGAAGAAGAGGAGGAGGCTCTTCTCGATGTACGAACGTGCAGAGCTGTTAAAAGGCAGGAGTGGCTCCTCAGGAGGAGGTGTCCTTGAGAGTAAGACTTGGGGCTAATTGGCCACTCCCCTAGCCTATTTAAGGAAGGACGACAACTGATACAATTTGCAGGAAACAACTTTGTTCATATTCCTTCATGTCTTGATTCCAGAAACGTTTGGTTCGGTTCTTGTTTATCTCTTGTCAGTTTTCCTGCAAATTGCTTCTGGGCATTCTGCCAACCGCAGTAAGATTACGGTTATCTGAAATACTGTGCCTCAGAATTGAGTTATTATTCTTTGGATTCTTGTTGGCTGTTAATGAAGTTAAATTAACAGCCCTTGTTCAGAAAAGACTCGTTTAAACTGTACTTGTGTTCGAACAACTATTAAGAAAACTCATTAGTAGTCCTTAATTAGTAAACTAAGGTTTGTACAGACTTTGTGTGTGCTGCGTTCTTTGGGGTCCGTAGCTGGAGCAGAATAGTTTCTGGCTATACAGCCCCCCATCCTATAGTGAATTTAATAATTTCTTAGAGCTGTGAAGGTAAAATAATAGTACAGCTGCGCTTTTTCAATTTTTGCATCAAGGGCTTTTTGACAGCTACTTTACTTAAATGTAGTGGCAATGGCTAGAATATAGAAGAGAGGAAGAGGTATGTTTAACCACAGTTTCCATATTTGAGGTGCACCTCTCTTGAGGAAGTATAGACAGACTCAGTGGGGACATCTGAAGACATCTTTTAGTTCCCTTGTCCCAATAAATGAATTGATCATTCCCAAAATTTCATTGTATTGTTTTTATTTTGGTATTTGGATTTTTAGGAAAGGTCAAGATTACATTAACTAAATAACAAAAGGTTTAGGAATCCCTGCTTTTAGATACTGTCAGTGCAGGAGTGGGATTGAAAATTTTTAGCAACCGGTTCTCTACCCAGTTGCTGGGTGGCCATGGCCATGGGTGCATACCTACTCGGACTCCTGCACCATGGTGGGGTGGTGGTGTTTTCACCCTTTCCAGGCTCTGGAGGCTTTCCTCAAGCCTCCGGGAGGGTGAAAAGGGCCTCCTCTGGAGTCCGGAAATGGATCCGTTTCCAGACTTCTGGTACTTATGGTAGGCCTGTTTTTCACCCTCCCCAAGTTCTGGAGGCTTTCCTGGAGCCTCCAGGTGGGTGAAAACAGCCTCCCCCGGGCTCCAGAGGCCCTCAGGAGGCCAGAAATGGGCCCATTTCCAGACTTCTGGGATGCCCATTTATTGTCCTCCCAGAGCCTCCACGCGTGCCCTGCACTTATCTTGCATCCAAAACAGGCTGCGTGGAAACTCCTGGGAGGGGAGGGGAGGTGTGAGTGAGGCCAGCCAGTCCTTGCAAATACCAGTTCGGTGAACCAGATATAAAATTAACATCCAGTTTGCCCAAACCGGTCCGAACTAGCTGAATCCCACCCTTGTGTCAGTGATAGGATGTTTTTGGCTTATAACCGTAATTGAGTCTGGCAATTATGGTCGTAAGTCATGATTGGCAAAAAAAGTAGGTCACCACATGACTGGACATGATTTTATGATCTTTTTAGCGGTGGTCATGGTGACTGTAAAGTGAACGCAGCAAGTCATTAAATAAACTTGGCAGTCGTTATGTGAACCATTGTTCACTATTGGTCAGTTTTTGCTGGAAACTGGAAGTAAATGATAGCAGACATGACAACAGTGTTCCCATATCTCAGGGGCTGCCACAAAGAAGAGGGAGTCAAGCTATTCTCCAGAGCACCTGAGGGCAGGACAGAAAGCAATGGGTGGAAACTAATCAAGGAGAGAAGCAACCTAGAACTAAAGAGAAATTTCCTGACAGAAAAATTAATCAGTGGAACAACTTGCCTCCAACTCTGTTATTCTCTTCTCTTCTCTTCTCTTCTCTTCTCTTCTCTTCTCTTCTCTTCTCTTCTCTTCTCTTCTCTTCTCTGCCAATTTCTGGCAAAAATGTTGTAAATCATAATCATGTGACCGTGAGGTTCTGCATACAGCTGGCAATGCAGGCCAGTTGCCAAGCTCTCAACTGCAGGGGGCAGGGGGAGAGTGATGACACTACTTCAAAACCGGGCCATAAGTCCATTTTGTGGGGGACGATCCATTACAATTTTGAAAAGTTGCTAAGCAACCTGTCATAAGTCGAGGACTACCTGTAAGATCGACAGACTCAGTTTCAATGGCACTGAGTGCAACATTAGAAGCTTGGGGACAGATTGTCATGGAGAAAATCTATCTATTGTATGTAGCTGTGAGGAGATTCAATGGCATATAATCAGTAGTGGGTTCCTCCCAGTTTGGCCCGGTTCGGCCGAACAGCTAGCGGTGACGATATGACATCACCAAACCGGTTCTCTTTGTTTGGCAGCTGGGCCCTCCACCCACCGACCCACCCGCCCTTATTCTTATCTTTTATTTGGCCCCGCCCGAATCTATTCACTGCCTCCTGAGTCCCATCTGATCAGCTAGAAGGAAAAAACTGTTTAAACTCTTGCCACAGGATTCAAAGGGCCACCCTACAGATGATCAATATTAAAAGGCAGTGTGGTGGTAGACCAGTGCGCTTGAAAAACAACTGGGTAGACCGGTGCCTCCAAAAACAAATGGGTAGACCGGAACGCTCAAAGAACAAATGAATAGATCGGTACAGCTCTGCAAACAGTTAAAAGCCTGGTAGGCCAGTACCTCTGCTAAATACTAAAGAATTGTCACATGACCATCAAGCCACACCCACAAAATAAGCCACGCCCATAGAACCGGTAGTAAAAAAAATTAGAACCCACCCCTGCATATCATCTATCAATCGCGAGATAGATAGACTAGGAACAGGACATCTTCTTTTTTTTTTATTGAAAAGGTTTTACAATACAGAAATTTTTCCATTTTCACCCCCCCCTCCCCAATCCCCCTACCCAACCCCTCCCATCCTCCCTCAACCCCAGCCTCCTCCCTCCCTATCCCCCCCCCTGACTTCCGCTACAAGTTAAAAAGAGCAAAATTTAGAACAAGGGAAAAAGAAAAAGATTATTAAATATTCAAATTCTAAATTAAACAAATTTCTAAAGAGGAAGAGAAAGAGAAAGAAGGAAAGAGGGAAAAAAAGTAAAAAAAAAAACCAAACAAAAAACCAGACATTAATATATTTAAACAATATTATAATAAAAAAAAACCATTGATAGTCATTATAATTAAGAACACCATGATAATTCTATCCTAACTAGACCCCTTAACTAAAGAAAAACCCCCAAAAACATAAAACATAAGAAATATATATGCATATATAGTTATAATCATACAGTTATGTCATAAAGAAAATTATCTTTTATTCAATTCATTTCTCAGTCTCTATAATCCAAATTTCAATCTTCTCTTCAACTTGATTGATGTCAAACATATTTCCTCATATAAATCCTGCTTCAATAATCTTCATCTTGCCACTGCCCCCATCAAAATAAAACATTTCTCCACACAACCCCCCGAGTGACTTTATATGGATAAAATCCAACCACGAAGATATTCACACCTCTAGGAAAATTCATTCAAGCTAACTTATACTATACCTAAAAATAGGCTTTTGCAGCCTTAACGTTCAAATCTTGAAAAAAAAAAAAGGAGAAGAAAAAACCAACTAAGAGCTGCATTCCCAGATGTTCCTTTAAAATTATTTCAAATCCTGCCACCCTTTGCAATTCAATCCTTCGGGTTATAAGATATTTTCAATTTCATAGTCTTCTCCTAGAAGATAAGTTTCACAAAAAATATATAATTGGGTAACCAGTGATCGCTGCTAATTTTGCAGCAATCTATCAGAACTCAGGATATCATGTCCAATCCAGGATAAACTTCATAGTAAAAATTTTTATAATCCATTTTATTATATGAATTTAAAGTTAGTCCAACTCAGAATGAACTTTTATCCAATTGTTGTACTTCTTAAAAGAATTTTTATAATCCATTTTTTCCAAATCTTTCAATGCTTTCTGATTCAGTATCAAACAATTCACGATGCTCTTTAAATTTATCACCTGTGGTTTCCAGTCGGATTTCTTCATTGAATTCTAGTTCCTGTCGGTTAGCATCACCCCCCATGTCTTGAAGAGTATTGGACCTCTGCTGCTGGTCATCTCGAAGTAAAACTTTGTTTTTTAAATCTTCCTCCAGCAGTTCAAGGTCCTGTGATCCCCCAAGGACACTGAGGTGTTCAGTTTTCTCATCAGAAAAATCCGTAATAGAATCCTCTGGACAACCACCAAATTCTCCTTTTACTTTTAACACACTTTGATTTTCTTCTTTCTGTTCACATTTTGTAATCTCTGTTTTTGACTTTTTATTCTTGAGATATTTCGGTGCTCCCTTAAAGATATTTTGATAAAAATATTCTGCTTTTTCAATAGTATTCAAACAATGTCTCACACCTTGATATCTAAAAATTATACCAACTGGAAAATCCCATCTGAATGGGATATTACTTCTCTTCAGTTCCTTGACCAAAAAATCAAAATCTTTCCTGTCCTTTACGACCTTCGATGGTAGCTCTTTGAAGATCCTGATTTGTGTACCTGCTACCTGCACTCTATCAGAATAAGACTTTTGTAAAATATCATCTCTCAGTCTTTTGTCAGTGAAGTAAACTACGACATCTCTAGGCAGATTCCTTTGTTTAGCCAAACGTGAGTTAACTCTGTAAACTTTCGCTATAGAACCCAAGATTAATTCATCTTGTAGCTTTAATAATTCTGCAAAGGCCTTTGCACAAGTTGTTTTTAAGTTTTCTCTGTTGTTTTCTTTTATCCCTCTTAGTCTAATTGCAGATTCCATAGCCTTAATTTGAAGCATAATAACATCATTCTGAATATTATGGTTTTTGGCCTCTGCTTCCAGAAGTTTCGCTTGTAACTCTTGTATCTGAGATTCAAATTTACTACTCATCTCAATCACTTTCTTCCCCATTGCAGCCACCGCAGTTGAAAAATCTGAAGCTACTTGAGCAATAATTTGATTTAGTTGGTCATATTTCCCAGAAACCAGTTCCTCGAGATCCTTCTGTGAACCTTTTATCTTATCTACCACACTCTCTAAGGACCTTGTAATTAACTCTTTTAACTCCTGTTCTGTAAGTCTCTGCAAATGAGACATTTCAACTTTATTCATCTGATGCAAAGGGGAGCCCCCCCTTCCTTTAAGTTTAGGCATCTTTACTTTTAAAAAGGACCAAAAAGAAAAAAAAATCCTTCTTACTTCAATAGAAAAAAGAAAAGAGAAAAAAAAAACAGAAGAAATCCATTTAAATCAGCCTCTGTCCCTTTAAGTTCTTTGTCTGTGACAAAACATTCTTTTCAAAGTCTTTCAGGACTAAACTCTGCGCTCCATTTCCGCTATCACTTCCCTTTCAAGCAGAGCCAGTCGCCATCTTAAAAACTTTCATTTTTCTTTCTCTCCTTCCCCCTTCCCCCCCTCCTCCTCCAAAAAAATCCGCTGAAAAAAATCCATACTTGCTTCAATTTTTCTTCTCTCTTTTCCAGCTTGCTCCAATTATCATTTCAATTGTGGTGTTGCTCCCAGCGTCTGGCTCCGCTAATTAGGTAATTAGCGGAGGATCCTCTCGGCGCGGAGCGTACCCTGGGGACATCTTCTAATGAGAGCTGAAGAAGCTTCTTGGATGAGAAGCGAAACATCTTCAAAGAAAAAACAGAAAGTCGAGTTGCCTCTTGGAAAAGCACCTTTGGGATGACCAAGACCTGGATGGCTGAGAATCTCCATAGACATCTTCTAATATTTTTTATGGTGGGCAGCACTTCTGATGGAACTACCAGCCAAGTAGCAGTTCATGCATCCTCTTACAGAAACAACTGGGCTTCCCAAGAATTTTTATCTTTTCTCGTGTCCATGTGTCAAACTGCTTTTTTTTCAAATGCTTTACACAGTCCCAGTTCTCTTTCAATCACAAAAACTTAGCTCCAAAGCTGCTTCTTTTGAAATTAAAACATACACCTGTTTAATATTTATTTTGACTTAACAGTCATGGCATGGGCCCGAGGTACTAGCAGGACCACCTTCTACCGGCCTCCCACCGCCCTGTGCGCCCTCATAGAACCACCCTCCTCTGGGTGCCGTCGACCAGACAATGTCGGCTGGCGACCCCCAGGATGAGGGCGTTCTCTGTGGCCACACCGAACCCCTGGAATGGGTTACCCACCGAGCTCCGGACGGCTCCCGATCTCCGCACTTTCCATACTGGCCTGAAGACATGACTTTTTCATTAAATTCCCTGACCGATTATGGGGTTTTTAATTTTGAGGATTTTAAATCGGATTATATTTTAGAATTTTATTGTTGTTGTTTTTACAACAACAGCCGCCTTGAGTCCTACAGGAGAAGGGCAGCATATAAATTTTAATAATAAATAAATAAATAAATAAATAAATAAATAAATAAATAAATAAATAAATAAATGTCAAAAGTCTCCAGAAATCACCGTGGGTGTTGTGGACACTGTGGATGTTATTTAGCCCTGATTACACCAACACTAATGCTGATTACTAAAGCTATATCATTCATTCATTCATACATTCACACATACACACCTTCAGACTAGTATTGACTCCTGGTGACTATCTGGACAAATCTCTTAGGTTTTCTTGGTTTTGGAACTGGTTTGCCATTATCTCTTTCCTAAGGCTGAGAGAAAGTGATTGACCCAAGCTTGCCCAGCTGGCTTTGTTCCTAAAGCAGGATTAGAACTCATGATCTTTGATTTCTAGCCTGATACATTAACCACTACACCAAATTGGCTTTTTGAATCTAATAGTGTGAATATATATGTGTGAAGATATAGACGTAGTATAGAATAGAATAGAAAAACAGAGTTGGAAGGGACCTTAGTGGTCTTCTAGTCCAACCCCCTGCTTAGGCAGGAAACTCTATACCATTTCAGACAAATATGGTCTAGCTAAGAACCACAGACAGCACCATCAGAAAGGTTCTACCTGGGGCTTGTTTCCTTTTTAAAGTGTGTATTGGGGCTCAATATGGGGGTCAGAAGAGCTCAATATATTGAGGTACCAACTCTTTTGATCCAAACGCTCTGGATTTCAACTTGCAAAGATGACTAAAGTTGCTGTAAGACCTACAGAAAACAAAAATTGTCAATGAATCTGCCTTTGGTCATCTGACACACGCCATGTTTTCAGTGCAACCTACCTGTTTGGGTAGAAATTGTCCCTCCTCTGCAAGAGGCACAATCATAGCAGCACACTTGGCGTCCTTCAGGGATCACTTTTCGGTATCCTGGTTGGCAGCGTTCGGTACAGACCGAATGAGGCCTTGTCTGAAGAGTGTCAAGAAAACAACAGTGGTTGGGGATCTGTGTTTTATTTGTGCAAATACATTTGTGAGTTTTGTATCAGCAATCCCCAATGGCCCTGGAGCTTTTTCCCCACCTTGAAGTAGTTGCTGTCTGAGGTAATCACTTCCCACCCCCATCTAATGGTAGTTCGGGCCCTATGAAATGGATTCTCATCCGTGAAACCTTATATTGTTTATCTCTTAAACTTCAAGCTGTTGCAAAATATTTCTTCCATATCTTCCCAGTAACAAAGAAGCTTGCCTACATTTTGCTAGGCCTAATCAAGGCATTTTGTGTGAATTATGTGATCAGGCTGGTTACAGTCATCTAATGTTACTTTATCCCTAACAGATAACAGTGTATAGTCCAAGCTATAGTTTTCTCAGTAATAAAGTATGGCTGGGAAAGCTGGACAATAAGGATGGCTAAGCACCAAGGAATTAATGTTTTTGAATTGTGATGGTGAAGAAGTCTAGTGAAGAGAAGGACCAGGGGAGACATGATAGCAATGTTCCAATACTTGAGGGCTGTCACAGAGATGAGGGGGTCAG
Organism: Masticophis lateralis; assembly: GCA_030761175.1. Taxonomy (NCBI): domain Eukaryota; kingdom Metazoa; phylum Chordata; class Lepidosauria; order Squamata; family Colubridae; genus Masticophis; species Masticophis lateralis. The sequence goes on along the minus strand of JAUDYJ010000002.1, from coordinate 28,442,033 downwards.
CCTATTTTTCCAAAGCACCTGAAGGCCAGACAAGGAATAATGGATGGAAACTGATCAAGGAGAGATTCAATCTAGAAATAAGGAGGAATTTTCTGACAGTGAGAACAATCAACCAATGGAACAGCTTTGCCTTCAGAAGTTGTGGGAAGTTCATCAGTGGAAGCTTTCAAAAAGAGACTGGACTGCCATCTGTAAGAAATGGTGTAGGGTCTCCTACTTGGGCAGGAGACTAGATTACCTACAAGGTCCCTTCCAACTCTGTTATTCTTATTCTGTCTCTTGAGAATCCCTTGGACTGCAAGGAGATCAAATCAGTCAGTGCTAAAGGAAATCAACCCTGATTGTTCTTTGGAAAGACAGATCCTGAAGCTGAAGCTGAAATACTTAGGCCACCTAATGAGAAGAGAGGACTCAAGAGAAAGGAGCCTGTGTTGGGAAAGATGGAAGGCAAAAGGAGGAGGGGACGGCAGAGGGTGGGATGGTTAGATAGTGTCATTGTTGCAATGGCCTTGAGCATGGACAAACTCCAGGAGACAATGGAGGACAGTGGGGTAGGGAGGCCTGGTGTGCTGTAGTCCACAGGGTCGTGAAAAGTCAGGCACAACTTAGCAATTGAACAACAACAAAGAGTTAATACCTGGGAGATAGCAGTTGGCTAAGATTATTTGACAAATTCTGCTGAATTTCAACTCATACTTTTAATTCCTACATTAACTGGCTTTGTGGAGTGTAAGTCTCCTTCTCACCTGATTAAATGAGCTGGGCCACACAACGGCCTCTTCCTGAATGCTCATCACTAGACCTGTAGATCTAATTAGATCTAGTTTTCCCACCGTCTTCCGTACAGCTGACTTGTTTGGAAATACAGCCAAATTCACAATGTCATAATTGGCCACCAACTCCCCATCTTCATCAAAAAATATCTCTTCTCCGATGATAGTGTTAAAGCAGACAGTTTTCAAAAAAGGGTGAAGCTGGAATGAGAAAGGGAACAAAACACACACACACCCAAACAAATCAGGTAAATCAGTTTGATAATGTCAGAAAAATATATAGACAAATAAACAGACAGACAGACAGACAGATGATGGTGATAGATATACTGATAGACGTTGATAGATGGTAGATAGACAGACAGATGATAAATTAGATAGACAGATAGACGGACGGACAGACAGACAGACAGATGATGGTGGTGGTGATAGATGTGAGAGAGAGAGAGAGAGAGAGAGAGAGAGAGAGAGAGAGAGAGAGAGAGAGAGAGAGAGAGAGAGAAAGAAAGAAAGAAAGAAAGAAAGAAAGAAAGAAAGAAAGAAAGAAAGAAAGAAAGAAAGAAAGAAAGAGATGGATACTGATAGATATTGATAGATGGTAGATAGACAGACAGGATAAATTAGATAGATAGATAGATAGATGATAGATAGATAGATAGATAGATAGATAGATAGATAGATAGATAGATAGATGATAGATGATTATATTAAGAAAATTTTTATGACCGCCCAATTCACTTGCAGTGATTTGGGACAGATTATAAAAATAAAACCCCAATAAAACCCCCAGATATAAATACACAGATAGACGAATAAATAGATACAGAGATAGATAGGAAGACAGGCAGACAAATAAATTAAATCTTCAATTTCTTGTTACAGTGTACATTGTATTGTGTTACTGGTTGCTCTTTCATTAAGTTTGTCTTTTTGAAGACCTGCTTGCTGTTTTTAATAATAGTTTTCTCAGGTGTCCTTCTCACATTGTCTCTTCAGTGCTAACAGAAGTTCCCCTTCTGACATGACAGGCAGAGCAGGGCTGGGTTTACTGCATGTTAGAGCATTTGAAATAGTTTCTATTACCAATTAAAGAGATTGGCTTCTCCTGAAGAAGGCCCAAATGCTGAAATAAAATAACCACTTTGGCCCCGTGAGCAATTTCCCTGAATTTGCAGAAGTGTCACTGGGGCTGTTTGACCCACAACATTTCCTCTCTCTCTCTCTCTCTCTCTCTCTCTCTCTCTCTCTCTCTCTCTCTCTCTCTCTCTCTCTCTCTCTCTCCATATTTCTCTACATTTCTATATTTGGGTGAGGACCAAACAGGAAGCAGATTTCACCATGGCAATGATGGTGGAGGATAGCGCAATGAAAACAACAAACCAGTGGGTTGCAGCAAAGCAAGAAAAGGTATGTGTGTATGGGGGGCGGGGGAGAACTCAGCAAGAAAAGTTCATGCTGGGAATACCTTTTAGCAAACACAACTCCAACACCACAAGTACAAGTATCATCGAACCTCAAGAAAGGTTACAGAAGACACAGAAAAGATGAGCAAGATACCTGAATGACAAAGTTCATTTGTTTACACAATCTGTGGACACCTCTGCTGCCCATCCTCCTGAATTCCAGTATTTTGAGGGAAGGAGAAAAACAATTCCCCATCCTTTCTTTTCACAGCCCACCATGCTTCACTTCATACACCTTTCCCATGTTTCTGCTTATCAAACTTTTTCTTAAACTGAGCAGATTTAAGAGATTGCAACCTTTCCTTCGCAGCCACGACCATGGCACCCATTTGAGAGAGCGTGGATAAGAACAGTGTGGCATAAGAGGATAGGAACAGGAAGGCCCATGTTCTTGTACCTCCTTCACCATGGACCTTCCCTGGGCTAGTTTTTCTACCTTCGTCCAGGACCCAGTGAGGCCTAGGGGTGAAGGGGCTGGATTACAAATGGGGAGATCCAGGTTCTACTGCCCATTCACCACAAAATCTGTTTGGGGACTCTGCCCATTCCCTTCATCACAGTCCTATAGCCAGAGTGGTGTAATGATGAAGGCACTAGATTGGAATGAGGAAACCCAGGTTCTAGTCCAAGGGTGTCAAACTCAATTTCGTTGAGGGCCACAAGAGGGTTGTGTTTGATCTCAGGGTGGGTGGAGTGGGCGTGTCCATGGTGGGCATGGCCAGTTTGACATCACTCGTGTTGGGGGCACAGGTGATGGCCCAAGTGTTCTACCAGCAAAAATGGGCTCCTGAGTTCTGTTTTTGCTGCGATGGCCTCCTTCAACCCTCTGCCAGCACCGCACGCTGCCCTCCCAAGCTCCATGTTCACTGGCAGAGACACCACGAGCCGGTCCTTCACTGTTTCCAAGGTGCCCCCCCCCCCAGATCTAAGCACGCCATGGGCCAGATCCAGCTCATGGACCTTGAGTTTGACACCCTGTTCTAGTCCCTCTTTAACCATGGAAGCTCCCTGGAGGAGACAGGCGCTTGGTCCAAGAATAGGGTACGAATGAGGTAATAGACTGTGAGTGGGTGAATGGGGAAATTGGGTGAGGGGTTTAATTTACCATCAAATTTCACTACAAGACTTTGGACCATCTCTAACTCTTGGGGGGACAAAGTGAGTCTTGTGCTGCTACAAACGCGTACCGTATAAAAATACTAAATTTTGGTGGGTCTAAATTAAACCTATATTAGGTTCTTGGAAGATATGTAGAGACTTGTCCCATAGAATTGCCAAGACTTGGACAAGACTGAATGCGTAACATCATCATCATATTAGGCTCCTTTTTTATATTAGCATACAGTATAAGGTAGGAAAGCTCATAAGCTCCTTTATTCCGTTCAGTCGTGTCTGCTTCTTAGAGAGTACCTGGACAAATCCCTGCAGGTTTTTTTGGCTTGGGTTTTTTTTTTTTTTTAGAGGTGGTTTGCCATTGCCTCCTTCCTAAGGCTGAGAGAAAATGACTGGGCCAAGGTTTCATGCACAGTCAGGGCTAGAATTCATGGTCTCCCATTTTCTAGCCTGATGTTTATCCACTACACCAAACTGGCTGCTTCCTTACTGTACAGTGTATTTATGTATAATAAATAGCAAGTTAAGGATGAATAGTTGTCCATTTTTAAAAATGGTTGTCTAAATTTAGCAATACAGCTGGCCTTGTTTGCATTATGGGAAAATTGTTCCAGCTTTATTTTCTGTACTTTCTCTATAATATATCTGAGGAAGTTTAAATAAATCAAACATACTATTCCAAATAGGGACGTATTTTATAAGTACATTCTTTTCTCTATCACTTAGTTATTCTGTAGATGTTTCATTTTAGCCATTCAAAATCCCCTTGCTGGTCAATAAAAATCAGCTCATACTGGATATTTTTTCAGATGTTATCCACAGTTTAATTGAACGCTTATTTTACATGATTAGCTTACTTACTTGCTTGATTCATTCATCATTTTTGCTGTAATTATAGAAGATTTTTGTGAGCTCATCATACTAGATAAAACTCAATAATCAATCCTACAAATATCTTAAACAGTTTCTGGTTTAATTTTCTTTCTGATGACATGTTAAGAAATACACGGATGTTACACATAGGTTGGCACACAGGTTGATTTAGGTGGTTTTCAGTCATGGGCATCAGCTATTAACTGATGGGAACAAAAATGATGGACCATGACATAGCATCATAAACCTTACCCTCTCATATATGGTCTTCACATTCAGCAGCACTCACTCTTGCCTGCTGAAACATTTCTTCCCTTACAACTTCCAGGAGGCTAGATAAGGAAATGTAAGTCACAGTATTTGCATCACACTGTCACAACTCATGTTTCATCATGAGTCTACTACTTTACGGAAGCCTGTGATATACCGGTATCTCCAATACCAAAACAACTCTTGGGAAACATCCTTAGATCTGGTCAAAACCACAGTCTGCCTACCCTAAAATTGTCCATTCCAGCCTTTCCCAATCTTCAGGTATGCAAACACGACAACTCTCCAAATACCCAACAAAGAGGGATGCTATATTGACCTTCTATGATTTACGATTTGCAGCACAGGAGGACAATAGGGTCTATGGAAATGCTCTCCAGGCCTTTCAGCAAATAAAAATTCCATCACCCATTGTTTTAAAAAAAATGAATGTAGAAGGACCAAATCAAATGCTGGAAGGAAATAGCAGAAAATATTCCCAGAGCTGGAATGAAATAAAAGGATTCTGGGAAAAAAACCCCATCCAATGTGTAAGGTTCACTTCAGCTATAATTTCAGTGGAATTCACCCTTACCTGCCATGGTTGTAGAAGGTTTGGAAGATCTACCTTGTCTTCTCTTGGAATGACAACATGGCTAGATAAGGATGTGAAGATATCCTGGAGGGCGTGTGCCACAGCATAGACTGCGTGGTAGATGATGTAGCTCTCCGGGGACATTCCTTTCTCAGGCCAACCCTGGAGGAAGCCTGCCATATTTCTTCTCACAAGGCCCCTTTTCCATGTCTTCCTTGACAATCTATAGTTGGAATCATGGAAGTCAAACATTTCTGACCAAATTGATTCAAGGGAATCATCTTGAATCAAAATAAGATCATGGAATTCAGATCTTTGGTTTCCCTGGATGGAGAAAGCTAGTGCTCCATGGAAGGGTTTGATGTCCCAGTATCTAAAAGTTGTGCTTAAGGTGAAACCCCACAAAGCTGTGGAGATCCAAACTTTCCCCAGAGGGGTTTGATTGGCTTCTTCAATGTTGGACAATATAAGAGGCAACAGAAGCATTGTGTCAAGATCCCCATAATAAATGAGCACCTTGCTTGTCCAGTGTGTAAGGAGAGCTTCAAAATGTGAGAATACCTCATAAAAATCATTAAGCTTCTTAATATGAATTTGTGGAATCTTAAATGTGAAGGCTACACAGATCCCACTCTTGAAGACCATTGTCTCAATGGTCTTCATAAACCAATCTCCGCCATCATGTTTTGGGGCAACGAGTCCAATCCATGTCCACTGAAAATGCAGGAGCAACTTCATGATCCCGACGTACTGTGGAGTTTCCTTTGGACTCATCCAGAAAGAGGAAGGGAACTGGGCTTTATCACTCAGAATGTGGTTAACAAAGCCATAAGTGAGCTAGTGAGAAAAAGAATCAACACTTAGTGTTGAAAATAGCATTCAAAGTGTCTTTTTAAAAAAATCTGAAATAGTTTTAGCCTCTCTATGAAGAGAGTCTAAAGGGCTGATCAAGGGCCATTCAAAAGTTCATCTCCTTGAATTAATTCAGCTTTACTTAGAAGAATTTATTTTTATTTTATTCATCAAATCTTAAAATTGCCCATTTCCCGCACAGACAGATTTTGGGTGGTGTACAAATCAAATATTGAAATGTAAAAAGAGTATATAAAATTTAAATTTTTATTTTTTAAAAAAATTTTTAGCTGTCCAACTTAGTTCTGGGCTCCTTATTCCCAGACCCCATAAGGACCACTGGTCTTCTAAATCTTTTAAGTATATTTGCATCAGATTTTACTACCAGAATATAATTAATGGTTATAATGGATTGTTTTTCAGAATAGTTTTCATTGCTATTTGGTTTTTTAAATTCTAATATATGTTTGATGTCTTGTAGCAGTAGCTCCAGAATAATAAATAATATATTTCATTTTAGAGTATCACACAGAAACATAATGCCCATCTGTTTGCCATTCTTAAATGCTTAAAATGATTTTCAAACATCCATATTAACTTGCTATATATTTACAATAATTTTCAAACAATTTACATAATGTCAGGTTTAGAATTGAGAAAGTAACAAAAGGTAATCTTATATTCAAACCTCAGTTGCTTATTATTGTTTTTCTGAAGTTTTAAAATTTGAATTGCTTTGCATTTCTGTCTACTGTACTGTGTCTTTAATTCTGTGAAATTTATATCCCATACAGGTATGTGTTTTATATGAAAACAATGACATTATTTTTTACAATGTAAAAAAGATGCTGAGGCTCTAGAAAGAGTGCAGAGAAGAGCAACAAAGATGATTAGGGGACTGGAAGCTAAAGCATATGAAGAACGGTTGAAGGAACTGGGTATGTCTAGTTTAATGAAAAGAAGGTCTAGGGGAGACATGATAGCAGTATTCCAATATCTCAGGGGCTGCCACAAAGAAGAGGGAGTCAAGCTATTCTCCAAACAGCCAAAGAGCCTCAGATAGCTCAACAGGCTAAATAGCCTGTTATTAACATTCAGTTGTCTGCAATTATTGCAAGTTCAAGGCTCAAGGTTGACTCAGTCTTCCATCCTTTCTAAGGTAGGTAAATTGAGGACCCAGTTTGTGGGGGCAATAAGCTGATTTTGTATAAAAAATATACAAAAGTATGAAGGCTATTGCTTAACGCATTGTAAGCCGCCCTGAGTCTCCAGAGAAGGGCGGCATATAAATCTAATTAAAAATAAAATTTAAAAAAAAAAAAACACCTGAGGGCAGGACAAGAAGCAATGGATGGAAACCAATCAAGGAGAAAAGCAATTTAGAATGAAGGAGAAATTCCATGACAGTTAGAACAATTAATCAATGGAACAACTTGCCTCCAGAAGTTGTGAATGCTCCAACACTGGAAATTTTTAAGATGTTGGATAACCATTTGTCTGAAGTGGTGTAGGGTTTCATGCCTGGGCAGGAGGTTGGACTAGAAGACCTCCAAGGTCCCTTCCAACTCTGTTATTCTATTGTATTCTAGTAAATGCATTTTTGTATATGGTCACTTTTATAAATGATCTTCTGTAATCACATATTTTTGCATATTTCCCCAGTCTATACATTTCTATGCATATGTTTATTGAAATATTTAACTTTTTTAATACCAAATTTAATTTGCAAAAAAAATATTAACATTTAAAGCCCACTCCAGTTTCCATGTAGCTTCACGGCATGCAAAATATAAAAACTGAGAGCATATACAATACATTCCTCTCTTCCATATTTCTGATATTGCTTTAAATATATATTTATTTCACCTAAGTTGTATAGAGGATGTTTATGGAAGTTGTCTGAAAATATGTAATAAATAATACCCAAAGGAAATTTCGAAAACATTCTGAAAGCAAATCTATAAAGTAGAAATTATTTTCCTCCGTTGTTCTTCAAAAGAACAAGTCATACTATTTCCATCCTTTCTTCTTTCTTGGGCCTCACTGAATGAGGCGCATGGGGAGCCCTCAGAGGTCCATTCTATATAGACTTCCTTCTTCAGTCAGAAATCCAGAACCACCAGTCAAATTCTATCCATTCATATTCTTATATATCACAATTTATTTGTGTCAAACTTCAATAAAAGGCTCCCAAACCGAAGAAAAGAACTGATACACTTTACATTGTCCACACAATGTCCTTTTTCAAATTTTTGCAGAGTTGATGGAAGTGATTCACTCAAAAGTGTGGACTTGTTCATACCTGAGGGATCTTGTAAATGCTTAACATGGTAGCCATCTGAAAGAAGGTTTCAAAGTCCCCTCCTTGAATCACAGCCAAGGGACTGTCTTCCCTTCCACACTTGAAATTAGGGACCATCCCATGACTAGAAGAAAATATATCTATAGTGGCTTCATAGGTTGTCCTTGTACTGAAACAATTTTCGTAGATGCTATAGCCGAGAGTAATATTGGGCAACAGCAGGGAGTTTTGGTTGATCTCCTCAATGGCTATTAAGATGGCAAAGATATGTTGAAAGTTCCTTTCCAGTAACCTAGAATAAAAGTTAAACTGAACATTAGCCCATTTAAATGCTATTTCTAAAGCTTGCTCTTTCAACTAAAAATCTCATGGTCCTGAACATTTCAAAGGAATTGCTCCTTCAAAAGCTTTTAACCCATCCATTTGAATCCCAGATAAGGTAGTTCCAAGATTACTGGAGAAGATATCACACTAGAAGATGACAGTTTTTTAAAAAAAATATCAGCATTCCTGAAATCTCAATAAAAAGCCAAGTGTGGACAGCAACTTTCCAAGAACAGGTGTCAAAAAACAGCATTGCATGTGGAAATAATGGCCTTTAGCTGGTTGATAAAGTGCTCTCAAGCTGGTGAGCTCTCAAGCTGCTACATACCTTATGATTTATCCACTGGCTCATACTTCACTAAAATCCGCATATGAACTTTGGTGTTTCCTCTCTTCACTTTGTAACATCTCTCATATTTTAAAGCACTTTATTTTTCCCAAAATTGGGAATCTAAGAGTATGCTACTGCTGGTAAAAAAAACAACCTACATTGCTGATTCCACTAAGGAGGAACTAAATTGGAGAAGACAAATTGAAAGCTAACTTACGGGAAAAAGTCTCTGGAAGGGTCAGATCTGAAAGTGTGTGTTGGATACACAGCTGTCCTGGTGGGTATGACTCCAGCAATGAGGTAATCTCCCCATTGATAATAGTTATAAGGATACATTTTTAGCATTGGCCAACCTCGTCTTTGAGTTGTTACTGCCCCAATGTTCAAATAAAGCAGTAATAGCAGAACCATCATCTTAAAAAAAAATACACTGACTTTTTAGAAGGCTTACCTTTAGTATTTAAAAAGCTATTTCTGAATTTTAGGAGAATTGATCCTACATGGATCCTAATTTATGGGAATCCAAAGCCTGAATCATAGTAACTATTGGTATAATTATCTACCACACTTTTTCTGGATTTGCTGAAGAAATTATTAGTGATTTTAAATACCATCAGCTTCATCATCCGAAGTGACAGGTGAAAACCTTCAAAGTTCTTGGCACTAGGCACAAATAACAGCGGTGGCAATTATAGTGATTTTAATAATTACAATATAAATGTTATCATCTCCAGAAATTGTACACATGCAAGACAGCTGCAGGTATGCGTGCACAGCAGGGGAAAACATGTTTGTCAAAGTCCACCTGAGTCCTGTTATGCTTCATTATGAAACTCCGAAGGGATTGTAAACTTTGCCAAGAACTTTGTTAGAAAAAAGAATGCCAGTTTGGGCTACTGGTTAAGAGGCCTAGAAACCAGGAGACTGTGAGTTCTTGTCCCACCATAGGCATGAAAACTGGCTGGGTGACTTTGAGCCAGTCACTGCCTTTCATCCTAATTACCTCACGAGTGGTTGATGTGGGGAAAAATAGGAGGAGGAAGAAGTATCGAGTATGTTTGGTGCCTTGAGTTATTTATAAAAATAATAATGGTGGCATATATAACAGAGTTGGAAGGGACCTTGGAGGTCATCTAATCCAACCCCCTGCTCACTCAGGAGACCTGTACTAGGGATTCGAACTGCCAAACTGCTGACCTTTTTGATCAACAAGCTCAGCATCTTGGCCACTGAGCCACCTAGCCAGGTGTAAATATAAACAATAAGTAAAGTAGTACGGTTACTACCTGACAGTGAAAGAATTTGCCTGCAGAAGTTGTGAATACTCCAACACTAGAAGTTTTTAAGAAGATGTTGGATAACCCTTTGTCTGAAGTGGTGTAGGGTTTCCTGCCTGGGCAGGGGGTTGGACTAGAAGACCTCCAAGGTCCCTTCCAACTCTGTTACTCTATTCTATTCTAAATAAAAACATGTCCAAGAATGTTCAGTACATCCACCTTGTTGCTCACTCTTCTTCCTACATTTTTTCCTCCAGCATACTTTTGCATCAGATGGAGGGAAAAGACCAAAACAAACAAACAAACAAACAAACCCCAATATGGATCCTCCATTGCTGGGTTGTTCATCATGCCTGCCTCCGTTCCCGCTTTGAAACCACCGCCTGTGCTTTGCCAGATCAATTTCTTCTGCCTCTTTTGCAGTTTTCAATTTAATGTCAGCATGATGAAAGTAAGCATTCCGAAACCGTGCTTCTCAGACTTGGCAACCTGAAGATGTGTGGACTTCAACTCCCAGAATTCTCCAGCCAGCTATGGTTGAGAAAGATTTTAAGGATTTTAGTCCAGCACAAATCATAAAATCCAAAAGTCTTGATTTCACAGGTAGAACATGAATCCAGGGCTCTCCCATAAAAAATAAAAACCTAAACAAATGCCAATGTTTCCCCAAAAGTTACTTATACAGAATACACAATAACAAAATTGGAAGGGACCCTTAAGGTCTTCTAGTCCAACCCCCTACTCAGGCAGGAAACTCTACACTACATTAGACAAATGGTTGTCCAATCTCTTCTTTAAAAATTCCACTATTGGAGCATTTACAAGTTCTGGAGGCAAGTTATTCCGCTGATTCATTGTTCTCACTGTTAGGAAATTTCTCCTTAGTTCTAAGTTGCTTCTCTCCTTGATTAGTTTCCATCCATTGCTTCTTGTCCTGCCCTCAAGTGCTTTGGAGAATAGTTTGACCCCCTCATCTTTGTGGCAACCCCTGAGATATTGGAACACTGCTATCATGTCTCCCCCCAGTCCTTCTTTTCATTAAACTAGACATACCCATTCTTCATATGTTTTAGCCTCCAGTCCCCTAATCATCTTTGTTGCTCTTCTCTGCACTCTTTCTAGAGTTTCCACATCTCTTTTACATTGTGGCAGTCAAAGCTGAATACACTTTAGTATCTTTACCTCTATTTTTAAAGGTAGCTCATTCCTCAGAACCATCCAGAGAAATTTGTATGTTACTGAGCTCTTTTTTAAAAATTGCTGAGTTTTATGAATACATAGCAGTTGTTAACAGCAACTGGCACACGATGATTCTATAATAAGAAAGTTTCCTGAAAAGAAAAAGAAAAAGAAGAAGTGAGAGAAGAAGTGAAAGACAGAAATAAGATAAGTTTAAAAATCCCAATATTTCCCAATTCCAGAAGTCCAACGCTTCATCAGCTCAGCTGGAAACCAGCATGTCAAGATGCTGCTACTTTTCTTCATTATAAATTCTTAAATATGTATCATTACAACTCAAATGCTGACTTAAACTAGGCCATATGGAACCACCTTTTTGCTCCATCAGAACAAAGCTAAGTCAAATGATAACTTAATGTCAGGTACAAGTAACCAGAAACAGGAGTTGAGTTCAAAGTACTGTATCACAAGATTATTACATGCTACCTGTACACCTGAATCTGATCTACTAATGGTCGAGGCAAATTGGCATGAGATAAAAGTCAACAGAATTCATGGGGGACCTAGATTTAGTAGTTTCTGGGAGCACAGCACCTCCAAATTGATGACGTATTTGACCCCACCACCCCTTTTCGGGTTTCACCTGGTTATCTCCTACATTGAGATGACCAATTTCATAGAACCAATATTTAAAATCTAGGATGCAAACATCTTTCCAGAAGTACACTATCACTCTATGTACAATTTATCCACAATTCTTGCTAAATGGAAATATTCCCATTTGGATTCTTATTGGGGTGGTGGTCCAAGCTCACATTTGGCCCAAGGTTGATAATTGCTTACTAGTTCCCATGAATAAATGGTATGTTCCAGTAACCTCCGCATGGTATGCAGAATATTGGCCTATTGGTGACTGCAGACTCTTCAACAGTTCCCATGCTCCACCAGTCTGTTCCTTCCATGTCAGCCCATCAAGGTAGGCCAGGATTATTTTTATCATAACAACTATCGGTAGTCCTTGACTTCTGACCACTATTGAGCACAAAATTTGTTGCTAAGTGAAACATTTGTTAAGTGAGTTTTGCCCCATTTTACAACCTTTCTTGCCACAGTTGTTGAGTGAATCACCTTGGGTTGTTAAATTAGTAACACATTTGTTAAGTGAATCTGTCTTCTCTATTGACTTTGCTTGTCGGAATGTCATAAAAGGTGATCATGTAACCTCCGGGCCACTGCAACCGTCATAAACCATGGAAATGCTTCAACCATCATAAGTGTGAAATAACTATGGTTTATGCTTCTGTTGCCCTCCTTTCCCTGTTCGTAGTTTTCAAATCAGGAAACAAGTAACTGCGGATGAGCTATGTTTGAGTCAGAATTGGTGTAAAGAGGGAAAAATGAATCTATCTATGGCAGGGGTGTCAAACTCAAGGCCCGTGGTGTTGCCCTGGAAACAGCAAAGGACCAGCCCCCAGTTCCTCTGCCAGCAAAGAGGGCCTCCCGAGCTCCATTTTTGGCCGTGATGGCCTCCTGTAGCCCTCTGACAACAAAAACAAAGCTCAGGGAGGGGGCTCCATTTTCAGTGGCAAAGAGCTGCAGGAGGCCATCCCACCGAAAACAGAGCTCAGGAGCCTGTTTTCACTGGCAGAGAACTCATGCCATAGATGTCCATGAAATGAGTGACATCAAGCTGGCCATGCCTAGCCCCCCATCCCCCCCTCCGCCATGGTCAAACACAATCCTGATGCAGCCCTCAATGAAATAGAGTTTGTTTCCCCTGGTCTATTGTATGATGCTGGACTTTTATAAGGGAAAGAACGAGAGAGATCTCTGCACTCTTACTTGCTTAGCAAAAATTGCTGTATTGGTAAAAGAGTCACCTGAATTGCAAGATGAGTAGCAACTAAGTTTGATCAATAAATAAAATAAATAGATGGTGGCGGAGCCAATCAGAGGTGGTATTTACCAGTTCTTCAAACTACTCAAAATTTCTGCTACCGGTTCTCCAGAACTGGTCAGAACCTGCTGAAACTCACCTCTGGCACAAACTCAAATGGGTTTGGCTTTAACTTTGCCAGCCAGGAATTCTGAAATCTTAACTTAGAAACCAACATTGACAAAAACTTACTCACATCCCAATACGTTTGTGCCAGAAGTGGTATTCAGCAGGTTCTGACCAGTTCTGGAGAACCAGTAGTGGAAATTTTGAGTAGTTAAGAGAACTGGTAAATACCACCTCTGACTGGCCCTGCCCCCATCTATTCTCTGCCTCCCGAGTCCCAGCTGATTGAGAGGAAATGTTTTTGAAAGAACGTCACTGCAAGGAGGCTGATATTGAAACACAGTTTTAAAGCAATTGTTTTGCTTTAATTCAATCCCCTCGTAAAGGAAGCATGAAGAAAAGAGAAAAACAGAGACAGGAAAGCAGCATGTGGTTGGCACAAAAAGGAAGTAGACAGCCCCCTCACTAAAACACTCCAAAAATAGGAATCTTCCATCAAAACGCTTTTCCTTTTAAAGGGCAACATATGCCCTTCGATCTTATGACCAGAGGCCAAAGGATTAAACGTTTATAAGGGCCTATTATTAAGGAACAAGAAGCTTGGCCTGAATGTAAAACTCAGCTTAGGTCATGTCTCCCCTCGTCCAGTATCACACCAAAATGTCCCCTGGCAACTACTTTGCTTTGTCTCCATAACAGAATTAGAAGAGACCTTGGAGGTCTTTTAACCCAGCTTCCTGTTCAGGTAGGAGACCCTCTACTTTTTCAGACAAATGGTTGTCTAATCTCTTCTTTAAAACCCCCAGTCTTGGATAACTCACAATTTCTGAAGGAAAGCTGTTCCTCTGATTAATTGTTCTCACTGTTAGGAAATTTCTCCTTAACTCGAATTTGGTTTGCTCCTTGATGAGTTGCCCTCAATTGCTTCTTGCTTTCAAGTGCTTTGGAAAATAGGTTGGACCTAACTGCTATCTTTTCATCCCCCTGTGACAGTGATGGCTAATCTTTTTGCCATTGAGTGCCAAAAGCAGGAGGAGCGCAGGTGGGTCATGCACACGTGTGCCCATACCCATAATTCTACGTGCCCCGCCCCATGCACATTCATGCGTGCCCCTCCGCGCTCCCCCCACTTTCGGCATTTGATGGCACGGTGGGCCACCAGACTTCCGGTGGGACTGGAAGTCAGGAAATGGGCTGTTTCCGGACTCTGGAGGGCCTCCAGAGGGGTGGAAAAGGCAGTTTCTGCCCTCCCCAGGCTCCCAGAAAGCCTCTGGAGCCTGGGGAAAGTGAAAAATGGGCCTTCTGTTCCCACTTGAAGTTGGGAAACAGGCTGTTTCTGGCCTCTGAAGGGCCTCCGGAAGAGTGGGGAAGGTTGTTTTCACCCTCTCCAGGCTCCTAGAAAGGCTCTGGAGTCTGGGGAGAGTGAAGAATGAGTCTTTCTCATCCCCCTCACCCCCGGGGCCCTCCAGAGGCTGGAAACAGTGTTTCCTGACTTCCGGTGGGCCCAGAAAACCTGAAAATCAGCTGGCTGGCGCACACATGCGTATCAGAGCTCAGCTTGTGTGCCCACCAATATGGCTCCACAATAGGTTTGCCATCACACCCCTATGAGATTGGTTTAAGTTACTCTTAGCTGTACTGGTGCTAAAGTAATATTTCTTCTATTATTCCAGGATCCAACCACAACTGCAAGGCATGTAAAATGTATCATAATTGGCTACTCATTACATGTATTCCCCAAGTTATAACCATTCATTTAATGATGGTTCAAAGTTATGCTGGACTTAGAAAAAGCAAATTATGGCCTGTACTCTTAATTGACAGTTGAACCACCCTTATAATCAGGTGATCGCAATTCAGGCACTTGGCAACCAGCTTGCATTTACAACTGGTTGCAGTGTCCTGTGGTCACACAAACATGATCTGCAGCCTGTTTTGCTAATTTCCAGCAAAAATTGCCCATGGGGGAATTTGATTTACCTAACAACTGCAGTGATTCATTATGATGATATAAAAATCATCATAAAATCTTTACTTACAACAATGACTTACAATGGAAATTTTGGTCCCAATTGTGATCAAAAGTTGAGAGCTACCTGTTTATCGGAGGCAAAGTCAGATGATCAGTAGTGGATGAGATCAGAAAAGCATGGGGTCATTGCAGGCTAACCCAGACACAGATATTCAGTCAAGGAATGATAAATAGCACATAAACTCAGCAGTAGCAGAAAGTCGGATTCAGAAAATGTATAACAAAATGCATATTATGATTACATCTTCACACCTGCTTTATTAATTTTACCCAAGATTTATGCTGCCTACAATGCTGAGTAGCTTGCACCATAAAACCCATCATTATCATTATCTTCATCTAGTATAGAATAACAGAGCTGGAAGGGACCTTAGAGGTCTTCTAGTCCTACCCCCTGCTTAGGCAGGGAGCCCTACATCACTTCAGATAAATAGTTATCCAACATCTTAAAAATTTCCAGTGTTGGAGCATTCACAACTTCTGGAGGCAAGTTGTTCCAGTGATTAATTGTTCTAACTATCAGGAAATTTCTCCTTAGTTCCAAGTTGCTTTCCTCCTTGATTAGTTTCCATCCATTGCTTCTTGTCCTGCCCTCAGGTGCTTTGGAGAATAGTTTGACTCCCTCTTCTTTGTGGCAGCCCCTGAGATATCAGAACATGGCTATCATGTCTCCCCTAATCCTTCTTTTCATTAAACTAGACATACCCAGTTCCAGCAACTGTTCTTCATATGTTTTAGACTCCAGTTCTCTAATCATCTTTGTTGCTCTTCTCTGCACTCTTTCTAGAATCTCCACATCTTTTTTACACCTTGGCGCCCAAAACAAAAAACTCATGGCAAGTATCCCCGAAAATTAAGTTACTTGAATTTCTTTCATATGTGTTTAGAATCTTTACATCAGGATTACAGCAATGTTTCTCAACCTTGGTCAATTGAAGAAGTGTGGATTTCAATTTCTAGAATTCCCCAGCCAGCATATGGTGACTAGGAAATTCTGAGACTTAAATTCCACACCTCTACAAGTGGCTGAGGTTGAGAAGCACTGAATTAAGGTATTCTATCAAAAAATTCTGAGTTTTCACCCAAAATGATGTTGATCACTCCCTCCTTAAAACAAAATAAAACATTTATAAAAATGGTAAAATCATTCTAACATTAAATCCATTAAAGACAGCGTAATAAGACAAAAGAACATACCAAAATCTGGCAAGTCTATGTGATGTTAAGAAGAAGTTAGCGTTCCCCCATCTGGTTGCTTAAAGGAAATTGTCTAAGGAGCTCTGTATGTTATTACTTGAATGATCCATACATTCAAACCTAGCAGGCTTTATTTGGATACCTACTGTTCATATTGTGTCAAAGTTAAAATAAGAATTTTTATACTGGGGTACACATTTGTAACAGAATTCATATTTCTCTTCAAGTTTTTTAAAGTGTTCAAATAGCACAAACACTACAGAGAAAAAATTACTGAAAAAAAGGCAAGTCCTTGACGAAGAAATATTGTAGTCTAAACTGGCTCTTTAATGTACTGCTCCATTTTCAGTTAAATTAAGAAGAATTCTCAATAGATAATTACTGGCAGTTTCATTCGTATGCATTCATAATCCAATGCTTGCCTTACTTCCCAACAGCACAAGATTCACTGAGAAGCAATTCACCATGGAATACATTCTGAAACTATTACTTTCTTATTTTCACCAGTGGGTGCTCTTTAGTACTCAAATGAAGCTGCAATCCAGTTATGTACTGCTTGGGAAGGAGGATGCAGTCTACTAGCCCAGCATTGGAAGCCAAAATGGAGAAGATCTGCACAGCTGTTATGTACTTTCTCTTAATGCTCAAATAGCTTGGCATGAAGGACACTCAAACTTTGCAAAAGACCAGCATACTGAAGGTAATTGCCTTGGCTTTATTGAAACCACCTGGCAATTCCATGGCTAGGAAAGCCACAGTAAAACAGATGGCTCCCTGAATGCCCACATAACCAAGGGTGACGTAAGACATGGTGACAGATCCTTCATTGCATTGCAACACCAGTTGTTCAATCTGGGATCGAGTGTCAAGTTCTGGGAAGGGAAGTGTGATGGATTGTAGTGAAGAGGTGGAATCCCAGGAGGGAGGGGGTGTCTTCCAGAGGAGTAAGAGGCAACTTGGCCCAGATATCATGTGTGAGAAAGAGGATGAAAACAATCCCTCCCTAATAGTTCATAGAGTATATTGTACATGCAGATAGTAGAGTCCTCACTCCCAAGATTTTGTCTATAGGCGTGAGACAATAAAGACTCTTAGTTTTGGACCTGATTAGAGGAGAAATTTCAGTTCAAGCCACACAGATGAATAATGAACTCACAAAGTGCAATGGCCATTAACAAATTCTTTCCCAGTCATTTCTTCTATTCTGTTTCCTGGCTTTGCAATTCATGAATGCCAACATCACAGTCGGAGTTTTGGCCAACAGAGCAGAGAGAGAAACTGAAAAGATGATGCTAAAGGCAAATCACTGTCTAAGACCAGCCAATATAGAAAGGAAGACAAGCAGGAAAGCAGGAGGATGTAGGTGAGCTTTCGGTTGGTGCTTCAACCAATGGTGTGTCTAGAAATTTGATGAGGATTCTCAAATTCAGAATTGTAAATTGACTTCAGCACAGGACATGGGAACTTGAAGTGGTTCATAGGCCGCTAGGAAAACCTGATCTATACTGATCAATACTGTTCTTGAATTTAGAACCCTCATGACAACACTTACGCTTTAGAGCACTCATGACAGTCTGTCAACTCACAAAGCTTTCAAGTTGCCATAAGCAGGAGGGGGAGGGAAGCTGCTTGATGGAGCTGCTTGATTGCCCTAACTGAAACTACATTCCACAGATGCCTTTCTATAGATTGTGTCCTACGTTACCGGAGTCAGCAGGAGGGCTGTGGGTTTCATAGCCAGCCAACGTGATCATTTGGAGAATGTGATTTATGACAAGCCCAGGGAGGAGGGGGAAGACAAGGTCATGGGGGACCGTAAATTTACACAAGGTCAGCTCTAACTGTCTGTGAAGTTTCTGAAAGATGCCCTAATTAATTCATGAGCCACGAGCCAAACTTCAAAAGAAATACAGTCATTTATTAGGAGTACCATTCTGGCAATACTCTGATGCAGTTAGAACTGACCTCACATAAATTTATGGTCCCCCAGGACCCTGTCTCCCCCCCCCTCCTCCCTGGGCATGTCATAAATCACATTCTCCAATTGATCACGTCTATATGAAGAAGGACTCACTGGAGAAGAACCTAATGCTAGGAAAGATTGATGGCAAAAGATGGAGTCAATGAAGCAGTAGGGGTCAGCATACCAGGGGATGGTAGAGGACAGGAAGCTTTGGAGGAATGTTGTCCATGGGGTCACGATGGGTCGGATACGACTTCGCAATTATCGACAAATAAAACTGCTTGGTGATAGCCAGCAGATGGCACCATTGAAATGATCACGGCGTTGGGCTTGGTGAGTGCCTGGAGATAATTTTGCATTGGATTTCTGTACTATGAGTAGCTCTGAAAGCCTATTAGTTTATTAGCCCAATGGACAGCAAAGCAAGCGCTAAACCAATAATTCATCAATCTATTAATTCACATAATTAAGTGTTGAAGCAAACTGACAAAAAGATAAAGTGTTTTATTGAGTTGACTTAAGGGAGTTCCCACTTCTCTTCCACAGAAACATCATGTTCACAATTAAAACTATGGTTTTACAGGTACATATGAGGATTAAAAAGCTTAAACAAATGTTCCAATCAGTAGGTTCATAGCAGAATTGATGGATATTAACACATGAAAGGAGGTATTGCCTGTCTACCATACTACCATCACACACATGTGTGCAGTTACTTCGTGGTATATGTTTGGTCTAGTGGTTAAGACATCAGGCTAGACACCAGGAGACTGAGTTATAGTCCCACTTTAATATGAAAGCTGGCTAGCTTATTTTGGACCAGTCACCCTTCCTCAGCTCAACCTGCCTCACAGGGTTGTTGTTGTGGGGAAAATAGGAGGAGGGCGTATTAGGCATGTTCACTGCCTTGAGTTATGGTAGAAATAATAAAGGCAGGATACTAACTAACTAACTAATGAATGAACTAACTAACTAACTATGGCTTCTAGCTGATATATATGATTCCTAGCATGATTTCCTAAAAAATTATCTGAGAGAATGAGTGAAGACATTGTATAATAGCTATAGTGAGCAAAATTCCAAACAGGAGAACCTTAATGTGGTTCAGAAGAGTTATCTTCTATGCCAGTGGTCACCAACCGGTGGTCCGCGGACTACTGGTCATCTGTGAGAAAATGTTGGTGATCCGCAGCACACCTGGGTGGAGGAGCTGCTCCGGGATGAGTAATGGCCAGTCCTGTGACTAGAGCTCTGGAATATGGGACTGGCCAGGTAGCTTGCGGTGGGGATGTAAATCTCCACTGTAGAGAGAAGTTCATGCAACTTGCATCTTTGCAGTGCAGCCCTCATTGGTCGGAATGAGGTAATGGTGCAAGGGGGGGGGGTGCAGGCAGGCCAAAGCAAGAGGTGGCGGGAACCCCGGGCTGTTTATTCCCTCTGCTGTAGCTTCCAGTCAGCTGAACCCACCAGTGGGTGTCCCCGCCCCTTGCCCTCCCTTCTGAGTCACTCCTTGCCTGGCAAGGGAAGGGCGGGGGATAGAGGTTCACTCCATATTCCAGAGTGGGAGCTGAATCTCATGGCCATTTCTTCCCACCCTTGTTGGTGCTCCGTGCACCTCGGTCTCTCAGGGAGATGCTTGACTTCCTCTCAGCCCCAAGTCCCTGGCTGGCCCATGAGATGGGAGAGAGAAGGAGAATGAGAGAGACAGAGAGAGAGAGAGAGAGGAGAAAGGGACAGAGAGAGAATGAGTGGGGGGGAGAGAGAAAGAGAGAGAGAGAGAGAAAGGGGGAGAGAGATGAGAGAGAATGAAAGAGAATCAGAATGAGACAAAGAGAGAGAGAATGAAAGAGAAAGAGAGAAAGAGACAGAATGAAAGAGAGAGAGAATGAGAGAGAGAGAGAATGAGAGAGAGAAAGAGACAGAGATGTAATCAGAGAGAGAATGAGAGAGAAAGTGGGGGAGAGAGAAAGAGAGAGGGGAAAGAGAGAGAGAAAGAGAGAGGGGAAAGAGAGAGAGAAAGAGAGAGAGAATGAGAGGCAGAGAATGAGAGAGAGAGAGAGAGAGAGAGAATGAAAGAGAATGAGACACAGAGAGAGAGACAGAGAATGAGAGACACAGAATGAAAGAGAGAGAGAATGACAGAGAGAGAGAGAGAAAGAGACTGAGAGAGAATCAAAGAGAGAATGAAAGAGAATGAATGGGAGAGAGAGAAAGAGAGGAGGAAGAGAGAGAGAGAAAGAGAGGGGGGAGAAAGAGAGAGAGAAAGAGAGAGGCAGAGTGCTGTTAAGTAGCACCAGCTGCCTGCAATTACTGCAAGTTCAAATCTCACCAGGCTCAAGGTTGGCTCAGCCTTCCATCCTTCCGAGGTAGGTAAAATGAGGACCCGGATTGTAGAGGCAATAAGCTGACTTTGTATAAAAAAGAACACCACTTGGGGAGGGGGGCGAAAGCCCTGCTAAGCAGGTATATACAAAAATATGAAGGCTATTGCTTAACGCATTGTAAGCTGCCCTGAGTCTCTGGAGAAGGGCTGCATATAAATCGAACCAATAAATGAATAAATAAATAAATAAATAGAGTGTCTGAAGGACCCCATCCTGTCACTGGGAGTCCAGGTGCTTCAGTAAGCAGTGCACTGGATTAGTATTAGTGATCTGCTGGATTTAAAATTATGAACTTGGTGGTCCTTGAGGTCCAAAAGATTGGGAACCCCTGTTCTATGCCATTAAATCCTGGTATTTTGTAAGCCCCATTGGTTGAATGAGACCATGGGAAAGCTAAAATTATTTTGATTGAGATAAGCTATAATAACAGAATCTTGCAAATCTGATTTCGCTGATCCTCCTTCTCCTCCTCCTCATAGTTCAGTGAAGTAGGAAGCTGTCTGAGTTGCTTCCAAATGGTATCTTCCTGTTCTTACATTATCTGCCTATTGCTGATTTTAAAACTATTTCAGTCCCTTTTTTTGCCTAGACAATAGCTCCTGCATATCCTCATCAAAGTAATCTTCCTTACTTTATATAAATTTCAAAATATTCAGAGGTTCAGGGCAGAAGGTGTTGAATTTATTGCAACTCACCACAGATAAGCAAAGCTATCACAGCTCCTACTAATAGGCTGATAACAACATATCCAGCCCCAGTAATGATCCAGCGATAACAATGGTATCTCAGTGGATGATCTACAAAACTACCCAAGGATAATGTTGGAAGACATATCCATCTGGTTCAGTTCCAAGCCAGGAGGAAGACACTGGAAACATGGAAGCTAATTGGAAAGGTGGTTTAATGGTGAAGCAGAAACACATGTTTGTGTTTCTGGTGCAGCTGAACATATGGAGTTGATTGAGAGTGGGGGATATTTATACCTTCTCTTGGGCTTTGCACTTGAACTTCCTGATCCTGTGCAAGAACATATATTCTGTTGGCTGTTGTTAGACTCCCATGGAGCCATGTACAAATCCTAAGGGTTTGTCTGAGCTAAGCTTGGTTGAAGTTTGGTTGATACAATGAAGGGGCCTGTTGGGCAATTCCTATTGTGGCTGAGGGATAATCCTACCTTTGTTCAGACCTTTCTGCAGGGAATTTGCTTATGGTGTGGTGTGTGGTCTGGTCTGGTGTATGGTGAGATGTGGGTGTGGTGTGTGAAATGTATGGTGTATGGTGTGTGTGTGCATGCTGTGGCATGGCGTGGCATAGTATGTATGGTGTGAGGTGTGAGTGTGGTAGGTGTGGTGTGGTGAGGGGTGTGTGTGTGTAGGGTGTTTGTAGTGCGGTGTGGTATGGTGGATGGTATGGAGTGGAGTGGAATATAGTCTACAGACTAATACAGCATAGCATGGCACAACACAAGGTAATGTAACATAACACATCCTACACACCTGGACCTTCTTTTCAATCTCCAGTACAAATATTGTACTACCTTGGTCCAACCCTGGGTTTCTCAATCTTGGCAATTTTAAGATATCTGGATGTCAACTCCCAGAATTCCCTAACCAATATGCAGGGAATTCTGGGAGTTGAAGTCCAAATATCTAAATTTGCCAAAATTAAAATTTTGGTCTAACCTGTTTAAAGATCCCACAGTCACCCCTCTTTTTATGGGCATGTAACTCTTCTTTCATATCCTCCTGAAACTCTGTCAATGGTAGCTGACCAAAGACATCTCTGTGAATAAGGGATGACAATCGTTGTGTGGATAAAAGTGAGACAATGGGGAGAGACTATTCCGTAGATTATTCCTTGTATTACTTCAGAAACATTTGAAGCCATCATAAAACATTATCTTAACGTGAACCTTGGTTTCATTCTGTCTTTTCCCTCACGCTTCAAAAGGTCTTCATGCTTCATTTCCTCCTTACATCTTCCAGCGTGCCCACTTCGTCTTTCTTCATTTTAAACAAGGATGTCTGCAGGGAATTATTTTTTTTAAAAAAAAATCAAGATGGTAGTCACCTAAGTATGATCAGTTTGTTATGTGTGTTACACTATTATGGCCACCACCTTGGGTTTTTGTCTTTTTCATTCCTTCATTTTGTTAAAAGGCAGATTTTTATTTTTTAGGCCTATCCTTCTTATCCAATCCGCCTGAAAATCATTCATGTAGTCATTTCTATCTTTTTAAACATTGCTATGTGTGACTTTTCTGTCCTCTTGTAACAGTGTGCTCAGCCTGCTCCTTGGGTCATTCTAACAAGTGTGTCTTTTACTGTATTTGACAGTGTCATCAATGGAATCCAGATTGAAAGCAAAGAGTAGAGATGGGTCTTCCCCGAAAACTTTCAAGAGAAGCATTGGGAGTTTGGGATATGGGAAGGTAATGGAGGTGTTTCAGTAGATCATTGCTAATGGGAAAACTCTGCAAAGTCCAACTCTTAATACTATGAATTTCTGCTAATCTAACCCTAACCCTACCTTTCCAAACCATGGATGTTTTTACAGCATCCAGCCTAAACTGGTTTCTCCATATCAGGATATATTAAAATAATTTTTACTGCAATACCTAGAATATCAAACCTGCCCATTTATTAGATTTAAGGAGCTCAGCTCTATGAAAAAGATATGTGAGTCATTAGGTTATAGCAAAATTTGGCAGAATTCTTGTTTCCTTTATTTGTTTTTACATATTGCATCAAGTTCTTATATGTTGTGAAAATAAAAGGATTTTTATCCTAAAAATTCAGACAGTATTTATTAAGAGGTTCTTTTTGAGGGAGCTGGATTCATTAAAAGCCTGTCTCAAATCAAGATATAACCAATTACCTCTGGCAATTTATTATTTTAGCAGCAAAAGTAATGTGGGTTTTAGTTGTCTCCTTATTTGTCTTCTAAGTTCCCACCAGTCAGTCCCTGAAAGGACAACGGATGCTTCTGGAAGGTTCCCTGGTGCAGCTTGTCATCATTTGCCCAGGCTTTAAAGATAAGTCTTGATTGATTCCTGAGAGAAATAAACACACAACTGTTATTCTGAAACCACCAAAAGTTTAACTAGGTTTTCAAATGGTGCCTTTGAGATATGGATGCCATTTGCAAAGAGGTTCAACCTAAGTGGCAGCCTTCATAGTAGGCCAGTTCAAGACATACGCAAAGCAGGTAAAGTAGAATAAGATAATGTTATTTATCTTTGTTTATTATATGTATCTCACCTTTATTATTTTTACAAATAACCCAAGATGGAGAACATTCCCCACACTCCTTCCTCCTCCTATTTTCCCAACAACAACCCTATGAGGTGAATTGGGCTGAGAAAGAGTGACTAGTCTAAAGTCAGCCTATTTATTATAAGGGGAACACAGAGCATCTTAGATGGATTTTTGAGATTAAGGCACCAGACTAAATGTTATCAGACCGTGAGTTCTAATTCTACCTTTCTGACTTTCATGGCTTAGGTAGGATTAGAACTCACAGTCTCCTGATGTCTAGCCTGGTGCCTTAACCTTAACCTTAATAGTCCACCTAAGGTGCTCTGTATTCCCCTTATACTAAACATTTGTGGAATCAGAATGCAGGACCCAACGCAAGTAATCAAGGCTCACTACAGTATTTACTGTTAATAGTGTGCACAGGATAAATTCCCTTCAGAAAATCGAGGGAAGATTCTACTGGAAGCATCGCGGCGAGACAGTCGGGGAATAGCGGGCTCTGATGAGCCTTGCGAAATCCCGGGCTGACAAGCCACTGTCAAGGGGTCTTCGGACCAGATCTGTCTTGTAGGGATGGAGAAGAAGGAGAGGCACCTTGCACGACCAAGAGGAACAGGCAAGTTCCTTGGAGGTCAGAGGAAACTCTTTTACTCGGCAGCGGGGATGGCAGCCATTGCGGCCATCATTAACCTGGGGCAACCGGACCAAGTTTTGAGCAGGAGCAGTGATTTGAATGGAGTATTGAAGCCGGGTGAGTGATTGCCAGTTCATAGGCAAAAAAGGAAGATTTTTAAATTTGTTAAAGGTGCCCCAGCGAAATAACAGCGGCTAATGGGTGTGGGGGCAATAAAGGAAGAAGAGTAAAGCCAAAGTTTAAAGTGGCAAAGCCCAAAAAGAAAATTGATTTTTGGACTAAAATGTGTGGAGATAATTAGGAGGTGTGTGGAGATAAATGGAGGCGTGAAGAGAATTGGAAAGAATTTAAGAAGATTTCTCTTGATTGTTGAAGAAAGAACAAAGAGAAACTTTTAATTAAAGCCCTGTAATAGAAGATTTTTTCTTTAAAAAAGAAAAAAAGAAAAAAACCGGATTTTGGAATTTGGATTTGGATTCTAAATTGACTTGGGAAAATACAATATAAAAAAGAAGAGAAAAAATGGTAAAGATAGGTAACATGAATTTTAAACAAAATGGATACTTTTTTAGGCTGTTGATTGGAATTGTGGATTGGAGAGAGACATCTATAAGCGGAAAAAGAACACTACAACATTGAACTTTTTCTTTGAAGACAAGAGAAGGACTTTTGTACTGATAAAAGCAGTGGGAACTTCTAAAGAGGGTTTGTTTGTCTGTGAGCTACTGGACTTTGATAATCAAAGAAGGTGGATTACAACAAAAATTAAAATTAGAATAACAACAACCCAGAAATAATAAAATGGTGCAGGAATTTATTGAAATTATTAAAATGATTCATATATCACTGAAAACAAAATTAAATGAAATGATTAAAATGCTGCATGGAAAAATTAAACCCGATGAACTAGAAATCACGTTAGAACACACTCAAGTGGATAAAGTATCTGGATCTGGATCAGGGGAAATAGACTCAGACTCAACCCCTCCAAGACTGAGTGGCTATGGCTCCTGGCGTCCTGATATAGCCAGCTGGTTCCATCGCTGGCTATTGGGGGTGAAATTTTGGCCCCCTCAGAGAGGGCTCGCAATCTGGGTGTCCTCCTTGATGCACAGCTGTCTCTAGAAGACCATATGATGGCTGTGGTCAGGGGGGCTTTTTATCAGGTTTGCCTGATTTACCAGTTGCATCCCTTTCTGGACCGGGATGCCCTGCACATGGTCACTCACGCCCTCGTCACATCCCATCTGGACTACTGTAACGCTCTCTACATGGGGGTCCCCTTGAAGAGCACTTGAAGGTTCCAACTGGTTCAGAATGCGGCCGCAAGGGTGATTATGGGTGTGACCCGACGCACCCACGTGACACCTCTCCTGTGCAAGCTGCACTGGCTCCCAGTGGTCTTCTGGGTGCAGTTCAAGGTGTTAGTGACCATCTTTAAAGTGCTCCATGTCTTACGACCCGGCTATCTACAGGACCGCCTTTTGCCACTGATAGCCTCCCACCAACCAATACACTCCCACAGAAAGGGACTCCTCAGGGTGCTGTGAGTTAAACAATGTAGACTGATGACCCCCAGAGGGAGAGCTTTCTCTGTGGGGGCACCCGCCCTCTGGAATGAACTGCCCCCCGGAATAAGTATGATTCCCAACCTGTATACCTTTCGCCATGCCCTTAAGACCCTGCTGTTTCAACAGGCTGGACTGGCTTAACAAGAAATTGGGATGGGGTGTTTTAAATTTGTGGATTTTTAATTTAACAGCTGAAATTTTTAATTTATTTTAAATTGTTTTTTAAATTTTGTATTTTAACATTGTTTTATGTTGGCTGTACACCACCCTGAGTCCTTCGGGAGAAGGGCGGTATAGAAATTTAATAAATCTAATCTAAATCTAATCTAAAGAAATTATGAATGAGAAGCAAGAAAGTGAGATTGAAAATAAAGATAAAGACAAGGAAAAAGATATTGATTATGAAAAATTAAATGATCATGTGGGTACTAATAATGAAAAGGAGAGGAGAATTGGGAGAAAAGAGATAAATTTAGCAATAGAGGTGAACTTTAAAGATTACATTGGGATTGACAATGATAAAAATAGAAAGAGTGGAAAGAGATAAGGAGAGAAAAAAGGGGGGAACAGGAAAAACAAAAAAAATGACTGTGGGAAAATAAGAAAGAGGAAAAAGGGATGGAGAGTAATGGGAAATACAGGGCAAAACATAAGAATTCAGGATTTTAAAATGAATGATTGTAACATTATATATTTAAGTGACTTTTAGTAAGATATTGGATTGTAATATTGAAGTTGACAAAGAAAAGTATTTGGGATTAGAATAAGGGAATCTAGGGAAATATGGGGAATTACATTAGGTTGTGAGATTTTTTAAGTTAAGGGTTTTAACTTGGAGAAAAAAAGGGAAAAATTGAAATTGATTAAGATTAGAGATTAGGGCGAAGGTAACATTGGTTAATAAACATTAGAGAGAAAGATTATTATGGCAAAAAGTGAAATATATAAATTATGTTGGAGATGATCTAAAACTGTATAAATATATGACTTGGCCAATGCTCTGTTCAGAAAAAATGCATTGTATGTTTGTTCGTGTGTTTGTGTAAAAAATAAAAGAAAATGCAAAAAGAAAAAAAGAAAATCGAGGGAGGAATTCTTGCAGAGAAAAGGATGCTGTCAAGCTTGTCTCAGCTTGGATATTTAGGAAAGAAAGACTCTCAAATCCATTTGTAGCAAAAGGTATACTTTTACTAAAGTCAAGTGGTAACAGCACAAAAAAAGCTGGATCTGAGTATTCCTGTGCAAAGCCTACCTTTCCCCCTTCTCCCAGGTCCTCCCATCTTGACCAGTTTTAAGAGTTCAATAATATTAGGAGTTTGGGTAACAGCGTTAAGGTTTGGTGCCTCTTTGGTGGAGTTTCACATTCCATTCTCAGGCTCATGTTGTTGTTCCAGATTGACACCTCTGGTTTCTGTCATCCTGTCATCCCCCTTCCCTACGTCCCCATTCTCCCCCTCATTGCATTTTATGGCAGGATGCCAGTGAAGCAAAGTAGGCTGATGGCAGAGCTGACAGATTCACTCATATTTATACATTTCAAAATGGAGGGGGATTTTTATACATGCATACACATTGGTAATTAATAACCTAACTGATCTGAAGTTACTTCCTGCCCCTTTTTTTCTAGAGAGGACAATGGTCTTCGTTAGAAGAAATATTTGCATCTTGAGATTCAGGGGTGCCTATGGGAATGTTCTGATAACATTTATCACAGGGCTACAAGGACACATTCCCAATGTCTCCATTTGTCTATTAAATAGTCCCATTTATTTGAAAACTGATTTCCTCCACAAGCTGAGTTTCATTCTCATGCTTTCTCTTTCTCAGCATTGCGTAATCTTCTCTGTAAGTTACTCTTGGTGGCTCATTGCTTCCTTCCCTATGCCCAAGATCTGTATTTGTTTATGCTGAGATCTAGAGGTTCCTCCAGGTTCCTCTTCCACAAAGGCCATTGGCATCGGCTTGGAGAGCTTCCATTTCACACAGCAAGGCTGAGCCACAAAAGTGCTACTTAAAAATGTTTTGAAATACCGATGTGAAATTACTATTTAGGAAGAAGTCTAGTCCCCTTCTGAAATTATCCAACTTGATCCCAATTGCCAGCCATTACTACAACCAAGCACTGGATTCCTACCTGCTGTCTTCTTCCTAGTCCGATGAAACCTTCGGACTTCTCTGTAAAACAAAGAAAAATGAAATATCAAAATAAGGTGTACATCTTATCACTAGAGAATCTGAATCTAGAAGTAGGATTCTGAGGATTCCATGATTCATGGCATAATATATATTTATTAAATATATATTTATTAAATATATATCAAAACATTATTGTTTGTCACATGGACAGCCAGATGTTTAGACTTGATTTGACATTTTTTGTCCACCTACTCTGTCCTTCACAAAAAGCTGGGATGGGCAGATATTTTTTGATGGTATTAAAGTTATCATTGCAGGATGTAAGCTATTCCAAATAAAGCTGCCTTTTGCAATTGACTGAGAGGGATTTTGTCAATGACGATAGTAGTCAAGAAGTGATACAGATGTTTTGGGATTTATTACGGTTGTTGTTGTTGTTGTTATCTTTATGTGAGCAACTAAGGCTTACTTAGAGGACATTACTAGAGACCCAACTCTTGGGATGTCGTGAATATGCTTGCTCTATAAAATTTATCACTAGAATTACAAAATTGTAATTAAATGAATATGTTTCAGCAAAGAGTGGCAATAAAATCAATTTTTAGAGATTGCTCTATGAGTGAAATGGGCGATCTCTATATTTGATATATAAATGATTTTAAAAATATCTTTTTCATCAACCACTACTCCCTTCCAAAGGCAGAACTAATAGCTGAACTTACGTGTCTCTTCAGCCTTTGAAAAAAGGCTCTTTAAAAAATCACAGTGCTCTTTCACCCTTTCCTGGAATGGCTCCGTATTAAGAAGGAAGAAATTCTGCTCTGTCACATTATAGAGTGGCCACTCATCCTTGGTGGCTGCTGACCCAGTGGGATTCCTAACGAGGAAGAAAACGACATTGATGGAAACTAATCAAGAGGAGAACCAACCTAGAAATAAGGAGAAATTTCCTGACAGAACAATTGATCAGTGGAACAGCTTTGCCTTCAGAAGCTATGAGTGCCTCATCGCTGGAGATTTTTAAAGAAGAGATTGGACAGCACTTGTCCAGAGTGGAATAGGGTCGACTAGCAGACCTCCAAGGTCCCTTCCAACTCTGTTATCTTGATGTAGCTCTTTTCCAAAGAGATTGGTTTTGACTTGAGAAACTACAGCCAAGTGGAACTCCCAAAGGAGAGTTTGAGGGAGGGGTGGAGTTTGGCTTGGTGAAATCTCTTGTGTCTCCTCCTTGCTGATCCAAACCCAGGTCAGCTCCTCATAAACTCTTGGATCTCAATCCATCCCCCCATTCCTCACACTCTGGGCACCCTCCATCCTGTGAGTTTCCCCTTCACTACTTACTCCCTTCCAAGCCTTTGCTTGTTCTCTTAATGGTAGAGTAATGCTCTGTTTCTTATCTCCCTTTTGCCTCCTTTATTCCACTTGGAGAGATAATGTACTTGGAATATGTGTGATACCACTGAACTCATAAAAGAACAATTATCTACAAGTGACATTATTAAGAATCCTTAAAGATTTCAGGGCTGTTTCCAGTACAGGTAGTCCTTGACTTACAACTATTCATTTAACGTCCATTCAAGGTTACAATGGCACTGAAAATAGTGACTTACAACTGGTCCTTGCACTTACAACTATTCCAGCATCCTCACGGTCACCTGATCAAAATTTGGCTGCTTAGCAACTGGCATGTATTTCCAATGGCTGCAATGTCCCAGGGTCCCTTGATCGCCATTTGCAACCTTCCCAGCTGATTTTCAACAAGCAAAGTCAGTGGAGGAAACCGGATTCACATAAACATATATTGTACTTAAAAACTGCAGTGACTTGCTTAATAACTGTGGTAAGAAAGGTTTTAAAGTTGGGTATGATTCACTTAACAACTGTCTTGCTTAGGAACAGAAATTCTAGTCCCAACTGTGCTTGTAAATCATGAACTACTTGTATTAACACAACCTGTAAACATATGTAAAAGAATAATGTGCATTACTTTATGGCTTCATTGCTTTAGATATAAAGTGTATTTGTTGAATTGGGGGGGGGGGCTTTTTTGGATTTAAAATACAAATTTATAGAAATAAAGTGAACCACTTACCCAGTTCTGGCAAACTCTGCCCAGTAGTGCATCATCTTATGGCTCAGCCTGGCTTCAGCCTCTGTGTATGTTTGATTGAAAGGCAGCGCTGTTTCAAGGATTCCAAAAACAAAAGGAATCTCAGCACCATGAGTTGCCCCAATCCATTCAGGCCAAACTGACCATGAAGGGCGATTAGCAAATAAATAGGCATATACAGGACTCCCAGTTTTCCTGATATTTCCTGCAGCTTCCCTCATTGGGCATGCAAATGTTCGATCTGTATAGAAGTGGGACAGAGCAGAGCGGTATTGTGCTGGGCCGTGATTTCCTTCACTGTACTTTAGTGCAATAGTCTGAATAAAATCTTCAGTTGCATTTGGCACCAACAGCTGTATCCCTTTCAGAAGCTGCTCCCAATTGATGAGATTGTGGGTGGTGTTAGGGAAAACATAGGGGACAAATGAGGCCCCTTCATCAGAGGTTTCACCTATGAGGACAGGTTTGATCTGAATTTGCCCCTCTTCCATGAGCTTTTCTGGATCACCAACCAAAAACTCCCCATCTGTGGTTGGCCTGAACGGAAAATTCAAAAGGAAGCCACCTTTCAAGTACAAAGCTATTTCATGCTGAATAAGTTCAGAAACATTTTTTGTTTGCAGGCAATGCACTATGCTGATAGTACTGTCCTTGGAACAACCGAGCAGATGAACAAATTCCAGTGATTTTTGTTTGGCTTCCTCAGGAGACCTCCAAGCCCAGAAGGCATTGGCTGTTCCGCTCTGGATCACCGCTTGGGCAAAAAGGTCCTGGCTTTTTGGTGCGAGAAGATGGAAATTCACACAAGATCCTCCAGCACTCTGGCCAAAAATGGTCACCCGAGAAGGATCTCCCCCAAAGGCAGCTGCATTCTCTTTTACCCACTTCAGGGCCAGCTGTTGGTCCCATAAGCCTAGGTTCCCTGGAGCAGCTGGTGGCAAGTACAGAAAGCCCAGGGCTCCCAAGCGATAATTGATGGTGACCACAACAACGTTCTCAGTGGCAGCCAAGGATGCCCCATTGAACACATCCACAGAAGATGTGCCGAATAAATATCCACCTCCGTGTATCCAGACCAAAACAGGGACTGGTAAAGAAGGTTGTAGGTGTGGCACCCAAATGTTGAGGGAAAGGCAATCTTCTGACAGTAGTGTTTTAGGAGACCATATATCTGCTTCAGGGAGATCCCGGAAAATAAATTGAGGGCAGGAATTGCCAAAACTTGTGGCTTCCAGAGTTTGCTTCCATGGCTGATGCGGAAGAGGTTTCTGGAAACGCAATTTCCCCAGGGGAGGCTTAGCATAAGGAATGCCTAAATAGGCTGTCACAGATCCAAGGCCAGCCAGGAACTGCTTGCCCTTAACGGGGCCACTGCTGGTTATGACCACTGTGTCCCCATTAGAAGCAGAACTGGAAACCAGTGGAAATGGAAGGAGGAGGAGGAGGAGGCAGCACAAGAGAGACGGGCATAGCAGACAAGGCATTGCAATTGTAGGACGAGTTGCTGGACCTAGAAAAAGTTACAACCAATATGAGATTATTCCAATACTGTATAAACCCACCTTATGCCAATTCATGATTATTTTATTGTGATGGTGGGGCTCCTTTTTTGCTGAGGACATCAGTGGTGAGCAGGGAATGATTTAGTTAACTTTCCCCTTCTCCATGATGTATCTCCAACTGTTATGTATATAAGCTTTGGCAGGAGATTCAAACTACAATGGGTCAATTGTGATTGGTCAGTGCCCTGGCCAGCAGAGTATAAAAGGAGGGCTATTTGCCTGTAACCTTTGCTGAAGTCTCACTCTATATTAAAAAGCTGTTATCACTACTTTGCTTTTGCCTCCTCAATCGCCCAACCCAACATTGGCGATGAAGGTGGGATTGAGGCATGGAGAGCAAACCGAAAAAGAGCTACCTACAGCAGATTCAGCCAGGCTGACAAGCCCTACACAGCAGAATGACCACGATGCCTGCGTTCATACCACCAAAGCCTTTTGACCCAGCCAGAGAGAAGTGGGGGTTGTACATGATCTGGTTTGAGTGCACCTTGGAAG
Source organism: Masticophis lateralis (assembly GCA_030761175.1). Taxonomy (NCBI): domain Eukaryota; kingdom Metazoa; phylum Chordata; class Lepidosauria; order Squamata; family Colubridae; genus Masticophis; species Masticophis lateralis. Next base: position 28,409,359 of record JAUDYJ010000002.1, on the reverse strand, counting down.
ACAGTGACATGCAGGGCCTCCCAGGGAACTGAAAGCAGGCCCTGTTCCTGAGCCACTGCGGGCCGGAGGTCTTCAACATGGCTGAATCACTCTCAGAACCGACCCCGGTCCAGACCATATCATGGGACGTACTACAATTAACACTCAAGGCACACTACGCCCCAGTACTACATCGAAGTTTGTGCAGCGCTATGAACTCCGGCAATGAGTACAGCGTGAAGGAGAGCTGATCAGCGCATACATGGCCGCCCTACGTAAGGCTGCGATGCACTGCAAGTACCGGGATCTCGATGACGCGCTCCTAGAGCAACTAATCTGTGGTGTCAGAGATATACGCTTACAGAGAAGGTTGCTTGCAAGGCAGAATCTGACTCTACCCATCGCCCTCGACAAGGCCAGGGCACACGAGTCATCTACCAAGGCTGCAGAGATGCTGCAATGACCAATGACCATGAAAGAAACCCTGAGGTCAGCCCCGGTACACCGAGAAGCCACCCAAACCAGCAGTGAGGAAGAGTCGGAGGAATACATCTTCCAGATGGAGAGACGCACACGGGAGCGAAAGGAGCAATGCAGAAACTGCTTGAGCTGTGGAGGAGCACACCCGAGGCAAACCTGTAAATACAGGGATGCCATCTGCCCACATTGCAAGAAGAAGGGGCATCTGGCAAGAGTCTGCAGAGCAAACCTACCGGCCAGCCATAAGCCCCAGAACAAGCTCAGTGTCAGCACTAGAGACTAGAGCAATTTATTTGAGATGACCTCGAAACCTGACACTCAGCCAATCAGAGCCAGCACAGCACAAGCGGACCAATCAAGAGGGCAACCAGAGAAAACGGCATGAATTTCAAAGCCACGAGGCCTGCAGCACCAGGATCGGCCAGGCAAGTGCGACCATCAAGAAGAAGGTCCACACAACAGTCAAGATCGAAGGACAACCCTGCAAAATGGAGATCGACACTGGGTCATTCCTGTCCATCATGTCCTGGGCGACCCTGAAGGCCACCTGCCCAACCTCAAGAAAAGCTGGCTCCAGATTTTACGAATCCGGATTCGAGACTACAGGGAAACTGCATTCCTGTCATAGGAGTTCCAGGTCACCTACGGCGAGTACCAGAAGGAGCTACCCCTCACCATGGTCAGCGAGATGCTTCCGAGCCTCCTAGGGTTGGACTGGTTCAAGGCCCTAGGAAGGGGATTCACCGGAGTCCATAGCACCAGTGGCAGCACCCTGAAGGAGTACCTCATGCAGGAGTTCCAGGTGTCAGGTTTTCAGGACATCTTCAATGACCAGCTGGGCAAGTACGTGGGGACCCCTATCTCCTTTAACCTAGACCCTAATGTAGCTCCAATCAGACTGAAGGCTAGGCGAGTGCCATTTGCACTCAAACCCAAAATCGACTTGGAGCTGGACAAGCTCATTAAGCAAGGCGTGTTAGTCCCAGTGGATCATGCCAAGTGGGAGACCCCAATAGTGACTCTGGTCAAATCAGATGGGTCTGTGCACATATGTGCGGATTACAAATGTACCTTAAATAAGGCTCTTCAGCAGAGTGCTTACCCTATCCCAATTGTGCACCACTTACTCCATTCACTGGGCCCTGGCAAGATCTTTGCTAAACTCGACCTTGCGCAGGCATACCAGCAACTAGCAGTAGATGGCGCTACCGTGGAAGCACAGACTATAGTCACCCACAGAGGTGCATTCAAGTGCACCAGACTTCAGTTCGGAGTCAGCATAGCCCCCGGACTTTTTCAAAGTACCATGGGGCGGCTGTTACAGGGTCTACCAGGGGTGGTGCCCAACTTTGATGATGTACTCATTAGCGCAACAGACAAAAAGCAGCTAGGGGACAGACTCAGATGGGTTTTGGCCAAATTCAGAGAGGCTGGACTTCGCGTAAAATGGAATAAATGCATGATTGCAGTCCCCTCTATGGAATTTCTGGGATACCAAGTGGATGGGTCAGGAATACACCCCACCAACAGTAAGTTAAAGGCCATCCAGAACGCACTCACACCCAAGAACAAATCGGAGCTACAGGCTTTCTTGGATCTCCTAAACTTCTACGCCATCTTCCTTCAAGACAAGGCAACAGTCACCAAACTGCTACACCGATTATTGGCCAAAAATGCACCTTGTGTCTGGGGGAAGGCTGAAGCTGCCACATTCAACACAGTCAAAAAAACTCCTATCGGCGAATAGTTTCTTAATTCAGTACAACGTGACGCTATCACTTGTACTTGTCTGTGATGCATCCCCTTTTGGCGTGGGAGCCGTCTTGAGCCATAGACTGCCAAACAGCCTAGAGGCACCCATCGCCTACTACTCATGAACCCTGTCCAGTGCAGAACAAAATTATAGCCAGCTGGACAGAGAAGCCCTCATAGCAGTGTCGGGGGTTAAGAAATTTCACGAGTACCTATTTGGCTGACATTTCGAATTGGTTATGGACCACCGGCCACTTTTGGGCCTCCTGGCTGGGGATCGGCCCACCCCCGCTGCCTTGTCTCCATGACCCAACCCCGGAAGCTCCAGTTCTCCTTATCGATGTTTTGGACTCGGGGCCTCTCACTTCAATGGAAGTAGCGAGAGCCTCAACCAAAGACCTTGTGCTGAGAACTGACGTGAGTTGGGTCACAAGGGGCTGGCCAGCAAAGACTGAGGGCAGGGAATTCAAAGCATTCTTCACGAAGAAAAACAAACTGTCCATGCAAGGTGGTTGCTTGCTATGGGGTGATCACGTCATTGTACCCTTATGCTTAAGGGAGAAAGTTTTTAAAATGTTGCAGGAAGGGCACCCTGGGATTGTACGAATGAAGGGCTTAGCTAGGAGCTATGTGTGGTGGCCCCAAATGGATAACAATAACACCAAGTGGGTGGGAAAGTGTAACCCCTATCAGAAATTCAGGCCAGATCCCCCTACTGTGCCAGTCAGGGAATGGGAGCATCCTCAGGGCCCCTGGTCATGGATACGTGTAGATTTTGCAGGATCATTCCATGGCCAAACCTTCATGGTGATTGTCGATGCCTTTTCGAAGTGGCTCAAGATCATCCTCATGCAATCTACAACTTCCGAAGCAGTCATTAAGGCACTATGGAAACTCTTTGCCACCCATGGATTGCCCGATGCCCTCGTATTGGATAATGGGCCCCAATTCACCGCCACCTAGTTCGAGGGGTATCTGGCAGAGTTAGGCATCTGACACACAATCTCTGCCCCATTTCATCTGGCCAGTAATGGACTGGTTGAAAGATTTGTGAGGATGGCCAAGGAGGCCCTGGCCCGGCTGTATGCAGGAGACAGACAGGCCTGAGTAGACAAATTCTTAGCAGTCCAACATGCCACCCCTTGTACAGTTATGGGGCACAGTCCAGCCAAACTCCTCATGGGTAGGAAGCTCAGGTGTACCTTGGGCCGATTACACCCCAACTATTCCCCAGACGAGTTCAGGGGAACTGACCAGAAGCTACAGGAGTTCCAGACAGGGACACCAGTGTTTGCGAGGTACTACTCAGAGGGTCCCCTATCGGTGGCCAGGAGGATATCTGACATCAAGGGCCCAAAGTCTTACACAGTAGACATGGGAGATGGAAGGATCTGGCACAGACACATTGATCAACTGAGAAAAAGGTTGACCGGAGAGCCAGACATGTACCCAGAAATACCAGGCCCTGACTACCAAGGTTTTCCCACAACAGCTAACTCAAGCCTGAAGAGGTCAGAAGACTTAGCTGCAAACTCCGGGATCCAGCACCGTCCCAGCGAGATGCCATTCCCAGCTAAGCACATCAAAGCCCCTGAAGAAATCCAGGAGGTTCCATTGGCAGAGCTAGGAGAAACAAAAGGCCCCTCCGACCGGCTTGATGCCAGACCTCAGACTGAACTGCGCAGGTCAACTAGGACCTGGACATGCCCTGGTCACCTGCGCGATTTTGTATGTAAATGCATTGACTAAGTGCCTTCTGGGAGGGGAAGGGTGTTATGTATATAAGTTTTGGTGGGAGATTCAAATTACAATGGGTCAATTGTGATTGGTCAGTGCCCTGGCCAGCAGAGTATAAAAGGAGGGCTATTTGCCTGTAACCTTTGCTGAAATCTCACTCTATATTAAAGAGCTGTTATCACTACCTTGCTTCTGCCTCCTCAATCGCCCAACCCAACACCAATGTTCTAGAATAACTGCTTAGAACTCTTGATTACTGATCCCCTTGCTCAGCGAATGGACAGTTTTACATTGAATTGCTAGTAGATCTTCTGCAGGGTTCCCAATACACTGTTGTTATATATTATCTGTGTTCTCACTTTCTAACTTATTCCAGAATCCTATTCTGGAACTTGGTGTACTAAGCCCTATCTTGTAAATTATGGTTAAGATATAATTGAAATAAATAACAATGTAAAATTACCCCCAAATCAACATTTTTACTGCTCCAATCTTGTTTTAAATCCACCGTCAAGCCAGAAGAGTCACTGAAACCTAGGATTACGAAGGTAAGCGTGCCCTCTTTTGGGAATGTTGCACAATAAAATTCCTTAGAAAAACCAGTTATGCTAAGAATGGCAAAAAGCAAAATTGTAAAGCATCAGAAAAAAATGGAGACAGCTAATCTATAAAAGGCTATAAATCAGTGTTTCTCAATCTTAGCAACTTTAAGATGTGTGGACTTCAAGTCCCAGAATTTTGGGAATTAAAATCCACACATCTTAAAGTCGCCAAGATTGAGAAATAATGTTACAAAAAGTCAGGTACAACTGAAAAGACAAAGAGCTGTACAGTCAGCAATATTAGAACAAAGCAAAGTGGAAATAATACATCCCATGATGTAGCCAGTATAATTGCACAAGTGCTTTAGGAAATGCAGTTCTATCAGCATCTACCTAGAAGAATATACCACTGATTTTTAATGGGTCTTATTGCTAGATAAAGATGGTAGAAATTTGCAAACACAAATCTGAACCTAGAAGAAATGGCAGCCCAGTATGGGTTTTCTCTTCACTGTTTTTCTTTCCCACTCTTGTAATCTGTGTCTCAAACTTTAGCTGGCATTTCCTATTATGGCTGAAGAAATTCTCTTTACGTATGTTTAGCCTGGAGTAGAACTAACTAGCCTAAATCGAATTAACCAGCCAGATAAAAAAAACCAAGAAATTCTAGTCCCTTTCCTAATCTTCTAATTAGAATCTTCTAATTCTCTGAAAAAACTGTTTTTTAAAAATTCTGCAGACTTACTCACTTGTCAGATTTAACGGGACTATTTGTTGTTTGAAAGAAGAAAACTTCAAAGATAACCAGGCTGTATCCTGCTCACACACACACACACACACACACACACACACACACACACACACACACACAAATCACGAAAAGAGCAACTTTATATATTGCAGGAAGGTGCATTGACTGTTATGTATTGAAATGAGTAATGGAAACTAGTTGCTGAAGTTCCCACTCAGGTCCACTATTGAAGCAGGAAAATACTTTAAGCTGATTGGTTGACCACTGACAGCCTCCTATAAAAGGAGTGCTATCAGCCAGGCTGTTGTTGTTTTTTCATATGAACTGAATAAAAAGAGCTTTGCTAAAAGTCACTCTGGCCTCGCTTCCATTCTCACCCCGAATTTGATTTGATTTGATTACATTTCTATACCGCCCTTCTCCCGGAGGACTCAGGGCAGTGTACAGCCATACTAAAACAAACCCCACACAAAAATTAAAAACCATTAAAATAATTTAAAGGATTTAACATTGACCAACTGGATTCAGTCCACAAAGTGGGAGGAAGCTGAAAGTATTCCAATATCGAAGGCATGGAAAAAACAGAGAACGTCCTTCAAATGGGGTGAGAGAACTCTAGAGCAAAAATCAGTCACTATCTCTGGTATGCAACCTGCAGCCTTGAAAAGAGCCATTACAATATCTGTCCATATTTCAAAGCAACTAAAGAACCTGAAAGCAAATAGCAGAAACCTGAGGTGACCCTAAATTGGATGACTCTAAAAATGTAGGACAGACAGCATCACCACCAGATAGATTTGCAATTGGCTGACCAACTGCACTCAGCAGGTATCATGAACAATTGCAGAAGCTAAATAAGTCTAGTGGCTAGCCTATTCAAAAGAAGGATTAGAGGGGACATGATAGCTATCTAACAATACTCGAGCGGTTGTCACAAAGAAAACCCATTCAAGCAATAATTCAGTTAGTGAGTCTTAGGCAAAAAGGTACTTACAGAAGACATTCATCTTGTTCGCTTGTAGACTGTCAATGGCAATACTTGGAAGAAGATTTAATGATGCTACATAAAGTGCTCAAAACACTTTGATTCACATGTCAAGGTGATGCATTGGAGAATGCTTTTATATGCTAACCTTCTCGCCTACACTTTTATCCTCCCCACCACCACTACCATTCTAATTATACATAAAACAAGGAACAAGTAAATCAACTCTTTTGGATTTACACCCACGAGGAACACACATGAAAGGAACATATCAGTCCTATCATTACATATCCAAATCCCTCTTGCAATAATCTAAATAGTTTAAAAAACTTGATTGAGCAAGCTGGCGAGGAATTCTGGGAGTTAATAGCCCACATATTTTAAAGTTGCCAAGGTTGAAAAACATTGATCTTATAGGAACCTTTCTCAACCTTTTTATCCTGGAGGAACCCTTATAATAAATTTCAAGTCTTAAGGAACCCCTGCATGAAGATCACAAAAATATAAAAACATTGCAATACAGTTAACTTCTAACCTAGATAAAACATGTTTTACAAGAGCATAGAAACAGGCTAGCAGCTAAGTTACAGTACTTAAAAATGTCTATTGGGGCGAGCAATAGCATAGTACAATGTGCAAAGTTTTTTTAAAAAAATCAGATTTACAGTGGGTTTTTTTCTGTCACAATCTCTTGTAGAATCTCTGGGTCTGAGGAATCCCAGTTGAGAAAGGCTGCAGGATTAATATCCTATGAATTCCCCCCAAACTCCCCCTTCAATTTTCAGATTGAGATTATTTGAAAGTAAATTTAGCATATTGATAAGGGTCAAAATTATACATCTGTTCCAATACCCTCCAAATATGCTTTGCAAACTTTAATATAGGAAATACAGAACAATTTTGATTAAAATCTGACTTGATTCAAGAGAGGTCTTACAATATATTTCTAACTGTGTCCATAGTGGGCTTTGAACTTAATTGTTTGGATTCTTTAGAAAAATAGAGGTCATATGGCCAACCCAAAAAAAAATGATAAATTGATGGCACATAATTAATCAATAAATCGATATGGGGATTCCTCCAAATCTATACATTTACCGTGTTTCCCCAAAAATAAGACAGGTTCTTATTTTCTTTTGACCCCCAAAATATGGCCTTGGCCTTATTATCAGGGGGTCTTATCCCTAAACCTTGGCCCTGGAGCGTCGACCAGCTGCTTCGCCGGTGCCGCTCAGGCCACTGCTTCCAGCAATCATGGCAGCTTTTTCATTGCTTCTCGTGCAAACAGCACGAGGTGAGGAGGCAATGGGGGGGTGGGAGAGAGAAGGGGGGAATATGCCCCACATGCACCTAACCATGCAGATGTTCTTCTCCTCCTGGGCTGCGGCAGCATTTTCAGCTACCCGAAACTGGCTTGCCGATCTCAGCCAGTGAGGGGGAGTGGCAGGTGGGGAGGGGTGGGGAAGGAAGGAAATGGAATGGTGTGTTTTGGCACACTCCTCTTTCCGCCTACAGTCCGACAAAGTGTGCAAGTAGGTTAGTGTGTCTTCAGTAGGATTCTACTTTTTATTTTTTTTTCTTAAATAGTGCACTGTGAACAGAACATGGTCGAATTGCTGTCCCCTGTCTTAACTTTGGCTGCTGTTGTGGCCTGTACACAGCCTGTGCAGCTGGTGGCTGATTCGGACAATGAGGAGGCTGGTGTGGTGCTGCACCAGCAGCCTGTGCAGCTGGTACTCAAGTCGGACAATGAGGCTGGAGAAGATGTGGTGCCAGAGGCGGGGATTCAGCCAGGGCCTTCAGAATCTCCAGAAGCTTCCTTAAGTGAAGAGGACAAAGAGGAGGAGCCTCTTCTTGATGCACAGGTGCGCAGAGCTGCCAAAAGGCAGAACTGGCTCCTCAGATGGAGGTCTCCTCGAGAGTAAGGCTTGGGGCTAATGGGCCACTCCCTTAGCCTATTTAAGGAGGAACACTGACTGAAGCAATTTGCAGGGATTATTCACTCTCCTTCATGCCTTGATCTTAGTTCTTTGCAAATTGCTTCTGGGCTTTCTGCCAATCATAGTAAGATTAAGATTATTTATTCTTTGGATGTTTGTAGGCTGTTAAGAAAGTTAATCAGACCGGAAGTTGACATCGCGGCGAAACAGACAGGCGATTTTGGGGCTCCCAAAATCGCCGCTGATAGCCCCGCTGCTAGATGGTCCAGCCAGGACCCCACAGTCTAATTTTGACTGTGGTAGTGGAGGACACCTTCTGTCGATCTCAGGGACATCGCAAAGTCCCTGATTGATCCAGAAAAGCCCTTTTTCCAGCAGCGGAGAAGCAGCCATTTTGGCGGCCAAGACTGGGACAGCTTCGGAAGAAGAAAAAGGAATGACAGCTTCTTGATGCGGTGAGAGAGCCTTACTTTAATTCATAAAATTCACCCTAATGAGAGGAGTGCTTAGGTGATTAACTAAAGAAAGTTAAGCAGCGAGTTTTACTTTGGAATAGACTATTTGAAACCCGATTGCTGATTGAAAGGATTTTAAACTAATTGCTTTTGAAGACCGAGACTGGACTGAAAGAGAAAGAGAGGAAAATATTGTTTCTTGGGACTGTGCTTTTTTTAAAAGGAAAATTTTAGTCTGATTTGGGATTGATTTATTATGAAGCCTTTCTTTTTTACTTTAACTTTTCCTTCTTTTTTGTGCTTTTTTCTAAGTAACTTTTAATAAAGAAGATTTGGATTTTTAATGTAGGAAAGCTAAGAGAGTGAAAGTGCTGCCATCTGCTGAGGAAAAGAAAAGAAGAGAAGAAATTTTATTGCAATGTGTATCCAGGCAGAAAGCTGAAGGATACATTGTAGGCAAAATAATAACAAAGGGGCTCTGAGCTTCAGTTTGTTTAGCACAAGTGAAGAGAACATCTGAGATAGTATCTATCTGCATTGTTGATTCAGGTGTTCTTGGTGGCTTTGAAGTAGGAGCCTTGGAAAAGTGTGGAGGGGAATTTTCCTCTGTATGACCATTATTTTTTTTTTTTGGGTAGCCACCGTTATTCTTTCTCTCTGAGGCTTTTATGAGAGAGAACTCTCTGTATGCTTTCTGAATATAAACATAAGCGAAAGATCTTTATTTTGAGACTTTTTAAGAATTGAATTGGATTAAGGCATTCAAGAGCCGGACGTTTTTTGTTTTTGTTTTTTCCTATCCTTTCTGAATTGTCTTGTTTTTCCCTATATTGTTCCCTATTGTGGATTTTTTATTTTGGACTTTTATATTTTTATTATTTACCTTTTTTTCCTTTTTCTTTTTGATATTTTGTTTTTATATGAATTTTTTCTTTCTTTCTCATCTTTTTTTCAATGAAATTCTAGTTGGATTAGGGTTTAGAAGAACCTGAAGACTTGTTTTTTTCTTTTATTTTTCCATATTTGAGTTTTTGGGTTTTTTTGCTTTTCTTTTTCCCTCTTCCCCCCTCCCTTTTTTTGGTCTCCCTTTTTGTTTTTGTTTTTAATCTTTTCTTTTTTGGCCTTTGACCTTCACACCAGTGGATTATAATAAAATGAGTTAAAAAGCTGCAACAGTAGAAGCTGCAACCACACCCTCTGCATCACCATCTGGAGGACAATGTACGATCCAGGCTATGCTCCAACAAGAGAAAGAGAAAGAAGCATCGCTGCAAGCAATTTTGAGTACAGTTCAAAGGATGGAACAACAATTACTCAAGACAGATGAGAATGTCCAAAGGATGGAACAACAACTAATAAAGACAGATGAAAAAGTGGTCAGCATTCAACAGGCAATGTCAAAATTCGAAGGAAGACTACAAGAGCTGGAGAAGAAGGATGACCAAAAGGGCGGGGGGGGGATGAAAGATTTTGATAATAGACTGAGAGAGACAGAAAGCAAAAGGAGTGGGGTAGTCGAACTCAAAATGGATAAAGCGGAATTCTATCTTAGATTTCAAAATGTGCAAGAAGAGAAAGGAGAAAACCTTGTGGATGTCATGATTCCTATGCTTGCTGATGCTTTGGAGATATCCAGAGAGGAGATGACATATGGAGTGGACAAGATCTATCGAGTTCACACTAGATCCGCAATGCATAATAAATTACCAAGAGAAGTCCACATAAGATTTACTAAGAAATTGATTAAAGCACAAATTCTTCAAGTGGCAAGAGAAAAAACATTGAAATTTAAGGAGAAAGAAGTGGTGGTCTTGAAACAAATACCAAGGAAAGTGAGAGATATTTAAAAAGAGTATAAATTTCTGACCAAGATACTAATTCAAAAGGGTGTTAATTTTAGATGGCTGATACCAGAAGGACTGATCTTAACATGGCATCTTCAAAGATATAGACTAGATACAACTGACAAAGTGAGAGCCTTCTATGAAGATTTTTCTAAAGGAAAAGGACGTGGCAATGGAAATAGAAACACAAGCTGTACTGATATCTACAAAACCCATAGAAAAGGAAATGGTAATGATTGATCCAACGAAGGGAGTTGTTGGTGGGACTGTGGAATTTAAAGAACAATGGGAAGTAAGATCAGCTAGAGCAACAAAACCTACATATAAAATATGAATATGGATGCAACGAAATTAATTTCAATAAATATAAATGGACTTAATTTGGCTGTGAAAAGAAGAAAGGTTTTCCATAAATTAGAGAAGTTAAAATTTGATATAATTTGCTTGCAGGAAGTGCATATTAAAAAGCAACATGAACACTTATTGGCACAACCTAAACTTGGAACAATTTTTTCATCATTATCACAAAATAAAAAGAGAGGGTTTGTTCTATATATTAAAAATTTAATAAAAGCGGAACAAATATATGCAGATCCAGAGGGCAGAGTTTTGATGGTGGAGATAATTGATAATAACATGAAGATACTCCTAGTTGCAATATATGCACGAAATAATAATCAAAGTGATTTTTATCGAAAGTTACATATGAAAATAATTGAAATGGACTATGATAATATATGTATGATGGGAGATTTTAATGGAATAGTAGATGAAAAACTGGATTATAAAACAACAAAAACAGGAGGATATAATAGAAAAGCACTGCCAAATTCTTTCTTTGAAATGATAGAGGAAACAAATTTGAAAGACATATGGAGAGTCAGAAATGGGAAAAATAGACAATACACTTTTTACTCAAACAGACATTCATCTTGGTCCAGATTAGATATGATATGGACAACAATGGACTTGATTTCGAAAATTGAGCCGGCGGAAATAGATACCAATCTGTGGGCTGATCACAATCCAGTGATAGTAATCTGGAAAGGCCAAAAAAGAAAAGCTAGATGGACTGTATTGTATTGAATAATACAATTTTAAAAGAAAAAGAATTTGTACAGAAAATGCAAAGAGAATTGGATTTTTTCTTTAAGGAGAATAAAAAGGAAGATACATCGATACAAAACAGTTGGGATACAATGAAGGCTTATGCTAGAGATATAATAATAGGCTATACAAAGAAAAGGAATGTGGAAAAAAGACAAACTTTTGTAATATTAAAGGATGAATATAAGAGATTTGAAAAGGAACTCCAGAAAGATCCAGATAAGAAAAATGTAAAAATGAAAATGGACATGTTGAAACATAAAATGGACTTGCTGGAGAAGGAAGAGCTAGCCCAAAAAATAAGAAGTGCTAAACAGAACTATTTTGAAAATGCGAATAAACCAGGAAGATGGCTGGCATATAAATTGAAAAAAGAAAGGGAATAAAAAAAATAATGCAATTGACTGATGATCAAGGACAAAGTAAATTTGGAAATAAAGAGCTGGGAAAAATAATACAAGAATATTACAGGGAACTTTATAAAAGAGAGTTGGTTGAAGATGGGAAAGTCAAAAAATATTTACAGAATGCAAAATTACCTTTGATTCCCAAGGATATTGAAGAGATGCTAGATGGGAGTATAATGATGATGGAATTAACAGAAGCACTTAAGAAACAAAAAAATGGAAAGACACCAGGACCAGATGGTTTGCCTGTGGAATATTATAGGACATTACAAGAATCTCTATGACTTCCACTTTTGGATGTTATGAATGAAGTCATGATAAATAAAGCAATACCCCAATCATGGACTGAGGCTTATATCACACTGATTCACAAAGAAGACACAGACCCACAACAAATTAAAAACTATAGGCTTATATCCCTGCTAAATTCAGACTATAAAATTTTTGCCTCAATACTGGCAGAAAGACTTAAGAGACATTGGAATAATTTTATACATTCAGATCAAAATGGATTTCTCCCAAAAAAACAAATTAGAGACAATATAAGAATAATTTTGAATACTCTAGAATATTATGAAGCGCATCCTGAAAAACAAATGGCTTTGATATTTCTAGATGCACAAAAAGCATTTGACAATGTGAATTGGTGATTTATGACACTACAAATGGAAGAGATGGGCTTCGGAAGAAAATTTATCCAGGCAATTGAAGTGATATATTTGAAACAGATGGCAAAGGTAATGATTAATGGAGAATTGACTGATTCTATTGAAATAGAAAAAGGCACTCAACAAGGATGTCCTTTATCCCTATTGCTATTTATATTGACTTTGGAAGTGTTGAATATAATATGTCAGAGAAGAAAAAGAGATGAAAAGAATGAAAATTAGAAAAGAAGAATATAAATTACAAGCCTTTGCTGATGACCTGGTCTTTATTATTGAGGAACCCTCAACATCAATAAATAAATTGACAGAAAAAATAGGAGAATTTGGGGAGGTTGCTGGTTTGAAAATTAATAAAGAAAAGACGAAGATAATGACTAAAAATATGTTTAAAAAACGAAAAGAAGACTTGAGAGAGATTTCAAAGATACAGGTCACAAATAAGGTAAAGTATTTGGGGATTCAATTAACAACAAGATGCACTTCTCTTAAAGAAAATAATTACAATAAGCTTAAGCAACAGATAGGACAAGACTTGGTGAAATGGGGGAATTTGCAGTTATCTTTGATTGGAAGAATTGCAACTATTAAGATGAATATTTTACCTAGAATCATATATCTTTTTCAGACAATTCCTATAAAGCTCGATAAGGGATTCTTTCAGTGGTGGGATTCAAGTAATTTAACAACCGGTTCTCTGCCCTATTGATTTCTTCCAACAACCAGTTTGCCAAACTTCTCAGAAAGTTAACAACCAGTTCTCCCGAAGTGGTGCGAATTGGCTGAATCCCATCACTGGATTCTTTGCAGATTTAAATAAAATGGTTTTGAAATATATTTGGCAGGGAAAGAAGGCAAGAATAAAACTCAAATTGTTACAAGATGCTAAGATGAGGGGTGGTTTTGGTTTACAGAATTTTGAATTATACTACCAAGCGGTTTGTTTAATGTGGATTAAAGAATGGGTAACATTGAAAAACACTAGATTATCGAATTTGGAAAGATATGATTTGTTGATGGGATGACATGCCTTTTTATGGTATAAAGGAACTAAAATTCAGGGGTATTTTTGAAGACATCAGATATGTGAAGCTGTTTTTGAAATGGGAGAAGATTAAAAAATATCATTATATGAAGATTCCAGTCTGGGTATCTACAATTGAAGCTTTTTCTTATCCAGTGGTATTTAGAGGGGAACAAATTGTTAGATATAGTGAAATATTGGATGAAACAAGATTTAGAAGATCAGGGAATTAAGATGGATTGGTTTTCATACATGCAAATACTTTCCAGATATCGAGAAGATTTTAAACAAGAAAGTATTCATAGTGTTTTGACTGGTTTAGACAAGATATTAATGGGTTCTGATGACCTTGTAATTAAAAAGTTATATGGGTATTTACTTGAAGTGAAATTGGAAGAAGAACAAGTTAAAGAATCTATGATAGCATGGGGGGGAAATTTTGGTTATAGTATTGATTTAGATAAATGGCAAAAATTGTGGTTACATAACTATAAAATGACAATGTCGACAGGTTATAAAGAGAATTTGTATAAGATGTTTTACAGGTGGCATTTACCCCCGGCGAGGATAGCTAGAATGTTCAAGAATAAATCAGAGAAATGTTGGAAGTGTCATCAAACTCCAGGATCTTATTACCATATGTGGTGGACTTGCGTGGAAGCAAACAGATTTTGGACTAAGAATACATACGTGGTTAGAAAAAATGACAAAGAGACATATTGACTTTAAATCAGAGATACTTTTATTGGGGATCTTACCAGAGACATTTAATAAAGAATTGCAATACTTGATTGTGAATATTTTAACAGTGGCTAGAATTGTATTTCTAACTGGAAAGTTACTGGAAAAACTGGAAAGAAGATAATTACTAATGAAGAAATTATTTAAAAAATGTTGGACTGTGCTGAAATGAGTAGATAGACATTTGAAATAAGAGAACAGGAAGATAAACAATATTATTTGATATGGGAGATATTTTATCAATGGTTTAACAAAAAAGTATGGAGATGAGATAGCATATATAAAATGAAACTTAGATGAAATGTTTAAATATTTATCTTCTATTCAATTAAAGAATAATTGTTATATGATGAGATTTGGAAAATTGTAAGCACGAAATGATCAAGATGCTGTCTATAATTGTTTGTAAGGATGATATTTTTAAGCTGTTTTTTATTTTAATCTAAAATAAAACTTTTTTCAAAAAAAAGTTAATTAACAGCCTTTGTTTGGAAAAAAAAACTTATTTAATTTAGTAAACTAAGGTTTGTACAGACTTTGTGTGTGCTACGTTCTTTGGGGTCCGTAACTGGGGCAGAACAGCTGCCTCCAACACATGCAGAGGAACATATTTCTTCTCACCGAAAGACCCTTTTCTTTCTACAAGGGGAACTCTGTTTTTGCAAAGGTGCCATGACTTCAACTCTCGAAGGCCCTTGCTGGAAGTGTTTTCTTTCATGGCGTGAGCCCCTGCCTCTGTGGCAGGCTTTCACCGTGGCTCTTGGACCTAGAACTCTGACTGGGAGGACCTGGCCCATCTCTCTGTTGCATCACCTTTCCAGGAAATGGGTCTCCACCCCGGACCGCCATGCTTGCCAAGCAGGCCCTTCATCTCCAGGCAGGCTGTGAGCCATTGGAAGGCTGCATGGAGATGCATGGGGGTGGTGGTGTTTGATTGTTCTCCCCTGTCTTAACTTTGGCTTATCCACCATGCACAGGCCCAATTTCAAGGACCTGGCTTCTTTCTTTCAGGATCATCTGTAACCTCAACTAGTTCCCATCAGCCCAAGGGAAGGAGAAGGGTGGAATGCTTCAATGGGCAAGGAAAGTTGGCACACTCCTGAGCAGAAACCCCTGGGTGGGATGTCCATCCTGATGGCTGGTCCACATAGTGCGGCTTCACGAGAAAAGAAGAGGCAGACATGGGCCTCTTTCTGGAGGCGTTGAGGGCCCACTTTGAGGATGTCTCTCATACACAACAAGGGGAGGGGGAGCTAATGTCCGTGAAACAATGAGGCCGACCAGGGAAGGAGTATGTCCTTGAGTTCTACCCACTTACTGGTAGGCTGTGGAAATGGCCAGAGTGCCTTCTGATTCACCGGTTCCGAGTGGGGCTGGACCGTGAAATATGCCAAGCCTGTGTGTAGAGGGGCCTTCCACCCTGACTCCAAGAGTGGTTTGGGGCAGCTGTGGAGCTGGACACTGAGTTATGGGAATTCTGGCGATGGGGGGAAGTCAGCCACCCACTCTATTGCCTCGCCCTCCAAGATTGCTATCACTGTAACTGCCATGCATAGAAGTCCAGGTGGCTTATGGTTTGGCTGAGAAATAAAGCCACACGGTCGGGGTTGCCATCAAAGGAGGCTTGCATGGGCAGGGGCCCCCATGCCACCTATGGAGGCCACCAGGCTGGGGCCCAAGCAGGCTCCGGGGACCACAAGGCATTGCCCCAAAGCTGGCTTTTGGAGTCCCAAGTGAAGCCCCTGCCCCTGAGACCACTGTGGGTGCAACATGCATGGCGCATTTGGGGGGGGGGGTCACATGAGGTCAGCCAAGGAGGACCCCTGGGCACATAGGCCGGATTGGGATGGCCCATGGGAGCGTCTGGCGGCGTAGTCTAGTTGTAACTTCAGGCTTGCCAGATGGAAGCGAGTCTCTGCTTGAGTCCCCAGCTTCCGGGCCTGCCATGACACCAACTGCTCTGGGCCCACCTCCTATGGTTGCCAAGATGGGGCATCCCAGAAAATAGCCTCCCTGAAATGCTCATGCAACACATCCATAGTGCTACTACCAGGGGTAGTAGAGTAACTCCACTTGCTGTCTTTGTCCCCGGTTAGGTGTTTCTCCCTCCATTCATGCAGTGGGGCCCCTGGACATGGAAGCATTGGAAGTCTTGGCCCAGAAGTACTGGTAGCCACTGAACTATGCCACCACTCTCTCTGTCCAGTCCCAGAGCCCACCTGGGCATCCACTGGCTGCACCCTGGCACAGTCCTCCCGCACCTTTGGCCTCACAGCTGGCTGAGCACACTCCCCCAGCATCCTCAGATGTTGGATCCTCCACCTCCTCTGCAACCTCCACCTCTGGTATCTCCAACAGGGTTCCTTCCACCATCACCGAACCCAGCCACTCCACCAAACACTGAGAACAAGCCAAAGGGCAAGGTGAAAAAGGAGCAGTGCTGACTTTCTCTCAGCCTGGCAGGGCAAGCCTGGCAGGAAAGAAACAAGGCAAACACGAGTCAACCACAACTGCAGCAAAACTTGATTTTACTTTCTATAAACAGGCCCAGCCCAGAACGCGGTGAGATGGCTTCATTTAAGTCCATATAAAGTCAGCACCAGGAGCGTCTGTCTTCCAGTACTACTTTTCATCTGTGGGCCCCAACCCCCAATCACCCAGTGGCCATGCCCCCTGGGCTCTGCACTCCAGCATCCCACCAGCTCAGCCACCATGGAGGCCTCCCTGATGGCGGCCTGCGCCATTGTCCTCCGAAACGGCTCCATTTGCAAAGAGCCACCCAGGTCAGAGCCGGAGGCATCAGCTGAGAGGAGGCGGCTCGGCAGCCACAAGGAATCAACTGAGAGGTGCAGGAGTTGTCTATCGCAGCCCATGTGCATCCTTGGCACGCCTGTGAGTGCCGGAACACTGAACCCACCACCCCTTCATCCACCACTGTTCCTGCTGCCTCGGCCACCACTGCTCTGGCCATGTTGCACCCCCCGCCCCCAGGTATGGCAAGCCCTTGGACTGGGCTCAACATTCGTACAGAAGCGAAATAGCAAGTTGTTGTTATTATTATATTTATTTAGTTAGTTAGTTATTTATCAGTAAGTACAAGGAAACAATTAACAGTAGACATAGACATGGACACATGAAAAAAAATTGGCAGAAATAAAAGGATATAAATAGGCAAAACGTAGCCATAAACACAAAGAACAATTACTTATAAAGAGGACAGGGACGGTAGGCACGCTGGTGTGCTTATGCACCAGCATAAGTTATTATTATGTCCCAAGGATTTACCAGAAACCAGAATTGAAAAGGCAAAACACAAGGAAATGAACAAATAAATTGAACAAATAAATAAGTGGGGGAAGGAGGCGTGGGGAAAAAAATCTTTTAGAACAGTACAATATTACCAGAGAAGTAGTGTCAAACTCGTACGTCACGGCGGTGTCACGTGACATGTTGGGACATTTTCCTCCTTCACTAAACCGGGCATGGGCATGGCCAATGCGAGACGCATCCAGCTCTTGGGCCGGGAGTTTGACAGCCCTGCCTTAGAGCACTAGATTCTTACTTATCAAGTTTGGCAATTGGAGGCAGTCCTTGACTTACAACTATTTGTTTAATGACCATTCAAAGTTACAAAGGCACTGAAAAAAGAGACTTTTTCACACTTAGGACTGTTCCATCGTTACATGTTCAAAATTCAGAGGCTTTATGATTCATGACAATTGCAGTGTCATAGGATCCCCTTTGGCTACCTTCTGACAAGCAGAATCACTCTATCTATAATCATCAGCTGCATGTATTTTGGACCTGATGTCCTTGATATATGCTGTACATTGAGGAGCATGTTCTGCAAAGTTAACCAATCGGGGTTTAATGAACACTGATGGTTATTAACATGTGGTTTCAGATGATCAATCAAACAGCGTTATGAGCTACAAAAAGGAATCTTTTGGACAAGATGCACACTTCACTCCATTATTGCTAGAAATTCTGTTTATATACAGCACTATTGAGCAAATGTGCCTTCCTTTAGCAGCAGCATATTCATTTTGAATTTCCAAGGCTGGTAGGTCTGATTTGTCAGATTTGCCAATGAAATCTTTGTTGCAGCTGTGTTACTGGCCATTTTCTTTTATTCTGTTGCAGTCTTCTTTTTGTTGCTGTAATTTGCTCTTATTTGTTGTGGTTGGCTATGACTGACTGTTTATGCTGCTGCTGTACACTTGGATGCAGTCACTGGGCCCATTACCTGTTAAAAATTCTGTTTACATATAGCAAACAAAGCTATACACAGAGCAAACAAAGAGTACAGTCACCATGCGCTTTACTGCTCAACTGTAACAGGAAACAGGAAACTCTACTTAGAACAAAAGAGCATAGAGTATATACCATAGATCCAAACTTGTAAACACTGCCATCTACTGACTGAATGCTATTGTAGTTATTGCATAGAAATACATTCCAACAACGAATTCCAACAGTTATGGATAATTCCAACTGCTGAGATCTGCAAGCCCAAGATATGAAAACTACATCAAGTGTCGGGGGGAAAGTACAGTAGTCCTCAACTTACAACCATTCATTTAACAAATATTTGAAGTTACAGTGGAACTGAAAAAAGTGACATAAAATTGGTACTCACATTTACGATCCTTACAGCATCCTCACAGTCACATGATCAATATTCAGATGCTTGGCAATTGGCATATATTTAAGAGGATTGTAGCACCCTGGGGTCATATGATCACCATTTGCGACCTGCCCAGCCAGCTTCCAACAAGCAAAGTCAATGGGGGGAAGCTGCATTTGCTTAATGACCACATGATTCCCTTGTAACGCTCTCTACATGGGGCTTCCCTTGAAGAGCACTCGGAGGCTCCAACTGGTCCAGAATGCAGCCGCACGGGTGATTATGGGTGCAACTAGGCGCACCCATGTGACACCTCTCCTACGCGAGCTGCACTGGCTCCCAGTGGTCTTCCAGGTGTGGTTCAAGGTGTTGGTTACCACCTTTAAAATGCTCCATTTTAAATGATGAAACCTACGGGACCACCTCCTGCCACCAATAGCCTCCCACCGACCAACACACTCCCACAGAGAGGGGCTCCTCAGGATGCCATCAGCAAAACAATGTAGGCTGGCGACCCCTGGGGGAGAGCCTTTTCTGTGGGGGCACCCACCCTCTGGAATGAACTACCCCCTGTGATACGTACGATCCCCGACCTCCGTACCTTCCACAGGGCCCTAAAGACCCTGCTTTTCAAACAGGCTGGCCTCACTGAATAGGAACTTGGATGGGTTTTTAAATTGAGGGGGTTTTAAAAATGGATATGGCCAAATTATTTAATTCTTTTAAGTGGTTTTAATTTTTCTATGACTTGTGTTTTATTATGGCTGTGCACTGCCCTGAGTCCTTCGGGAGAAGGGCGGTATATAAATCCAATAAACCTAAACCTAAACCTTAGCTGCAGTGATTTGCTTAACAACCATGGCAAAAAGATTGTAAAATTAGGAATGAGTCACTTAATAGCTGCCTTGCTTTACAATGGAAATTCTGGTCCCAGTTGTGATCCGAAGTCAAGGACTATCTGTAGATAAAATCTTGTCTCCTCTAATAATTTGGAATCCAAAGGCAAAGCCACGTTGTCCCATTTTTCTTGGGAAATCCAAATTCTTGTAAATCTGGAAATTGTTGAAGGAAGAGAAACAGCTCTTTTTTGTTTCTGACACCATGGCTCATTAAACTGACAAGGTTTATTGAACAATTATCATCATCATCATCACACAGGGAATTCCTCAACAGGAATCTGTAGATTAATCTTCCATACCCTTCACCTACACTGTAAAAAGGAGTGTTGCAGGAAGCTACACCAGGGGTATCAAACTCAAGGCCCCCAGGCCAGATCCGGCCCACAGGGTGCTTAAATATGGAAATAGCAGAGGACTAGCCCGTGGTGCCTCTGGCAACCACAGCCCCCTCCGCGCCCCATTTTTGGCCTGGGAGGCTTCCTGAAGCACTCTCCTGGCCAAAATGGGGCATGGGGAGTGCCCAGTGCCCCATTTTGGCCAAAAAAGTGCTGCAGGAGGTGTCCATTCTGTCTCTCCCATCCACCCACCCCCAGCTGGCCCATGAAGAACTACAAAGCTGATCCGACCCTCAAAAAAATCCAGTTTGACACCCCTGATCTACACTAGTCAGCAAAAGCCGTTGATATTTTGGTATAGATGATCTTCTTCCTGTTCTTTTCTTTTTTAAAAAAAAAATTTAAAAACAAAACTTTATT
The DNA here is from genome assembly GCA_030761175.1 of Masticophis lateralis. Lineage (NCBI taxonomy): Eukaryota > Metazoa > Chordata > Lepidosauria > Squamata > Colubridae > Masticophis > Masticophis lateralis. The sequence goes on along the minus strand of JAUDYJ010000002.1, from coordinate 28,388,669 downwards.
AAACATATAAAAAGTAAAATGTTATATCATGTATATATACAAGATACATATATTAATACAAACAACAATACATAAAAAGAAAAAGTGACTTTGGTCTCACGTCCATTATCTTATTAACAGTGCATATTTGTTAATTATTATTATCGTACAGAATTTTACATTTACTCTCATTTCTACGAGTTATCCAATTATACCACCTACTCCATGCTACCTTATCCTTTATTTCAAATGTTAGTTTGTCCATTTCCACACATTTATAGATATTTTGGATTATCAATTGGTCTGTTGGCAGTTTATCAGTTTTCCAATATTGGGCGAGCGCCAATCTGGCTGCAGTGACTATGTGTAATATTAAGTACTTTATTTCTTTTTTATAGTTTTCTTTAATCATTCCTAGTAGGAAAATCTCTGATTTGAGTTCTATTTTTTCCGATGTTAACTTCAGAAATAACTTCCTGTACTTTTCATAGGTGCACAAACCACAAAGTCAAAATGCTCCTGGTGTTTCATATTCAGAATCTAATTATATCAACTTTAAATTCTCACCATCTACAGCAATCCCAGGCCCTTGGTAAGGACTCGATAGGTATACAAAAATGCAAAACCCAGTCTGAACATCTGGCTGACTGTGCAATGATCAATAATAATAATAACAACAACAATATCAGGTGATGCATGAATTGAAGAGATCATTGTATCATCATTTCTTAAGTGAGTTTTGCCCCATTTTAAGAGGTTCTTTTTGAGGGAGCGGGATTAATTAAAAACCTGTCTCAAATCAAGATATAACAAATTACTCCTAGCAATTTAATTTTAATTAATTTAATTAATTTAATTAATTTAATTAATTAATTTAATAATTAATTAAATTAAATTAATTAATTAATTAAATTAAATTAAATTAATTAATTAATTAAATTAAATTAATTAATTAATTTTAATTAATTTAATTAATCATATTTCTATGCCGCCCAACTCCCAAGGGACTCTGGGCAGCTTACAAGAGAAAGTGCTTACAAACAGTGACATAATTAAAAAAAAACATTATAAAAGTTTTTAAAAATATTAAAAACACATCCACACCATCCATTGAACACCAAGATCAACGGCCCCAGGCTTGCCAGAAAAGCCAGGTCTTCAGTGCTTTCCAGAAGGCCAATAGGGTGAGGGTAGTCCGGACCTCAGGAGGTAACTGGTTCCAGAGAGCTGGGGCAGCCACAGAGAAGGCCCTCCCCTGCGGACCCGCCAGCCGGCATTGTTTAGCTGGCGGGACCCAGAGAAGACCAACTCTGTGGGATCTTACCGGTCGCTGGGAGCTATACGGTAGAAGGCAGTCTCGAAGATAGCCTGGCCCTGAGCCATGTAGAGCTTTAAAGATAATAACCAACACCTGGAATTGCACCTGGAAACCAATAAGGAGCCAGTGCAGCTTGTGGAGAATTGGTGTAATGTGGGTGTATCTAGGTGCACCCACGATAGTTTGCACAGCTGCATTCTGGATCAACTGTAGTCTCCGAACACTCTTCAAGGGTAGCCCCATGTAGAGCGTGTTGCAATAATCTAACTGTGAGGTGACAAGGGTATGAGTGATTGTGAGGCCTCCTGATCCAAATAGGGTCGCAATTGGTGCACCTGGCAAACCTGTGCAAAGGTCCCCCTAGCCACAGCTGCTAGATGTTGCTCTAATCTTAGCTGTGAGTCTAGGAGGACACCCAAATTGCGAACCCATTCTGAGGGAGACAATCCCCCCCCCCGAACCAGGGATGGTCAATTGACATAGTCTTTAGGAGGCAATACCCACAGCCACTCGGTCTTGTCTGGATTAAGTCTGAGCCTGTTGACTCCCATCCAGACCCTCACAGGCTCCAGGCACTGGCACATCACATCCACTGCTTCACTGAACTGATGCGGGGTGGAGATATACAGCTGGGTATCATCAGCATATTGCTGATACCCCACCCTGTATCATCAGATGATCTCACCCAGCAGTTTCATGTAGATGTTAAACAGAAGGGGAGAGAGGACCGAGCCCTGAGGCACCCCGCAAACGAGGGGCCTAGGGGTTGACCTCTGTCCTCCTGCCAACACCGACTGTGACTGACCAGAGAGATAGGAGGAGAATCACCATAACACGGTGCCTCCCACTCCCAACTCCCTTAGTTGTCCTAGAAGGATACCATAGTCAATGGTATCGAAAGCTGCTGAGAGGTCAAGTAGCACCTAGATAGAGGAATGACCCCATCTTGGGCTCGCCAGAGATCATCCATCAGTGTGACCAAAGCAGTTTCTGTGCTGTAGCCAGGCCTGAAGCCAGACTGAAAAGGGTCTAGATAATCAATTTCATCCAATGACCAAAGGAGCTGAAGTGCCACCACTTTCTCTACAACCTTTCCCACAAAGGTTTTAACAGCAAAAGTGATGTGAGTTTTAGTTGTCTCCTTATTTGTCTTCCAAATTTATTTATTTATTTATTATATTTCTATACCGCCTTTCTCCCGCAGGACTCAAGGCGGTGTACAGTCAAGAAAAAATAAAAGATACATAAACATTACAAAATTGATAATTAAAATAATAACATAGTTTAGCCCAAATTAAATAAAACCCAGAATTAGATAATATTTTAATCATTTCCAGTTAACATGTTTAGCCCCGCCTGATTGAACATCAGGGTCTTGAGGGCACAGCGGAAAGCACGGAGATTAGGGATGTTTTGTATATCAGGGAGCAGTTCATTCCAAAGGGTTGGAACCCTTACAGAGAAGGCTCTCCGTCTGGGAGTCACCAGTCGGCACAATTTGACTGACGGTACCCTGAGTAGTCCCTCCCAGTGAGAACGAACTGGTCGGTGGGAGGCTATTGGTGGCAAAAGACGGTCTCGTAAGTACCCAGGTCCTAAGCCATGGAATGCTTTAAAGGTGATAACTAACACCTTGAATCACACCCGGAAGACCACCGGGAGCCAGTGCAGCTCATGTAGGAGAGGTGTTACATGGGCGCAACAAGAAGCGCCCATAATCACCCACACGGCTACATTCTGGACCAGTTGGACCCTACGGGTGCCATGTAGAGAGCATTGCTGTAGTCCATACAGGAGGTGACTAGGGCATGAGTGACTGTGCGCAAGGCATCCCGATCCAGAAAGGGACGCAACTGGCGGATCAGGCAAACTTGATAAAAGGCAAATGGTCTTCTAAAGATAGCCGTGAGTCGAGGAGGACACCCAAATCTCTGTGGGGAGCAAGGTCTCATCCCCAATTGTCAGTGATGGTACCAGCTGACTATACCGGGATGCTGGAAGCCACAGCCACTCAGTCTTGGAGGGGTTGAGTCTGAGTTTGTTTCTCCCCATCCAGATCCATACGGCCTCCAGGCAACGGGACATCACAGTAAGGGCATTGTTGAGGTGGTCTGGGGTCGAGATGTATAGCTGAGTGTCATCAGCATATTGATGAACATTCACCTCAAAACCACGGATGATCTCGCCTAGCGGTTTTACATAAATGTTGAACAGAAGGGGTGAGAGGACCGACCCTTGCGGCACCCCACAAATAAGGTGCCTCGAGGTCGACCTCTGCCCTCCTGCCAACACAAACTGCGAACAGTCAGAGAGAAAGGAGGAGAACCACCGAAGCACGGTGCCCCCTATTCCTAACCTCTCCAGACGGTGCAGTAGGATACCATGGTCGATGGTATCAAAAGCTGCTGAGAGATCTAATAGGACCAGGATAGAGGAGCAACCTCTGTCCCGGGCCCTCCAGAGATCATCAATCAACGCGACCAGTGCCATTTCCGTGCTGTATCGTGACCTGAAGCCCGACTGGAATGGATTCAGATAGACATCTTCATCCAGGTATTGGGGTAGTTGTCATGCCACCACACTCTCAACAACCTTCGCAACGAAGCAAAGATTGGAGACTGGACGATAGTTTGATAATAAAGCCGGGTCCAGGGAAGGTTTCTTGAGGAGGGGCTTCATAACCACCTCTTTCAAGGTGGCGGGAAAGAAACCCTCACTCAGAGAAGCATTTATAATCCCCTGGAGCCAGCCTCATGTAACCTCCCAGGAGGCCAGTACCAACCAGGAGGGACACAGGTCCAATAAACATGTGGCAGCATTAAGCTTTCCCAGAATCCTGTCCACGTCCTCAGGAGCTACAGAGTCAAACTCTTCCCAGATAACGCTCTCAAGACCTACCCCCGTCTCCTCCCTTGGATCTACCCAATCGGAGTCCAGGTCATCCCGAATCTGAGCAACTTTATCATGCAGGAATTGCACAAAATCCTCAGCTCGTCCCTGTAAGGGATCTTCCCGCGTCCCCATCTGAAGTAGGGAGCGGATCACGCTAAACAGTGCGGCTGAGCAGTTCTCTGCTGATGCAATAAGAGCGGAGAAATAGCTAGACTTCACCACTTTTATCGCCACTAGGTAGGTCTTAATATAAGATCTCACCTGTGTTTGGTCAGATTCAGATTGGCTTGTCCTCTAATTGCTCTCCAGGCATCTTTTCCAACGCTTCATCTCTCTCAGCTCCTTGGAAAACCAAGGAGCTAGTCGAGATCGGCATCGAGTCAGAGGCCACAAAGGCACGACGCGGTCCAAGGCCCCAGTAGCCGCCCTGTCCCAGTCATTGACAGGTAAGATGTTGTAGTAGACAATTTTGTGTACTGTGCTTAGATCATACCGCAGGTTGGCGCAGTTCCAGATTGTCCAAGACCAAAATTTCAATTCTGGTGGCATATGGAATTCTATTGGGAGTAGAGGACATTATGATGGCAGACCTGACAGATTCACTCATATTTATACATTTCAAAATGGAGGGGGATTTATATGCAGGCATATACATTGGTAATTAATAACTTAAGTGTTCTCAAGTTATTTCCTGCTCTTCTGTTACCAAGAGAGGATAGTGGTCTTCGTTAGAAGAAATATTTGCATCTTGATATTCAGGGATGCCTATGGGAATGTTCTGATAACATTTATCACAGGGCTACAAGAAGACATTCTCAATGACTCCTTTTGTCTATTAAATTGTCCCATTCATATGAAAACTAATTTCCCCCACAAGCTGAGTGTCAGCACTAGAATAAAAGACTTTGTTCGAGATGCAATTTATTTGAGGACGGCCTGAAAATCTGACACTGAGTTTCTTTCTCATGCTTTCTCTTTCTCAGCATTGCATAATCTTCTCTGCAAGTTACTCTTGGTGGCTCATTCCTTCCTTCCCTATGCCCAAGATCTGTATTTGTTTATTTGTTTATGCTGAGTTCTAGACGTTTCTCCAGGCTCCTCTTCCACAAAGGCAATTGGCATCAGCTTGGAGAACTTCCATTTCACACAGTGAAGTTGAGCTACAAAAGTGCTACTTAAAAACGGTTTGAAATGCCGATGTGAAATTACTATTTAGAAAGAAGTCTAGTCCCCTTCTGAAATCATCCATCTTTATCCCAATTGCCGGCCATTACTACAACCAAGCACTGGATTCCTACCTGCTATCTTCTTCCTAATCAGATGAAACAGAATCACCTTCGGACTTCTCTGCAGAATAAAGAAAAATGAAATGTCAAGATAAGGTGTATATCTTATCACTAAAAAATCTGAATCTAGAAGTAGGATTCTAAGGATTCTAAGGATTCCATGATTCATGGAATCTAGAAGTAGGATTCTAAGGATTCCATGATTCATGGAATCATATTAAACATATATCAAAACATTTTGTTCATTACATGGTCAGCCAGATGTTTAGACTTGATTTGACATTTTTTGTCCACCTACTCTCTCCTTCCCAAAAAGCTGAGATGGGCAGATATTGTTTCATGGTATTAAAGTTATCATTGCAGGATGTAAGCTATTCCAAATAAAGCTGCCTTTTGCAATTGACTGAGAGGGATTTTGTCAATGACGATGGTGGTCAAAAAGTGATCCAGATGTTTTGGATTTGTTATTGTTGTTGTTGTTGTTGTTATCTTTATGTCAGCAACTAACGCTTACTTAGAGGACATTACTAGAGACCCAACTCTTGGGATCTCATGAAATATGCTTGCTCTACAAAATTTATCATTAGCATTACAAAATTGTAATCAAATGAATATGTTTCAGCAAAAAATGGCAATAAAATCAATTTTTAGAGATTGCTCTATGAGTGAGATGGGTGATCTCTATATTTGATATATAAATGATTTTTAAAAATATCTTTTTCATCAACCACTACTCCCTTCCAAAGGCAGAACTAATAGCTGAACTTACGTATCTCTTCAGCCTTTGAAAAAAGGCTCTTTAAAAAATCACAGTGCTCTATCACCCTTTCCTGGAATGGCTCCATATTAAGAAGGAAGAAATTCTGCTCTGTGGCATTATAGAGTGGCCACTTATCCTTGGTGGCTGCTGACCCAGTGGGATTCCTAAGGAGGAAGAAAAGGACATTGATGGAAACTAATCAAGAGGAGAACCAACCTAGAAATAAGGAGGAATTTCCTGACAGAACAATTGATCGGTGGAACAGCTTTGCCTTCAGAAGCTATGAGTGCTTCATCGCTGGAGGTTTTTAGGAAGAGATTGGACAGCCACTTGTCTAGAGTGGAATAAGGTCTCCTGCTTGAGCAGGAGGTTGGACTAGAAGACCTCAAAGGTCCCTTCCAACTCTTTTATTCTGATGTAGCTTTTTTCCAGAGAGACTGGTTTTGACTTGAGAAACTACAGCCAAGGGGAACTCCCAAAGGGGACTTTGAGGGGGGCGGTAGAGTTTGGCTTGGTGAAATCTCTTGTGTCTCCTCATTGCTGATCCAAACCCAGGACAGACTCTTGGATCTCAATTCATTCCTCCATTCCTCACACCCTCCATCCTGTGAGTTTCCCCTTCACTACTTACTCCCTTGCAAGCCTTTGCTTGTCCTGTTAATGGTAATGCTCTGTTTCTTATCTCCCTTTTGCCTCCTTTATTCCACATGGAGAAATAACGTGGCCTGGAATATGTGTGATACCACTGAACTCATAAAAGAGCAATTATCTACAAGTGACATTATTAAGAATCCTTTAAAAATTAAGGGCTGTTTCCAGTACAGGTAGTCCTTGACATACAACTGTTCATTTAACGTCCATTCAAGGTTACAATGGGACTGAAAAAAGTGACTTACAACTGGTCCTTGCACTTATGATTCACTTAATAACTGTCTTGCTTAGCAACAGAAATTCTAGTCCCAACCGTGGTTATAAATCATGAACTACTTGTATTAACACAACCTGTAAACATACACAAAGGAATAGCGTGCATTACTTTATGGCTTCATTGCTTTAGATATAAAGTGTATTTGTTGAATGTGGAGGCGGGGGCTTTTTTGGATTTAAAATACAAATTTATAGAAATAAAGTGAACCACTTACCCAGTTCTGGCAAACTCTGCCCAGTAGTGCATCATCTTATGGCTCAGCCTGGCTTCAGCCTCTGTGTATGTTTGATTGAAAGGCTGCACTGTTTCAAGGGTTCCAAAAACAAAAGGAACTTCAGCACTATGAGTTGCCCCAATCCATTCAGGCCAAACTGACCATGAAGGGCGATGTGTGAATAAATAGGCATATACAGGACTCCCAGTTTTCCTGAGATTTCCTACAGCTTCCCTCATTGGGCATGCAAATAACCGATCGGTATAGAAGTGGGACAGAGCGGAGCGGTATTGTGCTGGACCGTGATTTCCTTCACTGTACTTTAGTGCAATAGTCCGAATAAAATCTTCAGTTGCATTTGGCGCCAACAGCTGTATCCCTTTCAGAAGCTGGTCCTGATTGATGAGATTGTGGGTGGTGTTAGGGAAAACATAGTAGACATACGTGGCCACTTCATCAGAGGTTTTACCTATGAGGACAGGTTTGGCCTGAAATTGCCCCGCCTCCATGAGCTTTTCTGGATCACCAAGCAAAAACTCCCCATCTATGACTGGCCTGAAGGGAAAATTCGCAAGGCGGCCTTTGAAGGACATAGCTATTTCATGCCGAATAAGTTCAGAAATATTTTTTGTTTGCAGACAATGCTCTATGCTGATGACATTGTCCTTGGAGCAACCTAGCAGATGAACAAATTCCAGAGATAACCGTTTGGCTTCCTCAGGAGACCTCAAAGCCCAATAGGCATTGGCTGTTCCGCTCTGGATCACCACTTGGGCAAAAAGGTCCTGGCTTTTTGGTGCGAGAAGTTGGAGATTCACAGAAGATCCTCCAGCACTCTGGCCAAAAATGGTGACCCGAGAAGGATCTCCCCCAAAGGCAGCTGCATTCTCTTTTACCCACTTCAGGGCCAGCTGTTGGTCCCATAAGCCTAGGTTCCCTGGAGCAGCTGGTGGCAAGTACAGAAAGCCCAGGGCTCCCAAGCGATAATTGATGGTGACCACAACAACGTTCTCAGCAGCAGACAAGGATGCCCCATTGAACATGTCCATAGAAGATGTGCCAAATGCATAACTCCCTCCGTGTATCCAGAACAAAACAGGGACTGGTGAAGAAGGTTGTGGGTGTGGCACCCAGATGTTGAGGGAAAGGCAATCTTCTGACAGTGGTGTTTTAGGAGACCATATATCTGCTTCAGGATCTTCCAGGAAAATAAATTGAGGGCAGGAATTGCCAAAACTGGTGGCTTCCAGGGTTTGCTTCCATGGCAGATGTGGAAGAGGTTTCTGGAAACGCAACTTCCCCAGGGGAGGCTCAGCATAAGGAATGCCTAGATAGGCTGTCACAGATCCAAGGCCAGCCAGGACCTGCTTGCCCTTAATAGGGCCACTGCTAGTTCTGACCACTGTGTCTCCTTTAAATGCAGAACTGGAGGCTAATGGAAAGGGAAGGAGGAGGAGGAGGCAGCACAAGAGAGACGGGCATAGCAGACAAGGCATTGCAACAGTAGGATGAGTTGGTGGACCTGGAAGGAGTTACAACCAATATGAGATTATTCCAATACTGTATAAGACCATCTTATGCCAATTCATGATTACTTTATTGTGATGGTGGGGCTCCTTTTTTGCTGAGGACACCAATGGTGAGCAGGGAATGACTTAGCCAACTTTGCCCTTCTCCATGATGTATCTCCAACATTCTAGAAGAACCACTTAGCCCCCTACATGGGGCTCCCCTTGAGGAGCACCCGGAGGCTCCAACTGGTCCAGAATGTGACCGCGCGAGTGATAATGGAGGCAACACATCGCTCCCATGTAACACCTCTCTTGTGCGAGCTGTACTGGCTCCCGGTGGTCTTCCGGGTGCGCTTCAAGCTGCTGGTCACCACCTTCAAAGCGCTCCATGGCTTAGGACCTGGATACTTGCAGGACCGCCTTCTGCCACTGATTGCCTTCCACTGACAATAAGCTCTCACAGTGAGGGCCTCCTCAGGGTGCCATCAGCCAAACAATGTTCGCTGGCAACACCCAGGGGTAGAGCCTTCTCTGTGGGGGCCCCTGCCCTATGGAACAAATTGCACCCGGATATACAAAGGATCTCCGACCTCCATGCCTTCCATCGTGCTCTGAACACTATTATTTTATCAAGCCGGTCTGACGGAACAAGGATTTTAAATGGGTTTTAAACGGTTTTAATAATGGTTTTATTCGGGGTTTAATTGCGGCCAATTGATTTAATTATTTTAATGATTTTCTTAATTTTTGTGTAGTTGTGTAGTTGTGTAGGATTACGAAGGTAAGGGTGCCCTCTTTTGGGTATGTTGCATAATGAAATTCCTGAGAAAAACCAGTTATGCTAAGAATGGCAAAAAGCAAAATTGTAAAGCATCAGAAAAAAGTGGAGAGAGCTAATGTATAAAAGGCAATAAATCAGTGTTTCTCAATCTTAGCAACTTTAAGATCTGTGGACTTCAAATGCAGGAATTTTGGGAGTTAAAGGCCACACATCTTAAAGTCGCCAAGGTTGAGAAATAATGTTATAAAAAGTCAGGTACAACTGAAAAGATAAAAAGCACACTTTCAACTTCTCCTCTGAACCCAGAAAAGACGCCTAGAGAATGGTTGGAGAGCCAGCCATTCTGAATCTGACCGAACACGGGTAAGGTCTCATATTAAGACTTACCTGGTGGCAATAAAAGCAGCGAAGTATAATTATTTTGCCACTCTTATTGTGTCATCAGATAATTGCCCGGCCGCCCTGTTTAGGGTGACCCGCTCCCTGCTCCACCAGGAAGCGCGGGAGGACCCCTTGGAGGGTACAGCCGAAGAGTTTGTAGTATCTGCATGATAAAATTGCTCAGATTTGGGAACACCTGGACTCTGACTGGGTAGATTCAGGGGGAAGGATGGAGGCAGGTCTTGTGAGTATTGTCTGGGAAGAGTTTGATTCTGCGATGCCTGAAGACATGGACAGGATACTGGGCAGATTGAGTGCAACCACATGTTTATTGGACCCGTGTCCCTACTGGCTGGTGCTGGCCTCTTGGGAAGTTACACGAGGCTGGCTCCAGGGGATTATAAATGCCTCCTTGAGTGAAGGTGTCTTCCCCGCCGCCTTGAAAGAGGCGGTGGTGAGGCCTCTCCTCAAGAAGCCTTCCCTGGACCCAGCAATGTTGGTAAATTATCGTCCAGTCTCCAACCTTCACTTCGTTGCTAAGGTTGTTGAGAGTGTGGTAGCACGGCAGCTCCCTCAGTACCTGGATGAATCAGCGTATCTGTATCTGTTCCAGTCGAGCTTCAGGCCTGGGTACAGCATTGGTCGCGTTGGTTGATGATCTCTGGAGGGCCCGGGACAGGGGTTGTTCTTCTGTCCTGGTCCTATTAGACCTCTTAGCGGCTTTTGATACCATCAACCATGGTATCATGCTGCATCGGCTAGAGGAGTCAGGGGTGGGGGGCACCGTCCTACGGTGGTACTCCTCTTTTCTCTCTAGCTGGTCACAGTCCGTGTTGACAGGGGGGCAGAGGTCGACCCTGAGGCCCCTTGTATGTGGGGTGCCACAAGGGTCGGTCCTCTCACCCCTTCTGTTCAACATTTATGTGAAGCCACTGGGTGAGATCATCCATGGTTTCAGGGTGAAGTACCACCAGTACGCTGATGACACCTAGCTGTACATCTCCACCCCAGACCACCCCAACGATGCCCTTGAAATGATGTCCCAGTGCCTGGAGGCCGTGCAGATCTAGATGGGGAAAAACAAACTCAGACTCAATCCATTCAAGACCGAGTGGCTGTGGTTTCCAACATCCTAGTATAGTCAGTTGATGCCATCACTGACTATTGGGGGCAAGTCATTGGCCCGCACAGATAGGGCTCGCAACTTGGGTGTCCTCCTGGGCTCATGGCTGTCTTTAGAAGAGGACTTGATGGTTGTGGCCAGGGGGACTTTCTATCAGGTCCGCCTGATCCGCCAGTTGTGTCCCTATCTGGATTGGGACTCATTAAATACGGTCACTCATGTCCTTGTTACTTACCGCCTGGACTACTGCAATGGTCTCTACATGGGGCTCTCCTTGAGGAGCACCCGGAGGCTCCAGCTGGTCCAGAATGCAGCCGTGCAGGTGGTTATGGGAGTGGCATGGCGCTCCCATATGACCCCCCTTCTACGTGAGCTGCACTGGCTCCCAGTGGTCTTCTGGGTGCATTTCAAGGTTTTGGTTACCACCTTTAGAGCGCTCCATGGCATCAGACCAGGGTATTTACAAGACCGCCTTCTGATACCAACAGCTTCTCACCGACCAGTCCGCTCCCATTGAGAGGGGCTTCTCAGGGTGCCGTTGGCCAAACAGTGTCGGCTGGCGGCCCCCAGGGGGAGAGCCTTCTCTGTGGGGGCACCTACCATCTGGAACGAGTTCCTCCCGGAGATACGGAGGATCCCGGACCTGCGCACGTTTCAACATGCTCTCAAAACATTTTTATTTCAGCAAGCTGGCCTGGCCTAACTCTTCCTTTTAAATTTTTTAAAATGTTAATTTGTTTTTGAAATTGGGTGTTTTAAATTGTTTCGGCCAAAATATTTAATAATTTTATTGGGTCTTTTAATGTTTTGTATTATCTTATTTTTATCTTGGCTGTTCATTGCCCTGAGTCCCTTTGGGAGTAGGGCGGTATATAAATTGATAAATAAATAAATAAACCAACCAACCAACCAACCAACCAACCCAGTAACTCAGGTTTTCTAATCACCGTGGGATTTCCTATCTTCTTTCACACAAAGGCTAGCCTCAGAAATATAGTTTAGAACAAATACATTTCCCTAACCCAGGGCTGCCCAACTCACTACCAGGCCTTGAGTCTTTTGGAACTGGGCCGTGGAGATGGTAGGTGAGTGTGTGAGCATGCACCCATCCCGACTCATGTGAGCAGCATGCCCTGCAAGCAAATAAGAGATACCTAATGACTCTAAAAATGTAGGACAGACAGCATCACCACCAAATAGATTTGGAATTGGCTGACTAACTGCAAGCAGCAGGTATCATAAACAGTTGTGGGAGCTCGGCAATGGTGAGTTTCGAAATGTTTTATACCATATACCATGGCATGGCTTGGTGGCATGGCATGGCTTGGTGGGAGTTGCAGGGTGGGTTGCTACCGGTGGTGGCTTGCTACTGGTTCACACTGCTTCACAAGGATCGGTAGTAACAATTTGTAGTAGTTTGGAGAACCGGTAATAACATTGGCTGGCCTTTCACTATATGCTCTTTGTTTGTATGTTGTAGAATGGTCTATCCAGCTCTTTGCTTTGATCAAAAATAAAATCTAATATTTTTTTCAAGCCTCTTCTTGGTCTCTCTCTTTGGCATTCTGGGGAGTCAAATACATTTTGGGACCTTACCCTATAACTTTTCAGACAAATGGTTGTCCAATCTCATCTAATAAACCTCCATTGTTGGAGCACCCACAACCTCTGGAGCAAAGTCATTCCACTGATTAATTCTAACTGTTAGGAAAGTTCTCCTTTATTCTAAGTAGTTATAGGCAGCACGAGTTATAACTCCCTTTGACCATCACCTTCATAATTTCGAATGGTTACTGAGTAAGTGATGGTTAAGGGAGGTCATATGAACCAGCGAAGACTTTGTGACAAACCTAACTTACTAGTTTATAGTATGCTCTTTTCTTATTACTACAAATATTAGAAATGTATCAAGACAAATTAATTATAACCCATCTCATTAATTTGAATTTGACCACTTGATTAAATGGCAATTGATTTTTAAATGATAAAAGATTATTAAATCTTGAAATCTAATCATGGAATAATAATAATAATAATAATAATAATAATAATAATAATAATAATACAGCTGTTATTTCACATTGTGGTGAAACAACAACAACAACAACAATAATAGGAATGGAGTGCACCTGGACCAGATGAACTGCATGGTTTCTGGTTAAAGGCACTTACAAGTGTGCACAAAAGATTGGCAACCCAGATGAACCAGATCCTAAAAACACCTGAAAATGATAAATGGATGACAACTGGAAGAACATTTTTGATCCAAAAAGATAAAGAAAAAGGAAAGGATCTTGGAAACTATAGGCCAATCACCTGTTTGCCAACAACATACAAGCTTCTTACTGGTATCATTGCAAACCAAATCTATGGATACCTGGAAAGAAATAACTTGCTTCCTGTAGAACAGAAAGGATGCTGCAAAAATTCAAGAGGAACAAAGGATCAATTGCTGATTGACAAGCTAATCCTAAAAAACTCAAAGAAAAGACGAACCAACCTGTTCATGGCTTGGATAGACTATAAGAAAGCATTTGATTCAGTTCCCCATAGCTGGATCAAGAAATGCCTGGAAATCTTTGGCATCAGCAGCAACATACAAAAATCCATGGAATCTTCAATGAACCTCTGGAAAACCAAACTTATGGCTAATGAAGAAGAATTGGGTGAAGTTGAAATTAAACGAGGCATTTTCCAGGGCGATTCCCTTTCACCCCTACTTTTTATACTCTCAATGCTACCACTGACAATCATTTTGAAAAATCTGAGCTGTGGATACGAACTTGCAAAGAAAGGACTGAAAATCTCGCACTTGATGTACATGGATGATTTGAAGCTGTTTGGTAAAACAAAAACTGAACTGAATTTATTAATTGAAAACACAAAAGAATTCAGCCAAGACATTGGTATGCAGTTTGGAACTGACAAATGTGCAACAATACCAACCAAAGCAGGCAAGATCATAGAAGAGGAATAGAACTAGAGAATGAAAAAATGATAAAGGCAGTAAAATCAGAAGAAGGCTACAAGTACTTGGGGATTTTAGAGGCCTCTGACTTAATGCATAATAAAGTCAAGGAATTAACTTCAGCCAAGTACATTTGGTGAATTCATAAGATATTAATGTCCAAACTGAGTGGAGGAAACATCATAAAAGCCTTAAATACTTGGGCTATACCTGTGATTCGATACTCTGCAGGAATAATTGACTGGACCCAGATGGAGTTAGACAATTTGGACAAAAAAACAAGGAAGCTTATGACAATGAATCATGCCTTGCACCCTAAAAGTGATGTTGACCGATTATATTTACCAAGAGCAGAGGGTGGTCGAGGACTCCTACAAGTAAAGCAGACTGGGGAAGAAGAAAAACACAGCTTGAATGATTACATCCAGAAAAGTAAAGAACCAATGATTAAGGAAGTAAATAAAGGAGGCCTTTTAAAGACAACTAAAACAAAAGCAGAATATAAGAAAGAAGTAATTGAGCAGCGAGCTGAAAATTGGAAAAGCAAAGCTCTGCATGGCCAATACATGAAAAGTATTGAAGGCAAAACTAACCAGAAACTAACTTGGAACTGGTTAAGATCAGGAGTACTTAAAAAAGAAACAGAAAACTTTATTTTGGCAGCTCAAGAACAAGTCCTAGCCACAAACTGTATGAAGGCAAAAATTCAACATGTTATCACCAACAGCAAATGCAATGAGAAAGATGAGACAGTCGACCACCTGATCAGTGGATGCAGCAAAATTTCACAAACTGACTACCTACAACGCCATGACCATGTTGCTAAGATCATTCACTGGAAATTGTGCCAGAAGTTTGGATTTGAGTACAGTAAAAATCACTGGGAACATCAGGTTGAGAAAGTTCTAGAGAATGAGAAACTCAAGATCTTGTGGGACTTTAGGATTCAGGCACTTGGTCCACAACACACCTGATATAACAGAAGTTGAAAAAAAAAAGTATGGTTCATTGACATTGCAATACCTGGTGACGCACGGATTGAAGATAAGCAGCAAGAAAATATTACAAAGTACCGGGACTTGCAAATTGAAGTTGAGCGACTGTGGAAAAAGAAATCATGTGTTGTCCCAATTGTAATTGGAGCCCTTGGAGCAATACCCAGAGGACTACCCCACTGTTTAGAAATTCTAAATTTACCGGACTTGAATATTTTGACTCTACAAAAAACCATCTTACTCGGAACAGCTTACATCCTCTGACGATACCTTAACAGTTCCTAGGTCCTTGGTTAGAATTCGAGCTGCTGAGCTATTAACCAGCCTCAAAGGCTGTGAATCTCACTACAGATTAAATAATAATAATAATAATAACAATAACAACAACAACAACAACAACAACATTTCAAAATGCAACAAATGAAGAATGAACAGCCACTACTGTTCAACATCACATTAATTCCACTGACAATAATCCTATGAAACACAAAACTGGGCTACCAAATCTCAAATCAACATGTCAGAATAAACCATCTACTATACATGGATGACTTAAAACTGTATGCAAAAAGCTCCACTGAACTTGAATCAATACGCAACACAGTAATATCGCTGTAGGAGATGCCAGAGTCGAAGAAAAAGAACTGGAAAAAATCATGAAATATTGTGACATGGCCATTGAAACTATACAGCTATGGATGAAACATATAACAGTGATACCCATTGTCATTGGAGCACTTGGTACCATGTCCAAGAATTTTACAAAACACATCAAGAAATTGCAGCTTCCTGCAATAAAACCAGCAGAACTGCAAAAAACTGTGCTACTCGGAACATCATACATTTTAAGAAGATACTTGGTTGATACTTAGGATGCTGGCAGCAACCCGTATCAACCATTAGCACCAGTCAATTGTATTTGTGACACATTTTTAAATGTTCAGTTGACTGAGTTTCATGTTTAATGAATAAAAGAGATAATAATGATAATAATAATAGACAAATTGACCATCAGTCAATTGCAAAAGACAGCTGTAATCGAAGCAGCTGACATCCTGTGACGATACCTCTAACATCATAAAACGTCAGTATCTTCCTATCCCAGGTCCTTAGGAAGGACTTGATAAGTGGACAAAAATGCCAAATCCAGTCTGAACATTTGACTAACTGCGATGTACCAGTAATAAAAAGTGTCTAAGCCAGCCTAAATATTCACTTGACTATGCTTTGAGCCATAATATATTAAATAATACATTCGATTCAAGCCATAATCCAGTTAGTGAGTCTTAGGCAAAAAGGTACTTACAGAAGACATTAATCATGTTGGCTTGTAGACTGTCAGTGGCAATGCTTGGTAGAAGATTTAATGATGCTACGACATTAGCAGCTACATAAAGTGTTCAAAACACTGTGATGCACAAGTCAAGAGGATGCATTGGAGAATGCTTTTATACTCTAACCTTCTCGCCTACACTTTTATCCTCCCCGCCCATTCTAATTATACATAAAACAAGGAACAAGGAAACAAATTATTTTGCATTAACACCCACGAGGAAGCCACATGAAAAGAACATAGCCAATGGTGGGATTCAAATAATTTAACAACTGGTTCTCTGCCCTAATGACCAGCTGGGTAGGCATGGCTCGGTAGTCATGTAAACACGTGGGCATGGCCAACTCAACATCACTCATGTCAATGGGCGCTTCACCTTAGCTGTTACAATGTAGTAAGAGTTAACCAGAGAGGCAGCTTCTGTAAGCAGGGCAATAAAGATTAGGCTAGAAACACCACCAGAATGTTTCCTCCCTGCCTTCCTTACAGGATTAGTCCTGTAAAGTGGAAAAAAAACAAAATAAGATTTTTTCCAACAACCGAACTGAACTGCTTAGAAAGTTAGCAATTGGTTCTCTCGAATAACTGTGAACTGGCTGAATCCCACCACTGAATGTATCAGTTCTGAGAGTTATTCAGGAATTTTAAATGCTGCGTATACATCTGGAAAGGGATGCGGTGGCTCAGTGGCTAAGACGCTGAGCTTATCGATCGAAAGGTCAGCAGTTCAGCAGTTCAAATCCCTAGTGCCACGTAATGGGGTGAGTTCCCATTACTTGTCCCAGCTTCTGCCAACCTAGCAGTTTGAAAGCACATAAAAAATGCAAGTAGAAAAATAGGGACCACCTTTGGTGGGAAGGTAACGGTGTTTCCTGCGCCTTTGGCATTGAGTCATGCTGGCCACATGACCACGGAAATGTCTTCGGACAGCGCTGGCTCTTCGGCTTTGAAATGGAGATGAGCACCGCCCTCTAGAGTTGGGAGTGACTAGGACATATGTGCCAGAGGAACCTTTATCTTTAGCTTTTTTATACATCTGGACCTAATTGTAAAATGAAAATAAATTTCAGTTGACTATCCTGTCATTTCACATCCAAATTCCTCTTGCAATAATGTAAATAGTTTTAAAAACTTGATTGAGTAAGCTGGCGAGGAATTCTGGGAGTTAAAAGTCCACACATTTTAAAGTTGCCAAGATTGTGAAACACTGAGAAAGGCTGCAGTATTAATATCCTATGAATTCCCTCCAAACACCCCCTTCAATTTTCAGATTGAGATTATTTGAAAGTAAATTTAGTATATTGATAAGAGTCAAAGTTATGCATCTGTTCCAGGGGTGAAATCCAGCAGATTCTGACAGGTTCTGGAGAACTAGTAGCGGAAATGTTGAGTAGTTTGGAGAACCGGCAAATACCACCTCTGGCTGGCCCCAGAGTAGGGAGTGAATAGGGATTTTGCAGTATCCTTCCCCTAGAGTGGGGTGGGAATGGAGATTTTGCAGTATCCTTCCCCTGCCATGCCCCCAAGCCACACCATGCCCCCCCAAGCCACGCCCACAGAACTGGTAGTAAAAAAAATTGACTTTCACCACTGATCTGCTCCAATACCCTCCAAATATGTTTTGCAAACTTTAATATAGGAAATACAGAACAATTCTGATTAAAATCTGACATGATTCAAGAGAGGTCATACAATATATATCTAACTGTGTCCATAGTGGGCTTTGAACTTAATTGCTTGGATTTGAACTTAATTGCTTGGATTTAGAAAAATAGAGGTCATACTGGTATATATGTCAATCTGAAAAAAATGAATGATGGGAAGATATAAAAAATTCAATTATTCTGCTATCGTTACTTGCGTTTGCTTCAGAAGTTTACCGTGAACCCTGAAAGAAAGAGATTTGGGGTGGGGCAAAAAAAAAGGATTATGTCAGAAGTGGGATTTGAACTCATACCTCCATTCGGAGAGCAGAACACCCAACACTGGGAAAGGAGCAAGCCTTGAGTCTGGCGTCTTAGACCACTCAGACATCCTGACATCTGAGGAAATGGCCTTCTGAAAGTAGTTAGCTAATTGTTCCCATGCTAATTCATTTGTGTAAGTGTTCCAGATCTCCCGTAATTTGGAGGTGCTCCCCTTCCTTGTTACAAGGCGTTGCCTCTTGGATATTATGGGGGCGGGGAGGCAGCATCTATGTTGCACAAACCAAATCCAGTCACTTCCTTGTGAATTGTTGGAAGAAAAATCCTTCTGGGTTCAGTTCCAAGTGCGGAAAAAGACACTGGATTCATGGAAGTTGCTTGGAAAGAAAGTTTATTGATGAATAGGATCACATGGCTTGAGTTCCTGAGCAGGATCACATGCTTGAGTTCCTGAGCAGGATCACATGCTTGAGTTGAATTCAACTTGTTGAATACCACCTCTGTGGTGGGGTTAGGAGATGAGTAGTACATAGATATATATGAAAAACCAAGATGAAACATCTCAGTTCTAACAGATTAATGCTTTGAGGGATGGCTTGCAAATCTTTCTCAGCTGAAGGCTGCATTTGACCTTTGAAAGAAACGTAGGGGAGAGGAATATAAAAGAGTGCAGGTAGAGTCCAAACCAACAGCATGTTTTAATTCACACTGAAACACTTACATTATGCTCATATTTATTTCCTGTAATTCTGGTGGGAAGGAGAGAGGGATAGTTCGCAGCAAGTTATCTCAAGACATCTCAAGGAAGATTCCAATGGTACACAGAGGAATTCATGATGCCATCACATGCTCATCAGCAATGGAATCCTGAACCAGGAAGGGTCCCATGGCCACAGATTGGACTGACTCTTTCTATCACTGCTTTGTCACAAGGCAAGAAACAGAAGATGTAGCAACTACTTCCTACTCCTTTCCCAACCAGTCATCTGACCTCTTCTTCAAGGTCAGATGGTGATGAATTCCTGAGGCTACACACATTGCAACGTACTGAGAAGAGGAACCAGATGGAAAGAGCAGGAATAGCTGGATCTCTGCCGGAATAAGGCTGAAAAATAATCTAATTATCTCGTGATCATCCTCAGATCAGAATTGGCCTACAGAATCCCAGTTGTCTATAATTGATTATTATTAAGGAAAATATTTATTTATTTATTTATTTATTTATTTATTTATTTATTTATTTATTTATTTATTTATTGTTGAATTTCTATACCGCCCTTCTCCCAAAGG
This sequence comes from Masticophis lateralis, assembly GCA_030761175.1. Taxonomy (NCBI): domain Eukaryota; kingdom Metazoa; phylum Chordata; class Lepidosauria; order Squamata; family Colubridae; genus Masticophis; species Masticophis lateralis. The sequence goes on along the minus strand of JAUDYJ010000002.1, from coordinate 28,368,985 downwards.
ACTCAGGATGGTGAACAGAATAAGATTTCATATACATATAATTTTTTTTTATAAACAGTAAATAATAAATTGAGTCAACTTAGTGTATCTGCTAAGTCCTTGGCATAGAATTTAGATGTTTATGCTAGACCTGCTTGTTGAAACAGAAAGGTCTTCAGCAGACATCAGAAAGTGCGAAGATCTGGGATTATTTGTATTCCAGGGGGTATTTTGTTCCAAAGAGTAGGTGCCCTCACAGAGAAGGCTCTCTCCCTTGGAACTACTAGACGACATTGTTTTAATGATGGTACTATGAGTAGGCCTACTCTGTGAAAGCATATTGGTTGGTGGGAGATTATCGGTTGCAGCAGGTGGTCTCATAAGTACTCAGGTCCTAAGCCATGGAGCACTTTAAAGGTAAGAACCAACACCTTGAAACGCACTTGGAAGGCCACTGGAAGCCAGTGCAGCTCCCGTAGAAGAGGTGTTACATGTGAGCACCATGTTGCTCCCATAATTACTCACACAGCCGCATTCTGGACCAGTTGGAGCTTCCGGGTGCACTTCAAGGGGAGCCCCATGTAGAGAGCATTGCAGTAGTCAAGTCGGGAAATGATGAGGGTTTGAGTGACTGTGTGTAATGAGTCCCGGTCTAGAAAGGGATGCAATTGGCGAATCAGGTGAACCTGATAAAAAGCTCCTCTGGCCACAGCTGTTATATGATCTTCTAAAGACAGTCGTGCATCCAGGAGAATGCCTAAATTGTAAGATTTCTCTATGGGGGTCAATGACTCATCCCCAATAGTTAGTGATGGGACTAACTGGCTGTACCGGGACACCGGCAGCCACAGTCACTCAGTCTTGGAAGGGTTGAGTCGAAGCCTGTTTCTCCCCATCCAGACCCGTACGGCCTCAAGGCACTGGGACATCACTTCAAGGGCATCATTGGGGTGATTTGTGGTGGAGATGTACAGCTGAGTGTCATCAGCATACAGATGACATCGCACCCCAAAACCATGGATGATCTCCCCAATGGCTTCACATAAATGTTGAACAGGAGAGGTGAGAGGACCGACCCCTGTGGCACCCCGCAAGTAAGGGGCCTCGAGGTCGATCTCTGTTCACTTGTCAACACTGACTGCGACCTGTCAGAGAGGTAGGACGAGAACCACCATAATACGGTGCCTCCCACTCCCAGCCCCTCCAACTGGTGCAGCATGATACCATGATCAATGGTATCAAAAGGACCAGGATAGAGGAACATCCCTTATCCCGAGCCCTCCGGAGATCATCAATCAACGCGACCAATGCTGTTTCTGTGCTGTATCCAGGCCTGAAGCCGGACTGGAATGAGTCTAGATAGACAGCTTCATCCAGGTATTGTGGGAGCTGTAGTGCCACCACACTTTCGACAACCTTTGCTGAAAAGCAAAGGTTGGAGACTGGACGGTAGGTTGCTAAATCAGCCGGATCCAGAGAGGGCTTCTTAAGGAGGGGTCTCACCACCGCCTCTTTCAAGGTGGGAGGTAAAATCCCTCGCTCAGAAAAGTATTAATAATTCTCTGGAGCCAGCTACGTGTAACCTTCCAGGTAGCCAGCACTAGCCAGGAAGGGCACGGGTCCAATAAACATGTAGTCGCATTCAGCTTCCGCAGTAACCTGTCCATGTCCTCAGGAGTCACAGTATCAAACTCATCCCAGATAATGTCCTCAAGATCTGCCCTCGTCATTTCATCTGAATTAACCCAGTTAGAGTCCAAGCCTTCCAAATCTCAGCTCATCCTTGCAGAGGGTCTTCCCAAGTTCTCAGCTGGAGTAGAGAGCACGTAACCGTAAACAAGGTGGCTGGGCAATTATCTGCCGATGCAATAAGAGCGGAAAAATAGTTACATTTTGCCACTTTTATCGGCACTAAGTAGGTCTTAATGTAAGATCTCACTAGTGTTCAGTCGGATTCGGAATGGCTGGTCCTCCAACTGCTCTCTAGGTGTCTTTTCCGGCATTTCATCCCCTTCAGCTCATCAGAGAACCAAGGAGCTGGGTAGGTTCTACCCCGAGTCAGAGGCCACAAAGGCACGACCTAGTCTAAAGCACCAGCGGCCATCCTATCCCAGGATGCCACTAGGTCTTCAGCCGAGTTATGAGCCAAGGTCTCAGGAAATGGCCCAAGCTCCATCCGGAACCTATCAGGATCCATCAGGCGCCTGGGGCGGAACCATTTAATTGATTCCGCCTCCCTGCAGTGGGTTGTAGTGGTCAGAAGGTCAAGCTTAAGGAGAGAATGATCTGACCATGACAAGGGTTCAATGACTATATCCTCTATATCTAGACCATTCAGCCACTGGTCAGAGATAAAGATCAAATCCAGAGTGTGTCCCCCAGTATGAGTAGGGCCATGAACTAATTGGGTCAGGTCCATGGCCGTCATGGAATCCATAAACTCCCAAGCCCCTTCAGATGTTTCACCAATGGATGGCAGGTTGAAATCTCCCATAACCAGTAGTTTAGGAGTCTCAACTGCCACCTCGGCTATTACGTTGAGGAGCTCAGGCAGGGCTGCTGATACGTGGCAGGGAGCCAGGTAGGCAATCAACAGGCCCATCTGTAACCCATAACCCCAGTTCACGAGGAGGGACTCACATCCGGTTGTCTGAGGGACAGTGACTTCCCTAGGGTCAAGACCTTCCTTTATAATGACCGCCACACTTCCACCCCTGCCCCAAGTCCTTGGCTGATGGAATGCATGGAAACCTGGTGGGCACATTTCTACGAGGGGGACCGCCCCCCCTTCATTGCCCAACCAGATCTTTGTAATACCTGCCAGGTCCACTTTTCCCTCCTGAAATAGGTCAAAAATGAGCGGGGCTTTGTTAGCCACGGACCTGGCATTGCATAACATCAGCCTAAGACTCGGGCTCTGAGACCTTGAACAGCCCAAGGAACTAGAAGAGCTTTGGAGGTCAGAGCACGCCACCACTTGAAGATAGTGGGTGCGTATGCCCCTGACATGATGTGGCCTTCTACTCCCACCATATCTGCCCCTCTCAACCATAACCTTGATGGAACAGCCCATTTCCATGCCAGTATTAAGTCTGCCTATTCCCAGTTCCGAGTTTCCTATGATGTAATTTTGTGTTGACTTTGGCTTCACTTTTGGAAAATTATTTGCTAATTCCTCCCTCTGTGGATTGCCCCCCCCCCCAAATCCACATGATCCACCCTGTTTATACCCACCCCCCTTTCAGAAGCCTTTAAAATTTTGGTTAGAAAATTAGATAAGAAAGCCCTTAATCCCCTCTTAGCACTGTGCCACCTCTCGGGATTCCAAAATCCGTCATCAAGGTAGGCTCTCGACTTTACTGGTATTTTATTTATTTATCTCTGGCAAGCTACTGGCAAGCTGGCAAACTACCATAATCTTCAGAATGAAAGCTCCGCTGGCAAATACAAAATAATGCAGTGACAACCCCTTCTTTTGTCAGTTGAGCAGACATCAGGTATAGCCATCAGTTAAGGCACATCTTCTTATGCAGATACTCGTGCTGAGCTGCTGGAAGCGGTTTGTTGAGCATATCAGCAATCTGATCATGTGTAGACACATACTGCAATTTTACAAAACCTTATTTCACTAATTGTTTGATATTTTTATAATGGATGTTAATGTGTCTGGATCTAGAACTCGTGAAACGTGAGTCAGAAATATAAACCGCAGATTCATTGTCTTCCATCACAGTGATGGGTCGAATCAGGTGTGTCCAGATATCTGTGACTAAAGCATCAAACCACATTAGAGAATTACATGCATCTGAAACACAAGCATATTCAGCTTCGGTAGATGAACAAGAAACAAAATTCTGTTTTCGCACATGCCAGTATACAGGACATCCATTTAAGAACATCATATAACCTGAAGTACTTTTACGTGATTTCTTATCACTCACCCAATCAGAATCAGCATAACAATATAATTCTGCATAATCAGTATGTGTTGGTTCTAACAATAACTTCATGTTTTTAGTGTGTTTCAGGTATTTCAATAATTTCTTAACACATGTCCAATGAAACTGTTTTGCTTACCTACGTGTCAAGACAAGAGATTAACACTAAGTGCAATGTCGGGTCTAGTCCAACTACTAATAAATAACAGTGACCCAATAACTGAATGATAAAGTGTTTGATCCTCAAATTCAGGACTTGCTTCATGTGCCAAATTGTGAAAATCTGTTTGCATGGGTATGCGTCCTGTATTAGCATCTTTCATGTTGCAATGATGCAAAATTTGTTCAATTTTATCCTCTTGTGAAAGACTAAACCTCTTCTGCGTTTTGACAATCTGAACACCTAAATAATTGTTAACATGACCTAAGGATTTCAATATGAAGTATCTCTGCAAAGCTTTAGCAAAAATCTCACTCATCTGCTTATTTGGACCAATATAAACAATATCATCAACATAAACAAGAACTATCTCATATCTATTATCAGATCTTTTTGTAAACATGCATTCATCAGTTTCGGACTTAATAAAGCCCATTGAATTTAGTTTGTCAGTAAGACATAAGTACCACATTAAACCAGACCATAAAGACTTTTGTGTAGAAACCAAGTATCCCCTTCTTGCTGTCGGAACCCTGGAGGACCTTTTACGTAGATCTCCTCATCTAGGTCAGCATGTAGATAAGCCGTGTCAACACTGAACTGGAAAGCTTCTAAACCAAGGATAGTGGCCTTATACAAAGTCTGGCCTTGTACAATGACTCACCATTTGGCTTCTTTTTGATTCTGTAGACCCATTGAGTGCCAATGACCTTTTTATTTGTTGGAGGTTTTGCAGGCGTAAACACCTTACGTTTCTTTAGACTGTCCATTTCAGCCTGCGTTGCTTTATACACTTCTCTTGCTCTGAATCAGGAAGATGCTTGATTTGTGTGAACTTATCAAGAGGAAGTGTAACATTACAAATCAAAGGCAAGGGTATTTTTGTCAGTTGCCACGAATATCACTGTGGAGGGTTCCCTTTTGTTGCCCTCTTGAAACGCCTCAGAACAGTCTTCCATTCTTCTTCCCTTTTGTCCTCGTCTTCATCATCATCGCTAGCATCAGCATCCACGGCTTGCAAAGACAGAATATCAGGTTGAGAAGAACTAGTGGATGGAACATTTGCCTGTGAATCTTGATCATCAGGCTGTGTGGCATCAGCAACATCATCTCTAGGAAAATAAACTCCAGGATCATTGGAATAAATCCTGGACCAGTCAGCATCTTCCTCAAAATTGGCGGATTGGGCAATCATTATTACATGTTTAGAGCCAATAAATTCGCTCCATTTTGAGTTTTCATCAATAACCATAAATCTCATCCTCTTTGCTACTGGACCTCCTTTCCTTCTTTGAGCTAAGGGAATGTTCACCATAGTGTATGAACCAAAAATATGGAGGTTCTTGAGATCTGGCTTGTACCCATACAACATGAAGAAAGGAGTCTGATTGATTACACTACTCCAAGTATGGTTGACAATATAATTTGCATATTTAAGAGCTTCACCCCAGTATGGGTTACTGAGGTTGGCGTCTTCTAGGAGACAACGCATCATGGTTTGCAGAATGCCTTGTCGCCTTTCAACCACTCTGTTATGAGCCAGCATGTAAGGAGCTGATGTCTGATGAAGAATTCCATTCTTATGCATCCAGTCCTGGAACCGCTGAGACATGAATTCTGCATCACAATCACTTTGAATTCTGGCAATGCTTACTCCATGTTGGGTATAAACAAGAGCGGCAAAGTCTTTAAAGATCTGAAAGGTCTCAGATTTTTCTTTCATAGGCTATCCATATCCATATCTAGAGTAATTATCAACAATTGTTAGAAATTATTTTTTACCACCAAGTGTTGGCTTGAAAGGACCTACAATGTCAGTGTGTACCAAATCAAAAATGAGTGTTGACAGGCGTGTAGCGCATTTTGGAACGGCTGCTGCTTTGGATTTGGCCTTTTTGCAAACAGCACAATCCAAAAACACCTTACACCCCTTTAGATCCAAACCTTTTATGAACCCCGGCATTTTCCTAAGAACAGGGAAACCAGCATGCCCCAATCTTCTATGCCACTTATGGATACACCTGTAATGCAAAGGTTTACCAATTAGTGAATTTTCAACATTAACACTTTTATGAGGAACCTCAGGCTTGCTCTGAGCAACCTGTTTCCCAATTTTCTTTTTGTTGGCTTTTAGAGCCTTTGGAGTAGCAACAGGATCTCTCACTGGAACATCTCTCTCTGGGCCTGTGCTCTCCTCTTTTGGAATTTGTATACTTGCCTGTGCTTTGCAGTTTAGACTTTGGCTTTATGTAATAAACGCCACCAATTAACGTGGTTTCAGCAACAATATCTCCATTTTTAACTATGTAACTTGTTTTTTCGAGGTGGTGGACCTGGAATTGTAATACTCTGGACAAGTGACTCTGACTAAGCAAACTACTATTTGCTGTTGGTATATAATAAACACCAGGGATGAATGCATCGAGCTCTTCAACATAAACAATTCCTTTTCCTCTGACCTGACAAGGATGATTGGAAAAAGAGTAAAGTTCATGTAGTTCAGGTTCAGGCTCGTGCATCTCTGTAAGAAGTTCTTTTCTCTAAGTAACATGCAATGCAGCTCCACTATCCAAAGTCCACAGAAGTTGTCTGTCGTATTCTGGATGAGGTTGTGGATCATTGGTTAAAACCAATGTGGTGAATGGAGTTTGCGGATCATGCCTGGGACCATGACAATCTTGTCTACCACCTTTGCCTCTGCCTCCTCTGGAGTCTGTTCCTCTGGGCTGGTACATGATGGGAGCTCGAAATCGTTGGGGACAATCCCGGGTGGCATGTCCCACACGATTACAGATGTAACATCTTGGCATCCTTGGAATCTAGGCTCTTCCTCGGAAGGGATGCCTTGCTGGAGCTCTTGATGCGGGTGGTCCTCTCAAATGTGGAGTGGCTAGCATAACTGCCTCTTCTTTGGTTAAGATTCTGCACACATGATCCACTGTGCATTGAGCAATGGGCACTTGATTAATCTTTGTAATGACATCTTTCCATTCATAATTCAATGAGTTAATAATAATGCTGATCATTTGACAATCATCAATTATAGCCTCTTTCACCCAAATCCTTCCTCATTCCTTTCATTTTAGTTAAATGTTCTCCAATATATTCACCAGGTTTTAATCTCGAATCATGGAACTCAGACAAGAGCAAACATGTAGATTCAATTGAAACAGCATGTTTCTAATTCGGCCCAAATTTGTTGGGCAGTTGCATCAGGTGGAAAAGTAACCTGCAGTTCAGTATCCATGGACATCAATAATGTTGTGCATGCTCTAGTGTCTAAGTCTCCTATTGCAGGGGTCTATGGGTGGTCAGGAGGATTAAACACCAGGCGATGAGTACCTTCTCTATGGAGTAAAAGTCCAACCTCACTGACACATGCTTTATAGTTTTGTCCTGAACGCTTTAATTTTGAATCACCAGCCAGTGGAATAATAAAAGGTGCCTGTTGAGGAATGTACACCTGAGGTACTGGCTGTGGAAGTAAAGGCACTTGTCTTTGCTGCATTAAACTTTGTTGTGCCAATCTAAATTAGGAATTTGGACAAAGAAATATCAGCACCACCAGGGGGTGCTAAGAGTTGAGCCTGTGGAGATATGTGTGGCGTTGCAGCCTGCAGACTTGATTGAGTTAGTTTTGCTTCTCTATCAACATCATGTGAAATCTGAGAAGGGACAGCAGCACTAGACACATGTGACATGAACACAGCTCTCTGTTCTGATTTGCCTGACACAAAACCCTCCTGGGGATGTGGCTTTGGCTTCGAAGAAGAAGGCAAAATGGAGGACTCAGGAATTTGAAAAAGACACGAGAACAGTTTATCTGGCTTAAGTATAGAAACAAACGCTTTTGCCTTGTGCAGTTCAAGTACCAGAAACTCTATTTGATCAGTATAGCTTTGCAAAATTTTATCATGCATAGTTTCTTCAAAGCTTAAAGGAGTTTCCCCTATCTCTTTGGGTAAAGAAAAACCAGCCACTTGTGGAATTTTAGGTTTGGCACAAAGCCTTTCAAATTCCTGGGCTTCTTTAGGGATTGCTTGTGTGAGCATGCAAAATTAGAAGGGGGCGTCACTGACCTCGTTAACAGCACGTCGTCTTCGAGATAAGCAGTTCCAACATCACTTTCAACATCACCTTCCTCCAACCTGGTTCCTGAAGCAATTGGTGTTTTAAAAATTGAAAGCCAGTGACTTCCGGTGGCGCCTTCCTCGTTGGCAGCGGGCTTTCCATGCCCGCCGGTCTCCCGGCGCGTTAGAGCCGCCTCACAGCTGGCAGGCGGCTCGAAAAACCTGTTCCTCGGCGGGAGGAACAGGCAGAGCTTCTGGGGGTGAGGTAGAACCTCTTTGAGCCCCCCAGGAATTTTCCATGTCCTGGGGAGGGCTCAGAGGGATGGTTCCCTCCATACCTCCAGGGTATGCTCCGCGCCGAGAGGATCCTCCGCTAATTACTTAATTAGCGGAGCCAGACGTGGGAGCAACACCACGATTGAAATCACATTTGGAGCAAGCTGGAAAAGAGGAAAGAAAATTTCAAGCAAGTATGGATTTTTGCTTTAACGAAGTTTTTTTTTTCGGAAGAGGAGGGGGGGGAAGGGGGAAGGAGAGGAAGAAACTTGAAAGTCTTTAAGATGGCGACAGGCTCTGCCTGAAACGAAAGTGCCAGTGGAAATGGAGTGCAGAGCTTAGTCTTGAAAGGAATATCCTGTTACAGACAAAGAACCCAAAGGAATAGAGGCTGATTTAAACAGATTTTTTTTACCCTTTTTTTTTCTTTTCTCTATTGAAGTAAGGAAGATTCTTTTTCTTGGGTTTTTTAAAAAAAAAAAAAGTAAAGATGCCTAAACCTAAAGGAAGGGGGGGCTCCCCTTTGAATCAGATGAATAAAGTTGAAATGTCTCATGTGCAGAGACTTACAGAACAGGAGTTAAAAGAGTTAATTACAAGGTCCTTAGAGAGTGTGGTAGATAAGATAAAAGGTTCACAGAAGGATCTTGAGGAACTGGTCTCTGGGAAATATGACCAACTAAATCAAATCATTGCCCAAGTAGCTTCAGATTTTTCAACAGCGCTGGCTGCAATGGGGAAGAAAATGATTGAGATGAGTAGTAAATTTGAATTCCAAATACAAGAGTTACAAATGAAACTCCTGGAAGCAGAGGCCAATAATTATAATATTCAGAATGATGTTATTATGCTTCAAATTAAGTCTAAGGAATCTGCAATCAGATTGAGAGGGATAAAAGAAGATAACAGAGAAAACCTAAGGACAACTTGTGCAAAGGCCTTTGCAGAATTATTAAAGTTACAAGATGAACTAATTCTGGGCTCTATTGTGAAAGTTTACAGAGTTAACTCACGTTTGGCTAAACAAAGGAATTTGCCTAGAGATGTTGTTGTCTACTTTACTGATAAAAGACTGAGAGATGATATTCTACAAAAGTCTTATTCTGATAGATTGCAGGTAGCTGGCACACGAATCAGGGTCTTCAAAGAGCTACCTTGGAAGGTTTTAAAAGACAGGAAAGAATTTGATTTTTTGGTCAAGGAATTGAAGAGAAGTAATATCCTATTTAGATGGGACTTTCCAACTGGTATAATTTTTAGATATCAAGGTGTGAGACATTGTTTGAATACTATTGAAAAAGCAGAATATTTTTATCAAAATATTTTTAAGGGAGCACCGAAACATCTCAAGAATAAAAAGTCAAAAACAGAGTTTGCAAAATGTGAAAAGAGAGAAGAAAATCAAAGTGTGTTAAAAGTAAAAGGAGATTTTGGTGGTTGTCCAGAGGATTCTATTATGGATTTTTCGGATGAGAAAACTGAACACCCCAGTGTTTCGGGGGGATTACAAGACCTTGAATTGCTGGAGGAAGATTCAAAAAACAAAGTGTTACATCGAGATGACCAGCAGCAGAGGTCCAATACTTCTCAAGACATGGGGGTTGATGCTAATCGACAGGAATTAGAATTCAACGAAGAAATCCGACTGGAAACCACAGGTGATAAATTCAAAAAGCATCGTGAACTGCTTGATACTGAATCTGAAAGCATTGAAAGATTTGGAAAAAATGGATTAAGCACAATAACTGGTTAAAAGTTCATTCTAAACTGGATTAATTTCAAACTCACATATTAAAATGGATTATAAAAACTTTTATTATGAAGTTTATCCTGGATTGGACATGATATCCTGAGTTTTGATAGATTGCTGCAAAGCTAGCAGCGATCATTGGTTACCCAATTATATATTTTGGCGGAACATATCGTCTAGAAGAAGACTAAGAACTTGAAAACATTTTATAACCCGAAGGGTTGAATTGCAAAGGGTGGCAGGATTTGAACTAATTTCAAAGGAACATCTGGGAATGCAGCTTTTGTTTGAAAGGCTGCAAAAGCCTATTTTTAGGTATAGTATAAGCTAGTTGGAATGATTTTTTCCTAGAGGAGTGAATATCTTCGTGGTTGGATTTTACTTATATAAAGTCACTCGGGGGGTTGTGTGGAGAAATGTTTTACTTTGCTGATGGGGCAGCGGCAAGATGAAGATTATTGAAGTGGATTTATGAGAGGAAATATATTTGACATCAATCAAGTTGAAGAGAAGATCGAAATTTGGATTATATAGACTGAGAAATGAATTATATAAAAGATAATTTTTCTTATGATATAACTGTATGATTATGACTACATATGCATATATATTTTTTGTGTTTTATGTTTTTGGGTTTTTTTTTTCTCTTTAGTTAAGGGTGTAGTTAGGATAGAACTATAATGGTGTTTTTAATTATAACTTTTTTTTTTATTATAATATTGTTTAGATATATTAATGTTTGTTCTTGTTAGTTTGTTTTTTACTTTTTTGCCCTCTTTCCTTCCTTCTCTTTCTTTTCCTCTTTCGAAATTTGTTTAATTTAGAATTTGAATATTTAATAATCTTCTTCTTTTTCCCTTGTTCTAAATTTTGTTTTTTTTTTAAACTTGTAGCGGAAGTCAGGGGGGGGATAGGGAGGGAAAGGGTTGGGGAGGGATGATGGGAGGGGTAGGGGAGGGGGATTGGGGGGGGGAGAAAATGGAAAAATGTTTGTATTGTAAAACTTTTTCAATAAAAAAAAAAAATTGAAAGCCAGTGTAAAAGCCTTTTCGCAACTTCATGAGTGAGATTAGAGAGATCCATTTCTCCAACAGACTCTGCCCTGCACTTTGTTTTCTTTTTCTTTTTTGGCATATTTGCAAAAAGTAATTAGCGTTCCTCAGTCACAAAAATCTTTGCTTAATAGCCTATTTGCTTATCAATTCAGTAACAGCCAAGGAAAACAAAAATAAAGCAAACCATCATCTGCTACCATTGTCAAAGCGTGAATCAGCTTCGTTCCCCCCCTGGGGAAACTGTAAATTAATTAGAGGCAATTGAATCTTGTTTTCCATGGTGTATACCCACAAAGAAAAAAAAAACCAAAGTATAAATGCTAATACACATATTTGTTGTAAAGGTAAAAAATAAACTAGATAACTACATTTTGCCGGCAGCTGTATCTCAGAGACGGACAAAAGAGAAAGGAAAGTAGAAAGGAAAGAATGCAGACATGTGCAATAGTTCAAAGTAGTCCTTATCTCTTGTTGATAAATCTCTCTGGCAAGCTATCGGCAAGCTGGCAAACTACCATAATGTTCAGAATGAAAGCTCAGCTGGAAAATACAAAATAATGCAGTGACATTCCCAACAACAGCAACCCTGTGAGGTGAGTTGGGTTGAGAGAGAGTAACTAGCCTAAAATCAGTCTATTTATTATAAGGGGAACACAAAGTACCTTAAATGGATTTTTGAGATTAGGGCACCAGACTAAATGTTATCGGACTGTGAGTTCTATTCGTAGCTTTTTGGCTTTCATGGCTAAGGTAGGATTAGAACTCACAGTCTCCTGATGTCTAGCCTGGTGCCTTAATCTTAACCTTAAAAGTCCACCTAAGGTGCTCTGTATTCCCCTTATACCAAACATGGAAGGGTTTGTGGAATGCAGGACCCAAAGCACACAATCAACATTCACTGCAGTATTTACTGTGCACTGGAGAAATTCCCTCGAGAAAATAGTGGGAGGAACTTTGGCAGAGAAAAGGATGCTGTCAGGCTTGTCCCAGCTTGTATGTTTAGGAAAGAAAGATCCTCAAATCCATTTGTAGCAAAAGGGATACTTTTACGAAAGTCAAGTGGTTACAGCGCAAGAAAAGTGGAACTTGCCTTTCCCCTTCTCCAGGGCCTTCCCATCAATAATATTAGGAGTTTTGGTAACAGCTTTAAGGTTTGGTGCCTCTTTGGTGGAGTTTCACATTCCATTCTCATGCTCATGCTCATGTTGTTGGATCAACCAGTCTGTTCCAGATTGACACCTCTGATTTCTGTCATCCTGTCATTTCCTTTCCCTACGTACCCATTCTCCCCCTCCCCGTATTTTATGGCAGGATGAAAGCAAAGTAAGCTGAAGCCATTATTTATTTATTTGTTTGTCAAACATGTACAAGATAACAAGTATACGTATGAACACAAACATGAACAAAGGAAGTAAATACAGATAAATAAGGACAATAGGACAGGGATGGTAGGCACGCTGGTTCACCTATGCACGCCCCCTTTAAGGACCTCTTAAGAATGGGGTGAGATCCACAGTGGATAGTTGGAGGTTGAAGCTGTGAGTTAGAGGCTATAACAACGGAGTCAGGCAGAGCATTCCAAGCGTTGACCACTCTGTTGCTGAAGTCGTATTTTCTGCAATCAAGTTTGGAGCAGTTTACCCTGTGTTTGTATCAATTGTTTGCCCGTGTATTATTGTGGCTGAAACTAAAGAAGTCATCGACAGGTAAGATGTTGTAGCAGACAATTTTGTGACTGTGCTTAGATCGTACCGCAGGTGGCGCAGTTCCAGATTGTCCAAGTCCAAAATTTCAAATCTGGTGGCATATGGAATTCTATTGTGAGTAGAGGACATTATGATGGCAGACTTGACAGATTCACTCATATTTATACATTTCAAAATGGAGGGGAATTTATCTGCAGGCATATACATTGGTAATTAATAACCTAAGTGTTCTCAAGTTACTTCCTGTTCTTCTGTTACCGAGAGAGGACATTGGTCTTCGTTAGAAGAAATATTTGCATCTTGAGATTCAGAGGTGCCTATGGGAATGTTCTAATAACATTTATCACATTCGCAATGTCTCCTTTTGTCTATTAAATAGTCCTATTCATATGAAAACTAATTTCCCCCACAAAGAGAGTTTCATTCTCATGCTTTTTCTTTCTCAGCATTGTGTAATCTTCTCTGTAAGTTACTCTTGGTGGCTCATCCCTTCCTTCCCTATGCCCAAGATCTGTATTTGTTTATTTGTTTATGCCTAGATCTAGATGTTCCTCCAGGTTCCTCTTCCACAAAGACCATTGGCATCAGCTTGGAGAGCTTCCATTTCACACAGTGAACCTGAGCCACAAAAGTACTACTTAAAATGTTTTTTTAACATTTAAATTTTTTTTGGTTTTTTTGTTTTTTTAAATTTGATTTATATGCCGCCCTTCTCCGGAGACTCAGTGCGGCTTACAATGTGTTAAGCAATAGCCTTCATACTTTTGTATATTTATACAAAGTCAGCTTATTGCCCTCACAAACTGGGTTCTCAATTTACCTACCTTAGAAAGGATGGAAGGCTGAGTCAACCTTGAGCCTGGTGAGATTCGAACGTGCAGTAATTGCAGACAGCTGATGTTTAATTACAATGCTTTAGTCTGCTGAGCTATCCAGCAGATGTGAAATTACTATTTAGAAAGAAGTCTAGTCCCTGTCTGAAATCATCCATCTTGATCCCAATTGCCAGCCATTACTACAACCAAGCACTGGATTCCTACCTGCTATCTTCTTCCTAGTCTGAGGAAACAGAATCACCTTCGGGCTTCTCTGTAGAACAAAGAAAAATGAAATGTTAAGATAAGGTGTACATCTTATCACGAAAGAATCTGAATCTAGAAGTAGGATTCTGAGAATTACATGATTATGGCATAATATATATTTATTAAATATATATCAAAACATTATTGTTTGTCACATGGACAGCCAGATGTTCAGACTTGATTTGACATTTTTTGTCCACCTACTCTCTCCTTCCCAAAAAGCTGGGATGGGCAGATATTTTTTGATGGTATTAAAGTTATCATTGCAGGATGTAAAGCTGCCTTTTGCAATTGACTGAGAGGGATTTTGTCAATGACGATGGTGGTCAGGAAGTGATCCAGATGTTTAGGGATTCGTTATTGTTGTTGTTTTGTTGTTATCTTTATGTGAGCAACTAAGGCTTACTTAGAGGACATTACTAGAGACCCAACTCTTGGGATGTCATGAAATATGCTTGCTCTACAAAATTTATCACTAGCATTACAAAATTGTATTCAAATGAATATGTTTCAGCAAAGAGTGACAATAAAATCAATTTTTAGAGTTTGCTCTATGAGTGAGATGGGTGATCTCTATATTTGATATATAAATGATTTTTAAAAACATTTTTTTCATCAACCACTACTCCCTTCCAAAGGCAGAACTAATAGCTGAACTTACGTGTCTCTTCAGCCTTTGAAAAAAGGCTCTTTAAAAAATCACAGTGCTCTTTCACCCTTTCCTGGAATGGCTCAGTATTAAGAAGGAAGAAATTCTGCTCTGTGGCATTATAGAGTGGCCACTTAACTTTGGTGGCTGTTGACCCAGTGGGATTCCTAAGGAGGAAGAAAAGGACATTGATGGAAACTAATCAAGAGGAGAACCAACCTAGAAATAAGGAGGAATTTCCTGACAGAACAATTGATCAGTGGAACAGTTTGCCTTCAGAAGTTATGAGTGCTTCATCGCTGGAGGTTTTTAGGAAGAGATTGGACAGCCACTTGTCCAGAGTGGAATAAGGTCCCTTCCAACTCTTTTATTCTGATGTAGCTTTTTTCCAAAGAGACTGGTTTTGACATGAGAAACTACAGCCAAGGGGAACTCCCAAAGGGGACTTTGAGGAAGGGGCAGAGTTTGGCTTGGTGAAATCTCTTGTGTCTCCTCCTTGCTGATCCAAACCCAGGTCAGCTCCTCAACGACTCTTGGATCTCAATCCATCCCCCCATTCCTCACACCCTGGGCACCCTCCATCCTGTGAGTTTCCCCTTCACTACTTCCTTCCAAGCCTTTGCTCGTTCTCTTAATGGTAGAGTAATGCTCTGTTTCTTATCTCCCTTTTGCCTCCTTTATTCCACTTGGAGAAATAATGTTCCCTGGAATATGTGTGATACCACTGAACTCATAAAAGAGCAATTATCTACAAGTGACATTATTAAGAATCCTTAAAGATTTCAGGGCTGTTTCCAGTACTGGTAGTCCTTGACATACAACTATTCATTTAACGTCCATTCAAGGCTACAATGGCACTGAAAAAAGTGACTTACAACTGGTCCTTGCACTTATGATTCACTTAACAACTGTCTTGCTTAGCAACAGAAATTCTAGTCCCAAGCATGGTTGTAAATCATGAATTACTTGTATTAACACAACCTGTAAACATATGCAAAGGAATAGCGTGTATTACTTTATGGCTTCATTGCTTTAGATATAAAGTGTATTTGTTGAATGTGGAGGCGGGGGCTTTCTTCAGATTTAAAATACAATTTATAGAAATAAAGTGAACCACTTACCCAGTTCTGACAAACTCTGCCCAGTAGTGCATCATCTTATGGCTCAGCCTGGCTTCAGCCTCTGTGTATGTTTGATTGAAAGGCTGCGCTGTTTCAAGGGTTCCAAAAAGAAAAGGAACTTCAGCACCGTGAGTTGCCCCAGTCCATTCAGGCCAAACTGACCATGAAGGGCGATGTGCGAATAAATAAGCATATACAGGACTTCCACTTTTCCTGAGATTTCCTGCAGCTTCCCTCATTGGGCATGCATAGATCCGATCTGTATAGAAGTGGGACAGAGCAGAGCGGTATTTTGCTGGACCGTGATTTCCTTCACTGTACTTTAGTGCAATAGTCCGAATAAAATCTTCAGTTGCATTTGGCACCAACAGCTGTATCCCTTTCAGAAGCTGCTCCCAATTGATGAGATTGTGGGTGGTGTTAGGGAAAACATAGGGGACAAATGAAGCTGCTTCATCAGAGGTTTCACCTATGAGGACCGGTTTGGCCTGAAATTGCCCCTCCTCCATGAGCTTTTCTGGATCACCAACCAAAAACTCCCCATCTATGATTGGCTTGAAGGGAAAATCCGCAAGGAGGCCTTTGAAGGACATAGCTTTTTCATGCTGAATAAGTTCAGAAACATTTTTTGTTTGCAGACAATGCTCTATGCTGAGGACATTGTCCTTGGAGCAACCTAGCAGATGAACAAATTCCAGAGATAACCATTTGGCTTCCTCAGGAGACCTCAAAGCCCAATAGGCATTGGCTGTTCCGCTCTGGATCACTACTTGGGCAAAAAGGTCCTGGCTTTTTGGTGCGAGTAGATGGAGATTCACACAAGATCCTCCAGCACTCTGGCCAAAAATGGTCACCTGAGAAGGATCTCCCCCAAAGGCAGCTGCATTCTCTTTTATCCACTTCAGGGCCAGCTGTTGGTCCCATAAGCCTAGGTTCCCTGGAGCAGCTGGTGGCAAGTACAGAAAGCCCAGGGCTCCCAAACGATAATTGACGGTGACCACAACAACGTTCTCAGCAGCAGACAAGGATGCCCCATTGAACATGTCCATAGAAGATGTGCCAAATGTATAACTCCCTCCGTGTATCCAGAACAAAACAGGGACTGGTGAAGAAGGTTGTGGGTGTGGCACCCAGATGTTGAGGGAAAGGCAATCTTCTGACAGTGGTGTTTTAGGAGACCATATATCTGCTTCAGGGTCTTCCAGGAAAATAAATTGAGGGCAGGAATTGCCAAAACTGGTGGCTTCCAGGGTTTGCTTCCATGGCTGATGTGGAAGAGGTTTCTGGAAACGCAACTTCCCCAGGGGAGGCTTAGCATAAGGAATGCCTAGATAGGCTGTCACAGATCCAAGGCCAGTCAGGAACTGCTTGCCCTTAATAGGGCCACTGCTAGTTCTGACCACTGTGTCTCCTTTAAATGCAGAACTGGAGGCTAATGGAAAGGGAAGGAGAAGGAGGAGGCAGCACAAGAGAGATGGGCATAGCAGACAAGGCATTGCAACAGCAGGACGAGTCGGTGGACCTGGAAAGAGTTACAACCAATATGAGATTATTCCAATACTGTATAAACCCATCTTATGCCAATTCATAATTACTTTATTGTGATGGTGGGGCTCCTTTTTTGCTGAGGACACCAATGGTGAGCAGGAAATGACTTAGTCAACTTTGCCCTTCTCCATGATGTACCTCCAACATTCTAGAAGAACCACTTAGAACTCTTGATTACTGATCCCCTTGCTCAGCAAATGGACAGTTTTACATTGAATTGCTAGTAGATCTTCTCCAGGGTTCCCAATACTGTGTTGTTATATATTATCTGTGTTCTCACTTTCTAACTTATTCCAGAATCCTATTCTGGAACTTGGTGTACTAAGCCCTATTTTTTAAATTATAGTTAAGATATAATTGAAATAAATAACAATGAAAAATTACCCCAAATCAACATTTTTACTGCTCCAATCTTGTTTTAAATCCACCAACCATGTCAAGCCAGAAGAGTCACCGAAACCTAGGATTACAAAGGTAAGGGTGCCCTCTTTGGGGTATGTTGCATAATAAAATTCCTGAGAAAAACCAGTTATGCTAAGAATGGCAAAAAGCAAAATTGTAAAGCATCAGAAAAAAATAGAGAGAGCTAATGTATAAAAGGCTATAAATCAATGTTTCTCAATCTTAGCAAACTTTAAGATCTGTGGATTTCAAATGCAGGAATTTTGGGAGTTAAAGGCCACACATCTTAAAGTCACCAAGGTTGAGAAATAATGTTATAAAAAGTCAGGTACAACTGAAAAGATAAAGAGCACACTTTCAACTTCTCCTCTGAACCCAGTAACTCAGGTTTTCTAATCACCGTGGGATTTCCTATCTTCTTTCACACAAAGGCTAGCCTCAGAAATATAGTTTAGAACAAATACATTTCCCTAACCCAGGGGTGCCCAACTCACTACCAGGCCTTGAGCCTTTTGGAACTGGGCCGTGGAGGTGGCAGGTGAGTGTGTGAGCGTGCACCCATCCCCACTCACGTGAGCAGCATGCCCTGAAAGCAAATAAGAGATACCTAATGACTCTAAAAACATAGGACAGACAGCATCACCACCAGATAGATTTGGAATTGGCTGACTAACTGCAATCAGCAGGTATCATAAACAGTTGTGGGAGCTTGGCAAAATGCGCTCAGGTTTCGAAATGTTTTATACCAGTTCTGTGGGTGTGGCATGGTGGGTGTGTCATGGCTGGGTGGGCATGGCTTGGTGGGAGTTGCAGGGGAGGATACATTGGTGGTATTGCTACCGGTTTGCACCAGTTCACAAGAACTGGTAGTAAAAATTTGTAGTAGTTCGGAGAACCAGTAATAACATTGGCTGGCCATGCCCCCGAACCGGTCCCCGGCCTGGTTGCTGCTTGCTTACCCCGCCCACCTAATCAGAGGCTCTTTTTAAAAAAACTTTTAAAAGCATTTTTTCTACAACCTCTTCAGCCAAAGAGGTTGTAGGGAAAAAAAATGCCTTTAAAATTCTCTGGCGATCCCAGCTGAGTTGCCTGATTATCAGAGCTTCTAAAAGCATTTTTTTTTGCAACTTCTTAAGGTTGTAGAAAAAATGCTTTTAAAAGTTAAAAAAAAAAGTTGGCCACGCCCACCCAGTCACATTACCCCCCACAAAGCCATGTCAACAAAATAAGCCATGCCCACAAAACCGGTAGTAAAGAATTTTAGAACCCACCCCTGGGAGGATACTGTAAAATCTCCATTCCCAACCCACTCCAGAGGAAGGTTACTGCAAAATCCCCATTTCCTCCCGATCAGCTGGGACTCGGGAGGCAGAGAATAGATGGGGGCAGGGACAGTCAGAGGTGGTATTTACCGGTTCTCTGAACTACTCAAAATTTCTGCTACCGGTTCTCCAGAATTGGTCAGAACTTGCTGAAACCCACTTCTGGAGCTAGGTATGTCTAGTGGCTAGCCTATTAAAAAGAAGGATTAGAGGGGACATGATAGCTGTCTTCCAATACTTGAGGGGTTGTCACAAAGAAAGGGGGATTGACTCATTCTCTAGGGCACGAGAAAGTAAGGGAAGAAGTAAAAGGTGGAAGCTTTTTCAATAGAGTAGAATGGAGTAGAATGGAATGGAATGGAACAGAATAGAATAAACAGAGTTGGAAGAGACCTTGGGGGCCTCCTAAACCAACCCTGTGTCAGCCCTGAAGCCATTTTGAGAGCATCTTCAGGGCTGCCACAACGAGGCTGTTTGGAGCTGTGGGAACGTGAAGGGCGGTGGGGGGGGGGGGTAGCTGGAAGAAAATGTAGCTATGTAGCCAAAATAACATTCTTTCCTGTCGGAGCCAAGGATGTCTTCACCAGGTGTTTGGAAGGTGTGGACTGAAGCCAGCTGGATTGAACACCGTGGTCTGATTGGACCATGTGATGGACGTGTGATCTGGGGGCAAGAACTTTGGATTTTGATTTGGGTGGGGAAAACCTCAGGTCCTTCAGAGTCGGGTTTTCCCCAGATGTGCCAATATGACATTCCTAATAAATTCGTACTTTGAAGAACCTCCAGGCCTCGGAGTTTTGATCGCATTGTGTTTGTTACTTGGAACCCTGACACTCTGCTCAGGCAGGAAATTCTATACCATTTCAGACAAATGGTTCTCCAATCTCTTCTTAAAAACTTCCAGTGTTGGAACATTCACTTCTGGAGGCAAGTTGTTCCACTGATTAATTGTTCTGTCAGGAAATGTCTCCTTAAGTTCTAGGTTGCTTGGTAGTGCTCAATTTACAACCACAGCTGAGATCAGAATTGCAGTTGTGAGTTGTTGTGGTCATTAAGCGAGATGCCCATGTGACTGCTTTGCTCAACAATCACATTCCTAAAAGTCTATGGAGATTCCCAGTCATCCAGGTCATGGTTCCCCCAAAGGTGCCTTTTCAGGAGGCAATTGGACTTCCTTGTTTTTTCTTTGAAGACATTTTGCTTCTCATCTGATAAGCTTCTTCAGCAATCTTCCATTCCCCACCATCCACTCTGAGCTGAAGAAGCTTATCGGATGAGAAGCAAAATGTCTTCAAAGAAAAAACAAGAAAGTCCAGTTGCCTCCTGAAAAAGCACTTTTGGGACAATC
The DNA here is from genome assembly GCA_030761175.1 of Masticophis lateralis. Taxonomy (NCBI): domain Eukaryota; kingdom Metazoa; phylum Chordata; class Lepidosauria; order Squamata; family Colubridae; genus Masticophis; species Masticophis lateralis. Next base: position 28,348,579 of record JAUDYJ010000002.1, on the reverse strand, counting down.
TCGTTCCTAGCATTCGTAAGAGGGATGCCTCAGAGGGTGGGGCAGGCCCTGGGAGGCCCAGTGCAGACCAAGCATGAGCTGGAGAGGTGCTGCAATGCAGTATATAGCATAAGCCGCCCCAGTTTGGCCTTGCAGTGCAGCACTTTCGGTGGAAGCACTAGGCCTAGCCCTGACGTAGAAGCCTGCAGCCTTCAACAGTCTCAGTCAGCTGCCATCATCCAGGCCTCAATCTCAGCCTTAGTGCCACCATTGCTTCTAAGGAGCGCTGCCTAATTTTACACATCTGCCTATTTTTCTCTTATCAAGGCTACCAAGCAGAACAGTCCATGGCCTTAGGGTCTTCTGCAGCCTCAGCCTGCTGCCACTATCCAGGCTCCAACATTAGTCCTAGCAGAAATGCCAGCTCGCATTGTTCTCCAAGGCGTCTGACCATTGGGGAATAGCGTGTTTGCCCCCATCACCCAGCGCTCCCAAGAATATGTCAAACATAGTTTACCTTCAGATGTTTTTCTCCTGCTGTTGAGAGGCTCATGTGGCCTATCCAATGCAACTCCTGGTTGCACCAGGCCTCCTTTCCCAAAGCCGCCTTGGAGCCAATTCCAACAGGGCTTTGAAAGTCTTCTAAAGCATTGTATAGGTCTGCATGGGCATCTCAATAGCAGGAGCAAACTGCCTGGAGTGTCCAGCAGATCTAGGGAGGGCTGGACGTTGAGGACAATCACATAGTTTTCCAAAGCTCGTGTGCCTTGGAGAAGAGCATTATTGCCTCTGCTTTATGTTGCCTAGCTTCAAGGGCCCAACATTTTATCACACAACAGCAGCGTTGCTGCAAAATTGTAACTCTGGGCATAATACAGTTGGAAGGGACCTTAGGGGTATTCTAGTCCAACCCCCTGCTCAAGAAAGAAATCCTACTGAAGGGACATAATAATAGTAGAATAGGTAGAATTACTGGGACATAATAATAACTTGCTATTTCACTTCTGTAAGAATTGCTTTGTTCCTGTAAAAATTAGAATTGCCTCTGCCATTTGCTTCTACCAGTGATCTAAATTTGGTTATCTTGCTTTTGTGTACAACTCAGTACCTGGTGCTGGGTATGTCATGGCCTGGCAGGGTTACATCAGGCAAATCCCCTCTGTTGCTAGGCACTCAGCCCCCCAGTTCCTTGCTGCACAGCCAATGTGGGGTTACAAGCTCATATTAAGACTTACCTAGTGGCAATAAAAGTGGCAAAACGTAATCATTTCTCCGCTCTTATTGCATCAGCAGATAATCGCGCAGCCGGTCCCTCCTACAGTTGGGAGCGCGGGAGGACCTCTTGCAGGGGAGAGCTGAGGAATTTGTGCAATATCTGCCTGATAAAGTCGCTCAGATTCGGGACAGTCTGGGCTCCAATTGGGTAGTTCCGGATGGGATGACGGGAGTGGATCTTGAGAATGTTATCTGGGATGAGTTTGACACTGTGACTCCCGAGGACGTGGACAGGATTCTAGGGAGGCTGAACACTACCACATGTTTATTGGACCCATGTCCCTCTTGGCTGGTACTGGCCTCCTGGGAGATTACACGAGGCTGGTTCCAGGGCATTATTAATGCTTCTCTGAGTGAGGGTGTCTTCCTGGCCGCCTTGAAAGAGGCGGTGGTGAGGCCCCTCCTCAAGAAGCCTTCCCTGGACCCGGCTATATTAGGTAACTATCGTCCGGTCTCCAACCTTCGCTTCACGGCGAAGGTTGTTGAGAGTGTGGTGGCGCAACAGCTCCCTTGTTACCTGGATGAAGCTGTCTATCTGGATCCATGCCAGTCGGGTTTCAGGGCGGGTTACAGCACGGAAACGGCATTGATCGCGTTGATTGATGATCTCTGGAGGACTCGGGACAGAGGATCTTCCTCGTTCCTGGTCCTTCTTGATCTCTCAGCGGCTTTTGATACCATCGATCATGGTATCATGCTGCGTCGGTTAGGAGGTTTGGGAGTGGGAGGCACCCTTATGCGGTGGTTCTCCTCCTTTCTCGCTGACCGTACGCAGTCTGTGTTGGCAGGGGGGCAGAGGTCGACCTCGAGATACCTCACTTGTGGGGTGCCACAGGGGTCTGTCCTCTCGCCCCTCCTGTTCAACATTTATGTGAAGCCGCTGGGGGAGATCATCCGTGGTTTCGGGGTGAAGTGTCAACTGTATGCTGACAACATGCAGTTGTACATTTCTACCCTGGATCACCCCAATGATGCCCTTGCCGTGATGTCCTGCTGCCTGGAAGCCATACGGATCTGGATGGGGAGGAACAGGCTCAGACTCAATCCCTCCAAGACAGAGTGGCTGTGGCTGCCGGCGCCCCGATATAGCCAGTTGGTGCCATCACTGGCTATTGGGGATGAGATCTTGCCCCCCTCAGAGAGGGTTCGTAACTTGGGTGTCCTCCTGGATGCACGGCTGTCTTTAGATGATCATATGACGGCCGTGGCCAGGGGGGCTTTTTATCAGGTCCGCCTGATTGCCCAGTTGCATCCCTTTCTGGATCGGGACACCCTACGCACAGTCACGCTCTCGTCACTTCCCGTTTGGACTACTGTAATGCTCTCTACATGGGGCTCCCCTTGAGGAGCACCCGGAGACTTCAGCTGGTCTAGAATGCGGCCGCATGAGTGGTTATGGGAGCGACTCGTCGCTCCCGGGTAACTCCCCTCTTGCGCGAGCTGCACTAGCTTCCGGTGGTCTTCCGGGTGCGTTTCAAGGTGTTAGTTACCATCTTCAAAGCGCTCCATGGCTTAGGACCAGGATATTTACAGGACCGTCTTCTGCCAATGAATACCTCCCACCGCCCGATACGCTCTCACAGAGAGGGCCTCCTCAGAGTGCCGTCTGTCAGACAATGCCGACGGGCGGCCCCCAGGGGGAGAGCATTCTCTGTGGGAGCCCCAGCCCTATGGAATGAACTACCCCCAGATATAAGAAAGATTCCTGACCTCCGTGCCTTCCGACAAGCCCTGAAGACCCTACTATTTCATCAAGCCGGTCTGACTTAAATTTGTGTTAATTTTAATAGGGGTTTTTAGGGGTTTTAAATTTTACAGCCAAATAGTTTAATTATTTTATTAGTTTTAATTTTTATACCTGATTGTTTTAATATGGCTGTAAACCGCCCTGAGTCCCCTCGGGGAGAAGGGCGGTATATAAATGCAATAAAACTAAACTAAACTAAAACTAAACAAGGAAGGCATGGGCCAGGGGGGCAGAATTGGGTACTAAGCTAGTGTCTCCGAAGGTATAAAAGGACGCCATACCTTCCCCAAGGTGTGGCCTTTCACTGCATGCTCTTTGTTTGTATTGTGTGGTATGGTCTACCCAGCTCTTTGCTTTGATCAAAAATAAAATCTAATTTTTTCAAGCCTCTTCTTGGGTCTCTCTCTTTGGCATTCTGGTGAGTCAAATACATTTTGGGACCTTACCCTATAACTTTTCAGACAAATGGTTGTCCAATCTCGTCTTAAAAACCTCCATTGTTGGAGCACCCACAACTTCTGGAGCAAGTCATTCCACTGATTAATTCTAACTGTTAGGAAAGTTCTCCTCTGTTCTAAGTAGTTGTAGGCAGCAAGAGTTATAACTCCCTTTGACCATCACCTTCATAATTTCAAATGGTTACTGAGTAAATGATGGTTAAGGGAGGTCATATGAACCAGCGAAGACTTTGTGACAAACCTAACTTACTAGTTTATAGTATGCTCTTTTCTTATTACTACAAATATTAGAAATGTATCAAGACAAATTAATTATAACCCATCTCATTAATTTGAATTTGACCACTTGATTAAATGGCAATTGATTTTTAAATGATAAAAGGTTATTAAATCTTGAAATCTAATCATGGAATAATAATAATAATACAGCTGTGATTTCACATTGTGGTGAAATAACAACAACAACAACAACATCGTTTCAAAATGCAACAAACGAAGAATGATTAACAGCTGGCCGAACATACTTGATATTGAAAGATCCAGAAAAGGGCACAGAACCAAGCAACTATCATCCAATTACTTCTCTGCCAATAATATTCAAACTTTTTACAAGAGTAGTGGCAAATTCAGTATTCAAGCATCTGATGGAAAACAGTTTGTACCTAGTAGAACAAAAAGAAAATTACAAAAAATCAAGAGGAACAAAAGATCAGCTCCCCATTGACAAAATGGTACTAAAATTGCAAAAGACAGCTTTACTTGAAGCAGCTGACATCCCATGACAATACCTCTAACATCATAAAACATCAGTATCTGCCTATCCCAAGTCCTTAGGAAGGACTTGATAAGTGGACAAAAATGCCAAATCCAGTCTGAACATCTGGCTAACTCAGTGATGAACTATAAAAGTGGTTTTTAAAAGTAATAAAAAGTGTCTAATCCAGCCTAAACATTCACTTGACTATGCTTTGAGCCATAATATATTAAATAATACATTCCATTCAAGCCATAATTCAGTTAGTGAGTCTTAGGCAAAACGGTACTTACAGAAGACATTAATCATGTTGGCTTGTAGACTGTCAGTGGCAATGCTTGGTAGAAGATTTAATGATGCTACGACATTAGCAGCTACATAAAGTGTTCAAAACACTGTGATGCACAAGTCAAGAGGATGCATTGGAGAATGCTTTTATACTCTAACCTTCTCGCCTACACTTTTATCCTCCCCGCCCATTCTAATTATACATAAAACAAGGAACAAGGAAACAAATTATTTTGCATTAACACCCACGAGGAAGCCACATGAAAAGAACATATCCAATGGTGGGATTCAAATAATTTAGCAACTGGTTCTCTGCCCTAATGACCATCTGGGTAGGCATGGCTCGGTAGTCATGTGACCATGTGGGTGTGGCCAACTCAACATCACTCATGTCAATGGGCGCTTCACCTTAGCTGTTACAATGTAATAAGGGTTAACCAGAGAGGCAGTTTCTGTAAGCAGGGCAATAAAGATTAGGCTAGAAACAACACCAGAATGTTTCCTCCCAGCCTTCCTTACAGGATTAGTCCTGTAAAGTGGAAAAAACCAAAATATGATTTTTTCCAACAACCGAACTGAACGGCTTAGAAAGTTAGCAATCGGTTCTCTTGAATAACTGTGAACTGGCTGAATCCCACCACTGAACGTATCAGTTCTGAGAGTTATTCAGAAATTTTAGATGCTGCTTTACATCTGGAAAGGGACACGGTGGTTCAGTAGCTAAGACACTGTGCTTGTCGATCAAAAGGTCGGCAGTTCAGTGGTTCAAATCCCTAGTGCCGCTTAGCGAGGTGAGCTCCCATTACTTGTCCCAGCTTCTGCCAACCTAGCAGTTCAAAAGCACATAAAAATGCAAGTAGAAAAATAGGGACCACCTTTGGTGGGAAGGTAACAGTGTTTCCTGTGCCTTTGGCATTGAGTCACGCCGGCCACATGACCATGGAGATGTCTTTGGACAGCGCTGGCTTTGAAATGGAGATGAGCACCGCCCTCTAGTGTTAGGAGCAACTAGCACATATGTGCCAGAGGAACCTTTACCTTTACCTTTTTTATACATCTGGATCTAATTGTAAAATGAAAATAAGTTTCAGTTGACTATCCTGTCATTTCACATCCAAATTCCTCTTGCAATAATCTAAATAGTTTTAAAAACTTGATTGAGCAAGCTGGCGTGGAATTCTGGGCGTTAAAAGCCCACACATTTTAAAGTTGCCAAGATTGTGAAACACTGATCTTATAGGAACCTTTCTCAACCTTTTTATCCTGGAGGAACCCTCATAATAAATTTCAAGTCTTAAGGAACCCCTGCATAAAGATCACAAAAATATAAAAACATTGCAATACAGTTAACTTCTAACCTAGATAAAACATGTTTTACAAGAGCATAGCAACAGGCTAGCAGCTAAGTTACAGCACTTAAAAATGTCCATCGGGGTGAGCAATAGTATAGTACAATGTGCAACAATATCCCATCGCCCAGTCCACGCCCATAGAGACGGCTTAGGGTGCTGTCACATCAGTGTCAGCTGATGGCCCCCAGGGGTAGAGACTTCTCAGTGGGTGCGCCCACCCTCTCAACTTCACTTGGAGCTCCGATTAGCACCTGACCTTCGCATCTTCCTCCGTGAATTAAAAACTTGCCTTTTCAATTCCCTTGACCTGGACTGATGGGGTTTTAAGGGTTAAATTTTAAATTTTTTAAATTTTAGATTTTATTTTGTATTGTGGCTTGTGTTTTTATTATTGTGAGCCGCCCTGAGTCCATTGGGAGATAGGGCGGCATATAAGCCAAATAAATAAATAAATAACCACAATTAAGACAATCAGATTACTCCAGCTCCTCCTCCAATCAAATCCTTTTAAAACAAAGGGGAAGAATATAACAGAAGTCTGTGAACTAACCCTGGAAAAATGAGGCATTCCATCTCCTCATTAGCCTTTGATTAATTTCTGGAATTTCCAAGAGCTGAAGACGCAGCTCTTAGAAGCAGAGGGACATTTGCTTCAGAAAAATCTCTCTTTCTAAACAAATAGCTGTCAAGTTCTTGGTGCTCTCTGAGCTTGGTTATTTGCTTCAGACATTTCATTACCCGACTAGATAATACCATCAGTATGAGTGTGGGGTTTGCGCCAGTGGTGGGTTTCAAATTTTTTTACTACCAGTTCTGTGGGTGTGGCTTGGTGGGCGTGGCATGGCTTGGTGGGCATGGCTAGGTGGGTGTGGCAGGGGAAGGATACTGTAAAATCTCCATTCCCTCTCGATCAGCTGGGACTCGGGAGGCAGAGAATAGATGGGGGCGGGGTCAGTCAGAGGTGGTATTTACCAGTTCTCCAAACTACTCAAAATTTCCGCTACCGGTTCTCCAGAACTGGTCAGAACCTGCTGAAATCCACCTCTGCTTTGCTTCCTGTTTATATACAGCAGCTCCGCCCATTTTGGAGGATGTGTGGTTTACTATTGTTCCAGGTGTCATCTTCCATCCCTCCTTGCCAAAAGAGGGGGCCTGTTATCAGAAAAATCTGTTGTTTTTTTTTAAAAAAAAATTAATTTTATTAAATATACAATTTAAAAACATTAGATTTGGTGTGACTTGTCTGGTACATAACTTTTCTAGCACTTTTTCTTTTGTGTGCATTACAATATAATATCATGCATATTCCATATATACTTTTTGTACGTTCAATCACACTTCAGTAGCATACATATTCCCTTCGTACCTATTCAAATCCAATTTATTCCTATCTAATATTTCTTAATTTAATTTTATTTATTTTTCTCCTCTGTTGTTTCCAACTCAGTGGCTCCACATCTCTTTTACGCTTTATTTATATGGCTGTAGGAGCTCCTGCCCTTCTTATATTATGATTTATGATTATTTTATTATTCCTGGCTGGGGGTGTGTGTGTGTATGTCTGTCATCAGACGATTATATCCAACAATGTCCTTGAGTATGGACAGGACAGGTCAAGCAAAACTGATTTTGTTCTGGCCCAGGGGCATGATATAGCAATAGCACTTAGGCTACATATACCACTTCACAGTGCTTTACAGCCCTCTATAAGCAGTTTACAGAACCCTCAACAATCTGGGTCCTCATTTTACCCACCTCAGAAGGATGGAAGGCTGAGTCAGCCTTGAGCCTGGTGAGATTCGATCTGCCAAACTGCTAGCAGCCAATGATCAGCAGAAGTAGCCTGCAGTACTGCACTCTAACCACTGTGCCACCGCGACTCTGTAGCAGACATGCTTCCTTTGAAGTACTGTTGTTTCAAGCAACATCTAGACTTCAAAGAATGTTATTCCAGGTGAAAGGTATCTGTAGGCATGCAGCGCTGCTACTAGGAAAATTTCTAATAAATAAATAAATAAATGTCAAATAAACTAATCAAAGTTTGTTAAATACCAGCCTTTTGTGCAAGTGATAACATTCAGTCGCTATCAGAATGGTGCAATGAATAAACCTGAACAAGAAACGGGGACGCCATATAAATTGACTTTGTCAATACCAATGGCAGAACAATGGTGGCTATCAAAAATAAGTCCATACTGTATTAGAAAAATAAAATAATCAGACATAGTTGTCATCCAGCCTAACTGATGTATTTAAAAAAAAAAACAATGACTGCCTTATATGTTGGGAAATTTAGATAGACCTGAAGTCTCTATTCTTTAGCATGTTTCTTAAGGAGTAAGAGCACTTGAAGTGTGTGGGTTGGTCTGACTGGAGGTTTTCTGATGGGACAAAATAAATCAAGAAATGTATAATGTTGTATAGTAGGGAGGGACATTATAGTGCTGGAGAAGACTCCTGTGAATCCCTTGGACTGCAAGGTGATCAAAGTGGTCAGTCTTAGAGGAGATCAACCCTGACTGCTCTTTAGAAGGCCAGATCCTGAAGATGAAACTCAAATACTTTGGCCACCTAAGACAAGGAAGGACTCACTGGAGAAGAGCCTAATGCTGGGAAAGATTGAGGGCAAAAGAAGAACGGGATGAGAGAGAACGCGGTGGCTGGATGGAGTCACTGAAGCAGTCGGTGTGAGCTTAAATGGACTCCAGAGGATGGAGGAGGACAGGAAGGCTTGGAGGAACGTTGTCCATGGGGTCGCAATGGGTCGGACACAACTTCGCAACTAACAACAACAAAGGGGGGGCAATTAAATTTATTATTAATTCAGAAAGAGATAAACATTTTTATTAGGGGAAAGATTTCCACTTAATGCTTTACAGAACTACTAGCTGGATACCCATTCTTCGTTATGAAACTATGTGATTGGGCTTGATAAACTGACACCTAAAGCTTGAAAATTAATGAGTAGTTAAAAAAGGCACTGTATTATTTCATTAGAGATAGTAAACTAAGTTTTTGTTACAGATTAAGACATTATTGTAAATCTAACAACAATGAAATAGATGGGCTTAAACCAGGGGTGAAATGCTCCTGATTTGGACCGGATCACCAGATCCGGTAGCGATGGCAGCAGGTGGTTCAGAGAACCGGTAGCAAAAATCCCTGCCCCACCCCCATGTCCAGCTGAGCCGCACAATCATCAGAGGCTTTTTTAAAATTATTTTTAAAAACATTTTTTCTACAATCTCTTTGGCCAAAAAAATGCTTTTAAAAGTTTTTTTAAAAAGCAACTGATGATCACGCAGCTCAGTTGGGATCATCAGAGGCTTTTAAAAGCATTTTTTCTACCACCGCTTCAGCTAAAGAGGTGGTAGAAAAATAATTTTTTAAAAAAGTTGGCCACGCCCACCCAGTCACATTATCCCCCACTAAGCCACGCCCACAGAACCGGTAGTAACAAATTTTACATTCACCACTGGTTTAAGCCCTTTAATCTCACCAGCAACTGTGGGTTTTTTTTTGTCTACGTAGCCAGGCTAATAACTTGCATACCATAGACTTTCAATTCCTCCTTCAGATGAATTGCTCAGGACCTCCCTGTAAACAACATTTCTGGTTTTGCTGCCTGGCTGGAGGATGACCAGGCTGCCATGTGAACTGACTCTGGAGCATGCCACATAGAACTGGCCATGGGAGAAACAGTCACTCCTTAGATGCACACCAGCCACTTTCAAAATCTGTCCCTGTGCCTTATTGATGGTAATGGCATAGCACACCTTATCGGGAAATTGTAGATGTTTGAACTCGAAGTGGTAGTCTGATGGGATCAGAGCAGTGATGGGTTGCCCCCGGTTCGGTCCAGTTCACAAGAACCGGTAGTAAAACCGACGGGAGGCCCTGTCCACCACCCTGGATGTTGTCATCAGCAATCTGCATATGTGCAGAAGCTTCTGCGTGCGATCCCATTGCGGACCGGTAGTAAAGGTAAGTAGAATCCACCCCTGGATCAGAGGAATTCAGGATATGAAAACAGTTTCTCCCTGAATGATGCCTGTGAAAATCATGGCTTCTATTATTTGTTTGTATAGAGTCTTCACCTGAAGCCTGGTGCCATTGCATAGTTTCGGAGGGGTTAGACTGCATAACAGCATGATTGGAGTGCCAACCTTGAGGTAGAGGACATAAGGTGGTGAGTTTAGAGTTTGCAAGAGCTCCACAAGGTAATGTACAGCATCCTCAACCTCCATTACCGAGTCCACAGATTCATACTTCATATGCTCAGTGGACAGCTTCTCCAGCAGAAAGTTGTTGATGCTGTTGGCTGAGTCATTTGTTGGAGTGAGAATACCTCTTTCCCTCAGCCATGAAATGCAATCCACTCCAGCCTGATGAATGTTGAGGTATATTCTGTCAGTCAAGCTGATCAGATCTCTCACAACATCGCAAGGTTACTTGGAATAGTTATTCTTCCCTCCTCTTCCAAAAACTTGCTATCACCAATATCAAGTAATAAGTTAAAAAACTCTTCTGCCCTCAAATCATGTTGAAGGTGGACATGCATGTTAACTCTCAAGGACAGGACCTTGACATTAGGCCATAAGATGGATGACTTGAGAAAGGCCTTGACTTCATCTGCATGTTCCTCGTGGCATAACAGGCAACGTCTGTCTGAAGTCATCAGCCAAAAGCACCATAGCTCCCTCTCAAAGACAGTTGCTATGCCTAATGTCCGGGAGCGTCCTATTTAGAGCCTCAATACCTCCTTTGTGAGTCATAGTGCACCCATCCCACAGGATAACTGTGGCTTCGTGTTAATTTAAGGCAACTGGCATTTGGAACAGAGTTCTTTTCAGGTTGGTAGGTGGAGTAGAATGTTACTAATACAGTGGTGGGTTGCCCCCCCGGTTCAGACCAGTTCTATAGAACTGGTAGTAAAACCGCACAGAGGCTCCGCCCACTGACCCTGACGTCATCAGAAGCCAAAACCAGTAGTAAAGGTAAGTAGAATCCACCCCTGTACTAATACTAATAATATAATTATTATGCTCACCAATTATAAAAGATGTGGGTCTTCAAACCTAGAAGCAAACCATTCCAGAGAGCAAAACTCAAACAACTTTCCACCTCTGTGGAAAATAGATCATTTTAACAGGCCGTGTTGTTATCTAGAGTTGGTAGGTATCCCTTCATAGTGATTTTCAGGTACCAAGGGGGGGGGAAGACTATGAATTCCTGCTCTAAAGAAATTACAATTTGAAAAAACATACTGGGAGTGGCATTCATTTAATAAGAGACTGCATATTGCAGAGAAAGAGATAGTGGTCAGGCTCATGAGAATAATATTTTCTGTTTGCAAAATAGCTTTTAAGCTTACCCTTTTTTTTTCCTGACCAGAGTTAGTAATTATCATGTCTTTTGATGCACAGGAAATAAGAACTGCCGTTCTAAAATACGTGGTTTGAGCCAGTGCAGCAAAAAAAAAAAAAAAAAAAAAAAAGTCTGAGGTATTTCAGCAACTGTGAACTCTTTAGAATCTCTCCATGACTGTAAAAAAGTAAAGAAAAATCTGAAAAACAGCTGCTCTATTCTGGTCAATGCAGGTCTGGCTTCTTAAATGCAATATGGGCTCTGCCAGATGTAATATTTATTTTATTTATTTATTAAATTTATATACCGCCCTTCTCCTAGTGGACTCAGGGCGGTGCACAGCCAAGAATAAAAAGCACTCCGATACAAAATTTAAAATATTAATAAAAGAATTAAACAATTTTTGGCCCAAAAAATTTAAAAAACCAATAGGCAATTAAAATTTAAAACCCATAAACACTTTAAACTTAAAAGAGGGGGGGGGGGGTTACGCCAGCCCAGCTTGACAAAATAAAAAAGTTTTTAGGGCACGGCGAAAAGTCCGGAAATCAGGTATCATACGGATCTCAGGGGGCAAATCGTTCCAGAGGGCTGGTGCTGCCACAGAGAAGGCTCTCCCCCTGGGTGTCGCCAGCCGACATTGCCTGGCTGACGGCACCCTGAGGAGTCCCTCTCTGTGGGAGTGTACTGGCCGGTGGGAGGCTATCGGTGGCAGAAGGCGGTCCCGCAAGTACCCAGGCCCTATGCCATGGAGCGCTTTAAAGGTGATCACCAACACCTTGAAGTGCACCCAGAAGACCACAGGAAGCCAATGCAGCTCACACAGGAGAGGTGTCACATGGGAGCGCCCCCTTGCTCCCATAATCCCCCGCACGGCCGCATTCTGCACCAGTTGGAGCCTCCGGGTGCACCTCAAGGGGAGCCCCATGTAGAGAGCATTGCAGTAGTCCGGGCGGGAAATGACGAGTGCCTGAATGACTGTGCGTAGGGAGTCCCGATCTAGATAGGGACGCAACTGGCGTATCAGGCGAGCCTGATAAAAAGCCCCCTGGCCACGGCCGTCACATGCTCCTCTAAAGACAGCCATGCATCCAGGAGGACGCCCAAGTTGCAAGCCCTATCCGTGGGGGCCAATGACTCGCCCCCAATGGTCAGTGATGGAGTCAACTGGCCATATCGGGATGCCGGAAGCCACAGCCACTCGGTCTTGGAGGGGTTGAGTTGGAGCTTCTTGCTCCCCATCCAGATCCGCACAGCTTCCAGGCACCGGGACATCACTTCCACGGCATCGTTGGGGTGGCCTGGGGTGGAGATGTACAGCTGAGTATCATCAGCGTACTGATGGAACTTCACCCCAAAGCCACGGATGATCTCGCCCAGCGGCTTCACATAGATGTTGAACAGAAGGGGCGAAAGGACCGACCCTTGCGGCACCCCGCAAGCGAGGCGCCTCGGGGTCGACCTCTGCCCCCCTGCCAACACCGTCTGCAACTGGTCGGAGAGATAGGAGGAGAACCACCGCAAAATGGTGCCCCCCACTCCCAACCCCTCCAGCCGGTGCAGCATGATACCATGGTCGATGGTATCAAAAGCCGCTGAGAGATCTAACAGGACCAGGATAGAGGAGCAACCCCTATCCCAAGCCCTCCAGAGATCATCCACCAACGTGACCAATGCCGTTTCCGTGCTGTACCTGGGCCTGAAGCCGGACTGGAGCGGATCCAGATAGACAGCTTTATCCAGATACCCAGGAAGCTGACACGCCACCACACTCTCAATAACCTTCACCAAGAAGGGAAGGTTGGAGACTGGACGATAATTAGCCAAAACAGCTGGGTCCAGAGAAGGCTTCTTGAGGAGAGGCCTCACCACCGCCTCTTTCAAGGCAACTGGGAAGACACCCTCACTCAAAGAAGCGTTAATAATCCTCTGGAGCCAGCCTCGTGTAACCTCCTGGGAGGCCAGCACCAACCAGAAGGGATACGGGTCCAATAAACATGTGGTCGTGTTCAGCTGCCACAGTATTCTGTCCACGTCCTCGGGCTTAACCATATAACATGGTAAAGCAGTCCTAACACATCCCTTGTTTGGTGTTCTGTTACGTTAGGACTGCAGTTCTCAAAATGTTCAATTAACAGAGTTTTTGTGCAATTGTTTTATTTTCTTGATCTAAACCAAGGATGAAATGCTACCAGTTTGCTCCAGTTCAGGTGAGCTGGTAGCGGTGGCGCTGCGTGGTTTGGCAAATCGGTAGCGGTGGCAGCACAAGGCTCCCCCGCCACCCACTCAGACATCATTACTTCCTGGTTTTAACCAGGAATTGACCTGTTTTTGAACCTCTGCACATGCGCAGAAGTATTTGTGCATGCACAAAGGGTCCAAAATCGGATGTGCGTGAGCATGCACAAGCAGAGCAAGCACTTCTGAACCGGTAGGGAAGGTAAGTAAATTTCACCCCTGATCCAAACCATCATCCAACAGTAGAGTTGGAATCCCAGGGCCCGTTGAACCACAACTCCCAGCATTCCTTGCCTTTGGCCATGCTGATGGAGTTTGTGGGGAGTGATTGGACACCAATTTGAAAGTTTCTTCTCCAGATTTATTACAGTTGAGGGCCTCAAAATATTCTTCACTTTTGCTTTTCTAATTTGTCTCCATTCTGCTTGTAAGAATAAAAGTTTTTTCTCACAACTTCATTTTTTCTTAAAACATAGAAAACTTGACAACGAACCAACACTGAAATTAAGAAGCAAACTCACATGCAAGGCCAGTGATAGCTTGGACAGTGTGCTAGACTTCAGGAAAATAGAAAAACATCCAGAATCAGGACAGAGCCAGGAAAATAGCTGTATGGAAAACTGAAAATTTGTGATTCTGGGAAAATTGAACTCAGTATGGCCTTTTTCCCTCCCAAAATCCCCAGTTGTCAAGGTTTCCACTGCATGTCAACTTTAAAGGAGAGAGTTGTACACACAGCTCTTGCTGGGTTAAGATTGTGCAGCAAATGTAAACATGGAGAATAACTAAAATAACAATGACGATCAAAAGACAAGGTTGCACCAATCTCCGTTTGGTGCAACCTTGAGAAGCAGAAGAACTGCTTCTCAAGGACTTCCTAAATGGGCCTTAGAAATACACATCTGGTTTTAGTTGTGAAGAACATGGCTAGGCTACAAAACGGAAGTTGCATAAGATGTTGCAATACTTTCTCTAGGGGGTGAGGATGGATGAGATAGCATTAGCATTTGAAGGGGGGATTTCAGAAATAGACAAATAACAGCCACTCGTACTCAATGGGCACATCATACTGGGTGGATGAAAATGGGGAGGGTGAAAATGAGAAAAGAAGAGCAGATGAAATGGTATGGCCTGGATTTGAGCATGGTTGCCATCCTGGGCTTCAGCAGTTTCTTTTGGGTGGGTGGGTGGGTGCAGAGGAGTCCCACCTGTTGAACCTCCTGATCACAAACATAGAAAAAGGACCAAAAAAATCAACTTTTAATCTTAGTTTCCTCTGTAAATTGCAACAGTGACTCTTAGCTTCATTTGCACTGTCGTCTGGAAACCACCTAAAGAAGAACACATTTTATTACAGTTATATTCTCTTAGAGATTTTCCTCCTTTCAGCGTAAGAGCACATAACCACAGCTGTACATGGGCCGAGAAAATATACTTAACACTTAGGAGAAGTAATAGGTAGTGTAGATCAACAACACTTCCGTTACTCACATGCGGGCGTATTAAGAACAAATCACTTCCACCTAGCCCATCTATTTTGGATTGCAGTTGATCATGGATACCGGTCTGGTCTATGCAGACATCAAATGTTCTGAAGATTCCTCATCCAGAAGAAGTTCAAATTTCATTGTTCAACAGGCAGGTAAGTTCATTTATTTCAGGGCCGCCTCTCAGGCTGAGAAAGGTAACATAACTTTGAAAGGTCTTCCATTTCAGCCTTTTTTAATATACAGACTAAAAGTAGAAGGTCACACAGCCAGTAAGGAGTAGGAAAAAGAGGTGCAGATAAGGAACCCAGATTTAAGTTGTCACTTGGCTGCAAAGCTCACTTGTTGACTTTGAGCCAGTCACAATATTCCACAGGTTAATTTCTCCCCGAAGACTGTTGCTGTGCAGATAACAGAGGGGTGGCCCACTACATATGTGTATTTAGCTTGTAGAAAAACCATATAATGCAATATTGATTGTAATCACGGACTTAAGTACAATATCTGAAATATTGCATGCAAAACTGGCTCTGCTTTGTTGCATCTTCTCATAGAGAAAGCAGAAGGAAGCTCTTTGCATTGGATGTCCTCCAGGCTATCTTTGCTCCCAAGTAATTGTACAAAAGTTAATCACAGCTTAGGGGCCCTTGATGAACCCAGTGACACAGAGCATTGCAGACCTCGGCGCTTTCAAAAAAAACCTGGTTGCATTGTTCAGCCATGTATGAAACATGAGGGATCATTGCAATGTGGATCTCTAAAGAATCTTGTAGGAATGCAACAGGGACTAAGTATCAAGTACAATTTGAAGAGAGTTCTGTGTTTGTTAACTTTGTGCTAAAAGATAGACGGATTTTATTTTCCTTGTGGTTTTACAGATAAAATTCTAAGAGCTGTCAACCATTACCTCTACACGTTTATGTGGCTTGGAACTATAGATTGTTCTAAATGTCTTTTCTTCACCCACTCACGCCCACCTCACCCAAGAACTTTGGTCGAAAGGCAGTTCAGTAGGGATCTTCCTCTCTGTCTTCTGAGGAAGATAGAGAGCCTTTCTTGTTCTTTTACTTTAATCTCTGTCAATTCAAAAATTGGTTCTCTGCTGCTTTCATTACAATTGTTTCACATGTGCTTATTTATGTCTATGAAGATTTTCAGTCATCCAGGTCTTAGTGGCCCCAAAGGTGCTTTTTTAAAAAATAAACCAGAACTGGACTTTCTGGTTTATTTTTTTTCTGAGAAGACATTTCTATTCTCATTCAAGAAGCTTCTTCAGCTCTGTCTGAATGGTGGGGAATGGAAGAATTTATACTCCTTACCTTGGAACAGTTCCAAGAAGGCTCCAGACCCATTTGCACCACTCAGGTGACCCTGATGACACAGATAAACCCCAGGTAGCCTTAACAACTTGCTAAAAGAATGCAAATGACTAGCTGTTTGCAAGGAGTATAAATCCTCCCATTCCTCACCATCCAGTCAGCACTGAAGAAGCTTCTTGGATGAGAAGTGAAACGTCTTCAAAGAAAAAAATCCAGAAAGTCCAGTTGCCTCTTGAAAAAGCACCTTTGGGACATGTGCTTATTTAGTTATTAAATTTATAGACTGCCGATCGTAATCTTGAGCAACTCTTCTTGTACATTTATTATGATTAGATTAGGTTATTTGAGAGTCACTTATCTCCCATAGTTTCCGCTTTTCCAGTAAGATCATACAGAGTGAGTGTACTTCAGATGCCTTTGATTAAACAGCATCAGGGTTCTGGGAAGTAAATCTTTGTCACCCATAGCATCTGTCTTCTAGAAGAGGGGTGTCAAACTGGCGGCCCATGGGCTGGATGGGTCATGAGCAGGCCACACCCACCCCAGTTCCGCAAAAGGAAAAAATGTCGCAATATGTCACGTGATGGCAAGTTTGACACCCATGTTCTAGAACATCATTATCCAAGAGACTGATATGGCTCCTACCTTGATAATATATCCCTGAAAATCTGTTTGTTCTTCCAATAGCAATAGTACTTATATGCATTCCATCATGCTTTACAGCACTCTCTGGATGATTTCTACACTATGTGCACAATTATTAGGAAAGTTGTATTTTGGAGGATTAACTTTATTATTGAACAACTACGGTGTTCTTGATCAATCCAAAACATTACTAAACCTCAAACTTCAAGAAAGTATAAGTGAGGTTTTGCCTTTCTTAGGAGAATATGTGTGCATAAGTATTGGGCAACTATTAGTGCGCAGAATTATTATGCAACTAAATGAAAAAACAAAAATTTGCCCATCTCACTCACTTATTTGCATCTATTAAAGTGAGAATAAACAAACAACTTAAAATGTACAAATACATATTTGTGACATTTCAACAAAAAAAAAAATCAGTGACCAATATAGCCGCCCTTCTTTTCAATAACAGTCATGAGCCTTCCATTCATAGAGTCTGTCAATTTCTTGATCTGTTGATGATCAACTTTTTCTGTAGCAGCAACCACAACCTCCCAGACACTGTTCAGAGAGGTGTAAAGTTTCCTTCACTGTAAACCTCCCATTTAAGAAGGGGCCACAAGTTCCCAATAGGGTTTAGATCAGGTGAGGAACAGGGCCATGTCATTCTTCTTTCATCTTTAAGGCCTTAACTGGCTAGTCACCCAATGGAGTATTTCGATGCATGCAATGGAGCATTGTCCTGCATAAAAATCATGATCTTCTTAAAAGATGCAGACTTTTTCCTGTACCACTTGAAGAAAGTGTCTTCTAAAAACTGGCAGTAGGTTTGGGAATTGATTTTGAGTCCATCTTCAACCCAAAAAAAGTCCAACTAGCTCATCTTTAATAGTACTAATCCATACCAGTACCTCCACCTTGCTGGTGTCTGAATCGAAGTGGAGCTCTGTGCACATTACTGATTCAGCCATGGGCCCATCCATCTGGTCCGTCAAGAGTCACTCTCATCTCATCAGTCCATAAAAAATTTGAAAAATCTGTCTTCAGATATTTCTTGGCCCAGTCTTGCTGTTTCAACTTATGTGTCTTGTTCAGTGGTGGTCGGGTTTCAGCCTTCCTTACCTTGGCCATGTCTCTAAGCACTAACACCTTGTACTTCTGGGCACTCCAGGTAGGTTGCAGTTCTGGAATAAGTTGCCACTGGAGGATAATGGGTTCCTGGTAGCTTCATGTCTGATTCTTCTCAAATCTTTGGCAGTTAGTGGGTGTCTTTTTTTCTCAACACATTTCTTGTGGCCCTGTTTGCAACAAAATGTTTGATGGTTCTGTGATCACACCCCTATATCTTAGCAATTTCAAGAGTGCTGCATCCCTCTGAAAAACTTTTTACAACGTTTGACTTTTCAGAGTCAGTTAAATCTCTTTTTTTATCCCATTTTGCCTGAGGGAAAGAAGCTGCCTAATAATTATGCACAGCTTTATATAGGGTGTTGATCTCCTTAGGCCACGCCCTCCCTCATTACACAAACACAGATCACACTGATATTTATATATCCAATAAGACAAGGGTGTCAAACTCGCATCATCACATGACATATCACAATTTTTCCCCCTTCACTAAATCAGGCATGAGTGTGTCCAATGCATGACACATCTGGCTCGCAGGTCACAAGTTTGACACCCCTGCACTAACCATTCAAGTTTATACAGCTTGGAGGTGGAAAATATGCATAAAAATGATAATAACTGCAGTTCGTGCGCTAGTTATGCCCTTTCCTGGACTGACAAGTCCTTCTCATGCCCTAGTCACTTCTGGTCTTGACACACTCTACATGGAGGCTACCTTTGAAGAGCATCTGGAAGCTCCAATTGGAGCAAAATGCAGTGGCCCATGTGGTTCTGTGCAAACGTCAATATGCACATGTATCACCTTTCCTGCGGGAGTTGCATTGGCTGCCAATTTGCTTCCAGGTGCAATTCAAGGTGCTGGCTGTACCTTTAAAACCCTTCATGGCTTGGGACCAGATTATCTGAGGGACTGTCTCTTGCTGGTCTGAAAAAAACTGAAAAAAATATTTGTACTTTTAAACCAAGGGTAGAATTAAAACATATCAAAATCCCAGTTTTTCAGTTTGCCGTTGAATTAATCAAAACTTTAAGAGATTGTAAAGAAAAGACTTTACAAAATGAACATGTCCAGCAATGCAATGCATTAAAATAATAATACTCGAAAAATAAAAATTCCAATATTCTGACATGTCTCCTTAAATACATTCAAATTTTAGTTCAAAACTGATTCTTTTCTTTAAAAAAGATCAATTACAATTAACTTAATTCAAACTCTTTTTTGAAATCTCAAATTCAATCATCTTAACTTGGCATATTAGCAAAAACTAAGAAAAATGTAACTGTCATGCATTTCATCCGAGCAAGATTTAAAATTCTTTGTCCAACACAGAATGCAATATAAACTGCAAAATAATTTGGCATGTGTTGATTTATGAGCAATTCCTAGAAATTGCAATATAATGTTGTTATTTCTGATAACACTTAATGGACTTTTGCTGTTTAATAGAGAGGGATGAGATAGAAATTGGGTGAGATATGAAATGAAGAAATACTTGGTTATATTTTAAGGGATGGTAATAAGCTGTTAAAGGGATGTGGTAGCTCAGTGGATAAGATGCTGAGCTTGTCGATTGAAAGGTCGGCAATTCAGCAGTTCGAATCTCTAGTGCCACATAATGGGGTGAGCTCCCGTTACTTGTCCCAGCTTCTGCCAACCTAGCAGTTTGAAAGCACATAGAAAAATAGGGACCACTTTGGTGGGAAGGTAATAGTGCTCTGTGCACTTTCGGTGTTTAGTCATGCTGGCCACATGACCACGGAGACGTCTTCAGACAGCGCTGGCCCTTCACCTTTGAAACAGAAATGAGCATCTCCCCCTAGAGCCAGAAACGAATAGCACGCATCTGCGGGGGAATCTTTACCTTTACCTAATAAACTGTTAATGTAGATTATACTTGCTTGGAATGAAAAGGGAGGTTTCTTTTACTATTTTTTTCTTTTTCCTCTCTCTCTTCTTTTTTCTGTACTTTTTAATTTTTTTTGGAAGCCTGGCATTCAGCAATCAATAAGCACATAAATATAAACAACATTTGTACACCATTCAAAAGAGACAGTCAAAAGCTAAAAACAGAACATCATCTCCTCAGCCAGCAATCAAGATACAGATAAACAGGGATTAACAACAGAATTAACATCACACCAATAATCAAGCAGTAAACAATACCCCAATTAAGGAATTACTAACTCAGATAAACAATCAAGCCCTAAACAACAGCTTAATCAAGAAACTAGCAAGAAGAGAACAACATTCCCACCTACACTGATGGGGCAAGCCATATATAAACAGAGAGCAAATCCCATTCCTTTCAGCACGGATGATGTTACCTACTTCAGTAATGAAATGTCTGCAAGAAAACCATCAAGCTCAGAGAGCCCCAAAAACTCAACAATTCAACCCTGAGCTGCAAATATTCTTTTCTATTGGCAACATCTGGATTAAATAAAAGCATTTTTTCAAAAAATACAGGACAAAATGCAGTCTGCTGGGGAATACATAAAACAAAACCAAGTTTTTAAAATTATATTTTTATTCATTAAATAAAAAAGCAAAAAGGAAGAAAAGGGAAACAAATGGATATACATATGGAATATAAGTCAAGTTTTTAACACAGATTGGGGTGAAAAGGGGACAGAGTAGTAACAAAGAAGTCATGCCTCCAGGAGGGAAAAACAATAAAATCTATTAAAACATCCTACAATACATATTTTTAAGGGTGTGTGGCAAAATGAGGGGGAGGAAGCTTGTAACATTCAGAAAGGGAATTTGGAATAAGGAGGCGAAAGTTTATTTGGCAAAGGCTTGGAATATCACATGTGGGCAACGGAAGATCAAGGAGAACATGCTGAGCTGAGAGATTCAAGAACTTGCTTTTCTAATATGACTTTGTTATTATTTAGTAGAAGTGTCAGGCGATCTGCAAAATACATAAGATAAAAGCTCCCATCCACTTACGTTAGAGTAACAGTCCAAATGTTTTTCCTTGAATTTTGCAGATCACAGAATATGCCATCATTGGCATTGGATTGTTCTGTGGCTTTCCTGCACTGGGAATGTTCTCTTGATGGTGGCTGTGATACTAATGGGGGTGTATGGTAAGTATTGTAGGAGGAGAGAGCATGACAAAGCTCCATAATTAAGAATCAAATGTACTGAGCAGACACCAAAAGATTCAAAGATTAAAAGCATCCCTTCTCATAAAAGCATACATAAAACAGGTCTAGGTTTTTACACACATACACAGACACACACACACACACACACTGGACCCAGCCCTATAGCATCTGTTAAAACTTGTCTCCACCCACTCAAGTTAAGGAGAATCCTAGGTTGCATCAACAGAGAGATAGTATCAAGAACACATGAAGTATTATGACCCACTTTATACTGCATTAGTAATACCATACCTGTAATACTGACCAATCGTCCTCATTTAAGGAGGACAGTCCTTCTTTTGTAAGTTCTGTCCTCTCTCAAAAAGTGTCCTGCTACATGTCCTCCTTTTCGATATTTGAAGACTAATCTGTAAATCTCCATATTCAATCGATGCTGATCCGATCCGTTGCGCGTGATGTGACGTATTTGTATTTGACATGACGATTCGTCAAGGCTCGGTACAGTGCGGCGAGACGCGATTATGAGACACATGCGATCCGCACAGGAGAATTGTTTTGAGAAAGTGCGCCACGCACAAGTGGCTTTGTTTACTTCTTACTGAAACACAACATGACACATATACACATGTCCTCCTTCTCATTGTAAAAAAGTTGGTCACCTTAGTAATACTGGGTCTAGTTTTGGACACCACAATATAAAAAAAAAAAAGATGTTGAAACTCTAGATGGAGTGCAGAGAAGAGCAACGAAGATGATTAAGGGACTGGAGGCTAAAACGTACAATGATCAGTTTCAGGAATTGGTATGTCTCATTTAACAGAGAGAAGGACTTGATAGTTTTCTGATATTTGAAGGGCTGCAAGAGAAGAGGGGGTTGACCTATTCTCCAAATCACCTGGGGACATGACAAAAAGTAATGGATGGAAGCTCATCAATGAGAGATCCAACCTAGAGTTAAGGAGAAATTTCATGACAGTGAGACAGTGGGATGGCTCGCCTTTATAAGTTGCTTCATCTTTGGAGGCTTTTAAGAAGAGATTGCACAGCCACTTGTCTAAAATGATATAGGGTGTCCTTCTTGAGCATGAAGTTGGACTAGAAGACCTCCAAACTCCTTCCAACTCTGTTATTCTATTCTAAACTGAACTAATCCTGAGTGGCCACAGGTGGGAGAATCAGACAGAAATCAGTGACCCAATAAATAACATTGTTCACATTCAAATCTCAAAGATAATATAGCTGCCATTCAGACCTAGTAGCAGGGGTGAGTTCCTCCCGGGTCGGCCCAGTTCTCTCGAGCCGTTGGCGGTGGTGATATGACATCACCGAACCAGTTCTGCCCCCCCCATGCACCCCCCCTGCATTATTATTACCTTTTATTTGGCCCCACCCCCAATCTATTGCTGCCTCCTGAGTCCCAGCTGATGGCTACAGGGAAAAAAACTATTTAAACTCTTGCCACAGGGCTTCAAAGTGCCGCCCTACAGCTGATCAGTGTTAAAAGAAAACAAATGAGTAGATCAGTGCCTGCAAAAATACATGAGTAGATCATTGCCTGCAAAAATAAATGGGTAGACCAGTGCCTGCAAAAAATAAATGGGTAGACCAGTACCTCTGCTAAATCCTAAAGAATTGTCACATGACCATCAAGCCACACCCACAAAATAAGCTATGCCCACAGAACCAGTAGTAAAAAAATTTAGAACCCACCCCTGCCTAGTAAGATGGGATAAATAATGAGAAGGCTATCCAGGTGGGATTATTAAAAATATTCCAATGTCATGTTATAATTTGCACCTTGTTTACCTCTTTTTCACTGTTTGCAGGCTTAATACATTTAGGTTGAAGCTTCAAAGTGATTTGATTGCTTTAAGTGAGTCAGGTTTTTGGCTACAACAATATAAAATGGGGCAATCCCATCTTAATATTAGACCCTCCTTGTAGACAATCCTCTCAGCTTTTCTCCTAGTCCCGTGATGGTGAACCTATGGTACGCATGTCAGAGGTGGCATGCAGAGCCCTCTCTGCTGGCATGCGCGCCATCGCCCCAGGTCAGATCTCTGTGGCATTTCTTTTGTGAGCTTCTATTTCCCTGCAAACAATAAAACAGAAGCTCATGAAAGAAAAAGATCTTACCTCTTGCGGCGCTGCCGGTGTTGGGATGCCCCGCCTCCCACCAGCCAACTGGTCTTTGGGTCTCTGCTACGCATGCGTGCATGTCCGTGCATGTGTGTTTCAGTTTGGGCATGCACCTGCACAGTTTGGGCGCTCAATGTCTAAAAGCTTCACCATCACTGCCCTAGTCCAGGGTTGGGCAAATGTGGCCCTTTTACAACCTGTGGACTTCAACTCCCAGAACTCCTGAGACAGCCAAGCTGGCTCAGGAATTCTGAGAGTTGAAGTCCACAGGTCATAAAGGGGCCATATTTGCCCACCCCTGTCCTAGTCCATCGTCTTTTTCCTCAGGCACTCATCTTGCTTAGTAAAGAGGTCAGGAGAATGCAAACAATTGCATGACGTTTTGTGGTCTCTCAGTTCGTTTAATGAAGAAATTGTCCCAAGTGAAAATATTAAAGAACGGCAGTTTGGTGTAGTGGTGAAGGCATCATGCTAAAAGCCAAGAGATGGTGAGTTCTAATCCCCCCTTAGACATGAAACCCAGCTGGGTGACTTTGGGCAACTCACTGTCACAGCCCACTCATCCCACTCACAGGGTGTTTGTTGTGGGGAAAATAGGAGAAGGAAGAAAAGAAGTATTGTGTGTGTTCACTGCCTTGAGTTATTTATAATAATAATAAAGGCAGGATATTAAGGCTTGTGAGAGGCTATCAAAAAGATAAATGGAGCCTTAGTACTGATTGAATATTATTATGAATCCCTAGCAGAATCCAGATGGGACTCTCTCTCTTTATCCAGAATACAATATCTGTGATACTGTGCAGTTTTAATTATGTAACTATAATTCCGGCTTAATGTTTTATAGGCCTGGGCTGTGGTTCCTCAGCAGTGACAAACAGAAGTTCACAAAACTCCCAGGAAATGACTGTAATTTCAAATGCACATCAATGCAAGCAAGATGAAAACAAAACAAATAGAGAATTAGAAAAATTCAGGACTTGTCTGAGGCAACATTTGTGTGAGGCTACAAATGCATTTACAGGTAACTCTTTTATCTGTCTATCTATCTATCTATCTATCTATCTATCTATCTATCTATCTATCTATCTATCTACTTTGTCAAGCATGTATTAGGTAACAGATATAAGTATAAACATGATTATGAATACATGAAATGGATATGAATAAATGGGGACAGTAGGACAGGGACGGTAGGCACGCTGGTGCGCTTATGCACACCCCTTAAAGACCTCTTAGGAATGGGGTGAGGTCGACACCCCATTCCTAAGAGGTTAAAGTTTGGGGGTTAAAGTTTGGGGGATTTGGGGAAGAAACCACAGAGTCAGGTAGTGCATTCCAGGCATTGAACACTCTTGTTACTGAAGTCACGTTTTCTGCAATCAAGTTTGGAGCAGTTTACTTTGAGTTTGTATCTATTGTGTGCTCATGTATTGTTGTGGTTGAAGCTGAAGTTGTCATTGACAGGTAGGACATTGTAGGAAGTAATTTTTTGTACTATGCTTACATCGGACCAAAGACAGTGAAATTCTAAGTTGTCTAAGTCCAAAATTTGAAGTTTGGTGGCATAAGGTATTCTGTTTAGAGCAGAGGAGTGGAGGACTCTTCTCGCGAAATATCTCTGGACACGTTCAATTGTATTAATGTCTGATATGCAGTGTGGGTTCCAGACAGATGAGCTGTATTCAAGAATTGGTCTAGCAAAAATTTTGTATGCCCTAGTTTACAGTTCAATATTACTGAAATGTCCCCATGACCCTTGTTATAATTTCTCAGAAATTTTTATCCCCCAAATATATCTACCACCTCTTATTGATTGTTTAACTTCGTTTCTAGAATGCCCATTTCCCTCAAGGAGGCATCATCTACCTACTTTTCTTTTTCCCCTGAACTCTAACAGCTTTTTGTGTATGTGCTTCCTCTTTCTCAGGACTACATGCTATCCAGTTCAAACTGACTAGAATCTATTTTTATTTATTTATTTATTTTATTTATTATTTATTTATTTATTTATTAAATTTCTATACCGCCCTTCTCCTTCCGGACTCAGGGCGGTCAACAGCCAATTTAAAACCAATACAAATACAAAAAAGTTAAAAACGTACTAAAACCAATATAAATTTAGGCTGGAAATGTAAAACCAAATAAAACTCTAAAACTCTAAAAAGTTTAAAAAATTTAAAAAATTTAAAAAATAGGAGGGATCAGGCAAGTCCGGCAAGTTGGAAGAGATGAGTCTTCAGAGCCCGACGAAAAGTCCGGAGGTCAGCGATTGTCCTCACATCTGGAGGGAGATCGTTCCAGAGGGTGGGAGCTACCACAGAGAACGCTCTCCCCCTGGGGGTCGCCAGCCGGCACTGTCTGGCTGACGGCACCCTGAGGAGGCCCTCTCTGTGGGAGCGAACCGGCCGGTGGGAGGCAATAGGTGGCAGAAGGCGGTCCCGTAAGTACCCTGGTCCTAAGCCATGGAGCGCTTTAAAGGTGATTACCAACACCTTGAAACGCACCCGGAAGTCAACCGGCAACCAATGCAGCTCACGCAGGAGAGGTGTCACATGGGAGCGCCCTGTCGCTCCCATAATCCCCCGCGCGGCCGCATTCTGTACCAGCTGAAGCCTCCGGATGCATCCCAAGGGGAGCCCCATGTAGAGAGCATTACAGTAGTCCAAGCGAGACGTGACGAGCGCCTGAGTGACTGTGCGTAGGGAGTCCCAATCTAGAAAGGGCCGCAACTGGCGTATCAGGCGAACCTGATAAAAAGCTCCCCTGGCCACAGCTGTCGTATGCTCCTCTAAAGACAGCCGTGGATCCAGGAGGACGCCCAAGTTGCGCACCCTTTCCGTGAGGGCCAATGATTCGCCCCCAATAACCAACGATGGAGTCAGTTGGCTATATCGGGACGCCGGCAGCCACAGCCACTCGGTCTTGGAGGGGTTGAGTCGAAGCCTGTTTCTCCCCATCCAGACCCGCACAGCTTCAAGGCACTGGGACATCACTTCCACGGCATCGTTGGGGTGGTCTGGGGTGGAGATGTACAGCTGAGTGTCATCAGCGTACTGATGGAATTCCACCCCAAAACCACGGATGATCTCACCCAGCGGCTTTACATAAATGTTGAACAGAAGGGGCGAGAGGACCGACCCTTGTGGCACCCCACACACTAGGCACCTCGGGGTTGACCGCTGCCCCCGTCAACACCGATTGCGACCGGTCGGAGAGGTAGGAGGAGAACCACCGCAGAACGGTGCCCCCCACCCCCAATCCCTCCAACCGGCGCAACATGATACCATGGTCGATGGTATCAAAAGCCGCTGAGAGGTCTAACAGCACCAGGATAGAGGAGTACCCCCTACCCCGGGCCCTCCAGAGATCATCCACCAACGCGACCAATGCCGTTTCGGTGCTGTAACCAGACCTGAAGCCGGACTGGAGCGGGTCTAAATAGACAGCTTCATCCAGGTACCGGGGGAGCTGCCGCGCCACCACACTCTCAACAACCTTCGCTAGGAAGGGAAGGTTGGAGACAGGACGATAATTTGCCAAAACAGCTGGGTCCAGGGAGGGCTTCTTGAGGAGGGGCCTCACCACCGCCTCCTTCAAAGCGGCCGGTAGGGCACCCTCACTCAAAGAAGCATTTATAATCTCCTGGAGCCAGCCTCGTGTAACCTCCCGGGAGGCCAGCACCAACCAGGAGGGACACGGGTCCAATAAACATGTGGTAGCGTTCAGTCTTCCCAGGATCCTGTCCACGTCCTCGGGAGCCACAGGATCGAACTCAGCCCAGATAACACTCTCAAGACTGGGCTCAGTCACCTCGCCCGAACTAACCCAGTCAGTGGCCAGCTCATCCCGAATCTGAGTTATTTTATCATCCAGATATTGAACAAAATCCTCAGCACGTCCCTGCAAGGGATCCTCCCGCGCTCCCAGATGAAGGAGGGAGCGGGTCACCCTAAACAGGGTGGCTGGGCGATTATCTGATGACGTGATAAGAGCGGCGAAATAATTAGATTTCGCCGCTTTTATTGCCACTAAGTAAGTCTTAATATGAGCTCTTACTAGTGTCAAGTCAGATTCAGAGCGACTGGCCCTCCAACCGCTCTCTAGGCGTCTTTTCCGGCGCTTCATCTCCCTCAGCTCCTCGGTAAACCAAGGAGATAAGTGAGTTCGGCGCCGGGTCAGAGGCCGCAAAGGCGCGACTCGGTCCACGGCCCCACCGGCTGCCCTATCCCAAGCAGCCACCAGGTCCTCAGCCGAGTCGCGTGTCAGTGTCTCAGGAAATGGCCCAAGCTCCGTCTGGAACCTATCAGGATCCATCAGGCGCCTGGGGCGGAACCACCTAGTTGGCTCCGCCTCCCTGCGGTGAGGTGCAGCGGTCAGAAAGTCGAGTCGAAGGAGCGAGTGGTCAGTCCATGACAAGGGTTCCACACCTATATCCCCAATATCATGACCACTCAACCACTGACCAGAGACAAAAACTAGATCCAGGGTGTGTCCACCAATGTGAGTCGGGCCCTGAATTACCTGGGTCAGGTCCATGGCCGTCATGGAAGCCATGAACTCCCGAGCCATCTCAGATGTTTCACCGATAGATGGCAGGTTGAAATCCCCCATAACTATAAGCTTGGGGGTATCAACCGCCACCTCGGCTATAACATTGAGAAGCTCGGGCAGGGTCGTTGCCACGTGGCAGGGAGCCAGGTACGTGACTAACAGACCCATCTGCCCACCAGGACCCCATCTCACAAAGGTGGACTCACACCCAGCTATCTGAGGTACAGTGGCCTCCCTCGGACCCAGACCTTCCTTAATAATGACCGCTACTCCCCCACCCCTGCCCTGGGCTCTCGGCTGGTGGAATGCAAGGAAACCCGGTGGGCACATCTCCACGAGGGGAACCCCCCCCTCGTGGCCCAACCAGGTCTCGGTGATACCAGCCAGGTCCGCACCCCCCTCCTGAAGAAGGTCACATATGCGAGGGGCTTTATTTACAACGGACCTCGCATTGCATAACAGCAGCCGGAGCCCCGGGTCCTGAGACTCTAGACAACCCGGGGAACAGGAATAGCTCTGGGGACCGGGGCAAGCAATCGCTCGAAGGCAGCGAGTGCGTGCCCCCACCACACGATATGGTCCCCTGCTCTCGCCATATCTGCCCCTCCCACATAGCGTATTTATCACACGACCCTCAGCAGAGGGCTCAGTAAGAGCCCTCTTACCTCCAGAAACTAGACCCCCAATGGCATCCGAGACTACCTGGCCAGTCCCTTTCCCCCCTAAGTTTTCCCCCAAACCCACACCCTCCCCCACCCCAGAACCCCCTAAAACACCAGTTAAAAAAGTCCTTAAAAACCCCTCAATCCCCGTTTTTTAACATGCCACCTCTCGGGGTCCCAAAACCTGTCATTAAGGTAGGCCCTCGATAACGTAGAGGGCCAAACCCGCGAGAGGGGGGAATCTCGCAGGTCAAGAAGCGAAGACCTAGGGAGCATCCAACAAATAGCAGACAAGAGAATGGGGGGCATGGCATAGGTCCATCATTTTAATTTGATTTATATGCCGCCCTTCTCCGGAGACTCAGGGCGGCTTACAATGCGTTAAGCAATAGCCTTCATACTTTTGTATATTTATATTTATACAAAGTCAGCTTATTGCCCCCAACAAACTGGGTCCTCAATTTACCCACCTTATAAAGGAAGGAAGGCTGAGTCGACCTTGAGCCTGCCTGGGATTGAACTAGCAAGTAATTGCAGCAGCTGGATCTTAAATGCTGCCTTTGTAGGAGCATTACTCCCCCTACGCTACTCAGGCTCTATTAACATTTAGGCAGCAATAAACTGATAAGCCTTGAGGGAGTCACCAAACACAGAAAGAGAAACAGAGGGAAGGAGAGAAATCTCATAGCGATGTTGATGCAGTTCAGAGTCCATGAATCTGAAGATGAAGTGGAGCAAATCAATAGGGCTTAATCTGCCCCATAGATCATCCCCAGTAGTGAGAGATCCAGAGTTGGTTTTCAGCAGGTTCTGACCAATTCTGGAGAACCAATAGTAGAAATTTTGAGTAGTTCAGAGAACTGGTAGTAAAAATTCTGACAGGCCCCACCCCCATCTATTCTCTGCCTCCCGAATCCCAGCTGATCAGGAGGAAATGGGGATTTTGCAGTAACCTTCCCCTAAAGTGGGGTGGGAATGAAGTTTTACAGTATCCTTCCCCTGGAGTAGGATGGGAATAGTGATTTTACAGTATCCTTCCCAGGGGTGAAATGCTCCCGGTTCGGACTGGATTGGGTGATCCGGTAGTGACTGTGGCAGATGGTTCGGAGAACCGGTAGTGATGGCAGCGCGAGGCTCCGCCCACCTGCCCGGGTGTCATTACTTCCTGCTTTTAAAAGGTTAAAAAAAAAGTCTCTGACGATCGCATGCCACAGCTCTGATTGTCAGAGCCTTTTTTTAAATTTTTATTTTATTTATTTATTTGATTTAATTTGTATGCCGCCCTATCTCCATAGGACTCAGGGCGACTCACAACAATTAAAATCAAATCCAGATAAAAACATATTAAAATACAATTAATGTATATTAAAATTCATTAAAATAATCAAACCCCATCAGTCCAGGCTAGGCGATTTAAACAGCCACATCTTTAGTTCGCAGTGGAAAGTGTGAAGGTCAGGGGCCAACCAGAGCCCCAGGGGGAGTTGATTCCAAAGGATGGGTGCAGCCACAGAAAAAGCTCTACCTCTGGGGTCTGCCTGCCGATATTGTCTAGCCGACGGCATCCTGAGTAGGCTCTCCCTGTGAGAACGCACCGGAAGATGGGAAGCTGTTGCTGGTTGCAGATGGTCCAACAAATATCCGGGGCCTAAACCATGTAGGGCTTTATAGATCATCACCAGCACCTTGAATTTCACCCCGAGGGCAACTGGCAACCAATGCAAGTCGCGCAGGAGAGGTGTAACATGGGAGTATCGGGACCCTCCCATCACAACCCACACGGCCGCATTCTGTACCAGCTGAAGCCTCCGAGTGGTCTTCAAGGGCAGCCCCAAGTAGAGAGCATTGCAGTAGTCAAGGCGGGAGGTGACTAGCGCATGAGTAACTGTGCGTAGGGCATCTCAGTCCAAATAGGGGCGCAACTGGTGCACCAGGCAAACCTGGGCAAATGCCCCCCTGGTCACGGCTGTTATATGATCTTCTAAACTCAACCATGAGTCCAGGAGGACACCTAAGTTGCATGCCCTGTCTACATGGGTCAAAACTTCACCCCCTATAGCCAAAGATGGAACCTCTCTATCGGACCAAGATGCCAGTACCCACAGCACTCGGTCTTGGCAGGGTTGAGCTGAAGCCTGTTCCTCCCCATCCAGACCCGCACCGCTTCCAGGCACCAGGACATCACATTGAGGGCATCACTGGGTTGATTCGAGGTGAATATAAAAAGCAGGGTATCATCAGCATACTGATGATACCTCACCCCGAAACCGTGGATGATCTCTCTCAGTGGCTTCATATAAATGTTGAACCAGAGGGGCGAGAGGACCGACTCCTGGGGCACCCCACAAGTGAGGGGCCTCATGGTCGACCTCTGCCCGCCCCCCGCCAACACTGCCTGTGTATGACCTGAGATGTAAGAGGAGAACCACCGCAAAATGGTGCCTCCCACACCCAACCCCTCAAGGCATCATGGCAAGATACCATGGTCGATGGTATCAAAAGCCGCTGAAAGATCTAATAGGACCAGAACAGAGGAATAACCTCTGTCCTGAGCCCCCCAGAGATCATCCATCAGCACAACCAATGCTGTCTTGGTGTTGTATCCGGGCCTGAAACCCGATTGGAACGGATCCAGATACTCCGCTTCCTCCAGGGCCACCAGGAGCTGACATGCCACCACACTCTGAACAACCTTTGCAAGAAAGCGAAGGTTGGAGACCAGACGGAAATTACTCAAAATAGTTGGATCCAAGGCAGGTTTCTTGAGGAGGGGCCTAACCACCGCCTCCTTCAAGGTGGTGGGAAAGCTTCCCTCCTCCAAGGAAGCAGTTATCACCGCCTGGATCCAGTCACATGTCACCTCCCAAGCTGAATAAACCAGCCAGGAGTTGCATGGGTCCAGCACACTCGTGGTCGCACTCAGTTTTCCCATGATCCTGTGCATTTCCACAGGGGTAACAGGATCGAACTCCTCCCAAAAGACAAGACCCGCCACCTCCCCACCTTCTGACCCTGGCCAGTCAGAGTCCAAGCCATCATGAATCTGAGTGTTCTTGTCCAGCAGATGCTGACCAAACTGCTTGACTCGCCCTCACAAAGGGCCCTCCCCCATCCTCTTGTTCAATAGGGAGCGGGACACCTTAAACAGGGCAGCCAGGTGATTATCTGTGGACGCGATGATATCGGAGAAGTAGCGACATTTCACTACCGCCAACTCCACCAGGGAAGATCGTGTAAATGACCTCAGCTGTGCTTGGTCAGATTCGAAACGACTGGTTCTCCAACAACTCTCTAGGCCTCTCCTATGGCACGTCATCCCCCGGAGCTCCCTGGTAAACCAAGGAGCCAACCGAGATCTGCGTTGAGTCAGAGGCCGCAAAGACATGACACGGTTGAGAGCCCCGGCAGCTGCCTCATCCCAGGCATCCACCAGGGCCGCGACCGGGGCGTGAGAGAGAGAGGGAGGTATCCTTCCGAGCTCCATCTGGAACCTCTCCGGGTCCATCAGGCGCCTGGGGCGGAACCAGGTGGTTAGTTCCGCATCTCAGCAAGGAGTGATGGCGTAACGGAAGCCTAGCTGAAGGAGATAGTGATTGGTCCATGACAGGGGGTAAATAGCAAAAATTCCCCCACTGAACTCAGCCCGCCACTGTTCCAAGATAAAAACAAGATCGGGGTGTGGCCCCCCCTCATGAGTCAGGCCCTGAATAATCTGAGTCAGGCCCATGGCTGCCATGGAAGCCATGAACTCCTGAGCCACCCCCGCCCCCCTGCCCAGGGAAGGCAGATTGAAGTCCCCCAGTACAATAAGTCTGGGAAACTCCACCACCAGCCCCGACAGGCATCGAGTAACCCGGGCAGGGCCTTTGTTACGCAGCTAGAAGACAGGTATGCAATCAACAAGCCCAACTGCCCTTGCTGCCCCATCTCATAAGGAAGGCCTCACACCCATCTATCTGAGGAACAGTGACCTCCTGTGGACTAAGACTTCCTGAATAACAACCACCACCACCCCTTCCCCTCCCCTGGGCCCTCGACTGGTGTCACACCCAGAAACCTGGTTGGCAGAGTTCTGTCAGAGGGACACCTCCCTCTGAGCCCAACCAGGTTTCTGTAATGCAAGCCAGGTCTGTGTTTTCCTCCTCAATCAATTCACGAATGAGGAGAGTTTTGTTAACCACAGACCTGGCATTAAAATAAACCAGCCTGAGCCCAGTGATCCTGTTAAGGATATTGTTGTTGTGTAACAACTAGCAGAGTGAAGTGCACAGAGAAAACGTTTTTGAGAGCACTGAGATAGAGATACATACAAACTGGTGTTATCAAAAATGTTCTTTATAATGGGAAATAAACAATCTCGTAGTCTTCTAAACAGTCCAAGTCTTTACCGGTTAACTCTAAACAAACTCTTACCAAACAAACAGTAGTTGGTTCACAAACCCCGGATGGTAGCAGATCCACCCACACATGCACGCAATGGCAGCTTATCATCAACTGAACCTTTTACAGTACCGTGCTTAAATACATTGTTAAACTATAAGTAATTATAGCATGACTCAGCATTACAGCATGATGCAGCATTAAAACTTAAAGTCACAGAACACATATATTGCCTGGACAACTGTTAGGCCCAAATCATATCCTAACATGCTCCCCTTTGGACAGGCCAATATATACAGTTTAAATACAATATATACAGTTTAGATACAATACATACAATTTAGATTCTTAATCCATATCTTTCACAACATGCTTTATGTTTGACAGCACCTTGGCAAACTACAGTTGCCTTATATCGATCTGGTGGATGCCTTTCCCTAGTAGATCTTCTAGGCAATACAGGACTCATTTCAGATGTTTCAGTTTCATCCTCCCCTAAACCTACTTCCTGTTCCTCAACCTTAATAGAGGATTCTACAGTATCTCTATCCTCAGGAATCTCATCAGGAATATGATGCTCTATCCTAACAGTATTATCATCATGTCTGAACTCTGCACGCTCTAGTTTATCCCATCCTATGTGCTCTAGAAATTTAGCACTTGCACTACAATAAACGCTAGTAGTACCCTGTGCCCAAAATCTATAAGATCTATGATTTGATTCATAGCCAACAAAAAACATTTTTCTGGCTCTTGGTTGATCTTTTCTCCTAACACTAGATGGAATATGTACCCAAGCTGGGGCTCCAAATGTGTGTAAATAACTAAGATTTGGTTTCCTCCCATGCCATAAGGTGAATGGTATCTCCCCTGTAGAGGAATGAACCACGTTGTTTAGCACATGGTTAGCACACATAGCAGCCTTGCCCCATAAATTTTCAGGCAAACCAGAATCTGCCAACATAGTTCTAATCATGGCTTGTAATGTTTGTCCTCGCCTCTCAATATAGGAATTATGCTCTGGTCTGTACGGCGCAGATCGTTTATGCTGGATCCCTGCATCCTGCAAAAACTTTTCTAACCTTTGGTTAGTGAATTCTGTACCATTATCAGTCACTAAGCATTTAACTTTAAATTTCTGCTTCCTTTCCACAAAACGCAGCCAGTTGTTTATATGCTGGAATGTTTCAGCTTTTGTTTTCATAAGATAACAAAATCCGTATCTTGAATAATGGTCTACTATGCTGAGAATATAGCAGGCACCTCCTATACTGGGTTTCTTGGGTCCAATTAGGTCTATAAACACGACCTCTAACGGCTTTGTAGTTTTAAAACCATTAACACGGTTTGCTGGTGTAACCCTACTTTTCTGCTGACTACAGGCATTACAGTTCAGATATTTACTACATGCTTGTAGTTTTATCCCTTCCGATAATTGCACTGTCTTCTTTAACGTCCTGAAATTTAAGTGCCCAAGTCTCCGATGTAACAGATGAATACATTCATCATGTGGTTTAACATTCTCATAAACAGACTTAGACTTAGCCACCAATACTGGGTTCTCCCTTAAAATGAATAAATCATTTTCTAAACTTGCAGTAACAACCTTGCCATCTTTCTCTATAAAACACTTATCATTTTTAAATGTTACTGTAAACCCAAATTGTACCAAAGATTTAACAGATAATAAATTGAATTTTAAACCAGGAATATATAACATAGGCAATGGTTCATTACTAAATGACCAACGAGCAACACCCTCTCTAGCTACCTTAACCTTCCAGCCATTTGCTAGTTTAACATGTTGGTTACTCTTCTCCATTTTAACAAAACATTTTCTATTTCTAGTAATAGATTGAGAAGCACGACTATCAACAACCCAACAATCCTGGTTAACATCAGTAGTTGAACTAGATATAGCTAAATTACAACCCTTCTTGGGTCTATTATTGTCCCTAACAGGCATTTTCTTATTTTTACAATATTTAGCTATATGCCCTTTAGCCCCACAAGCAAAACAATGTTTTACAAAATAAGCAGTTGAGTACATTTTATCTTCTTTTGGTTGTTGCACTCTCAACTGATCCCTTTCTTGTCTTCTCTTGGATTCTTCCAACAACCTACCGGTTATGCCAGCCAATGTCAGTTCATCTCTGGACAAAACCTCAAACGAAGAAACAAAGTTGTCATAACTATCGTCCAAAGAAGAAAGAATTATGTAAACTTGTTGTAGTTCAGAGAAAACAAGTTCCTTTTCATGCAGCTCCTGGAAAATTCTGGTCATGGATTCCAAATGAGCCATCATATCTCCCCCTTTAAGAAGATGTTGTCTAAATAATCTTCGTGTGAGATATATATGAGCACCCACAGAGTCACGAACATATAGTCTCTTCAACTTGGTCCAACACCTAGCAGCAGACTCTTCGCCACGAATATGGACAAGCTGCTGGTCACCCAGTGTCAGTCCAATAATACAAAGAGCTCGTTCATTGTCTCTGTTAAACTTGGCTACTTTCTTGGCATCTTCTTCATCAGCAGGATCCCATGCTGTTACATCCGGTGGATTATTAACTATGTCCCACAGTCCTTCTCTACGCAAAAGTAGACCACATTTTGTAGACCAGGATACATAGTTCATTCCATCCAGCCGGGTTATCATGGAAAAATTTGCTGCTTGTTCTAGTGCCATCTTCACTCAGATTGTTTATAACAAACACAGTTTGTACTACTCACAAACTCAAACAAGCTCTCAGTTTAACTCTGAAAAAATCCTAGTTAGTTCTGGTTGGCTCACTCTGGGCCCATAACCAATGTTAAGGATATTGTTGTTGTGTAACAACTAGCAGAGTGAAGTGCACAGAGAAAACGTTTTTGAGAGCACTGAGATAGAGATACATACAAACTGGTGTTATCAAAAATGTTCTTTATAATGGGAAATAAACAATCTCGTAGTCTTCTAAACAGTCCAAGTCTTTACCGGTTAACTCTAAACAAACTCTTACCAAACAAACAGTAGTTGGTTCACAAACCCCGGATGGTAGCAGATCCACCCACACATGCACGCAATGGCAGCTTATCATCAACTGAACCTTTTACAGTACCGTGCTTAAATACATTGTTAAACTATAAGTAATTATAGCATGACTCAGCATTACAGCATGATGCAGCATTAAAACTTAAAGTCACAGAACACATATATTGCCTGGACAACTGTTAGGCCCAAATCATATCCTAACAGATCCCCTCTCCCAAACCCTCAGGAAGTTGGCTGGAACCAAGAGGGTCAGAACACGTCACCGCTCGAAGTTAGCGAGGACGAGCTCCCAGATTATGATACGGCCCTCAGTTCATCCATCTGTCTCCATTCCCCATCGCAAATGGGATCAGAGCTCCAACCCTTTCCCCAGCCCCACTCCAACCCCACCGCTACTCATCCATGGCCTGGATTGCCATTGGTCTGGAGGAGACCCCACAGCAACCTGCTGGAAGTCATAAACCTCCCCCCTCCCCAATCCCCTTAAAAACTTAAGTAAAAAGCTATATAAATCCCCCTTATTAAAACCCCTAGAACCCGTATGCCACCTCTCGGGATCCCAAGACCAGTCATTAAGATAGATCTTAGACAGGCCAGCAGGCCACTCCCAGGAATGGGGGGCATTCTTCAGGGCAAATCCGCACTCACATATGTCAAAACCATCCTTAGTCATAGAAGTGGGTACACCCATGGCGAGTGGAGGCATGACCAAATCCACCCCAGCAGTAGGAATCTTCATCCCCAGGCGCCCTCTCACGGTGGCTGGGAATGACCAAAGATGATAATCCTCGCCTCCCTCTCACTGCAGCAAGATCCCTATATCCACTGGTGACCGCTCAAGGTGGGAACCACCAGTCCTTACTGCCCTCTCACCGCAGTATGGCTCGGTCCTGGAAAAAGAAGTCCACAGCCACCCT
The DNA here is from genome assembly GCA_030761175.1 of Masticophis lateralis. Classification (NCBI taxonomy): domain Eukaryota; kingdom Metazoa; phylum Chordata; class Lepidosauria; order Squamata; family Colubridae; genus Masticophis; species Masticophis lateralis. The sequence continues at coordinate 28,311,763 of JAUDYJ010000002.1, read as the reverse complement.
CTCATGGTGGCGGGCATCAGCACCTCAGGGACTGACCATTTCAAGGCTGAGAAAGAGAAAGTCCAGGGCATTTGATGACACTTCCAGCCCGGGCAGCTGCAGCATAAGGTCCAGGGGCAAAAAGGCGATAGCAATGGCAAGTCCAGGCATAGCCCTCAACTGCCCAAGTCAACCAGACCCCACCCCAGACCCCTCAGCTGGTAAAGCCGGCCTCCAGCACACCAACAGAAGTGATGGTAATAGGGACAAGCCAGCTGCAGAGCCCAAGGCCCAAAAACGCTGGCTCACGATGACAACAAGGCAATAAGGCAGGACCCTGGCACAGAGCTCTTCCTAGCTCTCCCGGCTCAGTATCTTTCAGCATCTCTCCTACCAAGCCCCATCAGGGGAAAGTGTTCCATTCGGCCCGCTGTCCATCCGCTGTCGCCTCCTCGACTCACACAGCTGACTTGTGGCGAAGAAAACTGCTGCCCAAACAGCCCCCATGGATCATCATAGACTGCCAGGCTCCACTCCACTCCACTCGCTGGGTGGTCCCACGGGGGAACTTCTGCTGCATTGCCACCTTGCTGACGGCCTCCCAGCCATTCACCCGCTTGCCCAGCAGATTCACGGCGAAAACCACCCAAAGCCACTGCCCAAAGCCACCACCGATCGCCGGATTGCTACTCCTCCCATCAGAGCTTGTCAGGGTCCCATGGAAGGGGCTTCTGAGGGTCTGCCAGGCCTGCCCAAGCCCCAGATACCTCTTAATCAGCCATGCCAGGGGTCAAAATCAAAAGACCTCCCAGACCTCCATATTTCGCCTGAGCCGACCCACTCCCAGCGGAGGCTCAGCAAACCGCGGCAGCCATTTCCAAGCACCTTTTAAAAGCATTTTTTTACAACCTACTCGCCTGAATAGCGATCCCATTGCGAACCTGTAGTAAAGCTAATGTTATGTTGTATCTATTTTGTGTGGGAAATTCAAATACAGGAATGTCTGTGATTGGTTAATGATTATTTCAGAACTGTATATAAGGAGGGCTGTTGCCTGTGTTTCTTTGTTGAAGTCTCACCCTGAAATAAAGAGCTGTTGTCACTAGCTTGCTTGTGCCTCTCGTTATTCCCGCGCTACAACAGCTAAGTAGAACCTACCCATGGATTTCACACTTGAAAATACAAACCTTATGCACAGAGATGGAAGGAAATATGAATTCCCATAATGGAGAAATGGATCTTGAAATTAATGGACCTGGAGGAGATCACAAAATTTAGTATTTCGATTGAAGTTAACAGCCTGACTGCTTTTCTTTCTATATGGAAACCATTTTGGGGGTTTTTTGCTTGATAAAGAGAAAAATAAAGTTTTGACTTTGAGATCTGGCAATTAGATATGTTAGTTGATTGGTGCCTATATTTTTATACTTTTGTTTCTTTTTCTTCTTCTGTTACACTAAAAGAAGAGTATATTGTACTATATTGAAGAGCCTTGGTGGCGCAGCAGACTAAAGTGCTGTTAATTAGCACTTAGCTGCCAGCTGCCTGCAATTACTGCGAGTTCAAATCTCACCAGGCTCAAGGTTGATTCACCCTTCCATCCTTCCGAGGTAGGTAAAATGAGGACCCAGATTGTGGGGGCAATAAACTGACTTTGTATAAAAAAGAACACCACTTAGGGTGGGCCAAAAAGCCCTATTAAGCAGGTATATACAAAAGTATGAAGGCTATTGCTTAATGTATTGTAAGCCACCTTGAGTCTCCGGAGAAGGGCAGCATATAAATCGGACCAATAAATAAATAAATTTTAAAAATATAACTGGATCTCAGAGGTGGGTTTCAAAATTTTTTACTACCAGTTCTGTGGGTGTGGCTTGGTGGGCATGGCATGGCTTGGTGGGTGTGGCTTGGTGGGCATGGCAGGGAAGGATACTGTAAAATCAACATTCCCTCCCCACTCCAGGGGAAGGTTACTGTAAAATCCCCACTTCCTCCTGATCAACTGGGACTTGGGAGGCAGAGATTAGATGGGGGCGGGGCCAGTCAGAATTTTTACTACTAGTTCTCTGAATTATTCAAAATTTCCGCTACCGGTTCTCCAGAACTGGTCAGAACCTGCTGAAACCCACCTCTGCTGCATCCACAATGAAGGGAGTTGGAGGGAGTTTAAAATGTTATTTTTAGTGTGTTTTTTCTTATGTCACTTCTAAAATTTTCCCTGTTGTTCCCCTCCTCCACTTTTCCTTTTTTGTTGTTATATTTTAACATTTTTGTAAAATTTAATAACATTCTTTTAAAAAAGGAAATACTAACTTATGCAAACCATGAAATTGAATGAGTGAGTGAATGAATGACCTTAACCCAGTAAAAAATATCATATTTTTAAATGGGATCCCCTCCTTACCTTTCCAAGTGATTTTAAAGCTTGAAATATACCTGCAGAGTTGATTACAAGTACGATTTTTAAAAGAAAATATTTGTTTTCTTTCCTAGAGAATGCATCCTGCAGTGTGTGCCCTGTGAAATGGCTTCCGTACGAGGATAAATGCTATTGGTTTTCTACTTCAATTTTGCCGTGGAACCAAAGCTACTTGGATTGTGCAGCAAAAAGATCTCAACTATTGATGATTTCTAATACTGGAGAGCAGGTAAAAAAATTTCTCGCTGGTTAAGAATCCATAGCTTTCTTACTTTTTCTATTTTTAATTTTAAATAAAAAGATTTCACTGGTTGGACTAGCATTTACCAGCAGGTTTCAGGTGATACTTCAGAACACTGGTGTCAAATTCGCCGCGTCATGTTGATGTCATGTGACGTATCGTGAGTTTTTTGCCTTTGCGGAGCTGGGATGGGTGTGGCCTGTACTCCATCTTTTTCTATCTGAAGGATAAGTAGATGGGGCAAAATCCACCTGTTAAGAGTTCCCCACCACATCAGAGGCGCAACTGGCAAAAAGTCAGAGAGCTGTTTGGGCAGTTAATTAAGTTGGACAAATTTAGAATAGAATAGAATAGAATAGAATAGAATAGAATAGAATAGAATAGAATAGAATAGAATAGAAGTAGGAGTAGGAGTAGGAGTAGGAGTAGGAGTAGCAGTAGGATAGAGTAGGATAGAATAGAATAGAATAGAATAGAATAGAATAGAATAGAATAGAATAAGGAGTAGGAGTAGGAGTAGGAGTAGGAGTAGGAGTAGGAATAGAATAGAATAGAATAGAATAGAATAGAATAGAATAGAATAGAATAGAATAGAATAGAATAGAATAGAATAGAATAGGAGTAGGAGTAGGAGTAGGAGTAGGAATAGAATAGAATAGAATAGAATAGAATAGAATAGAATAGAATAGAATAGAATAGAATAGAATAGAATAGGAGCAGGAGTAGGAGTAGGAGTAGGAATAGAATAGAGTAGAGTAGAGTAGAGTAGAGTAGGAGTAGGAGTAGGAGTAGGAGTAGGAGTAGGAGTAGGAGTAGAATAGAATAGAATAGAATAAGGAGTAGGAGTAGGAGTAGGAGTAGGAGTAGGAGTAGGAGTAGGAGTAGGAATAGAATAGAATAGAATAGAAGTAGGAGTAGGAGTAGGAGTAGGAGTAGGAGTAGGAGTAGGAATAGAATAGAATAGAATAGAATAGAATAGAAGTAGGAGTAGGAGTAGGAGTAGGAGTAGGAGTAGGAGTAGGAATAGCGTAGCGTAGCGTAGCGTAGCATAGCATAGCATAGCATAGAGTAGGAGTAGGAGTAGGAGTAGGAGTAGGAGTAGGAGTAGAATAGAATAGAATAGAATAGAATAGAATAGAGTAGGATTAGGAGTAGGAGTAGGAGTAGGAGTAGGAGTAGGAGTAGGAGTAGGAGTAGGATAGAATAGAATAGAATAGAATAGAATAGAATAGAATAGAATAGAATAGAATAGAATAGAATAGAATAGAATAGAATAGAATAATAGAGTTGGAACGGACCTTGGAGGTCTTTTAGTGCAATCCTTGCTCAGGCAGGAAACTCTATACCAGTGATGGCTAACCTTTTTGCCATCGTATGCCAAAAGCGGGGGTCGCAAGGGGGGTTCGCGGGTGTATGTGCCCACACCCATAATTCAGTACCCCCCGCTTCCCCCGCTTTTGGCACGTGACAGCAAAAAGGTTACCAATGGGCCCGGTAGGCACCTTTTTCACCTTCCCCAGGCTCCAGAGGCTTTCTTCACTTTCTTTCAAAATGGCCTTCACCCCCCACCCGGAGCCCTCTGGAAGCCGGAAATGGCCTTTTTCCCGACTTGCAGAAGGCTCGAAAATTAGCTGGCTGGCGTGCACATGCGTGCTGGAGCTGAGCTAGGGCAACACTCGCATGCCCACAGATATGGCTCCATGTGCCACAGGTGGCACGTGTGCCGTAAGTTCGCCATCATGGCCCTATACCCTTTGAGACAAATGGTTGTCCAATTTCTTCTTTAAAACTTCCAGTGTTGGAACATTCACAACTTCTGGAGGCAAGTTGTTCCACTGGTTAATTATTCTAACTGTCAGGAAATTTCTCCTTATTCCTCGGTTGCTTCTCTCCTTGATTAGTTTCCATCCATGGCTTCTTGTCCTGCCCTCAGGTGCTTTGGAAAATAGCTTGGCTCCCTCTTCTTTGTGGCAGACCCTGAGATATTGGAACACTGCTATCATGTTGTCCCTAGTCCTTCTTTTCACCAGACTAGACATACCCAGTTCCAGCAACTGTTCTTTATATGTTTTGGTCTCCAGTCCCCTAATCACCTTTGTTGCTCTTCTCTGTACTCTTTCTAGAATCTCAACATCTTTTTTTATATCGTGGCAACCAAAACTGGATGCAGTATTCCAACTGTGGCCTTACCATGGCATTATAAAGTGGTATTAACACTTCATGCGATCTTGATTCTATCCCTCTGTTAATGCAGTTTAGGATTGTATTGGCTTTTTTGGCAATTGCAGCACTCTGCTAGCTCACATTTAAATGATTGTTCACTAGGACTCCAAGATCCCTCTCACAGTTACTACTATTGAGCTAGGTACCACTTATGCTGTACCTGTGCATTTTGCTTTTCTTGCCTAAATGTAGAACCTTACTTTTTTCACCATGAATTTCATTTTGTTAGATAGGGCCCAATGTTCAAGTCTTTAACACAATCTCAGTGATAGGAGAAGGTGAGGGATACCAACAGCCATTTTTGTAATGAAAATTAAATGATATTTTATAGAAGTTCATCCAGGACACAATACAGAATATGAATATGTGGATTGGGCTCAAGTTCAAATTGCCAGAGAAGACATGGATGTGGGCCAATGGCTCATCATTAAACCAAACACAGTGAGTATTCAAATATCCATGGAAGGAAACCTCTGTAATGTAGTGTTTTTTGTAGAATAAAGTAAAAAAAAGAGAAGTATTTATAATACAGATACCTAGAGTCACTATGGATGTCTAGAAGCATCTTAAAGAGATTATAGGGTCAGCTTTCACTTCATCAATGAAGCAACCACATCAGTAGAACTGTGAAGAAGCTATGCCTAAGACAGGATCCATGGCTTCATTTCATTATTTTGGCTTTCTGCTGCTGTTAGAAATTATTTCTGTATTCATTCACTTTGCACGCTGCCCAATTCCCAATTCCTAGGGCAAAGCGTGGGAGGGGGCTCACAAATAAAACTGTGGTTAGCGCTCTTTCTGAGAGTCATTGAGGCCACCTGGAGGATTATCTGTGCCCTCATGGTCACCCGAAGGATGCAAATGGATGCAGCGCCTTCTTGGAACTGTTGAAAGGACTGTGCTTTAAACAGGAGATAGATGGTGTCATATCAGTGGTGGGTTCCTCCCAGTTCGGCCGAGCCTGTAGCGGTGACAATATGATGTCACCAAACCGGTTCTCTTTGTTCGGGAGCTGTACTATCACAGAAATGCAGCCATTATCTAGGCAGACACATTGAATTGTAGGCACTCCAAAAATGGCAGCTGTTTCCAGGATTGAGTCGGAGGGTCCAGCAATGGAATAATTTGCTCTATGTTCCCAATGCAAACTCCAGAAAGTTCCACAATGCTCGTCAAGCCATGAGGTGACCCGGGTGTGAATGACTGTCTGAATAGCTCTTGAAGGTAAATGTTGCAGGTAAATGCCTAATGTGATGCCCTATGGCACAACAAGGGTTAAATGTTATCCACACTACCTGACCCTTCCCCTTGACCCCTCCTTACCTTGACTCCACCCCTCAGGTATAAAAGTCGTTGTCCAGGAGTCCAGCACCATTCCAGGTGTGCTCCTGCAATAGAAAGACAGTATATGAACGTGTGATTAAATACCTTTGAAATAATTGCTTCTTGTATTGGAGTTATTGGGCTTGACCATCGAGAACACGTAACAGAATGGTAGCAGAGGATGGTTCTCAGCCCATTTAACTCTAGGCATGCAAGGAACCCCTAAACTGCCCGAGGCAAAGCGGAGACCAAACACCTGAGCATTCTCAAAAAGAATGGCGGCACAACTATCACCTGCAGGAGCCATTCCAAGAGGGACGGCAGACGAGATCGAGATCTCCAGCCCAAGCACCTCCGAAAAAATAAAAAAAACCAGGAACACCGCAATTGAAACGAGCGAGGAAAGCGACCTGAAAAAGAGACTACTAGACCTAATAGAGTCAACACCGAACAAACTAGACCTCATCACAAATCTCCGAGACCTGATCGAGGACTGCAGAGCAGCGACAGAAAGAGACGAAGCAGAACCGACCCACAAAGAGACAGACACGGTAGGAAACTTAAATACCGAATTGATTCCCGCTGAAGAAGCCAGGGCTGAATTCGCGCCTTTTTCATGGCGGGCATCTTGGGTAGTGACATCACCCAAGATGGCTGACCAGCAACCAATTGGGCCCCGGGATTTGAATTTCATGGCGGGAACAGAGGCCTACCTGCAAGAACCCCAAGAAAACCGCGGGGAAAATGAAGACGGGTGGGAGAGTTGCCCATCTAGCTTGCCTATCAAGCTAGACATCGACAAGGCCATACAAGCACTAACCACAGCCTTCGGCACAAAGATTCTACTGGGCCCACATCCTGAAACTGCGGCGGGTCCCAAAGAAACAACTGAGAGGCCACTAAAGGAATTTAACCCAAAATACAAAACCACTGTGACCGGACCAACTGACCCATGACCACCCACCGGGGACCCCTACGCGCTACCTACAAGGCACACACTCGAACCCAAGGAAATCGCCCAACATTTACCGACTCAGCAATCCATCCCGAGGCACCTGGATGATCCAACTGACAAGGACTTCCGCCTGGCCGCAACCTACACCTTCCGCAACAAATCAGCCCATCCAGATGTCCGACCGACTGCCACAGGACAGCCGAGCCTCCAGCACAACCCAAGAAGAGACCCAACAATCCAGCCGGCTTTCCAGAGGAGCTTCGGCCAGCAGAGACCTCTCAAGACTGTGGCCGGGAGTCGTCCCATCAATTGGGGCCTGCATCCAGGAGCCACGACCACAAGCTCCTTCTCCGGCGACTGCTGGGTGAAAATGAATCCCAAGGATACGCAGAATCCACCTACAAGAAAAGAAGGAAGAAACATAGACACAAGTCAGTACAGAGTGATATCAAACATCTCTGGGTCATATTGCGAGGGAAGGAACATAGACACAAGTCAGTACAGAGTTACAACAAGCATCCCTGTGCCTTATTGCGAGTTCTCTCATGAGCAAAACCATGGACAGCGACAGAATGTGAGTAACTTTATACCAAACACAGGGACTTTACCTGCTGATTTTACAAAACTAAGACTAGATGGGACTAACCTCCTGGAGTAGAATCAGCACCTCCAGGTTGCTCCCTTAAGGGAAAATCTGTTGTTCATGATCACTGATCCCCCAGATAAACCATGGACACTTGAGATGGACTGCCTGCACCACAGGGCATACTACATATTGTTAGTGAGTATTTCACCAGGTATCTATCCTAGTCTCAGTCATCATTCAACTGTATCAGAAATTATGCAAAAAATATTTAATTTATTCTACAGTAAGAGTGTAACCACCACAACCAGAATCTCTAGGGAGTTTCACTCAGCCAAGCATAAGGCAGGTATATCCATGAGCGAACACCTATTGAATTTGAATGCCACCACAGCTGAACTGATTCAGAGAGGGGAGATTATATTGGAAGGGAGCATGAAAAGTGTAATTATTAATTCTCTAGATCCCAGCTGGGATAATTTCATCACACATTTAGACAGTCTCAGTTTAGACACCTCATATTAGAAACCCTCACTAACAAACTAATAGCTGAAGATAGTTTAAGGAGGGATCGTTCCACATGTCGCAGAGACAGCAGACCAACAAAAAGAGTAGATTTCCAAACAAATAGCAACTACACTGCAGAATGCTTTCTGTGTAGTTCCAGGAACCACTATAAGAGGGACTGCCCTAGATATTCAAGAGACAGGGAGCATTCCTACCGCAGGGACAGACAGGACCGAAGACCAAAGCCACCAGATAGGTACTCCCCAGACCACAGGTATAGGTGTAGAGACTCCCCCAACCCAAGAAACAGGAAAGAACACAGAGACAATTCCAGGGACAGCCGGTCAGGATCAACATACGGCCTCGGGGACCACAAACAACACACAAATGAATAAAACAAGAAGATACATGGCTTATAGATTCTGGGGCCACAAACCATACCACTTACAACAGGGACATGCTCACTTCATTCACAGAGGAAAATTACCACATAAAAGTTGCAAACCAGAATAAGGTTCTAGTGACAGGGAAGGGAGTGCATTGCAGGATTAGGCAAAATAGAGGGGGGTACTACTTGTACCCGAAATTCCTCACAACATACTAGCCGCACTAAAGTTAAGCAAGGATATGGGCATAGAAACCACTTTTAAGGAAGGAAAGGCATACATGACCAAGGACAGGAAAAATGTAAGCAGGGTCATCATTAGTGGAGGGCTACCTTACTTACAACCCGAAGAAGATTGCCAATCCACCATTAACACTCACCTAGACAACAGGGAAAGCAAGATGGATGGACCTGAGGAAATAGACACAGGCATACCAGGTGACAACACAAAAGAAGTACATACTCAGAAATCCACTCATGAAGAGAAATTATCAATTGGCAAACCTATACACGATGACTGTGCCCATTTATTGCATAGGAAACTAGGACACGCTAGTTTTCCGGTCATACAAAAACTAATTGATTGTTCTGACGGTGCAAAAGTAAAGGGTTGTAAAAACTATCTTGAGTGTTCCGTGTGCAAATGTTCCAAACTAAAAACCAAACCTAAACCAAGAATAGCCACACGCACCACCAACTCCCTATTTCAACTGGTACACATGGACTTGGTAGGACCCATGAAACCCTCCATAAAGTACAAAAAAATGTTCTTCTTAACTATAGTGGACGACTTCAGTCGTTACAGATTTGTATACACCTTTAAACATAAAAATGAAGTATTTCAGAAATTTAAAGAGTTTCACAAACAGGTAGAAACACAACATAACATAAAAATAAAACAAATCATGACAGATAGAGGATCGGAGTTCCTGTCAAGGGACTTCTCAAACTGGCTTAAGATGCAAGGGATCATACATTTCTCCTCTTCGCCTTTTTCCACTTTTCAGAACGGAGTGGCAGAGAGAAAACACGGTACATTACAAACCATGATGAGGTGTGTACTGGAAGATGCAGGGTTAGGACAGTCTTTTTGGGCAGAAGCACTCACATATTCTAACTATACCCTGAACAGATTATGGTCCAGTGTAATAGGTGTACACTATTCTACACATCCACCATCAACGATTAGGCTTTTAGAGGGGGATTTGTTGCAGGTAAATGCCTAATGTGATGCCCTATGGCACAACAAGGGGTTAAATGTTATCCACACTACCTGACCCTGACCTTTGACCCCTCCTTACCTTGACTCCACCCCTCAGGTATAAAAGTCGTTGTCCAGGAGTCCAGCGCCATTCCAGGTGTGCTCCTGCAATAGAAAGACAGCATATGAACATGTGAATAAATATCTTTGAAATAATTTCTTCTTGTATTGGAGTTATTGGGCTTGACCATCGAGAACATGTAACAGTAAGGCTTAATGAAAATGACTATTAGTAATCGTGGAGAGTTTGATTGTATAAAGGAAAAAGATCAGGATAAGAATCATCCTCTATTTCTTCCAGCCCATGTTCTAGAGCTTGGTCTCAATGGATGAAGCCTGCTTCTTACAGAGAACAATGTTTTGCAATGCCTTAAACAAAAACATTTGTAGAAAAGATGCAGAATCCTTTCCTCATGATAATCCCACATAAAAGATCAGAGTAAGAGATGGAAGCCTCCTCCATAGGCCTAGCTTGCCCCAATATGGGAAGAGCCATCCTCTATTTCCTTGAGGAAGATCACCCAATGCTGTCTTCAACCTGCCCTTCACAAAGGACACCTCCATTACTTTTTATTTTGCATCAAAAAAAACCCACTGTTTTTACGACTCCTGCTGGCACAAATGGTGTCAAGTGGTCCAACTGCAATACAGGTAATCCTTGACAGTTCATTTTGTGACCGGTATAACCAAGTTACAACGGCACTGGAAAAAGGCACTTTGACTGTTTTTCACACACCATGGCAGCATCCACATGGTCATGTGGCAGCCGGTTGGCAACTAGGTCATATTTATGATGAATACGGTGTCCCCCGGGTCATGTGACCACCTTTTGCAACCCTCTAACAAGCAAACAAAATGGAGAAAGCAGATTCACTTTACCACCATCTTACTATCTTAAGAACTGTAGGGATTCACTTAAGCAAAAAAGGACATAAAATTAGGCATTAACAAATGTCTCATTTAGCAACAGAACTTTTGTTGTAAGTTGAGGACTACCTGTGCTTCATTTCATTGTAGGCAATGCCTCTGTACCTATTGTACTGGAGATAAAGAAAGTGGTGAAGCTTCTATATGAGTTCTACTGTGTTGATGGACCACCTGGGGAACACCTTGACTTTGTGACTTTCCAGGCCAATGTTTTTCACATGGCAAGATAAACTGGATCCAGAAGCAAGTTACAAACCCACAGTGACTTTTAATGATTTCAGAGAGCCAGTTTGATCTAGCTGTTAAGGCACCAGATTAGAAACCAGGAGACTGTGAGTTCTAGTCCCTCCTTAGGCATGAAAGCCGGCTAGGAGACATTGAGCCAGTCACTCTCTCAGCCCAACTCACTTCATTCACAGGGTTCTTGTTATGGGGAAAATAAAGAATAAAGAGTATTGTATATGTTCGCTGCCTCGCGTTACCTATCAAGTAATAAAGGCAGGATAAGAGTCTAATGATAATATTTTGCTTCCAAAACTTATTGCAGTTCCAACAACACAAAAGTCTCTGATTTACTAAATGTAGCATATTTATAGAGGCCTCACCTTCCCTACCCATTACCATTTTGCATGTGTTTGTGTGCCTTTATGTGTGTTTGTGTATGCGTGTATGTACTGGGGTGGGGGAGGCTGGAATAGGTGGCTCTTGTTTACCCTTTTTCCTAAACTAAAAGTACTTTCTCTTTCCCTTCATAGATCCCAAACCTTAACAGCTGACTGCGGTACTATAGGAAAGAAAGGAATTGCCTCTGATATGTGCAATACAGAACTTTACTGGATTTGTCAGAAACTCTCTGTATTCATCTGAAGATCTGCATGCAGAATTAAAAATACCCACCCCCCCTTCCTGTAAATATTGGCTGCTTTTTTCAGCAATGGCCATTCTACCCCAGAGCAAAGAGATGCTATCTGAAGAAACATATGCTAAATCCTTATACCAGCCTGTTGTAGATGAGAAAAGAAGCTTAAAGAAAAGTGACATCTAAATGAAGAAGATTTTGTGGCATCCCCAGCCCACTAAAAAAAATAATTGAGCCCATAAAAAACATCTAGTCCTATTATATTACTTTAAAAATAGAGTTCAATAAATGAAATGGAATAAGTTATACGTGCATTTTTAAAAATAGCCTGTCAAATGAAAAAGAAACTTATGGTTACTTTTAGAGATGTTGTAGCTGTTTCTATTATATCTATTTTTATGCCTCCCAATGCACAATATCTTCAGTTTCAGATTTATAATTTCCGTTTTTCTTATTCTTGATTCATTGATTTCTGAGACAGAGAAGGCTTCTCCGTGGACTGGCCTATTCAGTCAAGCTAAGTAACCCTGGATTCTTAATGCCCCATCATTTCTCCCCATTGGCTGTCCATGAAACTTAGGATTCCCAATTATTGTTGCCCATCCCTTTAATAAAATAAAATTACCATAATACAGATAGTCCTGGAGTTGCATTCATTTAACAAATGTTTGAAGTTATAACAGTGCTGAAAAGAGTGGCTTATGACCAGTCTTCACATGTATGACCATTGCAGCGGCCCCATGCTTACGTGATCAAAATCTGGGCACTTGGCAACCAGCATACTGCAGTGTCAGATTGTCTTAACAAGCATGGCGATTTGCTTAACAACCATGACAACAAATGGTTGTAAAATCAGATGCTAATCATTTATTGACATTGTTTAGTGACTGAATTCCAGTCGCAATTGTGGTCATAAGTTGAAGTCTACTTGTAATTCCTTTGCAGCACAGAGTCTCTTTGAAGAAGAATGGATATAGCACCTGAAAACTATATGTCATTAATGTCACACATTTAATACGATAACATTGTAGGAATCTGTTTTTTGTGCCAACCGCCCACTCCCAAGAATCACTCCATCTTTAACATCTGCAACACGATAGGGCTGCAAAGGAGGGGGAACTTCCTAATTTTTTGAAACCATATTGCTGTGGGGGGAGGGCCTAGAGTTGAAGACGTTCGCCTCCCACTCGGAAGGTTGAGAGTTCAGTCCTAAGTAGCAGTGGATGTTTCTCTCCCAGGGCATAAAGAAAAAAATTCTGTTGCAAATTCCACGTAGGCATCAGGAAAAGCATCTGGCCAGTAAACACTCAGTTTCATTCAGTTGCTCCAACTGTATCTTGAACAAAGAGATTATAGGGTTATAAAAAGAAGAAAAAAATGCTGGTCAAGTATCTTGAAGATCTAGGAACCTGCTGGTGTTCAGACTAGCTGAGTTAAGATAGGAGATAAAAAGTTCACAGATGCGAAAAATTGGTAGACAAAAGGACTGTAGAAAGAATCCAGATCTCTGCAGTGGATTGTTGTAGACTGTCTAATTTAAGGATCAGAGGGAAAGGATCTTTCAGGGAGCTCAACATAAACCCAGAATTTCCTGTCTTATAACGAACAGATGGATTCGTTAAACGGCAGGGGTGCAGTGAGAGTCATAAATTTTAAGTTGCGGACAGCAAAAAGAAGAAGCCGTTTCAAAAGGAACTATGGTAAACATGCAGTTTTATGTCAGATGTAACTGTTACGGCACCACTCCTCCGGTTTTTCACAACAAAATTCAAACTGCTCCAGATGGCTTAGCCTGATTACAGTACAGGTAGTCCTCAGTTTACGACCATAATTGAGCCCAAAATTTCTGTTGCTAAGCAAGACAGTTGTAGAGTTTCCTCCCCATTTTATGACCTTTCCTGCCACAGTTGTTAAGTGAACCACTGCAGTTGCTAAACAAATAACACCATTAAGTGAATCTGGCTTCCCCATTGACTTTGCTTGATAAAAGGTCGCAAAAAGTGGTCATATGATCCCAGGACATTGCAAACGTCCTAAATATGACCCACTTGCCACTTGTATCTGAATTTTGAGCACATGACCATGGGGATGCTGCAATGGTTGTTAAGTGTGAAAAATGGTCTTAAGTCACTTTTTTTCAGTGCTGTTATGACTTTGAACGGTCACTAAACAAATTGTTTTAAGTCGAGGATTACCTATTCCATAAAAGGTATTAGAGCTGGGGTGATGCAACCACGTGGCCAATTACATCATCATGCCATTGAAGCCCCACCCCTTTTTTTATGTCTAAAACATATTTCTCAACCTTAGCAGTTTTAAGATATGTGGACTTCAGCTCTCAGAATTGCCCACTTAGCAACTCTCCAGAATATCATACAACTGAGTTCGCATAATTCTGACACCACACGAAGGATCTGCATGATTTGACTGAATCCGTAATTGGGGACTTTTCCTGCTTTCATCTGGCTTATTTAATACAGAAGAGCAGACAAGGAAGCGCCATTAAAGGTAATTATTCCTTATCCTGCAAACTAAAAAAAAAAAAAAACCCACCAGATTGTGATCTTCTTCACCATGGGATCCTTTCAGATATTTGAAGAGTATTCTCAAAGTCCCTGAGAGACACTTTGGTGTAGCAATTAAAGGTGCTGGATTAGCCCAAGAATACTGTGAAATTTAATTCTGGGTTGGTGACTCTGGACTAACTCTTCTCTGTGAGCCACAAGTTGAATATACTGCCAAACCATTTCTGGAAATGCTGCCCAGATATATGCTTATCCCTAAAGTCAAAACTGGCTCAACAGTGGACATGTACATTTATAAGAATCCATTAAAGCTAATACATTTAAAATAAATAAAGTGAATGTATCATACCTGAACACACTGATTTAAAAAAAACACACTGCTTGGAACTGCCTATACCCATGATGGCGAATCTATGGCACGTGTGCCATAGTTGGCACGTGGAGCCATATCTGTGGGCACATGAGCGTTGCCCTAACTCAGCTCCAGGGCGCATGCGCGTGCCAGCCACTTGATTTTTGGGTCTTCTGGGCTCACCAGAAGTCAGGAAACTTCTGGTGAGCCCAGAAGTTTCTGGAGGGGCTTCTGGAGGGGCTGTGGGGGGTGGGGGTGGGGAAGGCCGTTTTCGCCCTCCCCAGGCTCTAAGAAAGCCTCTGGAGCCTGGGGAAGATGAAAAATGGGCCTACCAGGCTGTGCCATCGCGTGCCAAAAGTGGGGGAAGCCCAGGGGGGGTCTTGTACACATGGTGCATTGAATTATGGGTGTGGGCACATGCGTATGCAGCCCCCCCCCCCGCGTTCCCCCTGCTTTTGGCATGCGACAGCAAAAAGGTTAGACATAACTATATTCTTAGTTGCCATTTTAACAATTCTAATAATTTTAGTTAGGACTTGAGTTTTTGAGTTTCCACCACAGTTTAAGTGAACCTAACTGTACATTACTCACACACAATAATGGAAATAGAACAACTGTGGCAAAAGAAAGCAAAGAGAAGTGCCAATAGTATCAGGTGGCTTGAATGCAATCCCAAAACAACGAGAGCACCACATTGGCATTGACAAAAATCACCCTAGGCCAGGGGTCGGCAACCTTAAACACTCAAAGAGCCACAAAGGTCCTAACCGGAAGTCCGCCATTCAATTCTGGAGCTGACCAGAAGTCTGCTTCCCACACCATAGAGTCTCCTCCTAGCGTGGTTTTTTCCTCTACCAGTCCTAACCTAAAGCCCTATCAATTGTGGAACCGACTGGCAACAGGGAGCCGCAGCAGAGGGATGAAAGAGCCACATGCGGCTCCAGAGCCACAGGTTGCTGACCCCTGCCCTAGGTCAATTGAAAAAGGCAGCTTTACTTAGAATATCCTGCAAGGATACTTGTAACGCCATCAAACATTCACATCTACCTATCGCGGGTCCTTGGGATGGACTCAATGGGTGAATAAAAATGCCAAATCCAGTCTGAACATCTGAGTGACTGTGCAACAAACCATAATAATAAATCATAAGACCTGCTATATACTGTACTAACATGACTCAGAAAGGAGGAAATATATTGTGATATCACAAGATAACCCTGGCATTTTCTATTTATAGTCCAATGCTGGTCTCGGGTACGTAAGTCATGGTGCCTGCATCGTGACATCGTATTGCCTATTTCACAATATGCCTCCCATGCCTCCCCCTCGATACTTCTGATATCGCCTTTTTTCTCTAACCTTGAGGTTGCACATTGTCTGTCTGTTTCAACCCAAGTTACAGATTCAGAGTTAGTTAGTTAATCAGAAGCCCTGGAAACTAAGAAACAAATTGGACACTGTACTCAGGGAATTTAATAGATAACTTTGACATGTTATCTCAGGTGGGGCTGACCAGGGGTGAAATGCTCCTGGTTCGGACCGGATCATCCAATCCGGTAGCGAGGGTGGTGGGTGGTTCAGAGAATTGGTAGCAAAAATCCCCCCCACCGCCCGCATGCCCAGCTGAGCCGTGCAATCATCAGAGGCTTTTTTTTTTTAATTTTTAAAAGCATTTTTTCTACAACTTCTTCTGCCGAAAAAATGCTTTTAAAAGTAAAAAAAAAAAGCCTCTGATGATCACGCAGCTCAGCTGGGATCCTCAGAGGCTTTTAAAAGAAAAAAAAGCCTCTGCTGATCAGGCAACTCATTTGGGATCATCAGAGGCTTTTAAAAGCATTTTTTTTCTACAACCTACAAAAGGTTGTAGAAAAAATGGTTTTAAAAGTAAAAAAAAAAGTTAGCCCCACCCACCCAGTCACATACCCCCCCATCAAGCCATGTCCACAGAATCAGTGGTAACAAACTTTACATTTCAGTACTGGGTCTGAACCAGTGGTGGGTTTCAAAACTCGGCACTACCAGTTCGCTATCAGTAGCATGTGGGCATGTGTGCTCACTTGCTTCAGTAGCACAAAGCTTCTGCACATACACATGCACAGACTGTTCGCCCAAACCGGGGCAAACCAGGAGTAACCCACCACTGGTCTGACCAACTCATACTTTCCTTTCCCATACAAAATCGATAAAGAGCATTCAAGAGACTGTATAGATTTTAAATCTCTAGTTTTATGCAGGTTCCATGTTTTAAAATGTGTCTTAAGTAGGGAGGAATCACATAGAATATCAGACCATGTTTAAGCATTTAAGTTCTTCATACATTTATACATCTCTTGCATGTCCAATTGTTTTTACTTCCAATTAACCACACATACATACCAAATTCTGAAATAAGTTGACCTCCGTGTCATGTAGTACTTTCCACAGCTACCAAATCTGCTCTCCCAAAATCCAGACAATCAGTAAGTGGCATCACAAATGTTTTCTGATTGCTTCTGTCTTGTGGTCATTCAGATGAGGTCAATTCAGGTATGTCCTGCTAAACCATCTGGATTTGGCCAGACTCGTGCAATATGGATAACATTGAACTGAATTCAACAGTAGGGTCAACGTTCTGAATAACGAACCCAAGCAAATCAGAACGCCTAGACTTATTATCTCTCTCAAAGAACTGCTTTATTGGGCACATCATATAGGCACCATTAAATGTAAAACCAACTCTAAATATTTCCCATTGTTTCAGTATCATTAAAGTGGCAAATGATCCCCTCCCCAAGTATCACAAGTCAAATGCATCCTGTAATTTACTGTTTATTGTGCCCCAAATGTCATGTATGTCCCCAGATAACAAAGGCTGCTTCCTTTATTATCCTTGAGGCGTCTTCCTGTCCCTTATCTTCTTATGTTTTGTCTTGAGACACTTACCAGAGGACATGAATGTGTTAGTGGGTGTTTATTATTTCCTCTCCTCTTTGATCCTTGCAAACTGAGGAAGGTTAGTTTCTACATGTTAAATGTAGTGGTCTCTGATATGCATATGTAGTTGGATTGTATAAATACTTGTCGCAAAGGACCCTTCGGGGTTCAAACTTTTGTTTGCCTTCGGGCTGTTTGAACCGTGCACAATAAATTCTTTCCTGCATTGAAGAGCTTGGCCTGGTATCGTGTCTTTTTCCTGTAACAGCATTGTCCAGTTGGGTTCATTGATGGGCTCCTTAGGCACTCCTCTCTGAATTCATCCAACATCTGTGGATAGGTTCCCACGAGAGAGATAGGTAGATGTCATGGGTGCAACACAGATGGGGCTTCAATCCTACCAGCCAGCTACCTACCATTCTTTCACTTACACATTCCAGACACTCCTTGAAGATTCCAATCTTTTCAATCAGAATAAAGCTTGGCGGTCTTCTAGTCCACACACACACCCACCCCTGCTCAAGCAGGAGACCTGATACCATTTCAGACAAGTGACTGTCCAGTCTCCTCTTAAAAGCCTCCAGTGATGAAGCACCCACAACTTCTGAAGGCAAAGCTGTCCCACTGGTTAATTATCCTTACTGTTACGAAGTTTCTCCTTTGATTAGTTTCCAACCATTGTTTCTTGTGCTGCCCACTGGTGCTTTGGAAAATAACCCCCCCTCCCCACCCCGGGTCTTCTTTGTGACATTTCAGGAAAGTCCCGTTTCAAATTCAATACTTATGAGTCTGGGGAATTCTTAGAAAATTTGCAGTGACTCAGCCTGTGGGCAGATAACAGCAGGCAGAAATAGATAAGAAAGTTAAAAAAACTTCACAGGTTTTTATTTAAATGAAATGTGTGACAATAGTGCATTCTCCGCCGGTGTGATAAAATTTGTACATGGTAAATAGCTGCAAACTGAATAGAAGCGAGCAGTTGTGATGGGACTGCATAAATCACAAATGGCCTTATAGCATTCAGCAACAGTAGAGTTTCCACATCATGGGGGAAAAATGATTCCTCTCCATTCCACATCAGTCCAGCTTCACGTGAAAGGCTTTGCCCTTTGTGGAATTGAACTGGCAGGAGCGCTGAGCTGAATAGCACTGAACCCTATACCATGGATGACAAACTCACCACGTCACATTGCCGTCACGTGACGTTTTGCAATATTTCCCCCATTCACAGAACTGGAGTGGGCATGGCCTGTGTGTGATGTATCTGGCCCGCAGGCCACCAGTTTGACACTCCTGTCCTATACTCTTTCAGACAAATGGTTGTCCAATCTCTTCTTAAAAACCTCCAATGATGTAAAAAAAAACTAATTTTGAGCATCATAAATTTTTAGAATAAAATATGATATAAATGCTTAACATTAAATATAATATAATTCCCAATATTCAATCTTAATAATATTATTTAAAAAAGTATATAGAATTCAAATAATACATCATAAATTTCTTTTTAAAATTAGATAAAATAAGGCTAATCTATCGGATATATAAACTTATTTTTAACATTATAATATATCTAAATATTAATATAAATATATAGCATAATAAAAATATATAATAAAATAATTAATAGATATAATTATGAGTCAAATGCTAGTTGAAACTTCTTACTTTGATATTTATTCTGCATGTACTCTACCCATTTCTTCCACTCCTTAGCAAAGGCTTCATGGGTCCTGTCTTTTAGGTATGCAGAAATCTTAGCCATTTCTGCAAAATTAGACATCTTCAATATCCATTCCTCTATAGTAGGTACACTATCTTTTTTCCAGTATTGACCAATCAATAGTCTAGCTGCAGTAATCATATATAAGATCAATCTCGTTTCAGTTGGTGAGCAATCCTTAACTATCCCCAGCAAAAAAAACTGAGGAGAAAATTCAAGCTGCTTCTTCAAAATATTCTGCATAACCCACCAAAGTTTAATCCAAAATGCTTTCAATTTTCTGCAAGTCCACCAAATATGAAAATATGTTGCATCCAAACAATCACACCTCCAACATTTAGGTTGAACATTTGGATACATACATGATAATTTTTTGGGATCTAAATGCCATCTATAGAACATCTTATAAAAATTTTCCCTCACATTCTGTGCTTGTGTAAATTTAACATTCTGGACTCAGATCTTTTCCCATGTTTCCAACATTACTGGTTCTGCAAAATTTTTTGCCCATTTTATCATACAATCTTTAACTAATTCACCCTCTGAATCTCTTTCTAACAATAAATTGTACACTCGCTTAATATGCATCGGCCCTTTACGTTTTATCTGAGTCACCAAATCTTCTTCATATGACATTAGTCCAATTTTCTGATCTCTCCATCTCGCTTGAAGTTGAAGATACTGCAACCAAGTTAAATTCGTCCCTTCTTCCAACAGAATATTCAAAGGTTTCAAACTTTATATATATATATATATATACATACATACATACATACATACATGTGTGTATGTATGTATGTGTGTATATATATATATATATATATATATATATATATATATATATATATATTTGTTATATTTGCAATATTTGTTAGACTGCTATGAGTTTTTACAAATGATTTATGGTTATTATATATTTGAATTAGGGTAGTAAAAGATGTTAGAAGTCTAGATTAATTTTTTTTATTACTTAAGGTTAAATTTGTTATATTTTTAGCTGGATCTCACCTATTTTTTTTTTGTTGTTTGATGTTGAATGATATATATGATTGGTTAATAAAGGAAGTCAGGGGGGAAGGGGGGAGGGATAGGGGGGGAAAGGGAGAGGGTGGTAGCTGGGTGGGGGGGTGGAGGGGAAAGGGGTATAAAAATTGTATTGTAAAACTTTTTCAATAAAAAAAAAACCTCCAATGATGGAGCATTCACAACTTCTGGAGGCAAGTTGTTCCACTGATTGTTTTAACCGTCAGGAAATTTCTCCTTAGTTCCAAGTTGCTTCTCTCCTTGATCAGTTTCCACCTATTGCTTCTTGTCCTGCCCTCAGGTGCTTTGGAGAATAGCTTGACTCCCTTTTCTTTGTGGCAACCCCTGAGACATTGGAAGGCTGCTGTCATGTCTCCCATAATCCTTCTTTTCATTAAACTAGACATACCCAGTTCCTGCAACTGTTCTTCATGTGTTTTAGCCTTCAGCTCTCTAATCATGTTTGTTGCTCTTCTCTGCACTTTTTCTGGAATCTCAACATCTTTTTTAATATAGTGGCAACCAAAACTGAATGCAGTATTCTAAGTGATCTTACCAAGGCATTATAAAGTGGTATTTACACTTATGTGATTTTCATTCTATCCCTCTATTAATGCAGACCGTGTAGGCTTTTTTAGCAACTGCAGCACACTGCTGGCTCATATTTAAATGATTGTCCACTAGAACTGCAAGATCCTTTTGTAATTACTACTACTGAGCCAAGTACCACCCTATTCTATATCTGTTTTATTTGGTTTTTCTTGCTTAAATGTAGAAATGTACTTTTCTCACCACTGAATTTCATTTTATTAGATAGAGTCCAGTGTTCAAGTCTGTCAAGATATTTTTGTATATGGAGCCTATCTTCTGGAGTGTTGGCTATTCCTGTCACCTTAGTGTTATCTGCAAATTGGTTGAGTTCACCTTTTATTTTCAAAAAACCATTATTAAAATTTAAAATATTAAAATACTAATACAAATACTTCTGTAACAAAAATACATCCATGATAGTTGTACAATTCAACATCGTTCCAACAGTACACAAATCTTAACTCTATTCATATATTCTCAGATATTCCTTCTTGATCAAATATATGTAAACACAAATATATGTCTTTATCTATATATTTCCTGGTTTTTTTTCTATCCATTGATACCAGTTTTCCCAGGTTGAGTAATATTCCGAGTCTTCCTTGTTATTTAATTCTATAGTAAGTTTGTCCATTTCTGCATACTCAAATATTTTCTGGATTATTACACAATCTGTAATGTACAATTCTTGCTGCTGTAATAATATGAATGATCAAATATTTAATCATTTTAGGATATTTTCCCTTAATGATCCCCAGAAGAAACAGTTCAGGCTTCATTTCTATTTGGCAATGTGTAATTTCATTTAACCATTTTTGCATTTTAATCCAGTATTTTTTGATTTCTGGGCAAAACTACCATGCATGAAAAGAGGTACCTTGTGGTTGAGTTCACCTTCTATTCCCTGGTCCAAATCATTGGTAAAGATGTTGAAGAGTACTGGGTCTAAACCAAGTGGAAACAAAGCTATTAAGTGAATGGCAGCTCCATTCAAGCCAGGAAAAGGTAAATAAGTTGCTTCGAGATAACAAGCATGGGAGTACGTAAATGCACTATCTGGCACCAAACAGCAAAAAAAAAAACCTGAACATTTTCTCATTATACAATTCACTAGCAGCTGAGACTGAGATATTTCCATTACAAGTACGATTAATAATTGTATGAAGCCAAGCAGCCATGCCATGAATGGCTGCTTGGCATGTCCAGGAGGTTGAAGGGGAAACATCCGTACTGGGACGAAATAGCACAAGAGACATTAGATTTTGTCTTGTACAGATAGTTCCTCAATGTACGACCACAATGGAGCCCAATTTTTGTTGTTGTTAAGCGAGAGAGTATTCAGTGTTTTGCCCCATTTTACAACTTTTCTTCCCACTGTTAATAACACTATTGTTAAGTCTATCTGGCTTCCCCATTGACTTTGTTTGTCAGAAGGCCGCAAAAGGTATGACCCTGTTGTGGCCCGTACACAGCCTGTGCAGCTAGTAGCTGATTCAGACAGCGAGGAGTCTGGTGTGGTGCTGCACCAGCAGCCTGTGCAGCTGGCACTCGAGTCGGACAATGAGAAGGCTGGAGAAGATGTGGTGCCAGAGGCAGGGATTCAGCCAGGGCCTTCAAAACCTCCAGAAGCTCCCTTAAGTGAAGAAAATGAAGAGGAGCCTCTTCTTGATGCATGGGCACGCAGAGCTGCCAAAAAGCAGGAGTGGCTCCTCAGGAGGAGGTCTCCTTGAGAGTAAGGCTTGGGGCTAATTGGCCACTCCCTTAGCCTATTTAAGGAGGAACACTGACTGAAGCAATTTGCAGGGAACAACTTCGTTCACATACCTTCGTGTCTTTTCTTGCTTATCAGCTTTCTGCAAATCACTTCTGGGCATTCTGCCAACCATAGTAAGTTTTCAGTTATTATTCTTTCAATTCTTGGTGGCTGTTAATGCAATTAATTAACAGCCATTGTCGTAAAAGTCTGGTTTATTCAGTAAACTAAGGTTTGAACAGACTTTGTGTGTGCTGCGTTCTTTGGGGTCTGTAGCTGGGGCAGAACAGACCCGCAATACTGGAACCGTCATAAAAATGAACCAGTTGACAAGCATCTGAATTTTAATCACCTGACCAGGGGGATGCTGCAACAGTCGTAAGTCACTTTTTTCAGTGTCATTGTAACTTTAGTCATTAAATGAATGACTGAAGGCAAATATACATGTCTGAGGATAATGTTCCAAGATCTAATCTGGGTTGGTCACCGGGACCAGAGGTTTTGTGTTCTGAGCTTCCGGACTTGCACTGGAGCCCATCCCCAGGGTTAGGGTTAGTGACTGGCCCAGATTGGATCTTGCAAAATTAGATGAATGTAATTAAATGAATGACTATCAGAATACAGATAGTCCTCAACTTACGACTATCTGTATTCTGAATATGCAGAAAATACCTGCTTGGGATAAAGAGAACTATAGTGTTGTTGGCATAAAGCAGCAAATAAATCAGGCTGAAATTTTGGTAAGCAGACGATGCTGCATAGGTAACACATGAGCCACAGCCCCTATGCAAAAATTAAATAGTGGCGAAAATGCCCAAAGATGCTTTTTCAAGAGGCAACTGGACTTCCTTGGTTTTTCTTTGAAGACCTTTCACTTCTCATCCAAGAAGCTTCTTCAGCTCTGACAGGATGGTGGGGAATGGAAGAAAAAGAAAAAAACAGAAAGTCCAGTTGCCTCTTGAAAAAGCACTTTTGGGATAACCATGATCTGGATGATTGAGAATCTCCATAGACAAGTGCTGAAAATGCAACCTTGTTTAATACTTTTTGGAGTTGGAATTGAATGCAAGTTGTGCAATATCAGGACCATCTTTTATTCATGTCTGATTAGATTTTATACCTCTCACATCCATTCCACACTCAGCTGGGGAGTTCGATGCTTGGAGTAGACCTAACAAAGAGATTTCTATTTACACTTTAAATCATCTTCCTGTTATTTAAGCAAGCTGCTCTAGTTCAGGCATATGATCCCAAAGATAAATATTTAAAAACAAGAAGTTGGAGATTAAACCTCATGACCGTGAAATTTATTTACCCTTCAGGAACCAACTAATTCTGAAGAAGAGTTCTGGAGAACTCCAGGCTTGTCCATTTTGAGATCTGCTCCAATTAAAGGCATTGTCCACATATAGATTTTGTCTTTGCTTTTTTTCCCCCTTAGATCAACATTGGTATTACTTTGGAGGCACTAGTCAGCCTATAAACCAAGGGGCTGCACACTACTTGGCCTTGGATTAGGAAACTCACAGGCTTGGGAGTGAAGGGAGAGCATGCTAGGGCTGTGTTTCCCAACCTTGCTAACTTTAAGATGTGTGGACTTCAACTCCCAGAATTCCTCAGCCAGCATGGGGGCTGAGAAATTCTGGGAACTGAACTCCACACTTCTTTAAATTGACACGGTTGGGAAACAGTGCTCTAGAATCATAGAACACAGAATCACAGGGTTGGAAGGCCTCCAATAGAATACCTTACCAGACTTGAAATTTTGGGCTTAGACAACTTAGAACTACGCCACCTTCAGTCTGACCTAAGTGCAGTACAAAAAATTATCTGCTACAACATCCTACCTGTCAAAGAATCTTCAGCTTCAACCACAACAATACACCAGGACACAATAGATACAAACTTAAGGTAAACCAGACTTACAAAGAGAGTATGGCTTAATAAGAAACTGGCGGAACATACAAATATCCAGGTCTATGGAGCCTGCGTCCCGAGAACACTCTTCCACTGCAGTGAGTCTTGGACCCTCTATGCACGGCAGGAGAGAAAACACCTTGAATACCTTTCATATGCACTGTATCAGATGAATTCTTCGCATCACCTGGCAGGACAAAGTTCCAAATAGTGCAGTCTTGGAACATGCTGGAATTTCTAGCATGTCTACACTATTGAATCAGCGACGTCTATGCTGGCTGGGGTATGTTGTGAGAATGGCTGATGGTCAGATTCCAAAAGATCTCCTGTATGGAGAATTAGTGCAGGGAAAGTGCCTCAGAGGGAGACCACAGCTGCGATATAAGGATATCTGCAAGAGGCCCTGGGAATGGACATTAACAACTGGGAAACCTTGACCTCCTTCAGCTTGGAGGCTAAAGACACAGCATGGCCTTCACCAATTCGAAGAGACACTTGTTTGGCAGGCTGAGGCAGAGGCAGTCCCGGAACCAGCAAAATCTGGGGGCTGGGCAGGGGACAGAATGTATCTGCCCTCAGTGTGGAAGGGATTGCCACTCTCGAATTGGCCTTTTTAGTCACACTAGATGCTGTTTTAGGACCTCTTTCCAGAGCACACAGTCTCTTGAGACTGAAGGATGCCAAAGATGAAGGTAAACCACTCCAAACTCGATTGCAGAAAGTATGACTTCAGCAACAGAGTGGTCAATGCCTGGAATGCTATGCCTGACTCTGTGGTTTCATCCCCAAACCCCCATAACTTTAATCTTAGACTGTCTACTATCGACCTCACCCCATTCCTAAGAGGTCTGTAAGGGGCGTGCATAAGCACACCAATGTGCCTGCCATCCCTGTCCTAATGTCCCCTTTTATTCGTATCCATTTCATGTATTCAAATCATGTTTATACTTGTATCTGTTATTTTATATACACTTGACAAATGGAACGGAACAGAATAGAATAATAGAGTTGGAAGGGACCTTGGAGGTCTTCTAGTCCAACCCCCTGCTTAGGCAGGAAACCCGTCATCACTTCAGACAAATGGTTATCCAACATCTTCTTAAAAATTACCAGTGTTGGAGCATTCACAACTTCTGCAGGCAAATAAAATATAAATTATTTTATATAAAATAGAATAAAAATAAATAAAAAAAATAAAAAAAACAACTCCCAGCTCAAGGCAAGATCTTATTCCATCCCAGTCAAATGATAGTCCAGTCTATTTTTGAAGCGCTCCAGCGATGGAGCATCCACAATTCTGGGAGGCAAGTGGTTCCATTAATTTTTCTCTCAGAAAATTTGCCGTCACTGTCTAGATTGGCTCTCTCTTTAACACGTTTCCACCCGTTCCTTCTAGTCCAGTCCTCTAATTTTAATGGATAGGGCGGTGCCTAGGCGTAGCCCGCCCCCAATCAACCATTCCAGGATTCGGCAGGCTCCAGCTTGCTCTTTGTTATGCATAGGCTCAACGTGGCAACAGAAAAGCCCTCGGGCGCTGCAGGCTCAGGTGAGGAAGGGGGCTCGGTTCTGGGTTTACCGGGAGTGGGGGAAACTTCCCTGGCGGGCCTCGGAAGGCCAGCCCTGCTCTTGTCTGAGCTGTTGGCGAAGGGGTTTCCCCGCGTTTTCTTCCTCTGCGCTTCACGGTGTGGCGCCAACCTTTTCATTCAGAGGTGAGAAGAAGAGAAAGGCAAAGCAGCGTAGAGAATTCCGTCCCCAGCCGATTCTTGGTAGCCGCGTTAACCGCTGTGAGATCTGCTAAAGCGGCTCAGGAGCTGTAAACAAGCAGCAGCTGCGGAGGGGTTGGCAGGTGTTGACCGCAGGAAAGAACGAAGAGGCGGGTTACCTTGGTAGCATGGACAGCTGCAAAGTGTGGAGGTTTGGGAGTAAATACTGTGGAAGGGCCGGCCACCTGTCGGGACTTGTGGGGCGGGGAGAGAGGATCAGGCTCCTGGTTGTAGTCTAATAAGACTGAACGGACTGACGGTAGACTAGTTGGACCTCCCGGATCTGCGCCTTTCATGGTTGATTGACTCTCAGTCGGGTTGGACGCCTCCCTTTGAGGCTTGTGCAGAAGCCTTCCTGCCTCTTTGCCTGAGGGTCAGTCGCTTTCCAGCAACAACAGCTTTGCGGTGTGGAGTAAATTCACGCAGGGGTCCTCCGGATTTGGGGGTTTTATTTTGCAAGCAGCGGGGTGCACTAGGTTGGGTCACGCACTCGCGCACACTAGTGCTGTTAAGGGCACGTGCAATGCGATGATTGCGAGGACTGCTTGGTTGCGTTTTGGTGAGTACGTGTCCTTTCTAATCTTGCGATCATTTTCATGCTATGGGAGGAATGAAGATGCAGAACGCCCGCGCTTTGTGGCTGTTGGGCTGTGGAGGGAAAAATTGTTCTTAAAACTTTTGTTAATAATGCTGTTGAGGTCTTTAGTTCAAAAGAGAAGAAAAGACTCTGAGAGGAAGTAGAAAGTGCAGAAAAGGTAGGAAGGAAAGATATAAATGATTTCTCCCTTCATAACAAATATAAACAAATGTTACCTGTTATGTTTGGACAAAGATCTCTTCTTCCCATATCTCATCTCTTTATCAAGACTATAAGGACTCTTCTTGTGCAATATTTCTGGACCTGCTGAATTAACACAATTGAGCCGGTCCAGAAATATTTCACAAAAGGAGTCCTCCACTGCTTTGCTCCTAACAAAATACCTTATGCCACCAGACTTGAAATTCTGGGTTTAGAAAATGTAGAACTACACCGCCTTTGGTCTGACCTAAACATAGCTCATAAAATCATCTGCTACAATTCCTACCTGTCAATGATTACTTCAGCTTCAACCACAACAATACACGAGCACGCAATAGATACAAACCTAAGGTAAACTGCACCAAACTCGATTGCAGAAAATATGACTTTAGCAACAGGATTGTTAATGCCTGGAATGCACTACCAGACTCTGGTCTCATCCCAAAATCCTCAAAACTTTAACCTAAAACCTCACCCCATTCCTAAGAGGTCTGTAAGGGGCGTGAATAAGAGTATTAGCATGCCTACCATCCCTGTCCTAATGTTCCCTTTAATTGTATTCATTTTATGTATTCAATTCATGCTTATATATATTATCTAATATGTACTCGACAAAATAAATAAATAAATAAAAAATAAAGAAACCATAAAACCTTGTCAGCAAAAATTATTAAGGTCTGCCAGGTATAAAGTATCTATTTTAACTTTGATTAAATAAAACTTTACATTCCTTTTATTTTCAAACATCTTGATGCTTAATCCCTTCAATGTCCTAGATTTCTTGATTTATTTTTATGGTTTTACCTATTGAAATTTCTCCTTAGTTCTAGGTTCTCTCCTTCATTAGCTTCTATCCATTGCTTCTTGTCCTGCCTTCAGGTGCTTTGGAAACTGGACAAAAATTGTCCAGGCAGATGGGATCCAGTGATGATGTTTTTGTTTTTTTAAGGAGGGGGCAAACCAGGCCTTAAAATCATGCAGAAATGTCCCCTCCTCTAATGATGTATTAATCACTGTCTGGACCCATCCACTAGTCACTATCCTGGAGGCTTTCACCATCCAGGAGGGACAAAGATTAACTGACAGGTGGTGGCACTGATATCGTCAAGGTTCCCAGATAACAGGGCAAGACTTCTCACACAGGCTTTCTCCATGCAGGGTCAATTGGAAAAGAATTCGAGTGACTTTGTCCATCAGGTGCTGAACAAACTCCTCTGCCTGGCCCTGCAAGAGATCGCCAGAGCACCCCTGACCTAGGACTGAATGGATGACCTGAAACAGGGCCTGTGGACGGCACTCTGAGGACTCAATAAGAGAAATTCTGTTTCGCCCGGGCATGAAATGTAAAAATGTTTGCTACCAGTTCTGTGTGTGTGGCTTGATGGGCGTGGCATGGCTTGGTGGGTGTGGCTTAGTGAGCATGGCAGGGGAAGGATTGGGTGAAATGTAAAAAACGTTTGCTACCAGTTCTGTGGGCGTGACTTGGTGGTCATGTGACCAGGTGGGCATGGCCAATTTGCCGTCACTCACTGTTAGAGCCAGGAGCTGCACATTTTGAAGCACATTCTGCCCTTCTGAAGCCCCCAACACTTTTGAATTCCCCTCCGCCACCTGAGCAAACATCGGAGCCTTCTCAGGCCTTGCTCTCCATCCCGGAGGACTGCACATTTCCCCCCCCCCCCCGCCAATCCTCCATACAAACCACCCACCCCGTTTCTGCAAAGGCAGAGCTTCCCCCATGTGGGGCGATCCAAAAAGGGCAGGGGGATATTGCAGAAAAGGCAGCTTTCCATCCATTCTGGCTCTGTGGGGTTTGGGACTCCAAAGCAATCCACTGGATTCCCACCCAGCCACCCGCCTTCGGGAACCTGTGGAGTCCAGCGCTCCAGGGGGAAAAAGGCTCAGCCACGGCGCATTAGAGAGGTGCAGAAGCCGCAAGCGGGGCAGCAGTCCCCCATGTAGGGAGCGGGCCAGGTCCGGCCATTCCACCTCAGAACCCGCTGCCCTTTCCCTTCAGCCTGGGCAGTGGTGCACACAGATGCAGCTCCAGCTGAGGCCATCCTGCGCCTCCGCAGCAACAGGCACGCCAGAGCCGCCTTTGTCGCCTCCATGCGCTGCATGTGGAAGAGGTCATCACCACTGGTTCGAATCCCTAGTACAGCTCTCCTGTGTGATCAGGGGGTTGGACTAGATGACCTCCAAGGTCCCTTCCAACTCTGTTACTGTTAACCATTAAACCTTAAACTTGGCTGGCCACATCTATAGTACGAGAGGGGAGCCCCCTTTCCAGCGTCAGGCAGGTCTCACTAATGAAGTAGCATGGTATATAAGTTATATGGTATATAAGATAAGATACAACATATCTTAGGTGGTATATAAAGTAAGTTATATGGTATACAATATAAGTTGACCAAAATTATTAAAGGCCTGGAGCCTGAGTGGCATAGGAGGCTAATGCCTCCTACTAAGGCAGCATTTAACATCCAGCTGCCTGCAATTACTGCGAGTTCAATTCTCACCAGGCTCAAGGTTGACGCAGCCTTCCATCCTTTCTAAGGTGGGTAAATTGAGGACCCAGTTTATGACTTTGTATAAAATATACAAAAGTATGAGTCTCCAGAGAAGGGCGGCATATAAATCAAATTTTTAAAAAAAGATGGGATCTCAAGAGATCATCTAGCCCCTCCTATTAGCCAGCATCTTTTTTAAAAAGAAATTTGGGCGTTTAATCATTTAAACTTTGGGAAAGATTGCTTTGAAGGACATCTTACAACTTTATTTTTTGGGGGAAAAAACCTAAATAAATGAAAGTGCTTTGCCATGTGTTGACCTTCCCAATTGACCTTTAAAATGAAAATAAGCCTGATTGATATAATCAGCTGCTTTGTGAGGAGGCTGGCATAGCATGAAATTTTTTAAAAAATGCATTTATCATGATTTCCACCCATTTAAAATGTGTTCCACCTACACTCTGAAATCTTCAGGGGTAACAAAAGCCTTTTTGAGAAGGCTTAAATCTAGTTTGCGTTCTATTTTTGGTCATCACAGAGAAAACAGAGGAAAATGTTGATAATATCCACAAGATATTATGGCTCACATGGGCTTACTGTTAATCAGAATGGGTTTATTGTTAAAGATTATGGGGTGGGGAGGGGAATTTGCAAGCCAAATTCCTCTAGGCCAGGTGTCTGGAGCTGCATGTGGCTCTGGAGCTGCATGTGGCTCTTTCATCCCTCTGCTGTGGCTCTCTGTTGCTGGTTGGCTCCACAATTGATAGGGCTTTCGGTTAGGACAGGACGCCATGCTATGAGGAAACTTTATGGTATTGGAACCGGACTTCTGGCTCCAGAATTGAACGGGCTTCGGGTTAGGACCTTTGTGGCTCTTTGAGTGTTTAAGGTTGCCGCCCCCTGCTCTAGGCAAACAAGGCAACTCTTCTCCTTTTGCGTGTTTATGTGGATTTTTTCTCATTGTGCATCCTGCTCCTTGAGATATACAGGACTGATTCATTAATTTATTTCCAGAGAGTATGGTTCTTAATGAAACAATGAGGAGAAGCCTGGTCTGAAATTTAAATTGGTGACCCACGGTTTTCATTTGTTGATCTTTGGAATAGCTGCACTGCATCTCACTTAGAGGATCATCTGAAGGGTGAAACTGGAATGGGAAGATCAGGTATGTGAATTATTTCAGATAGATGTATACTTGAAGAAAAGGTAGAGCATGAAAATTAAGAGATAAATACCGTGTTTCCCTAAAAAAAATAAGACCTATCCCAAATATAAGCCCTAGACCAGTGATGGCTAACCTTTTTGCCATCACGTGCCAAAAGCGGGGGGGAGCATGTGGCAGTTGTGTGTGCGCGTGCCCTCACACATAATTCAGTGTGCTCCTCCCGCACATGAGTGTGTGAACCCTCCCCGCTCTCCCCGCTTTTAGCATGTGATGG
Source organism: Masticophis lateralis (assembly GCA_030761175.1). Classification (NCBI taxonomy): domain Eukaryota; kingdom Metazoa; phylum Chordata; class Lepidosauria; order Squamata; family Colubridae; genus Masticophis; species Masticophis lateralis. The sequence continues at coordinate 28,280,793 of JAUDYJ010000002.1, read as the reverse complement.
CCCGGTGAGCCTGGTAGGCCCAGTAGGCCCATTTTTAGTTCTCCCCAGGCTCCAGACCCTTTCTAGGAGCCTGGGGAGTGCGAAAATGGCCTTCCCAGCCCCCAACAGGCTCTCCAGAGGCCAGAAATGACCTGTTTCCCAACTTCTGGTGGGCCCAGAAGGTCCAAATATCAATTGGCCGGTGCACACATGCGCACCGGAGCTGAGCTAGGACAACACTCACATGCCCACCAATATGGCTCCATGTGCCACCTGTGGCATGCATGCCATAGGTTTGCCATCACAGTCCTAGACTGTCTTTTGTGCGTGTACCTAATATAAGCCCTACCCCCAAAATAAACCCTACTGAAGGAGGGTGGGCTTGGCCAGCATAGGTAATGAGCGTGCACAAGCCAATGGTGTCTGGCAGCAGCCGCAGCCCACTTAGCACAGGCGAGTTGATTACCTGTGCAAGCAGCAGGCGGAAACGGGAGTGGGGGGTGGCAGGCAATCCTGACGTGCCACTGAGCATCAGTGGGCCAGAGCGGCAAGCAGCATGAGGCTCGTCTTCATACGGCGATACAGGCAGCAGGCAGAGGCAGAAGGAGAAGGAGAAGGCAGGCAATCCGGATGTGCCACGCGAACCACAGGAAAGCCAAGCAGTGGTGGGCCAGAGCAGCAGTATCTTTTCTATAGTAATACCTCACTAATACATTTCAGTGCAAGAATGATTAATACCAATTTCTTTTCTTCCCATACAGTGTGAATCCTGATTTTTGGGAGGGGGGGATGGGATGACCAAAGAAAGCTTGAAAGATGTCGGGAAAAATGACAGGTGAGGCCTTCAGATCTTTTTTTCATCTAGCTGAGAATTACAGAAAGCAGGAGAAAGGCCGTAGAGTACTAATGAAGTCAGAGGAAAAACTTTTTTTTTTAATTAGATTTATATGCTGTCCTTCTCCAAAGACTCAGGGCGGCTTACAATGCGCTAAGCAATAGCCTTCATACTTTTGTATATTTTATACAAAGTCAGCTTATTGCCCCCACAAACTGGGTCCTCAATTTACCTACCTTAGAAAGGATGGAAGGCTGAGTCAACCTTTGAGCCTGGGGAGACCCGAACTGGTGCAATTGCAGACAGCTGGATGTTAATAACAGGCTTTAGTCTGCTTTTAGCCTGTTGAGCTATCCAGGCTCTTCATTGATTCTATGGCTAAAAACATTGGTTTCTATTCTAAGCAGGGGAATCACAATAAGTAAGGCAAGCATGAGCTGAAAAAGCAAATTTGAATGGGCCAAAGTTTTGATCTGCAACTTTTGGAGATGACTGGACTGAAGCTAGAATTAAGGAGAACTGGTAAGAGAACTGGTTGCCAGTAGGATTGTTTTCTTCAGTCATCCTTGGTTCTTCTGATAAGATGTGTATTGGGAGCAAACACTCAAATTCCAACCAACCAACCGGGAAGGACATCTGAGAGGACTCTGCCAGATAATCTTCTAAGCTTTAAGAGGCTCATTGAGTAAATCAGAGAGTTTCATACCTGGGATTCTAAGTGGAATGTCAGTTTCAGACATAATTCAGCAATATACATACCTGCTTGTGCAAAAGCAAGAAGGTCTTCCAACGTGCACCACAAAAGCAGTGGAAATCCCCCAGATCCACGCCCAATTTTGTCCTATGACATGGGTGCCACCCCTTAATACAATCACCTAAAATGTTGCAGTTCTGCCAGTGAACATTCAGTGCATCAGAATTTTGGGATCTTTATGGGTTTCAGCTACTTAAAATATTACTTTAAATTGTTTTGACCGGGAAAGAGGAAGCCCTGGTTGGGTATTGTGGACAGCATCTTCTCAATAGCAAAACTAGACCATATCTCTATTTATTGTCATTCTTGGGACATTCTGCCTTTCTTTAGGGGATGGAGATTCTGGATGTTGTGATAATCTGAATCCTGAGGTGACAACTGAATTTTCTGCTCGAAGGTCTGATGCAAAGAGGGCAAGAAATGCTGGTAAAAATAAAGGCTAATACCTGCCTGGGGGACTTTGTAATCTTGGAGGGGGGAATAATGAAACACGATGGAGCTTGGCCACAGGAAAGTAAAAACAAACAGGATCCTTTATCTTTTTTTCCCCTGGCTTTGAAGAGAGGAAATTGAAGCCGTTCCTCTTTTTGAAAAAAACCTTCAGATAAAGCCAATTTTAGGCTAACTTCTGGTCGGTTTTCCACGTCACCTTCGTCAGTATTTCCCGTTTTCAGGAGAGAAACCCTGCCACTGACTTTGGGCAGTAGGGTTTGGAGGGGAAAATCCAGATCAGTTGTCTGAAGGGGAAGAAATTGATGTCAATATCTTTCGCTCAAAAAATAAGATCTGCTTAATTGATGTTGGAGATGCTCTGTTTTTCACAGTGCTTTTCTGTGCAATGTGGTTTCTCTTCTAAATCAAGTACTTCAAATGCCTGTACTTCTCTTTTCCTCTTCCTCAGTTGTTTCCCATAAAAAGTTGTGTTGCTATGCAGCTGAGGTTCCTTAGAACTGCTTTGCAGTGGGTAAGCACTTTTGCAGAGAATGTTTTTCTGGTACCTTTTTCTGGGACATTTAAACTAGCTTTTAGCAAAATAGAGGTACACTTAAACCCAAATATGTTACTTAGAACTGCAAGGATGCCTCCTTTGCTGGGAAACCACTCTTAAGGAAGGCCATCAAGGCAGAGCTGGGGCCTATGAATATCACTGTGCATTAGCCGAAGGAAGTGTGGAATATTTATATTATAAAAAAGATGTTGAGACGCTAGAAAAAATGCAGAGAAGTGCAACCAAGATGATTAGGGGGCTGGAGACTAAAACATATGAAGAACAGTTACAGGAACTGGGCATGGCTAGTCTAGTGAAGAGGAGGACCAGGGGAGTCATGACAGCAGTGTTCCAATATTTGAGGGGCTGCCACAAAGGGGTCAAGCTATTTTCCAAAACACCTGAAGGCCAGAATAATGGATGGAAACTGATCAAGAAGATATTCAATCTAGAAATGAGAAATGTTCTGACAGTGAGAAAAATCAACCAATGGAACAGAAGTTGCCTTCGGAAGTTGTGGGAGCTTCAACACTGGAGATTTTCAAGAAAAGATTGGATTGCCATCTGTCAGAAATGGTGTAGAGTCTCCTTCTTGGGCAGGGGGTTGAATTAGATGATCTACAAGGTCCCTTCCAACTCTGATAATCTGTAATCTGCCACTGCCTCTAACAAGGATTCCTCAGTAGCACATTAGAAATATTTGATTGCGTGTGATAAATCTTGTATTTACGTTCAGACATGCCCTTGTAGAAAATCAGAGGCCAGGTATTTGCTCTGATCAAAGATGTCTCTCCCTCTTGCAGAGAGCTTTATTTTTTATACAGTTTTTACAGGCAGACAAAAAGGCAGGCAAGCAACAGTGTTCTAATTGGCAAATCCTCCTCCCTGTTCACCCACTCAGAAGGTCAGATAACATAGACCAGAGCAAGAATGAGATCATCCAAGGAAGAAGAAGAATGACACCAGAAACAGAAGCAGTCAGCCCAATGTCATTCTTTAATCCCTACATCCCACTCTTTTTTATTTTGTTTGTGAAGCCATCCTCTTATGAGGGGCCAGAAAAAAGGGGTTATTATCAGGAGAGGAATATCCTTGCAGTTGCTTATATAAGGCATGACTTTGAGACAGTGTAGGAAGGGATTTAAAGCAAAGTGCAGTTATACATATATTACAAAAGGAAGAAATACACAGAACAAAACAGCATCCTCCAATTAAAATAACACAAATGATAGGCCAAATTATACAAAATTTTAAATTTTGTATAATTGATGCTGGATGTTTCTTGACTCATCTAAAATGTTACTCAAATTAGTAAAGTTTTGAATTACTACAGCAGGGATACATACAGAGATTAAACATGTAGAAAGCAAATTTTCCATATTATAAACTTCAGACAAACAAAAGGCATCTGTTTTTGTGATGTTTGCAAGCTGCACCCATAAGTTTTGTTTCAAGCAAATGTTTGGGTGATATGGCAGCTGCTGATGCCAAAGTACAGTTATTAACAATCAAACACAAACAAATTATGGCTACAGAATTGGCAATTAAAACCACAAAAAATGGCAGCGCACAAAATCTCAGGTGTTTGTTCTACTTGTTGCTGCTGCAATACTGCCTGCACTTTGGTGCTCAAATTCTTCATATCTCCCCATGTCCCTGGATGACTGACATGACGGGATCGGATTGGTGTAGAGTCACCGTTGCCATCTCTGGGATAGGATTCAGGGCTTGGTGCCACGACATCCTTGGCTGGACGAATACAACATGCTAGAACCCACAAAGGTCCTGTACGTGTAAACACAGCAGCATAGCCACGCCCCCAAGTAATTAAAGGGATCGGTCCTAACCATGTTTTGTCTATAATATACCAGAGGAGGAGGCAAACTTGTTTTTTGTTGAAAATACCTCTGATAAGCAGTTGAATTAGAAATTGAAAAATTCAGTTGATTTAAGGTAAATAAAACTTTTGTAACCTGTTGTGTTACCCATGACAAATTTGGTACCCAAGAGCCCTCTTTTTTTTATTTGTTTGTGAAGGCAGTCCTTAAAGGACCTATTAGCACATTCCAGAATGTCTTGACCCGTGGAATTATAGGGAAGACCATGAGTAAGAACAATATTCCAGGTTGTACAAAATTGCAAAAAAGTGTGTGAAGAATAGGCAGGTTCATTATCTGTTTTTAAAGAAGAGGGCTTACCCAAAGCCGTAATGGCCAAAAAAAGATGAAAAATAACATGATTAATTGTTTCCCCTCATTGAGGCATAGACCAAATTGCTCCAGAATAGGTATCAATAGATAAATGAATATATTTTCAAGGAGCCAAAGAGGGAACATGGGTAACATCCATTTGCCATAATTGATTAGAGGTGAGACCACGGGGATTAACTCCCATAGCCCCTGAGGGGGATGCCTCAGAACTCCCTGTTCACCCACTCAGAAGGTCAGGTAACAGACCAGAGCAAGAATGAAATCATCCAGGAAGAAGAAGAATGACACCAGAAACAGAAGCAGTTTGCTGCATTCTTGTCATTCTTCAATCCCTACACACCCTGTCTTGTTTTATTGTCTCGTTCATGTGTGTGTGTGTGTGTGTGTGTGTGTGTGTGTGTATGTATGTATGTATGTATGTATGTATATATATATATATATATATATATATTTGTTTTCTTAGGTTTTCGCGGGTGTTTGTATGTAGATCTTTGGTTATTCGGGTCTTCTCCTGCGTAGAATTGGAAGTATCTTGGCGATGTTTCGACAAAGTCTCATTCGTCATCTTCAGGCTGGTGTTCTCGGCTTCGTGCTTCCAGGAGCAATATGAAATTGCAGCTGACCCTTCCTTTTAACTGCTAGTGGGGGTGTGAGCTGATTGGGTGGGAGCTTGGCTGTGTTCTGATTGGGTGGAGGTGTGTTCTGATTGGTTAGGGGCTTGGCTGTGCTCTGATTGGATGGGGGGTTGGTTGTGCTCTGATTGGCAGGGGGTGTGTTCTGTTTGGGTGGGGGCTTGGTTGTGCTCGGCTTAGTCTGAGTTGCAGGGGGATTTGAGCTGGTGAGCTGCGTTGTTGTATATATATATTTTGCATTACATTTGGCAGCTGACTTCTATTTTGCTTTGCCTAACTATTTTTCCAGCTCCTCCTTCATGCATGTGTTCATTGTTGTCAACCTACTTTCCGCATTGCCTTATGGAAAAATATTTGCATTTGTGGAAAACAGTTACTGGAAATAGTATTTTCGGATATTACATTTTTGGACATGACATTCTCCAAAGGGGAATTCTTCCTTCTGGCAGGACAGTTGGGCATTTATAAGTGGTGGGATTTAGATTAAATTTGTGCCTCCCACAAATTTAATCTAAAATCTCCATCAAAAGATGGAGGATCTTAGACACTCCTGAACCACTTGATCTGTTCTGTGGGGAAAGAAACCTGAAAGCCACACACAACAGACAACAAGGCTGTGTTTTCTGGCCTCCTTTGAGTCACACTAACTACTGCCTTCTGTCTTTCCTTGTGGAGGGAAGGATGATTCAGGGTTTATTTGTAGCAGAATCGGCGGCTGCCAGTCAGACCAAAAACTTGAATTGTCAACACATGGAAATACATCAGACTTTTCCAACCAAAAGTTGTCCAAATATTTACAACTTCCTTTCCTAAATTCCCCTGCCTTACAGTTTCATATGCCAGCTGCAACACACAAAACTGAAGATTCCAAGTTCTAACATACAGAACATGAAAATTGTTCATACAAATTACACGCAGTTGTTTCTAGTAAATATTTGGTCTCTGGCATTAAGAGTAGCTGATCCTTTCCCTCTGTCTGCCTGTCCATCTGTTTGTCTTAATACACCATAGTGTCTGCCTGTCCTACATAGCCACTTATAGTATGACTACAACCTGGGCAGCTTACAAGACAACAAAAACAAAGCAATCACAATAAAATCTTGAACTTCATCTCCTGATATTTTCCTGTCTTGTTTTTCAGATCTCGTACTTAAGTACATTTCAGACAAAAAAATCATTATAGCAGCTGTTATTCTGATCATTGTTTTGATTATCGTTATAATTTCATTGGCTGGTAAGTAGTGAGACATTTCTATTTAAGTTTGTCCATAGTTGTTATTATTTACATCAAGATCGCTACATGCATTTAAACCACTGAACGATTTGGAAGGAAGTTGGCAGCAACTGTGGGTGTGTTTGTCAAATCAGTAAAAATGATGCTTTCTGCAGTGCAATTGAAGCTAGGACTTCTGTGGGTCCTGTGTCAAATGTTTCCTTCATATCCACAAAGGGAAGAATTTTATTGCACTGCTGTGATTGCCATCTTTTTTGCCCTTTTACAAATGCTCCAGGAAGAAAATACTGTTATATGAAAGGTAGGACAAACCCAATACAGATGGATGGGGGAAGGGGGCAGAAAGAAGAGAGCATGATCCAACATAAATTAGCATTTGGTTCCATAATTCCTTTCATTTTTGACCATTTCTCTTCTGGTTTTATCACACGCACTCAACCATTCCATTTCCACTGTAGCTTTTTTGAGAGGTTTTAAAGTGGTGCCATCAAGTCAATTTTTGACTCCTGGCAACTGCCTGGACATGTCCCTGCAGTTTTCACGGCAGCATTTTGGAAATGGTTTGTCCCTGCCTCTTCCTCGTTCATAGGACTAAAAAATCACCATAACAGAAGAGGCACCCCCAAGTCCCATCAGATGACAAAGTTTCAAAGAACACACAACAAAATCAGAACTACACTTTTATACACAAGCCACTTTAATTTGATGTTCATTCCTTGCAACAGATCATGTAGCCTCTTTCCCTCCTTTTTACCAGAATTTGCACTCCTAAAGTCCCTTCATCCATTTTACATCTGTAATAAAAATTCTATCAAGGTATACCTATTTATCTACTAGCTCTAATTTTTGGCCATTAAATATATAACTTACAGCCATTCACTCAATTTTCCCTGTCAAAAAAATATACAAAATACATTTCTTTTTAGAGCCATAGTGTTCATTGCTTCATACAATCCATGCAACATTCTCTGCCAATTATTTAGACTCTGAGCCACAGCTGGGGCATTCATCTGTGTACAAAAATTCACTCACTCTAATCTCAACGCAGTGTTCCTTATACATCTACCCATAATGCATTTAACACAGTATCTTTATATTTTATCCTACTCAATGTAGTGCCATTTACAAAATATTCTCATAAGCATTTCATTCCCTTCATAAACAACTCTTAACTTCCTTCAGCAAAACTGTCTTTCATTTTCATGCAGTGTTCCATAATTCACTTTATACCATTTCTCTAAATTGAGAAATATGCAATGAACTTGCTTTTTACATGTTCATATTTATCTAAATGACTTGATGAAGAGTGAAAATCTGGTCTGTTTATCTTCTGCCTGGCATAAAACAACACTGCTCTTTCTTTTAAAAAATGGTACCTTTTAATTGATCAGAAATCTGCCAGATGTCAGTGTTCCAAATAATGCACCCATTGAAAGCAGAACTTCAAAGCAGGTAGATTCCTCAAAGAACAGTTTATTGGATACATCATATTGGCACAACTGGGGAAAACCGACTCTGAAAGTTCCTGTGGTTTTCACCTAATGAAAAAATGGAAGTCCCCCCCCCCCCCCACAAGTCATCTGCCACATTGTCCAATAGAGGTGCTGGCTGGCTGCTTGGTTATTCTGCTCCTCTTTCCAGCCACCTGTTGAAATGTCCTTGGTTCCCACAGGCAAACTTTCTGTTTTGACCACAAAACCCCAGCTATCTATCCCCCCGCCCCCCCGGGTCTTGTGCCAACCCTGAAGCCATAAAGATGGTCTCAGCCAGGTTTGCTTCAGAATTGACACCAGATGCTTTCCCAGACTTACTTAACTAACTGCTAAATTCTGCACTCACAGTTGCTAGCTCTCCCCTTAGATAGAACAATATAGATACTCCTCGCTTAGCGATACCAACTTGTTCAGGCATCTCAATTGCTCAGGTGCCACAATTGTTAAGTGGAAAGTCATGTGACTGCGACTGTGCTTACGATTTTTCTTTAGCATCCTATTGCTTTACACTACAGCATCTGAAGAAGGAGCTGGCTAAGCCCAAACAGCAGGGAAGTTTTCTGGAACAAAGGAAACACAAGGAAGCAATGAATGTAAAAGGGCGAATCGACTCTAGGGGGCAGTGCTCGTCTCCGTTGCATAGCTCCCTCAGTGTTCTCCAGAGATATCTCCGTCATGTGGCCTGCATGACTATACATTGAGGCACATGGAATGTTGTTATCTTCCCACCAAAGTGGTACCTATTTTTCTACTCACATTTGCATGCTTTCAACTGCTAGGTGGGCAGGAGCTGGGGCAAGTAAGGAGAGCACACCCCAATTCATGGTGCTCTGGTCTTGAACCTGGACTGTCAGCTTTCCAGCTGACAAGCTCAGCATCTTTAACTGCTGACCTTAATGCACCTGTATTTTAAATAAGTGCAAGCTAAGATCTCTAAATTGGGGACTATCTTGCAACCTAGTAAACAGTTATTTGCATCAGGTAGGAGGTACAAGAAGTGTACTCCTACATATTCAGGATGCAAATCTAAAGTTACATTATAAAGATATATATAAAGTTGTATTTGTGTATAGATACATATAGTGTGTGTGTTTGTGTGTGTTTACACACATGTTCTGCAATTGTTCAAAGTTATGACTGCTCTGAATACGGAGATATGCGACCAGTCCTTGAAGTTATGGCTGTCACAGCATTCCCAGCGTCACATGATAGCAATTCGGGCACTGGGCAAATAGCGCATGTTTACAAAGGTCACAGAGATCAACAGTCACATGATCATCATTAGTGACCTTCAGCACCAGATTCTGTAGAGCAAAGTCAATGGGGAAGCTAGCAGGAATTTGCAAGTCGCAGCCACATAATCTTGCATTTGATGAGCTGTGAATATTTGCTTAACAACTGCAACCAGAATTGCCAGCCCCAAATGTGGTTGGTAAATGAGGACCACCTGTATTTACAGGTTAACTCACTTGGTTTCCTTAAACCCTGGAATTACCATTTAAATGAGGTAGCTTAATATTAACTATTCAAACTTTGTTGTCAGAATTGTAGTTAATTGTGAGATCTATGATTTGTCCATTTTGTTTTATTTCCAGCTAAAGAGACAAAAACATGTCCATCTTGTCATTCCCTTGCAAGCCAAAGTGCTGCCTGCCCAGATTTCTGGATTGGATACAGAGGAAAATGTTTCTTTGTATCAAAAGATGAAAGGAATTGGACTTTCAGTTTAAAGACCTGTTCTTCACTTAATGCCTCCTTGGCTGTGATTGACAGTCAGAAAGAATTGGTAAGGAATAAGAAGACATGATTAATTCCATAATTGTCTCAAGATTCACAAATCTAAAAAGCAGTTGTATTATATTTGTTATATTTATTATCTATATATTACTAAAACTCTTCATGCTTACCTGTTCATCTGTTTGTACCCTCAAGTATTACACTGCAACCATTTTTGAATCAAGATACCTAAAATTTGCTAACTTGTCTTGACATGTCTTTGTCTTGACATGTTTTGTTTTTATATACGTGTGCTTGTTTTTTGTGGTGTTTGTAAAGACAAAATGTTTAATAAAAATTATTTTTTGAAAATAAAATAAATAAAATTTCCTAACTTAACGAATGTGTAAAAATTCCACCAGCAATTACTCCTGCGGAATTGAAATTTCTGTGATGTCGAGACCAGTTTTATTTACAAAGTTATGGCCTTTGCATCATCCCTATGTTCCCATGATTGTGGTTTGGGCACCAAATCTGGTGTTCCTTGCCAGTTTTCCACAAGCAAAATCACCACCACACATCCACACAGAAAGCAGACTCAAACCCACACTGATGATGAGGCACAACCACGGACCAGAAGCCAGACCACAGCTGCATTATTAGCCACTTTTAACCCCTCCAATCCATACATGAAGCAGACGGACCCCCATCATGAAGAGGTGGCATGGCCACGAACATGAAGCCAAACAACAGCAATGCAGCTCACCAGCTCAAATCCCCCTGCAACTCTGACTAACCCGAGCACAACCAAACCCCCACCCAAACAGAACACACTCCCAGCCAATCAGAGCACAGCCAAGCCCCCAACCAATCAGAACACACCTCCACCCAATCAAAACACAGCCAAGCTCCCACCCAATCAGTTCAGACCCCCACTAGCAGTTAAAAGGAAGAAACAGCCGCGATCTCACATTGCTCCTAGAAGCACGAAGCCGAAAATACCAGCCTGAAGATGACGAATGAGACTTCATCGAAATGTCACCAAGACACTTCCAATTTTACGTGGGAGAAAACCCGAATAACCAAAGACCTACATATATACATATATATATAGGCAGTCAATAGACTTCTATGCCAATTAGTCTGCTGAATGGGGATTTTATTATATATTATTTTCTTTCTAGGAATTTTGGGCAGACATTTTCAAACCCTTCCATTACTGGTTTGGTCTCTCAAGAGAAAAGACGATCTGGAAATGGTCTAATGGCACAGAGTTTAAAAATCAGTAAGTATGTTTTATTTGTTTATAGGACTTAATAGAGCTATTTACCTATTCGAAGTATTTATAGTTAGTACACTTCAGCTTGAGTGGCTGAAAGAATAATAAGAATCGAGATAATTTTTGGCTAAGCTTCTCTCCCCAACATATAAGACACAGAAAGGGGAGGAAAAAACAAGAAAATTGTTCAGGCAATAATATGTAACGTCTGGTGGGCCAGGTGAAATGGATTGAGAAGTTCAGGATGAATGAGTGATGCATCATCTCCAAGAGCAGATGCATCTGGTGCTAATTTTTATATTTTTGTATGTAGGGAGGAAGAGCTCATAAAATTGGAGTTTTCCCTGAAAGGCAATATCTATAAGGCAGGGCTCTTAAACCTGACAACTTTTAAGATGTTGAAATCCACACCTCTTAACGTTGCCAAGGTTGAGAGACACTGTTCTAAAGTATTAACAAGGTAATAGTAAAATGGCAAATGGGAGCTTATGAATTAAGGATCGTACAGTATGTACGTGTGATGTATCAAACTACCTCTAATCTGATTCAAATTCTTCATACAAAATGTTCTTTTGAAAAAAGAAACTTATTTGGAAAGCAAACAAATCAGGCTTATTTGACAATTGAATTGGGTGAAGGGATCTTATTTGGTGAGTCAGAATTATAACAGAGAGCTGGAAGGGACCTTGGAGGTCTTCTACTCCAGCCCCCTGCTCAAGTAGGAGAATCTATACCTGTGATGGTGAACCTATCGCATGCGTGCCACATCGGTGGGCACGTGAGCTCAGCTTTGGTGCACATGTGCACGCCAGTCAGCTGATTTTTGGGCCTTCTGGGCCCACTGGAAGTTGGCAAACAGGCCATTTCCGGCCTCTGGAGGGCCTCTGTGGGGATGGGGAAGGCAGTTTTCATCCTCCCCAGGCTCCTAGAAAGGCTCTGGAGCCTGGGGAGGGCGAAAAACGGGCTTACCCGGCCTACTGTGCCATCACATGCCAAAAGTGGAAGAAGTACGGGTGTGTGTGTGTGTCATGCACACATGCATGGGGCGGGGCGCATAGATAAGGCCTCTGAGTCAAAGGCAGAGAGGGGGCTAAAGCCATCTGGTAGTTCTTTGCTGCCTCCGGAGTCTCAGGAGTCTGACATCAGCGAGGCAGAAGAACAGCTTCTGTGCACATCCGCAGAGCTGCCAGAAGACAGGAACAATTAAGAAAACAGGGTTGACTTGGGAGTAAGGCTTGGAGATGATTGGCCCCTCCCATAAGACATAAAAGAGAAGTGAACGGGATGTGAGCTTTTGCAGGAAGCAATTAGTTCATCTGGTCGGTAAAAGCTTTGGAAAAGTTGTTTAACTCTGTGCTAAGTTTGGCCTTGCCTTGCATGTGGCAGTTAGTTCTCTGGCAGCATTCCAAGGGAGATAAGGTGAGTGTTTGCAAACACTCCCCTGATAGACTGTTTGAGAAGCCTTTTGGACTGGGAATGACAATAATTCACAGCCGTTTGGATAAAAGAGGTTTGCCGGGGCTAGGATTGTGCTGTTTATTTTCTAAGGAAGCCTAGGTCAGAACAGCTGCCATGTTACAACGAGCAAATCATTTATATTTGTCAAGTGAGATTTTGCTCCTCTCTTGAAGCTGAGAACATGACCACTGTATGCTGTGCAAATGTTCTAAGCATGAGAGATCTCTTCAAATGATGCTTTGTGTTCTGGGTTTGTATGCGCCTGTGTATGCATATTATTTTTACTTTTTTTCTATGTTCTATGAAGCTGGGAATCTTCTTGGAAGGATCATTCCTGCAACATTAATTACAGTTACGCTTGCCATGCAGATAGTAACTCCTTGTCTTTTTTGTTTTGTTTTGTTTTTTTGCAGGTTTCCAGTGCGAGCAGAAGGCTTCTGTGCCTATATAAATGGAAAAGGGGCCAGTAGTACCATGTGCTCCATGGAGAAACTTTTTCTCTGCAGCCGGCCAGAAAATTGTAAGAAGCCTGGATGAGACTGTCTCATCAAGATAGTCTTGATAGTCCAAAAGAGAAAGCATTTGGCTTCACGAGAAGCAAAAGTGTATATAGTCTATTCTGGCATAGGGCCAGAATAGACTATATAGGGCCTGACTCTATAGGGCATTTGGTACTTGCCCTATAGAGAATCCATCTTCACACCATAGCCTAACAAAGTTTTCTGTTTCCCATTTCACAGACATCATTGCTTCGCACGGTGTTATGTTGTTGTCTGTATAATAGCAATAACATTTAGACTTATATACCGCTTCACAGTGCTTTTACAGCCTTCTCTAAGCAGTTTTATAGAGTCAGCCTATTGCCCCCAATAACCTGAATCCTCATTTTACTGACCTTGGAAGGATGGAAGGCTGAGTCAACCTTGAGCCCAGCCAGGATTGAACTGCTGGCTATGGGCAGAGTTTGCCTGCAGTACTACATTCTAACTGTGCCACCATGGCTCTGTAATAATAATTTCATCTCTCTTGTGCTCCTCTGCATCATCTTCCAAGAAGCTGAGAGGCTACATCAAGAAGGGCTGCTATTAGATGTCATTTAAGAGAAGTAAAATATAGATTTGAGGTAATGGGTGTTAGGATTGAGGAATATATATGAAATATTGATAGTTAAAATGATAAAGATTTAGAACGGTATTTATTGTTTAGCATTTTGGGTGTAATAGTAAAATGATTAATGTTTAGAATAAGGTTTTTTTCTTTGTTTTTTTAAAGATGTAAATGGATAAAATTTGGAACAAAATTGATTGAGGGAATGTGAATAATTTTACTCATTTTATGCCAGATGAAATCCTTGCTCTAAAAAGATGTATTTTATGTTTAAAAAAAAATAAAAAAAAATAATGAAAAAAGGAGGGAGCAGCTGGCTGGATGGGCCTCTTTTGTCCCAGCAGAAGATTGCCTCATTTCCTCTTCTGCAAACCAAGGTGTAATTTTTGGTTTTGTTGGCAAAGCGCTAAAAACTCTGTGCATTTCAGATCTGTTTCTTTATTTTAGAAGAAAGAATATCCTTTTTTTTACACTGTATTTGACTTTTCCTAAATTATTATTTAATATCATTTTTACATGAAGCAAACATTCCAAAATAAAGTGGCAATCTGTAATTTTAAGACAACAGTATTAAATACGCAAATATCCTATCCTGTTGAATTTGATTAAATTTGAAAATAAGAGAAGAAAAAGATTTACTCCATGAGGATAAACTTGAGGAAGAGATTTGAATCCAATGAGCTACAGGTAATTGGAGCTAATTGGACTTATTTATTATTTATTTATTTATTTCATGTATTTATATGCCGTCCTTCTCCCGAAGGACTCAGGGCGGCGAACACAAGTTAAAAACATGTACAACAAAATCCCATTTTAAACCAAATAACTAATTAATAATAAATAATAAAAACCCAGAATCAGAGTCAGCCTATTTGTTTGAACAGCCAAGTCTTCAGGTCCCGATGGAAGGAGCGGAGATCAGGAGCTGTCCAGAGCTCGGTAGGCAACTCATTCCAGAAGGTGGGAGCACCCACAGAGAACGCCCTACCCCTGAGCGCCACCAGACGACATTGGTTCGCCATTGGAATCCTGAGGAGAGCAGCCCTATGTGAGCAAACAGGACAGTGGAAGGCAGGTGGGCAGAAGGTCCTGCAAATATCCTGGACATAAGTCATGTAGGGCCTTATAGGTGAGAACCAGCACCTTGAAGCGGACCCGAAAAACGACTGGTAACCAGTGCAGCTCACGCAGGAAAGGTGTTATATGGGAGTAACGTGGGGTTCCTGTAACAACCCGTGCGGCTGCATTCTGGATCAACTGGAGTCTCCGGGTGCATCTCAGGGGCAGGCCTATGTAGAGGGAATTGCAGTAATCCAAGCGGGAAGTAACCAGGGCATGAGTGACAGTGCGAAGGTCATCTCGGTCCAGGAAAGGGCGCAGCTGGCGCACCAGGCAAACCTGTGCGAAGGCCCCCCCTAGTCACGGCCATCAGGTGGTCTTCTAGGGACAGCCGAACATCCAGGAGCACATCCAAGTTGTGAGCCCTATCAACGGGGGCAAGTTTTTCCCCATCCATCAAGAGTGATGGGGCCTCTGAAACCCGAGATGACGGCATCCACAGCCACTCAATCTTGGAGGGATTGAATCTGAGCCTGTTTCTGCCCATCCAGGCCCATACCGCCTCCAGGCAACGGGATATTATATTGGTGTGATATATACAATTGAATGAAAATGCTAATGTAGTTTTGTGTTCTGGGTTTAAAATGAAGGGGTTTTTTCCTCCCTTTATACATAATATTTGAGTATTTTTTAGAATACTAGAAAAAGTGTTTTTCCCCTTTGGGTTAAAAAAATTGAAAGAATATAGAGGATTTTCTTAATATGGATTATGGTAAAGATTAATGAGTTAACAGAAGTATACCATATTTTTTGGAGTATAAGATGTATTTTTCCCCCTCTAAAAGGGAGTGAAAATTTAGGTGTGGTTTATACACCAAATGTAGCCCTACCCACCCACTGGCCCCTACCCTTTGGCCTCTTGCCTCCCAGCAGTTACCTCCTTGCAGCAAGAAAAAACAGCATGTTTCAGTTTTAGGACAGCCTAATTAGCACAAGTTGATTGGATCCGCCTCCCGACTCTCAGCTGTTTTGCTCTCAGCTGTTGTGCCCAGGCCTCTGCTGCTTGCTACAAGGAGCTAAATTGCTGGAGCAGATTTTTTTTTTCTTGTGCTAATCAAGCTATGCTGAAAATGAAAGTAAAGCTTGCTGTTTGCTGCAAGGAGGCAAAATTGCTGGGAGGCAGAGGCAGATTTCTTTTTCTTGTTTTCCTCACCAAAAAAGATAGGTGCGTCTTATACTCCGAAAAATATGGTATATTATTCCGCACAGCAAAGAGAAGCAGAGATGGCCAAACTGATTCTTTTATCCAAAGAAGAGAATATATTTAACCCTGTACCTATTCTGAAATTTTGTGCTTGCAATGAAAAAAAAATGGTTTTTACTAATTAGATACTTGCTAATTTATTGTATAGAATACCTTGTATATACTGTTGTGTATAAGTAAAAAGTTGAGATTGTAATGTAATCTACTGTGCTAAAGGGATTTAAAAGTTATTGCCTTTTCCTTTCTATTTCCCTTTTTACATCATTTTTTCTTTTCTCTCCACCTCCTAGTTTTCTATTACTTTTTAAAATTTCTCTTTGTGTTTTATATTTTGATAAAAATAAATAAAATGTAGTAAATAAATAAATATGTAGAAAAACTGGATCTTATTTTAAAATCCAGAATGTAGCCTCACAAGGGTAAATAATAAAAATTAGCATTCCACAGTGGTGTCAATTTTCCCACCCCACTCCAGGGTAAGGATACTGTAAAACCTCCATTCCCTTCCACCCCAGGGGAAGGATAGTGCAAAATCTCCATTCCAACCCCACTCCAGGGAAGGATACTGCAAAATCTCCATTCCTTCCCCACTCCTGGGGGAAGGATATTGCAAAATCTCCATTCCCATCCCACTCTGGGGTCAGCCAGAGGTGGTATTTGCAGGGTCTCCAAACTACTCAAAATTTCCACTACTGAACCAGAACCTGTCAGAACCTGCTGGATTTCACCCCTGCCCCCACCTCACATCAACAAGGATATGACTTTTGGGGAGGGGGGAGCTGAAAGCACTAGTCAGACTATAACTAGGGTGGGCTGCAGATTAATTGGCTTTAAATTGTTCCAAGTGGGGTCAGAATGTATTCGTGGAGAAGGCACCAATAAAGGGAGAGCGCTCTGGGGCAGCATTTGCCAAGTTTGCCAACCTTAAGAAAGGAGGGCCTGGGACGTTCTGGGAACTGAAATCCCAAATCTTGCCAAAATTGGGAAGCACAACTCGAGGGGGAATTGCTTCTGTTGCGAAAGCGAAAGGAAAAACGGCGGGGATTGCAGGAGGAGTTACAGAGGAAGGGTGTTTTGAGAATGACCGATTTAGCGACCCTGGGAATGGGTGGGGGAGGAGAGTGCGGTTTAGACTGAACTCTGCAAATAGCGGGAAGAGGAAAGAAGGTCTCGGGCGCTGCACGCTCAGGTGGGGAAAGGGGCTCGGCTCTGGGTCTGACCGGGGTGGGGGTGGGGAAGCTCCCCTCGCGGTCCTCGGAAAGCCAGCCCCCCTTTTGGCGGCGGAGACAGCTGCCGCCGCCAGTCGCGGGGGATTTACCGCCTCCATTATGCGGCCGCACCTCTCTTTATGGGCAGTTCCGAACAAGGGAAAGATGAAAAACTTTTCCAAAGTTCCCTCGCCGAGCGGTTCTTTTTCCTGCCAGCCGCGTTAAGCACTGCGCACGATCTGCTGCAGGAGACGTAGAATAATAATAATAATAATAATAAAAATGGGCAGGGCAATTGGTAGGAAAGGAGAGGCGGGTTATCTTTTTTAGGCCGAAGAGCCCCAAGGCTTTGAGGCCTTACAGATCGTATTTCGCCGCGGACTCGCAGCCGGGCTGCACAGCCTCCTTTGAGGATTGCGCAAAAGGCTGTCCGTCCTTTAGCGCACGGGTCTCCAGTTGGCAATTTAAACTTCTAACTCCTAGATTCCCCAGCCAGGCAGTTGAGATATTATCTCAAATTTCAGCCTCCGTTATTAACATTGTAAAAGATGATGGAACTTATCACAAGGCAGGTTTTTTTCTTAACTTTAAGGAAACATGTTTTTCCTTTCTTAGCCAAGGATATTTGTTTGTCATGTGAGAACTTGCTTTTTTTGGCAGCTACACAGTAGCTAGCTAAAGTCCTTGAACACATTTGCAAGTTTTAAGAAAGAGACAAACCCAGCTGGCAAAGAGTAAGGTAACCCATAAATTTGCCACTAGCAGAATATTTTCTGTGTTTCTAAATGAGAAATTGGTTAAGTGAATTTTGCCCCATTTTGTGACTTTTCTTACCACATTTGTTAAGTGAATCATTGCAGTTGTTAAATTGTGAAGTGAATCTGGTTTCCCCATTGATTTTGCTTATCAGAAGGTTGCAAAGGATCATCACATGACCCCTGCACACTGCAATCTTCATAAATATGACCCAGTTATCAAGCATCCAAATGGGGATGCCGCAACAGTCGTAAGTGTGAAAAATGGTCATAAAAATGGTCATTTAGTGCCATTGTAATTTGGAATGATTACTAAACAAAAGGTTGTAAATTGAAGACTACCTGTAAATGCTTTTTACTTTGCCTGAATTTACTTGGTGTTTTGTATTTCCAGGTGGGCAAAGAGGTCCCCTTTGCAAAGGTAAAATTCTGTCTTTCAAATTGAAGTTTTTATCTGCTTCACACCAAACTCTGGATGCCTGAGTTTCAGTGCAACAGCCCTACACTATTCCATTTTAGGAAGAAGATTAAGATTAAGGTAGATTTGTTATTCAACACTTTGGTGGGGGGCGGGGGTGTTGGTTTCTATCATGCTAACTACTGGATTGATTTTACTGTTTTAAATATTAGTAAGTTCCTTCTTCCATCCTGTTAGAATTCTGCCAAACCCCTTCCATGCATGTTTTACAAACAGATCTCTCTGTATTTTTAATCATCCCTCCTGTCAACTTTGTGTTGACTAGAGAATGGGGTACCTGAAGGATCGCCGTTTTTCCAAAGTTTCTACATACCCAGTTAGCTTCTATTTGGACAGGCATGTTGCAGATCCATCAACCAAAGAATGTCAGATAAAGGGGACTAGGAAGATAAGTTTTTTTCTACAGCAGCCCTTGCTCTGTGGAATCCTCTCTTCCGAGTTTAAAATGGCCTTAACTCTATTAGCCTTCCATAAAACTTTATGCTCCTAAGTCTAGGGCAGTGGTGGGTTGCTACCGGTTCTCCCCGGTTCTTGCGAACCGGTAGTGGGAATTTTGAGTAGTTCGGAGAACCGGTAGGTACCACCTCTGCCTGGCCCATGCCTCAATCTATTCGCTGCCTCCCAAGTCCCAGCTGATCGGCTAGAAGGAAAAAAACTGTTTAAACTCTTGCCGCAGCGCTAAAAAAGGGCCGCCCTACAGCTGATCAGTGGTAAAAGGCAGTGTGGTGGTAGACCGGTGCGCTCCAAAAACAAATAGGTAGTCCAGAACACTCCAAAAACAAATGGGTAGACCGGTATGGCTCTGCAAGCAGTTAAAAGCCTAGTAGACCAGTACCTCTGCTAAATCATAAAGAATTGTCACAGGACCATCAAAGCACGCCCACAAAATAAGCCACGCCCACAGAACTGGTAATAAAATATTTTAGAACCCACCCCTGGTCTAGGGCACCAAGGACATCCCCCCCTCCTGGCTATATTAACAGGCCAGATGTCTTGCTTTGTATATACTCAAATTAGACGTTTTTAATGTTTTTTATTGTTTTAATGGGTTTTTTTAACTGCTGTTCTTTTAAAATATTTTTAAGTTTTAATTATAATATGTTTTTGAATTGTGAGCCATCCAGAGTCAGCTGAAATGGGTATCTGTAGAAATCAAATAAATAATAAGCAAATAAATATGGGGTTCTTTGAACAGTCACAGATGCAATCTTCACACACATTAAAAAATTGAATATGTATTTTATAATTACATTGTGTTCTTATGTTTACCCTTTTCCAAATAACATGATGTAGTTTTCAGTATTCCTACATCATTTCTTTTTAGCATTTGGGCGGGTGAGGGAGGAATGGACATAATACTTTAAAATTTAAAGCATTCTTAGTTTCCACGTTTTATCATATTAGTTTCATAAACATCTCCAAAATCTTCCTTCGATCATTCCATTTCTTCTATTCCATTCTGAATTGTTTCATTACTTTTATATTTATTTTCATTTGCTGTTTTAAGCACTGCTTAATTTTCCTTATCCACTATTTCTAACACAATCCTGTGTTTCTCTGCTTTTTTAGTCTTAATTGTTCATTGTTTAACCCTATTTCTGCAACTGTCTTTTCTTCCTATGTATATATTATGCAATATCTGTCACCTTCATTTCCTGCATCATTCTTAAATGCATTTTTCTAATCCATAGCCTCGTCATACTTTCAAAAAAAAATAATGTGATAAGTATGGATATATGTTTATATGATTGTCTGGAGCTCTTAGGATTAGGTTGTATATACATTTAATATATAAATACCCTTCATTATGACGCCAGTGCTTTACTTAATATTACTGAGAGTTTCAGATAAGATATCTAATTGTTATGGTCATTAATTACAACTACCTCACTTAAAAAGTCATTCTGTTCATCCATTTATAATTTTTACATGTACATTGTACAGTATTTCAGGTTCAGATCATTGCAAATCTAGTTAAAGTATCAGAGATACTTAATATGGGAAAGATGCTTGCAGTTGGACTAAACAAATGCTGGGATGGATAAGTCAAAATATATTTCATACAACCAGGTGTGAATTTTTCTTGTCTAAAGCTGCCTTCCTCATTCCGGTACACAAGAGTTGATTTGGATATCAGCTCTCATAACCTCTGGCCATTCCAGTCAATAAGATTGAAGTGAACGGCAGCACACGGAAGTTAAGGAGTTTAAGAAAGTACTTTACCTACAGTAATATATCAATATATATCTCAATTAATATATAATATATCAATGAAAAAAATCCTGTGCAGGAATGAGTAATATGAAATTCTTTTCTTTCCATACCGTCTGAATCCTGATATATATATATATATAGTAACTCAGAAAGCTTGGAAGATGCCAGAAACAGGTGAGGCATTTGGATCTTTCTTACGCTTAATTGAGAACAACAGGAAGTAGGAGAAAAGCCCCAGAGACTGATAAAATCAGAGGAGAAAATTATTACTGATTATATAGCTAAAAACGTTGGTTTCTATGCTTAGTGGGGGAATAGCAGAAAGTAAGGCAGGCGTGAGTTGAAAAAGCAAACTTGGGGAAAAGTTTTGATCTGAATATCTGGAGATGACTGGGTTCAAGCTAGAATTGGAGAAAAATAGTAAGATAATTGGTTACCTGTAGGATTGTTTTCTTCAGTCATCCCTGCTTCTTATGGTGAGAACTGTACTGGAACCAAATATTCTTAAAATTAATGAACCAGGAAGAGCATCTGAGAGGACTCTTCCAGATGATCTTCTAAGCTTTAAGAGGCTCATTGAGTAAGTCAGAGAGTTTCGCAGCTGGGATTCTATGTGGTGTGTCAGTTTCAGATAGAATTCAGCAATATACATACCTGCTTGTGCAAAAGCAAGGAAACCTTCCAATGTGCACCTCAAAATCAGTGGAAATACCCCAGGTCTAGGTCCAATTTTGTCCTACGGCATGGATACCATGCCCTAATATAATCACCTGAAATCTTGCAAGATGATCAACTCATATGAGGTTTTTGCAAGTCACAATGAGTTCTGCCTGTGAATATTCAGCAGTGCAAGATTTGGGGATTTTCAGCTATTTAAAATATTTATTTAAATTGTTGTGTCTGAGAGGGAATCCTGGTTGGGTATTGGCGGTGAGGGGGGGGCAGCATCTTCTCCATAGCAAAACTAGACCATAACTTTATGTACTGTCTTTTTGCCTTTCGATATTAGTTGACGTTTCTGATAGTGTTCGTTGCTTGACTCCTGGAAGTACATCTCCTGGAAGCTCTGATGCAGAGAGTGGGGGGAATGCTGGTAAAGACAAAGGTAGGCATCTGCCTGGGATCCTTTATAATCTTGGAAATTACCCCTGCCTGGCCCCGCCCCCAATCTATTTGCTGCCTCCCAAGTCCCAACTGATCGGGGACTTGGGAGGCAGGATAGAAAAAAACTGTTTAAACTCTTGCTATGGCACTTCAGCGGGCCGGCCTACAGCTGATCAGCGGTAAAAGGCACTGTGGTGGTAGACCAGTGCGCTCCATAAACAAATTGGTAGACCGGAACACTCCAAAAACAAATAGGTAAACCAGTACAGCTCTGCAAGCAGTTAAAAGCCTGGTAGACCAGTACCTCTGCTAAATCCTAAAGAATTGTCACAAGACCATCAAACCACGTCCACAAAATAAGCCACACCCACAGAACCCATAGTAAAAAAATTTAGAACCCACCCCCATACTATATGCACCAAGACCCTCCTGGCTATATTGTTAACAGGCCAGATGTCTTGCTTTATATATACTCAAATTAGACGTTTTTAATGTTTTTTTATTTTTAATGTTTTTTTTACTGTTCTTTTAAAGTATTTTTAAGTTTTAATTATAATATGTTTTTGAATTGTGAGCCATCCAGAGTCAGCTGAAATGGGTATCTGTAGAAATCAAATAAATAATAAACAAATAAATATGGGGTTCTTTGAACAGTCACAGATGCAATCTTCACACACATTAAAAAATTGAATATGTATTTTATAATTACATTGTGTGCTTATGTTTACTCTTTTTCAAATAACATGATATAGTTTTCAGTATTCCTACATTATTTGTTTTTAGCATTTGGGCGGGGGGGGGGATGGACATAATATTTTAAAATTTAAAGCTTTCTTAGTTTCCACGTTTTATCATATTAGTTTCATAAACATCTCCAAATCTTCCTTCAATCATTCCATTTCTTCTATTCCATTCTGAATTGTTTCATTACTTTTATATTTATTTTCATTTGCTGTTTTAAGCGCTGCTTAATTTTCCTTATCCACTATTTCTAACACAATCCTGTGTTTCTCTGCTTTTTTTAGTCTTAATTGTTCATTGTTTAACCCTATTTCTGCAACTGTCTTTTCTTCCTATGTATATATTATGTAATATCTGTCACCTTCATTTCTTGCATCATTCTTAAATGTATTTTTCTAATCCATAGCCTCGTCATACTTTCTAAAAAAATAATGTGATAAGTATGTATGATTGTCTGGAGCTCTTAGGGTTAGGTTGTATATACATTTGATATATAAATACCCTTCATTATGACGCCAGTGTTTTTCTTAATATTACTGAGAGTTTCAGATAAGATATCTAATTGTTATGGTCATTAATTACAACTACCTCACTTAAAAAGTCATTCTGTTCATCCGTTTATAATTTTTACATGTACATTGTACAGTATTTCAGGTTCAGATCATTGCAAATCTAGTTAAAGCATCAGAGATACTTGATATGGGAAAGATGCTTGCAGTTGGATTAAACAAATGCTGGGATGGATAAGTCAAAATATATTTCATACAACCAGGTGTGTTTTTCTTGTCTAAAGCTGCCTTCCTTAATCCGGTACCCAAGAGATGATTTTGATATCAGCTCTCATAATCTCTGGCCATTCCAGTCAATAAGATTGAAGTGAACGGCAGCACACGGAAGTTAAGGAGTTTAAGAAAGTACTTTACCTACAGTAATATATCAATATATATCTCAATTAATATATAATATATCAATGAAAAAAATCCTGTGCAGGAATGAGTAATATGAAATTCTTTTCTTTCCATACCATCTGAACCCTGATATATACAGTGGGGCAAAAAAGTATTTAGTCAGCCACCAATTGTGCAAGTTCTCCCACTTAAAAAGATGAGAGAGGCCTGTAATTGACATCATATGAGAGACAACTCTCATCAACTATGAGAGACAAAATGAGAAAACAAATCCAGACAATCACATTGTCTTATTTGGAAAGAATTTATTTGCAAATTATGGTGGAAAATAAGTATTTGGTCAATATCAAAAGTTCATCTCAATACTTTGTTATATATCCTTTGTTGGCAATGACAGAGGTCAAACGTTGTCTGTAAGTCTTCCCAAGGTTGGCACACACTGTTGCTGGTATGTTGGCCCATTCCTCCATGCAGATCTCCTCTAGAGCAATGATGTTTTGGGACTGTCACTGGGCAACACGGACTTTCAACTCCCTCCAAAGGTTTTCTCCCTCCAAAGGTTGAGATCTGGAGACTGGCTAGGCCACTCCAGGACCTTGAAATGCTTCTTACGAAGCCACTCCTTCATTGCCCGGGCGGTGTGTTTGGGATCATTGTCATGCTGAAAGACCCAGCCACATTTCATCTTTAATGCCCTTGCTGATGGAAGGAGGTTTGCACTCAAAATCTCACGATACATGGCCCCATTCATTCTTTCTTGTACACGGATCAGTCATCCTGATCCCTTTGCAGAGAAACAGCCCCAAAGCATGATGTTGCCACCCCCTGCTTCACAGTAGATATGGTGTTCTTTGGATGCAACTCAGCATTCTCTCTCCTCCAAATACGAGTTGTGTTTCTACCAAACAGTTCTACTTTGGTTTCATCTGACCATATGGCATTCTCCCAATCCTCTTCTGGATCATCCAAATGCTCTCTAGCAAACTTCAGACGGGCCCGGACATGTACTGGCTTAAGCAGGGGGACACGTCTGGCATTGCAGGATCTGAATCCCTGGCAGTGTAGTGTGTTGCTGATGGTAGCCTTTGTTACATTGGTCCCAGCTCTCTGCAGGTCATTCACTAGGTCCCCCCGTGTGGTTCTGCGATTTTTGCTCACCGTTCTTGTGATCATTTTGACCCCATGGGGTGAGATCTTGCGTGGAGGCCCAAATCGAGGGAGATTATCAGTGGTTTTGTATGTCTTCCATTTTCTAATTATTGCTCCCACAGTTGATTTCTTCACACCAAGCTGCTTGCCTATTGCAGATTCAGTCTTCACAGACTGGTGCAGGTCTACAATTTTGTTTCTGGTGTCCTTCGACAGCTCTTTGATCTTCACCATAGTGGAGTTTGAAGTGTGACTTTTTGAGATTGTGGACAGATGTCTTTTATACTGATAACAAGTTAAAACAGGTGCCATTAATACAGGTAATGAGTGGAGGACAGAGGAGCCTCTTTAAGAAGAAGTTACAGGTCTGTGAGAGCCAGAAATCTTGCTTGTTTGTAGGTGACCAAATACTTATTTTCCACCATAATTTGCAAATAAATTCTTTCCAAATCAGACAACGTGATTGTCTGGATTTGTTTTCTCATTTTGTCTCTCACAGTTAAGATCTACCTATGATGTCAATTACAGGCCTCCCATCTTTTTAAGTGGGAGAACTTCTCCATAGCAAAACTAGACCATAACTTTACATACTGTCTTTTTGCCTTTCGATATTAGTTGACATTTCTGATAGTGTTCGTTGCTTGACTCCTGGAAGTACATCTCCTGGAAGCTCTGATGCAGAGAGTGGGGGGAATGATGGTAAAGACAAAGGTAGGCATCTGCCTGGGATCCTTTATAATCTTGGAAATTACCTCTGCCTGGCCCCGCCCCCAATCTATTTGCTGCCTCCCAAGTCCCAGCTGATCGGCTAGAAGGAAAAAAAACTGTTTAAACTCTTGCTACGGCGCTTCAAAGGGCCGCCCTACAGCTGATCAGTGGTAAAAGGCACTGTGGTGGTAGACCAGTGTGCTCCATAAACAAATTGGTAGACCAGAACACTCCAAAAACAAATAGGTAAACCAGGACAGCTCCGCAAGCAGTTAAAAGCCTGGTAGACCAGTATCTCTGCTAAATCCTAAAGAATGGTCACAAGACCATCAAGCCACGCCCACAAAATAACCCACGCTCATAGAACCCGTAGTAAAAAAAATTAGAACCCACCCCCAGTCTAGGGCATACTACATGCACCAAGTCCGCCCTCCCACTTCCTGGCTATATTGTTAACAGGCCAGATGTCTTGCTTTCTATATACTCAAATTAGACGTTTTTAATGTTTTTTTATTTTTAATGTGTTTTTTACTGTTGTTCTTTTAAAATATTTTCAATTTTTAATTATAAAACATTTTTGAATTGAGAACTGTCCAGAGTCAGCTGAAATGGGCATCCGTAGACATCAAATAAATAATAAACAAACAAATAAATATGGAGTTCTTTGAACAGCCACAGATGCAGTCTGATTTAAGGCCAACATGGTAGCTTTGATGAGTTTCAGGGGTGAAATCCAGCAGGTTCTGACAGGTTCTGAAGAACCAGTAGCAGAAATTTTGAGTAGTTCATTCTCAGAATGGCCCCAGAATGGGGTGGGAATGGAGATTTTGCAATATCCTTCTCCCAGGACTGGGGAAGGGAATGGGAATTTTGCAGTATCCTTCCCCTGGAGTGGGGTGGAAATGGAGATTTTGCAATATCCTGCCATGCCCACCAAGCCACGCCCACAGAACCGGTAGTAAAAAAAAAATGGATTTCACCACTGGTGAGTTTCCCTCATAATCTTCAGGACAGAAACCCTGTCCCTGACTTGGCTATTAAGGTGGGAGACAGAAGTCCAGATCTTCCCTCTAAGGGGGAAGGAATTGATATTAATGCCTTCTTCTCAAAGAACAAGATTTGGTTAACTGCTGTAAACGTTGTTGGAGAAGATAGCAGTACCTCTTAGACTTACAGACCGCTTCATAGGGCTTTACAGCTCCCTCTAAGCAGTTTTTACAAAGTCAGCATATTTTCCCCTAACAATCTGGGACTTCATTTTACCGACCTCGGAAGGATGGAAGGCTGAGTCAACCTTGAGCCAGTGAGACTGGAACTGCTGTCTAGCCAGCAGTCAGCAGAAGTAGCCTGCAGTACTGCATTCTAACCACTGCACCACCACAGTCTTGATGAGCAGGTTGGGATGGCATGTTCTGTTTTTCACTACTGTCCTTTATGCTAGGGATCCCCAACACCTGGGCTGCAAACCACACTGCTCCATGGCGCATCAGAAACTGGGTCCTGTAAACGAGCGAAGGCCCATCTGCTGGTTGAAAGGGGTTAAAGAAGCCATCTATGTCAAAATTGAGCAATGGAGGGGGAGGGCTACAACATCATCTTATCTCCAGTACGACTTTCAATAAGGCTTCACACCCATTTGTACCACTCAGGTGACCCTGAGGGTACAGATAAACCACCAGGTCATCTTAACGACCCGCTAAAAGAATGCCAGTGACCAGCAGTCTGCAAGGAATATAAATCCTTCCATTCCCCACAATCTAGTCAGCTGAAGAAGATTGTTGGATGAGAAGCGAAACCTCTTCAGAGAAAAACCAGAAAGTCTAGTTGCCTCTTGAAAAAGCACCTTTGGGAGTGCTGGGATTGAGATTGTGTCTCCCACAACTATGAGAAGGATGGAGGATGTAAACCATTCCAGATCTACTTCAACTGTTCTGTGGAGGAAGAAGCCTGAAGGCTACACACAACAGACACCAAGGCTGTGCTTCTGTGCTCCTTGGGAGTCACACTAGCTGCTTCTTCATCCTTTCCTTACATAGCAGGGATGGGGAATTCTGGGAGCCCACAAGTTATAAAGGGGCCATAGTTCTTCACCTCAGTTTATAGAGAGAAGGAGATGAGGGATATTCAGACTTTATCTTGACGGGATCAACAGCTGCAAGTCAGATAACCAAATCCAATTTATTATGCTATAGTCTGACTACAACCCTGAGTGGTTTATAAGACAATAAAAACATTTAAAAATTCTAAACACTTAATGAAATCATGAACATCTCTTAATATTTTTCTCTCTATTTTTCAGCGCTCATACACAAGTATCAAAAAGTCGTCGTAGCTGTAGCTGTAGCTGTTGTAATCGCAACGTTGACAGTTGCTATAATTTTATTGGCTGGTAAGTAATGACACATTTCTGTTTAACTTTCTCCATAGTTTTGTTGCAGCTGTGGTTATCATTTAAATGAAGATCACCACATGCATGAATTTAAACCACAGAACAATTTGGAAGGAAATAGCAACTGGGGGTGAGGTATTTCAAATGAGTCAAGATGAAGATTGCTGCAGTGGCATTGAAAGTTGGACTTTGTACATATGTCAAATGTTGCCTGGAAGGAATTTGATTGCACTGCTTGATTGCCATCTGGATTTTTTTATTTTTTGGGGAGACTCTCACAAATGTCCCAAGAAGGGAAGATTGTTATGTGACAAGCGAAAGCAGTTACAGAGTGAATGGAGAGGAGGAAGGAAGACTGCACAATCCAACAAAAGCAAATTTGCATTTGGTCTGTTTTATCACACACACTCAAATAATCCATTCTTAGTGTAGCTTTTTAAAGAAGTTCTTTTATTGTGCCTTTCTGTCAGTCTTAACTCCAACAACTGCCAGGACAAGTTTCTGCAGTTTTCCTGGCAAAACTTTGGAAGTAGCTTGCCCCTGTCTCCATCTCTTTCCTTGGGCTAAGAGAAAATGATTGGCCCAAAGTCCTCCAGTTGGCTTTGTGCCTAAGGCAAAACTAGAATTCACAGTCTCCCAGTTTTTAGTCTGATATCTTAACCGCTACATCAAATTTGGTATTTTCTTATGATAGTTAATCTACTGTTATGTTTCTCCTGATGTGCTGAACTCTCACTTCCATATTTAATTTTTTTTTAAGCAGTGCTATCCAAACCTGGGTAAATTATCCAATTGGCCCCCTGTTTAAAAAGTTTGAAGACCCCTGGTGTAGGGTCTCCTGCTTGGGTGGAGGGTTGGACTAGATGACCTACAAGATCTCTTCCAACTCTGTTAATTTAATCTAATCTAAATCCAGCCTATCTTGAATTTGGTTAACTCTTATCTATTGTCAATTTGTTTTGACTGTTGGTAGTTCAGATTCTTGTAGAGAATCTACATGCAATCTATATGCAGTAAAGAGAATCTACATTCAATCATGCAATAAACATATATTCATTTGAAGCACCTTGGCTTCTCATTTTCTGCACTTAACACTAATTGTATTTACAGGTTAACTCACTGGGTTTCCTTAAATCCTGGAATTGCAGTTTAAATGAGGTAGATTAATACTGACTATTCAAACTATGTTGCCAGCGTTGTAGTTAATTGTGAGCTCTGTGATTTGTCCATTTTGATTTTCTTTTTCTAGTTTATAGAATAAAACCGTGTTCGCCATGCTTTTCCACTGTAAGTGCTGCCTGCCCAGATTCCTGGATTGGATACGGAGGAAAATGTTTCTATGTGTCAAAAGAAGAAAGGAATTGGTCTCTCAGTTTAAAGACCTGTTCTTCATTTAATGCCTCCTTGGCTGTGATTGATACACAGAAGGAATTGGTAAGGAATAATTAGACATCATTATTAACTGGACAGTTGTCCTGGCGTTCACATGTATAAAAAACAGTCCTATTGTATTTGTTCTTATTATCTGTATACTACTAAAATTCTCATTCTGTTTGTTTGTTTATAACCTCAAGGTACCCAAACGTTATATTATATTGCAACAAGATACTTAAAATCAGCTAACTTAGAGAATGGGTAAAAAAGTCTGGAAACCATTGATCATAATGAAGTTATCCATTCAGTCCTGTTTGACTTTTGGCAATTCTATGGACCAGGTCTCCATATCTTCCAATCTTGCATTTTCCTTTGCATTTTTGTGTTCCAGCTAGTGTCAGCTTTGATGGTGTCCAGCCATCATATTTTTGGACAGCCTAATTTCCTTTTCTCGCTAACTCTTCCACACATAATTGCTTTCTCCAGTGATTTCTCACACATGGCCAAAGTAAGTGAGATGCAGTTTCAAAATTTTGCCTTCCAGTGCCATGTCTGTTGTTATGCGCACCAATATTGGCTTGTTAGTCACCTTTGTTGTCCAAGGAATATGCAGGAGCCTTCTACAGCACCAGATCTCAAAAGATATATCATATTACAGGTATTGCCCAGTCTTCTTGTGCCAGTTGAGTATATGATTTACTGTTTCTTCTATCTCTTTATGTAATCTGAACTTGAAATCATTGGACAATTTTTCAATTCTGGCCTTGATTGCGTTAGTTCAAATAACCTGCACAGTTCTGATCATTGTAAGTGTACATGTGTCATGGCATTTTGCTATTTTTTTCTAAAGATTTCATGGCTGCCCCAGCAGTTGCTAGTCTGCAATGCATTTTTTGAATGGCAGTTCCTTTGTTGATACTAGATCCTTAAATGCAGAAACTATCCACCACTTCAGTATTTTCACTACGGTTTATTATTCTACCTCTTGTCATAAAGTTTGGTCTTTATGGAACATTTATTATTATTGATAAGGTTTGTCGCATATTCAGCCCGATATTCAGACTAGATATTATGACCCAGGTTGTCAAGGCAAGGCAGGCCTCTAAAGAGTCGTTTATTTATGTCCGTGATGGCAAACATATGGCACATGTGCCACAGGTGGCATGTGTAGCCAAATCAGTGGGCACATGAGCTCAGCTCCAACGCATGCCAGCTGATTTTCAGGCCTTCTGGGCCTACCAGAAATAGGGAAACAGGCTGTTTCCTGCCTCCGGAGGGCCTCGGGGGGTGGTGGGGAAGGCCCGTTTTTTGCTGTCCCCAGCCACCAGAGCCTCTCTAGGAATCTGGGGAGGGCAAAAATGGCCTTCCCCATCTCCCAGAGGTCCTCCGAAAGCCAAAAATGGCCCATTTGTCAACTTCTGGTGGGACCTTCTCTGAGCTTGCCTGCGCTCCACTCTCTGTGCCAGTGGTGGATTCCTCCCGGTTCAGCCCTGTTCCTCCGAGCCGGTAGCAGTAACGATATGACGTCACTGAATCGATTCTGTTCCCCCCCCCCCGTGCTCCCCCCACCCCCTGCGTTATTCTTACCTTTTATTTGGCCCCACCCCCAATCTATTGCTGCCTCCTAAATCCCAGCTGATGGCTAGAGGGGGAAAAAAAACTGTTTAAACTCTTTGAACTTTGAAGTGGGGCTTCAAAGGGCTGCCCTACAGCTGATCAGTGTTAAAAGAAAACAAATGAGTAGATCAGTGCCTGCAAAAATAAATGGGTAGACCAGTGCCTACAAAAATACATGGGTAGATCAGTGCCTGCAAAAATAAATGGGTAGACCAGTGCCTGCAAAAAATAAATGGGTAGATCGGTACAACTCTGCAAGCAGTTAAAAGCCTGGTAGACCAGTACCTCTGCTAAATTCTAAATAATTGTCAGATGACCGTAAAGCTACACCCACAAAATAAGCCACGCCTGCAGAACCAGTAGTAAAAAAAATTAGAACCCACCCCTGCTCCGTACCCTTGGATCGAGTGGGGGAGGCAGCTGTTCCTCATCAGAGGGGATCAGTTGCCTATCAGCACCACTGCCTGTCAGCAGCAATTCCTTCCCTGTGTCTGTGAGAGCAAGTAGCTCTCTTGTCTGGTCGACCACCTCCCCCAATGTCTGGGGGGCCTGGACAGCATGGTCCTCAACCCCTGGCCTCTCCAAACATGCCATCCCCATTGGATGGTCCCGGTTCCAGCTCCTGCTCCTTTGAACCGGGTTCTGTTGGGGCCATGTCACTAGATATGGCATTTTTATCTACCTATGAAGTCCTTTCCAAAGGCCTAGGATAGGTAGATATTGATGTTTTATGGTGTTAGAGGTATCGTCACAGGATGTAAGCTGTTCTGTATAAAACTGCCTTCGGCAATTGACTGATAGTGATTTGGTCAATGTTGATGGTGCTCAAGTGGTGCTCCAGTTATTTTGGGATTGCGCTCAAGATGCCTATCAATACTGACATTACCTTTTATTATTATTACATTTTTGTGCTATCCATCTCAAGGTTTGAGACAACTCTGAGAAGCTTCAAATGTGATAAAACACACAGTATCTTATCTTCTCATATTCCAAAGGCCAGTGGCCAAGGCAAAAAAGGCTTTTCTCCTGGATCCCATCAGCTGAAATTCTTTGGTTGATGGGATCTGCAGTGGGGCCCCTTTTGCCAGAACAAGTGGAGTGCATGAATCCCATTGGGGAAAGACTGTTCTGCAGATATCCTGGACCCATGGCTTTCATAGGAGGCTTTAAAGGTAACATCTGACACCTTGAATTGCACTCAGAAGTAAATTGGCAGCCAGTGTAACTTGCAATAATGATGGTATTACATGTGCTACCCTAGAGGTGTCCAAAACTACCCATGCTGTTGCGTTCTGGAAGAGTGGAGTTAGCATACAACACAAAATTGTGTGAAGGCTTTCTTAACCAGGGTTGCCATCTCCTCTTTGAGCAGGAGTTGTGAGTCTAAGAGAACCCCCAAGTTACACACGGTTTGCTTCAGCTACATCCAGAACTGAAGATAACAAACATCCAGATCCTGAGGCTCTACATACCAACAGCCACTTTGTCTTGTCAGGGTTCAGCTGAAGCCTGTTGCCCTCATCTAGGTCCTCCCAGCCTCTAGGGCAGTGTTTCTCAACCTTGGCAACTTAAAGACATCTGCACTTCAACTCCCAAAATTCTCCATCCAGCCAAGCTGTCAGAGGAATTCTGGGAGTTAAAGTCCTCAGATCTTAAAGTTGCCAAGTTGAGAAACAATACTCTAGGGCTAGGCCCTGCAAAAGGGCAGCCACAGCATCACTTGGATCATCAGGGATAGCGATGTAAAACTGAGTATCATCAGTATACTGGCGGTAATTCATCCTGTGGAGTTGAATGATCTCACTCAGTGGTTTCATATAGATGTTTAAAAAAGGAACAGAATGTGCTGGGCACTGTGACATCCCACAAAGGAGTAGCCATAAGCTGGACCTCCCACGTGCTATCAACACTGATTGGAACTGGCCTTTGAGAAAGGAACTGAATTAGTGCAATATTGCATCACCCAACCACTGGGACTGTCAATGCTGATGGGCCAGAAGAGGGCACATATCCACAATCCTATCCAGGGCTTTGGCTGCTCTCTGATTCCAGTTTGTGACCAGAGTCTTCACAGGAGCATGCAGCAGCCTCCTTAGGTATCTCCCCATCTCTTTTTGCAACCCTAGCAGGTCCATCAGTCACCAAGGGCATAGCAGTCCAGAGCAGAATAGGTTCAGCCACCCTCTGGAGGAGGGCAGCGTAAGAGAATCTCAAGGCCACCAAGGCATGATCTGACCATGACAAGAGAGAATACTGACAGATCCCTCACCAGGTCACATTGCCACTCCTCTAACAAGATCATATCCAGAATAAGATCACTATCTTGAGTTGGGTTGTGGATGACCTGAATGCTCCCATGGCCATTATGATGGTCGTGAACTCTCAAGCTGCTTCAAGGCCAAACCCAGGGACAGCAGATTGAAGTGTCTCAGGACTATAAGCCTAGGGAACTCCACTGCCAACCAGCAGCTCAGGCAGGGAGGTTGCTATGCAACAGAAAGGCTGCTATAGCAGCAACAATTCCAGCGGATCCCGCAAGCCCAGTCTCAGAAACATGATCTCTCATCCAGAAACCTAAGCATGGCTTCTGAAGGACAAAAAAGATTTCCAAATGATAGCTGCCACAACCACCCCTCCCCTGCCCTACAACCTTGGATGGTGCCAAACCCAAAATCTGGCCATGCACATCTCCAAGAGGGGAATATCATAGTGCATGCCAAATCAGCTTGCTCCTTTCTAATAAGATTGCAAATAAAGAGGGAGTAGCTTAGCAGCAGCAGTAACCAAGTGCATGAGCAGCAATAGCCAGAGACATGATCTTCTGAGCGACTGCTTTCCAGAGTCTGATATGAAACCGGAGGGCTGAAACAGATGCCGTCAGTCTTAAGCATCTTTGGCTCCCATTTAAGGGTCGAATTTTTTTTTAATGTACTCCTTGACTTTTGTTATGCAGATCTTGTATATTGGCTATCAGGGTAGTATCATCAATGTAGCCTAAGTTATTGATGTTTCCTCCAATTACTAAACCACACTCATCTTCTTCCAGTTCAACTTCTCTTTTGACCAGACTTAAATTCTGGATATTTTATATCCAAGTCGTCCTCACGTGACGCAGTGGCCTTGAGGTGAAGACGTTCGCCTCTCACTCAGAAGGTTGGGAGCTCAGTCCTAGGCAGCGACAGATGTTTCTCTATTAGGGCACAAAGACAAAATATCTGCTGCGAACTCCTCATAGGCATCAGGAAGGGCATCTGGCCAGTAAATGCTCAGCTCCTTTCAGTTGCCCCGATCCTATCCCAAAGCAAGTGATTTACAGTGTCGTTAAAAGAAAATATATATATATATATATATATATATATATATATATATATATATATATATATATATATATATATATATATATATATATATATATATATATATATATATATATATATATATATATATATATATATATATATATATATATATATATATATATATATATATATATATACAGGTAGTCCTCAACTTGCAACCGTTTAAAGTTACAATCGACCTGAAAAAGAGGATTTACCAACCAGATTCGAAGTTCCAATAGTCAGGCCATCATGGCCATGTGACCAAACTTCAGATGCTCAGAAACCAGGCCAAATTTATGGCTCTTTGCAATGTACCATAGTCAGATGATTGTGACTGCACTTCCATTTTTCGGTAAAACTGCCCATTGTGAGTCACTGCTTTGCTTAATAACAATGGCATTAATTTAATGACTGCGGTGATTGACTTAACAGCTGCCACCAGAAAGTTGAAAAGTTTTAACTCACTTTACAACAGTTACGATGTATGACCATAATGGGCAGGGTCCATTACAGTATGTTAAGATCTACCTTAAAGACTCTGCTCTCTCAAGTCTCTAGCCCTGGGAAAGACTAAAAGAAAAAGAAAAAGAGGATGACAACCAGTAAGACATTTGGTCAATTACAGCTGCAACTGATCTACCTTTGGAAGACGTGAAAGACCAGGTTGGGGACAGGTCCTCTGAGAAAGGTGAAATCTATGTGATCAGCAGGAGTCAACTTCAACTTGATGGCACATAGCCAAATAAAGACATATTATCTACATAAAACTTGGCATGAATAAACAATTGCTACCAACCAGCCTTCCATTGAGGACCTGTATACTGCACGAGTCAAAAAAAGGGCTGTGAAAATATTTACTGACCCCTCGCATCCTGAACATAAACTGTTTCAACTCCTACCCTCAAAACGACACTGTTATGGCTCCGTTGCCT
Source organism: Masticophis lateralis (assembly GCA_030761175.1). Lineage (NCBI taxonomy): Eukaryota > Metazoa > Chordata > Lepidosauria > Squamata > Colubridae > Masticophis > Masticophis lateralis. The sequence continues at coordinate 28,245,867 of JAUDYJ010000002.1, read as the reverse complement.
GAGCCTGTGTCATCGGCAGATACAGACTCTGAGAGTGAGGGGGAGGAATTAGCAAGTCCTCCCTCTCCAGGACCCTCCTCTCTGGCAATGCCCCTGGAGGACACCGAAGGGCAAGAGATAGGCCCAGAGCCAAGCACGTCCCTGCAGCCACAGGTGGACAGCAACAGAGATAAGTGCTGGCTGGGTCCTCGGCAGTGGTGCAGGGAGAAGCGTGCACAGCAGAGGGGAAGACATGCCAGAGATTAGCTGAGTCACTGGACCACACCCCACAGGATATAAAAGGGAGCGTGGTGGCCAGTCAAACCTTGTGATGAACAAAGCTGAAAGCTTCCACGCCATTCTGCATTGCCGGACTTTTGGCTATAGACTTTACTGGATTATCTCTGGACTTGATTGACTCCATAATTATTGAGCTGCTTTCCTTTGATGTATCAGAAGTGGGGAGAAGTTATCTCTCCTCTTTGTTAATAATAAACTCTTGGCAGGCAGCCACTAGGTTGTTGCCAAGTTCCGTTATCTTAAGGAAAAGGATTTTGCCGGCTGGTTTGGTCTTTAACTCTCGAACATCTGTTGGTGTGTGTGCGTGGGGTTGGGGATAGAACAGATGCTATAGAGCACTGCACACCAGAACTGGACCCAGGAACATTTTTTTCCCAAACGCCATCCTCTGCTAAATAAATAATTCCCTCAACACTATCAAAACTATTCACTAAGGCTGCACTGTTAATCTTCTCATCGTTCCCATCACCCATCTCCTTCCACTTATGACTGTATGGCTGTAACTTTGTTGCTTGTATCCTTACGATTTATATTGATATTGTTTCCTGATTGCTTATTTGTACCCTATGACTATCACTAAGTGTTGTACCTTATGATTCTTGATGAACGTATCCTTTCTTTTATGTACACTGAGAGCATAGGCACCAAGAGAAATTCCTTGTGTGTCCAATCACACTTGGCCAATAAATAATTCTATTTGTTTTGTTTTGTTTCATTATCATGATGAACTATTAATACGAATAAATATTTAAATATCTGAAGCTCAGGTGTAGGATGAGGATAAAGATTCGTTTTCTGAACTTGTGGGTTGGTTTCCAAATGTTTCATTACCAGGCTAGGTAATATCTTCAGCAGATGTTGAATTCCGAAACGAAACATTTGGAAACCAACCCACAAGCTCAGAGAATGAACCTTTATCCTCGGATTTTAAATTGTTTGGAATAGCTTTATAATCCTTCCCAGATTGATGGGCAGTAACAATTGCTTCTCTATGATCATTGCTGATGTTTTCTCTGGCATTGTGTTAGCACACATTTCAGTATTCCCTTTTATAGAGGTATAAATGCTGATGATCAATTGATCAAGGATACATGATTAGCAGCACCTGGCTGCTCCTTAGCCTTTTCCTATCTATGGAAGCAGTAAGGATGTATTTAGTTTTTCACACATGGCTTCTCCATGTTGCCTTTTTTTTTTTTGTAAAATAAATGATGACATGGTGTAATATATCATGTGTTGTTTTTCATGTGAGGTTGCATTTACCTACTTTTAAGAACTGCTCAGGACCAGATGATTTTTACTGTGTCCTGATACATAAAACCACAGCACTCAAAGGGGATGTACTTACTTTTTCATATGACTGTATACATCAATTTAATTAATATGTTAATGTTATCTTAATTTTATGTTCTTGTACAAATGAAACAATTCAACACAAATGATACATTTTAGTATTAAACAGATAGTTAAAATTAGCAGACTCTCTCTCCAATTAGTGTGCTAAACTGGGATTTACTGTACATTTTTTCCCTTTTAGGATTTTTGGGTGGAAATTTTCCACCCCTTACATTATTGGTTTGGTCTCTCCAGGGAAATTAACCAGGTCTGGAAATGGTACAATGGTACAGAGTTTAAAAACCAGTAAGTATGTTGTATTTGTTTGTTTATTATTTATAGAGCTATTTCCCTTTCCAAAGCATTTATAAACATTACACTTCAGCTTGAGCAGCTGAAAGAATAAGAAGAATTAAGAATAAAAAATAAGAATAAGAATTTTTGGCTGTGCTTCTTTCCGTCCCAAAATAAGACACAGAAATGAGAAGAAAAAGAAGATAATTGTTCAGGCAATAGAATGTAATATCTGGTGGTCTCCGCACTATTAGCCAGCTGTGATGGACAGATGTTCAGGATGACTGAAATGATACATCACCTTCAAGAGCAAATGGGTCTGGTGCAGAAGTGGGCTGCTGCCAGTTCGCATCGGTTCGAGCATATCAGTTGTTAAGATTCTGCGCAGTTCGGCGAACAGCAAATGCCACCACTGGCTGGCTCCACTCATTCCACCCCTCCTAGTCACTCCTTATCTTGCCTCGCCATCTTGGCCGGTGCCTAGAGTCATGCCTGAGGCAAAATTGCTGCTGCTCTCTGGTTCCCTTGCCTCGACTATGTGGTGCAGCTGAACTCTGCCTGGTGAATCTTCTTTTGCTTCTCGCCCAGCTGCCTCCCATATGATCCCGGCAGCCCAGTTTGCTTGCCTGCATTCTCTGCGGCCTCCCAGGCAGCTTCCTGCCTGACTGGTGAGCCTTCCTTTGCCTGTTTGCCAGCACAAACGGCTTGTTACAGGGCCTTCCTAGGGTTCCCCTGGCTTATTACAAGCCAAAATGCAAGGTCCCTAAACCCTGTTGTGGCTCCGTTGCCTGTGCCGGCCAGGACGTCTCCACCCCTGCCTTCTCCTTCCCTCCTGAGCTGACACCCTTCGCCGACGTCTTCAGCGAAAAGGAGGCGGACCGCTTACCCCCGCATCGACCCTATGACTGCCCGGTGGACCTGATCCCCAATGCACCCCTGCCCACGGGACGACTGTACTCGATGTCAGAGCCCGAGTTGGCCGCCCTACGGGACTTCCTGGACAAAAACTTGGCCCGAGGGTTTATCCGGCCTTCATCCTCCCCTGTCTCGGCCCCAGCCCTCTTTGTGAAGAAGAAGACAGGGGACCTATGCCTTTGCTGCGACTACCGGCGGTTAAACGCCATCACCATGCGGAATCGCTACCCCCTGCCGCTCATCCCGGAGCTGATGGAGAGGTTGCGGGAGGCCTCGATTTTCACCAAGCTTGACCAACCTGGTGCGGATGCGAGAGGGGGACGAGTGGAAGACGGCATTTGGCACCCGATATGGACACTTTGAGTATACCGTCATGCCGTTCGGGTTGACCAATGCCCCTGCGGTCTTCCAGCATCTGATGAACGACGTGTTCCGGGACATGTTTGATCGGTTCGTGGTCATTTATCTGGATGACATCCTGATCTATTCCCGGTCCCCGGAAAACCACGTCCAGCACGTCCGCCAGGTTCTGCAGCGCCTGCGGGAGCACCAACTCTATACGAAGTTGGAGAAATGTCTCTTCTTCCAGACTTCCATAGAGTTCCTTGGGCACATGATCTCCCCGGAAGGCATCGCGATGGACCCGCGTAAGGTGGAGGCCTTGCTTAGTTGTGAACCCCCTCATCGGGTGAAGGACATCCAGCATCTGTTGGGTTTACCAAACCATCCCGGGCTTCGCCACCCTGACCTTGCCGCTGACCCAGCTCCTTCAGAAGAGGTTTCCGTTTCAATGGGGTCCCCCGCAGCAGCAGGCTTTCGAGGTTCTGAAGCAGGCCTTCGTTACGGAACCTGTCCTGAGGCACCCCAATCCACATTGTCCATTTGTGGTCGAAATGGATGCGTCCAATGTGGCGATTGGGGCAGTGCTGTTACAGGCCCCGGCGGATGGCGGCACTCTTTTTCCCTGCGCTTATTACTCCCGGAAACTCAATCCTTCCGAGCGCAACTACACCATCTGGGAGAAAGAGTTGCTGGCTATCAAGGCCGCGTTTGAGGCTTGGCGGCATCATCTCGAGGAGGCCAGACACCAGGTGGAGGTGCGGACGGACCATCGGAACCTGGAGCACCTCACGACGGCCAGAAAGTTGAACCAGCGGCAGATCCGGTGGTCGTTGTTTTTTGCCTGGTTCAACTTCCATGTGACATACATCCCCAGTGGCCACAACGTGAGGGCGGACGCCTTGTCCCGCAAGCCGGAGTACTTCTCTCCGAAGGACTCCCTGCCTCCGCGGACGGTGCTGCCAGCGGAATCCTTGGCTGCAGCCCAGGAACCCATGGACTTGCGGGCTCAGGTGCGGGAAGCGCAGCGCCAGGACGACTGGTCGCAACAGCGGAAGGTGGACGTTGGCCCTACCTCCCCTTGGACTTTGGAGGAGGGCTTGTTGAAACATCGAGGCCGGCCTTACATGCCCACGAGTCCACTCCGAGCCCTCGTCATGAACCAGTGCCATGACAACCCCACAGCAGGACATTTTGGGTTCTTTAAGACTCTTAACCTGGTGACGCGGATTTTTTGGTGGCCTCGGGTACGGCACGACGTGCACGCGTACATGACGTCCTGCGTGCCGTGCCGACAGGCCAAAGCCATGTCAGGCCCACTTCCTGGACTTCTTCAGCCGCTGCCGACACCGGAGAGACCCTGGGGAGCCATCTCTATGAACTTCCTGACGGACCTGCCACCATCTGCCACGTTCACCACCGTCCTCGTGGTGGTGGACATGCTCACAAAGATGGCACATTTCATTCCGTGCCGTGGACTGCCATCGGCCCGCACCACAGCCCGATTGTTCCTGCAGCACGTTTTCCGCCTCCACGGCCTGCCGGACAGAGTGGTTTCCGACCGCGGGGCCCAATTCACGGCCCGCTTCTGGAAAAGCCTGATGGCCGCGTTGGAGGTGCAGGTGTGTCTGTCGTCGGCTCACCATCCGGAGACTGACGGGGGGACGGAGAAGGTCATCGGCATCCTGGAGCAGTACCTCCGCTGCTACGTCAATCAGCAGCAGGACAACTGGGCCGAGTACCTTCCCCTGGCGGAGTTCGCCTTCAACAACTCCCAACACACCTCCACCCAGATGACCCCGTTCCATGCCAACGTGGGATACCATCCACGGCTGTTCCCTCTGTCCCTCTCGGATTCCCCTGTTCCCGAGACCCAGGACTTCCTCTCGGAGCTGCAAGCAGTGCAGCAGCTGGTGCATTGGCGGCTGATCCGGGTGAAGGAGGACTATAAGCGGGTCGCCAACCGCTCTCAACAGGCCACGCCGCCGCTGGAGGTTGGGGATCGGGTGTGGCTGTCCACAAAACACCTCCCCACGGACCGGCCGGCGAAGAAGCTCGACCACCGTTTCATCGGGCCCTTCCCCATCGAGGCAGTCATCAGCCCGGTGGCCTACCGGTTGACCCTGCCACGGTCTATGCGCCTCCACCCTGTTTTCCATCGGTCCCTTCTGGTTCCTGAGGCTCCGCCATGCCGCCTCTTGACGCCCGACGACACCTGCTCCCCCAACCACGGTCGCCGAGGACAGCTCCATGACGTACGAGGTGAATAGCATCCGGGACTCCCGTTGGTTGAAGGGCCGTTTCCAGTACCTGATTGCCTGGAAGGGGTACGGGCCCGAGGATTACTCTTGGGAGGATGCTTCCTCCGTTCATGCCCCTGACCTGGTACGGGCCTTCCATGAACAGTTCCCGTCCTGACCGCATCCCAACCGTCAGCAGCGGGGGAAGGGCCCTGCGCTGGGGGATAGTGTTGTGGCTCCGTTGCCTGAGCCTGTGTCATCGTCAGGAGAGGACTCCGAGAGTGAAAGGGAGGAATTGGCAAGGCCTCCCTCTCCAGGACCCTCTCCTCTGGCAATGCCCCTGGAGGACACCGAAGGGCAAGAGATAGGCCCAGAGCCAAGCACATCCCCGCAGCCACAGGTGGACAGCGACGAGGGAGATAATTGCTGGCTGGATCCTCGCCAGCGACGCAGGGAGAAACGTGCCCAACAGAAGGCATGGCGTGCTCATGATTAGCTGACTCACTGGACCACACCCCACAGCCTATAAAAGAGAGTGAGTCAGCTGGCATTTTTGTGATGAACAAAAACAAATCTTCCTGAATCTCAGCTTTGGCTATTTTGGACACTTGTGTTGTGTAATTGTCTGTTCTGTTAATAAAGGCTTTGGCACGCAGCTGCTGGGATTGCTGCCAAGCTCCTTATCAGACTACTTGGTTGCCTGCCAGCTTATTTTAACCTCCGACTGTCTGAATTGGGTTTATTCCTGGGGGCGGAGACAGAACAAACCCAATCCGACCTCCCCACCCCATTTCCCATGGCTTTACTGTACTTACTTTTCGAAGAGGCTGAGCCACACGGCAGAGAAGCCAAAGTCTTTTATTCAGAAGCTGGTGAAGTTGTAAGAATGTGAGATGTAAGGAAAACAGCTTTCCCCATCTGAATAAAAGACTTCAGCTTCTCTGCCATGAGGGCCTGCAGGTGTTGTGATCTAGGTTCGCTTAGTCATTACAAGACACAATTTAGTCTTAAACAAACCTATTTTATTATAACAGCTGGGAATCACTTCATTCCCAGCTTAGTCCAAATTAATTCCAAAACAAGTCCTTCTGAAAAAGTCCTTCAACTTATCACAAACCTTTATCTTCTTTGGCACCTGCCAAATGCCTTTCTTGGCAAAGCCCAAAGTTCAGAAACAAGAGACGCTGACTGGATTTAGCAATGTTGCTTTCCTACAAAGAGCCAAAGAGCCTTTGCTGCTCTTTTAAGCCTTATGGGAGGGGCCAATCATCTCCTGGCCTTACTCCTGAGTCGTCCTTTTTGCTTTAGCTTTCTTCCCTTCTGGCAGCTGTGCGCATGCTTGCACTAGGAACAGGCTCCTCCTGTTCACCTGCCTCTCTGCTGTCCCAACTCTGGAGGCTCCGGAGTCTGTGCATCACTCCCAGATGGCCCTGGCACCATCTCTGCCTCTGACGCAGAGCCCTCACCTGGGCTGTCCCCAGACTCCAGGACTGGCCCATGGCTTAGTTTGGGCTCAGTCTGCTTGCTGCTGACTGACTAGTTCGAATGGGCAGCTTCAGGGATTGAGGCGTGGCAGCCAATCAACAAGGGCCTTGCAGTTCAGTCCGATGAGACAAAGGTTGCCCTCTCCCCTCCTTGGAAGAAATTTATAGCTCCCGCTGACTTAAGAAAGTTCAAAATTTCCTAAAGATCCATCTCATCCTGGGCATCCTTTTTTTTTTAACTGTTGCCATCTGGCAGACAGTACAGGGTAATAAAACAAATAGGCTGAAAAAAGCTCTTATCGCAGAGCAGTAACTGTTGAATTCTACTGTATAGTGCAATATTAATGCAGTATCGGATTTTCAATTCAATTGTGTAGAATGTGAAGGATGTGTGTGGTTTTTTTATTTAGTTTTCTTATGTATGATGTACACTGAAGATGGCATTTAATTTCGTTGTACGAGGTGCAATGACAAAGTAAACTTAAACTTAACTCTGTTAAGAAGGTAATAATAAAATGGTAAATGTATACATGTTAAAGATCAATTGTGTATATTTGTGATATATCAACTATCCCTGATCTGATTCATATCCCTCATTCAGAATATTCACTCAGTCTTCTTTGGAAAGGATGATTATTCGAACATCAACTAAATCATCAAATCAGAATGATTTGGCAATTGGATTGGGAGAAGGTATTTGATTTAGAGATTTGAACAGATGGCCTTCAAATTGAATGATTTAATCAAATAATAAAAGATAAAAACCGGTAGTATACAGAGGGATAGTTCCTAGTATTAAAATCCAGTGTATGAATGTAGTGCTCACAATTCTGCTTCTACACTTCATATTCTGTAAGTCTTAAAAAAAGGAACCCAATGGCACCATTTATTACTGTTCAAGTTATTTGTCATATTTTAAGACTGATTACAATCAGGTCAGGTGCTTGAAGGTTTAATGAATCTTGAAGTTAGATGTATGCCAAATACTTTAATAAGTCTACAACATTTGGAATTTGAATTGCAAAGTGTGAATCTGAAATTTCAACTCAAAATTTCAGTGTTTCAGTGCATTACTTCAGAGGTGCCAGGAACATGCCTAACTTTCCAGTTGATCACTGAAATGTTGAACCAAAATTTTACTTTTGTGCTTTATACTTCAAACACCAAATGCTGTAGACTTCATATAGTTTTTCACAGATACCTAACAACAAAATCCATATGTGCTTCTTCTATATTTAATATCTCAGATTATTAAATGGGAAATATATGGAAACCAAATACCATACCCAAATTTCTATTATTTAGGAAGTGCTGACAGCTTGCAATATTCGTATTTAAAGTGTTCACTGAATCCTGAGAACAATTCATGGAAGTTACCATATTTTTCGGAGTATAAGACCCACCTTTTCCCCCCTAAAAGGGGGTGAAAATTTAGGTGCGTCTTATACACCGAATGTAGCCCCACCCACCCACTGGCCCCCACCCTTTGGCCTCTGCCTCCCAGCATTTACCTCCTTGCAGCAAGCAGCAAGAAGAAACAGCTCCTTTCAGCTTCAGCACAGGCTAATTAGCACAAGTTGATTGGATCGGCCTCCTGACTCTCAGCTGTTTTGCTCTGAGCTGTTGTGCCTGAGCCTCTGCTGCTTGCTGCAAAGAGGTAAATTGCTGGAGCAGATTTTTTTTTTCTTGTGCTAATCAAGCTATGCTGAAAATGAAAATGAAAGTAAAACAGGCTTTTTGCTGTTTGCTGCAAGGAGGCAAAATTGCTGGGAGGTAGAGGCAGATTTCTTTTTCTTGTCTTCCTCACCAAAAAAGGTAGGTGCGTTTTATAGTCCAGTGCGTCTTATACTCCGAAAAATACGGTACTTCATGAAGGTTTGGCTAGTTGTCTCTTGGGTTCTAGATATCCCTGATGAATTTAAAACGTTCTGAAATCTCTTCTAATAACAGACATTAGAAATAATGATCTAGTGCATTCTGAAAGTGCAGTGTTGGCAGATATTCCCTATTCCCTAAAGATGGGAACGTTCATGGAAGCATCATTTTTGCAGTGTTCATTGAAATAGTGACTCCTTGTCCTTTTTCAGGTTTGCAGTGCGAGGAGAAGGTTTCTGTGCTTACATGGACGGAAAAGGGGCCAGCAGTACCATATGCTCCATGGAGAAACGTTTTCTCTGCAGCCGGCCAGAAAGTTGTAGCATCAAAAGAAGGGAGCTCGTGGCTTGACCAGAGTTTATTGGAGAAGCATGTGTGTATATAATGTCTCCTGTCACACCCAGATTTGCTAGTTGCTACCTAGACTTTAGTTGTAAACCTGAGGCTCCATCTTCAGATCCTAGCTTAACAAACTGGTTCTGTTTCTTTTTTTTTAAGTTTTTTATTTTAGACATCAAAAAGACATATATAGATGTACAACACATACAAAAATCTTAGTTTCTTTTTCAGCTACTTAGCAGTGATCCATTTCTTACTATATATTAAATATTTATAGATATTATAATGTTAACTTATTCAGCCTTTTTCTCCTATTATATTTCTTTTTTTTTAATTTATAAACTTTATTAACAAATAAAAACACACACAAAACATATATAACAAAGCACAACAACAACAAAACTACATTATACATTAAAACATTATATATATTCAATCATTTGAAGCGTCTGTTTCGTAGTTTTATTATATTTCAATTCTACTAACATGTTAATTGATCTCACATTTTCCTCCTTCCCTTCTTCATTCCTTTAATTTATTTCCTTATTTTTCAGCCATTCATACCAATTATTCCACACTTTATAATATTTGGTTTCCTCTTTCCCCTGAATTTCTTTAATTAGTTTATCCAGTTCTGCGCATTCTAAAATCTTTTTAATTATATCCTTATCTGGTGGTGATTCCTCTTTCTTCCAGTATATATAATACACATATATATATAATACACGCTGCAGTCAATATATATAGAATGAGATACTGTGTTTCTTTAGTGTAAATGGTTCTGTTTCGTATCTGAGTCTAGGACAAGAAGCTGTGGGTGACCCGGCCTTCTCTTGTTTTAAGTTTGAACCTTCTTTAACCTTCTTTGACATTGTCGAGACTGGAGTGAGCTGCATTTCTACTTGTCCCTCTCTTGAGTTATCCCATGTTGAATTGTTCCACAGCAAGTTGTAGGTGGTCAATGGTGAGTTGACATATATTGTGTCTTCTGGGCAATTTCACCTTTCCCTGTTACTTCCTATAAAAAACTATATAAATGGAATAAACTAACTAACATCCATGTATCCCACTAATTCTCACTGTGTTACATTTTTTTATCTGTATAAAACTCTTTCTACATTATCTTCACTCATTTCATCTATTGCAACTCAAGATTTAATTTTTGCTTTTCTGGGCAAATTGCTGCCAAGCTCTCTGCACTCACATCTGTTCATAGCTTTGAGAGAAAGAATTTTTCTTTTTATGTGACGCTAATTTTTATTTATATACTTTTTTCACCGGACCAAATGTAAAGTTACATGTAAATAGTATGTTACAATCCTCATTATGAGCCCTTCCTAAAAACCTTTTTATCTAACTTGCATTTTAATTCAGCACTTTAGTTCTTGACTACCTGACTTATTTTAATGATCACTTTGTACAATCTGTAATTTTAAGATACTTTATTTTCATATTTTATTTTATTCACTGTCCTATTGGATTTGTTATTCAACCAGCTTCTGTATTGTATTACTCCTGTAAAGTTTCCCTTGAACCGAGATTGGTTCCTGTTGACTTCATGGACACATTCTATATATGAGGACTATGGTAGTGATTTGTCTTCTTCCAGGGTGTTATAATCTGTGCCAGTTGGCCAGATCCCTAATAGTAGCTTGTCATACTGAAGGTGGTTAATGTGCTGAGGAAAGATTCTGCCTCTACACTCTGCCTTACTCCTTTCCTTGCCATCTTTGTTAACTTTAAAGTTTAAAGTCAATATTTATAATCAATGTTTGATTATTGTTTGATAATGTTTGATGTGGTTGGCATATAATATAAATAAATAATAATCCTATAATTCTTGTATTTCCTGCACTAAACAATGTGTTGAATTTTATTTAGAGAGTGGAGAAGTGTTAACATGGCAACTGCCTGCAATTCATTAAAGCAGCTGCTTCCATTTTCAGCATTGCAAAACAAAGCATATCCAAAGCACTGCATACTAAAATGTTTACCCAATATAAAAAAACAAAACAAAAATGAGAACACATTTTGAAATCCAGGTCGTAGCCTCACAAAGATAAATGATGAGAATTAGCATGGAACAGTGGTTCAGATCAGTAGTGAAATCCCAATGTTTTTACTATTGGTTCTGTGGGTGTGGCTTGGTAGATGTGGCAGAGGAAGGATATTTTAAAATCTCCATTCCCACCCGACTCGGGCCAGCCAGAGGTGGTATTTGCCAGTTCTCCGAACTGCTCAAAATTTCCACTACCCATTCTCCAGAACCTGTCAGAATCTGCTGGATTTCAGCCCGGTTCAGATGTTGAATTCTGGGTGTGATATTCCAGTTCTAAGCCCAACATAGATCACAGGCGTGTTACTGGGAAGATTTGAAGGAAAAACCTTTATATAAACTGCCTTCCCAGAATGAAAAGATGCTTTGCAATCTGATACTGTTGTCTTCATAATTAAATAACATAAAAATATAGGAAGAAATCAACTGTGTTAAACTTACGCAAGGCATTGAAATCCCCTCTGTTCCCCCAAGCATTCGGGTCGGCAGGGGGATGGGGTAGGGGAGATGTAAGCTCTGCTACTATTGATGTTTACTAGTTAATAGTTTATCTTTGGGCATGTTTCGTGGGAGGCGGGTTATATTTTGAAAGATTGTTTTTAATCTTGTAAGCCCCTCCAAAGTCATTTGTACGAGAGGAGCAACTATATTAATGATTAAAATACATGGAACAGATTGGAAGGCCAACTACTATAATCAATTGCTTTGTTTCCAAGGATGCTTCAAGGAAGCTCACCTTTCGTGATAGACTAGAAGGAGCCTACAGGTAATCCTTAATACAATTCATTTAGTGCCTATTCAAAGTTAAAATGACCCAGGGGACTTCCGGTGGCGCCTTCCTCGTCGGCAGCAGGCTTCTTCATGCCCGCCGGCTTCTTGGCGCGTCAGAGCCGCCTTACAGCTGGCAGGCGGCTCGAACAACCTGCTTCTCAGTGGGAGGAGCAGGCAGAGCTTCTGGGGGTGAGGCTGGGCCCCCTGAGTCGCCCCAGGAATGCTCCGTTTGTCCTGGGGAGGGCTCAGAAGGATGGCCCCCTCCATATCCCCCGGAGAATGCTCCGCGTCGAGACAGTCCTCCGCTAATTAGCAGAGCCAGACGCTGGAAGCAACACCACAGTTGAAGCGTTTATTGAATAAGCTGAAAAAGAAAAGAAAAGTCGAAGCAAGTATGGATTTTTTTACTGACTTTTTATTGATTTCTTGGAAGAGGAAAGAGGGGAAGGGGGAAGGAGAGGAAGAGAAGTGAAAGTTCTCAAGAAAGTCCTTTAAGATGGCGACTGGTCTTATTTGAAGAAATGCCAGAGCGACTGAAAATGGAGGTTTTGAAATAAATATTCTGCAATGGGAAAGGCACTTAAAGTAAGAAGAATTTCTTTGGATATTTTTTTTTTCTCTTCTTTTAATTAAAGTAAAATAAAGTAAGATAAAGTTAAGCAAAGTAAGGCAATTTAAAGTAAAGTAAAGATGATTAAAGGAAGGGGGGGCTCCCCCACGAGCCAGCTGAAGAAGAAAGTTGAAATGATGCAATTGTGTGGATTGGCAGAAGGGGACTTAAAAGATCTTATAACAACTTCCCTACCGAGCGTAGTTGACAAAATTAAAAACTCACAGAAGAATCTTGTGGACTTGATTGCTGGAAAGCAGGACCAATTAAGTCAAAATATTATCAAAGTAATTTCAGATCTTTCAAATGTGGTGATTGAAATGGAGGAGAAAGTAACTGAAATTAGCAGTAAATTTGATTTTCAGATTCGAGAAATACAAGAAAAGTTTGTGGAAGCTGAGATTCGAAATCAGGCTATACAGAATGATATTATCGTGCTGCAAATCAAAACTATGGCATCAGCTGTCAGGGTAAGAGGTATTAAAGAAAACCAGAGAGATTTAAAAGCAACTTCTGCAAAGGTCTTTGCTGAATTACTAGAGCTAGAAGATGAGATAATTCTTGGTTGTATAGAGAAAATTTATAGAGTCAACTCACGAATAGCCAGACAAAGGAATTTGCCTAGAGATGTTGTTGTTTACTTTACTGATAAAAGGCTGAGAGATGACATCTTACAAAAGTCCTACTCTGCCAGAATGCAAGTAGAAGGGGCACAAATTAATATCTTTAAAGAGTTACCATCGAAGGTTCTAAAGGATAGGAAAGAATTTGCCTTTTTAACTAAGGAATTGAAGAGAAATAATATCCCATTTAGATGGGACTTACCAGCTGGCATAATTTTTAGATATCATGGTGTGAGATATTGTTTGAATACTATTGGAAAGGCGGAACATTTTTATAAAAATATCCTTAAGGGAGCTTCGGAATATCTTAAGAATAAGAAACAAGAAAGAGAGTTTGCAAAAGGTAAACAGAAAGATGAGACTCAAAGAATGAATCAAAGAATGTTAAAAGTACAAGGAGTACAATCTGGTTTCTCTGAGGACTTTACTATGGATTTTTCAGATGGAAAAATTGAGCATACCAGTGAACCTAGACTAGGAGCACCGGACCTTGAACTGCTGGAGCAAGATTTAAAAAATATTATAACTCAAGATGAACAGCAGCAGAGGTCCAACGCTCCGCAAGGAAAGGGTGGTGATGTCGAACAGGAACCAGAATGTAATGAGGAAACTCAAGCGATCACTAATGAGTGTCGTGAAATTCTTCACCAGATACAGTTGTTATCAGAAAGTATGGATAACTTTGGAAAATGGTTATAAAATTCTCAAAGTTTATACTGAATTGGATTTATGGACTATAAAGTCCTCATCCTGAATTGGAGACTTATAAAATTTTTATTACTTTGAATTGGATTCAACATCCTGAGTAAGTTTAACAGATCGCTGCAATAGTAGCAGCGTTCTGTGATTATCCTATTATAGGTTTTTTCTTTTTTTGGAATTTATCATCCAAGAGGAAAGAATGGAAACGAAAACATCTTGCAACCAGAAGGAGTGAACAACAAAGGGTGGCAGGATTTGAAACAGTTTTATAAGAACATCTGGGAATGCAGTTTCTAGGATTTTTTTCTTTTTTTGATTTTTTTTGTTCTTAAGGCTTGGCGGAGCTGCATTGGGTTTCTTCTTGTTGAAATAGAATACGTTAGTCTGAATGATCCTACCTAGAGGTGTGAATATCTTCGTGGTTGGATGCTATCTATATAAAGTCACACGGGGGTTTATACGGAATGCTTTATTTTATTGATGGGGGCAGATAGAAGATGAAGCTTATTGGAATTGGACATATGTGAAGAAAGAAGATTTAACTTCAATCAGGATGAAGAGAAGATTGAAATTCGAGTTATGGAAAATTATAACAATATATGTAATTATATTGTATGTTCTATGTTCTTTTCTTTAGGGGGGTTTTGTGTTCTTGAATTAAGGGGATTAAATAGCTGGGATTAAACTATTTGATATTACTTAATATGAATAAGTAGGATATATAATTTTTGGGGACAGTGTATGGCATATGATTAGTAATGTTAGCAATGTTTTTTTTTTCTTTGGGTTAAATACTATAATGGTTATTTTTTTTCTGGGTGTTTTTCTTATTATAATATTGTTAATTTTAGATAAATATCTATGTTTATGGGCTTTTTTTAATTTTATTTTTATCTTCTTAATTCTTTTCTTTCTTTCTTTTCTCTTCCTCTAAATTTAGAATTGAATATATAATAGTATTTGCTTTTCTTATTGTTACAAATTCTTGTTGGTTTTTTTCTTTAAATGTGTAGCGGAAGTCAGGGGTGGGATGGGGAGGGAGGGGGGGTTGGGGGGAGATTGGGGGGGTTAGGGGGAGATTGGGGGGGATGGGAGGGTGGGGGTGGGGGAGGGGTGAAAAAGGGGGAAAAATTTTTGTATTGTAAAACTTTTTCAATTAAAAAAAAAAAAAAGTTAAAATGGCCCTGAAAAAAGTGACTTATGACTTCAGTAAGACATTTAGATCACGGCCTACTTCTTGGTAAAACAGAAAAAGGTGGGATAGACAATATCATCACTTATTATAAGTGATTATAATATAAACAAATATAAATGTGTGTGTGTATCACACTTCCAATTTTACACGGGAGAAAACCCAAATAACCAAAGACCTACATACAAACACCCACGAAAACCTCAGAAAACAAATATATATATGAAACATCTTGATATACATAGGAAAATCCCTGGCATAAAGAAATATACACATAAAGACCTACGAAAATAAAATAATAAATATTTGACTGTTACAGGGCAGAATTAAGAAAAGGGGGCATGGCTGGCTGACGAAATCTAAAGAGGTAGAAATAGATCTATCCCAGTCTTCCTCATAAATTCAAACAGATAGCAAAATAGCTGAAGGCCTAAAAGCTGGTGAATTGAGATTTCACTGAAAATTAGGCTATGAAACATCTTGATACACGTAGGAAAATCCCTGGCATAAGATACAAAATGCTGTAAAATTACCATTAATGTTATGTAATGTTCAATACATTACGGTTTGACATGTTTTGTTTTTATATATGCATGATTGTTTTTTGTGTTGTTTTTAAAGACAACTGTTTAATAAAAATTATTTAAATAAAGGGTCAATATCATCACTTGCAACTAGCTGGCCAGTCTCACTCAGTGTGTAATCTACACTACACTACATTTAAATGGAAGGAAGCATGCAACAGCACCCCAAAGGTTCTGCCTTAGTCCAGAACTCTTCAGCATCTTCATTAAATTTTTGTTTGTTTATTTATATTCTTGTCATGTTTATGTAGTGTATATTGGAGGTGTTGACCTTTTGAGAGCTGTAGGCCATGAAATTTCATTTTAATGTATGTCGATTAGTGTACATTTAAAGTGACAAAGTTATTCTAAGTCTTAAGTCTAAATAATTTAGATGAGAAGGGTATGAGGAGAACTCATACATTTGAGGTTGACAGCAAGCTGAGGAAAATAACTTCAGAAGATCGGCTCAAGCTAAGCAGTTGTGGGAACTAGGTATATTTAGTCTAACCAAGAGAAGAATTAGGGGTGACATGAAAGCAGTCTTCCAATACTTGTGGGACTGTCACAGAGAAAACAGGATCAATGTATTCTCTAAAGCACCTGAGAGAGAAGTAATGGGTGGAAGATTATCAAAGAGAGATCCAACCTAGAATTAAGGAGAAATTTCCTAACAGTGATAACAATATACCAGTGGAACAGTTTGGTTTCAGAAGTTGTAGGTACTTCATCACTGGAGGTTTTGTCTGGAATGGTATAGGGCAGTGATGGCTAACCTATTTGCCATCACATGCCAAAAGTGGAAGCACGGTGGGGTCACATGCCCGCGTGCCCACATCCATAATTCTATGCGCCCCGCCCCCCCCATGCTCACCCCACTTTTGGCACGTGATGGCACGGTGGTCCCAGTAGGCTCATTTTTTGTTCTCCCCAGGCTCCAGAGCCTTTCTAGGAGCATGGGGGGGGGGACAAAAACGGCCTTCCCCATCCTCCCCAGAGGCCCTCCGGAGGCTGGAAACAGTGTGTTTCCTGACTTCTGGTGGGCCCAGAAGGCCCGAAAATCAGCTGGCTGGCGCACGCATGCATGTCGGAGCTGAGCTCATGTGTCCACCAATATGGCTCCACGTACCACCTGTGGCACCCGTGCCATAGGTTCGCCATCACGGGTATAGGGTCTCCTTGAGCAGGGGGTTGGACTAGGTGATCTCTAAGACTTCCAACTGTTATTCTATGAATCAGGCGGCATACCAACTGTATAGCATCCTGTCCTTGCTTTCAGCCCAGCTCTGTCAGTCATGATGTGTAAAGTGAGATATTTCAGAACATGGAGCTAATTCTAGACTTTTAAAAGGTAAAGGTTTCCCTGCCAGTCATGTCCAACTACAGAGGTGGTGCTCATCTCCGATTAATAGTCAAAGAGACAGTGCTGTCCAAAGACACGTGTGGTCGTGTGGCTGGCATGACTATATGCTACAGGAGCACAGAATGCACAGAATACTTTCCTACCAAAGTGGTACCTATTTATCTACTTGCATTTACATGCTTTCAAACTGCTAGGCTGACAGGAGCTGGGGCCAGAATGGGAGCTCATCCCATCATGCAGTGCTTTGGTCTTGGCTTGCCAACCTTCTGGTTGACAAGCCCAGCATCTTAACCACTCAGTCACCGCATCCCTAATTATAGACCTTACTGGTGGGCAAATTTTTGGTGGCTGAGAACCACACTTCATATTTGGGAAACACCCAAAGACTGAAGAGATCAAGCCAGGAGTGAAATCTACTTACCTTCCCTACCGGTTTGGAAGTGCACCAGGAAGTAACAATGACTGGGCGGGTGGGCAGAGCCTCATGCTGCCATCGCTACTGGTTCTTGGAACCACCCACTGCCATCATTACCGGTTCAGCTGAACCGGTCCGAACTGGTAGCATTTTACCCTTGGATCAAGCGTATTGCAGTAATGCAAAGCGAGAACTGAGAATCACATGCCAAAATCACCAAATTCTACTTTTCCCTCCTTAACTACCCCTCGCTGCTCATCTCATTGTAACCAATCATGCAAGATGTTTTCTTAATGACCAGCCTGAGCACAGGTTGGTATGCAGCTCCCTCCTTCCAGCTGGACAACCTTGGAGCAGAGTTTCAAGTTTTCCCCAACCATCCCCCTCCACACAGTTTACTGCAGACTGTCACCGCATGACAGCAAAGCACAAGCGAACATAAGGTGGCAGCTGACATTTTGGCTTTCCTAAAGCCAAAAGGGGAAACCATTTGAGGGGGGGTGCTCTGTTGGGCAATGGGGGTTTAAAGACTGAGGCGAGGCAGGTTTCAAAGCTAACAAGGGAGTTTGTTTCCTGCCAAAAGCACTAGCAACGGCTTATGATCCATAATTAAAATAAAAGAACGGCCATACAGGTAATCTTGGAAGCTTTTTATGGCTGCAACGGCAGCCAACGTTTCCTTATCGATCTGGACATAACTTTGTTCTGTAGAGGAGAGGGTCCTCGAATAGAACGCAATGGGGGTTTCCGTGCCATCCGGAAGAGCATGGCTGAGGACAGCTCCTACGCTGAAGCGGGAGGTGTCAGCGACTAGAACCAGGGGCAGGCTGTCAGTGTATTGCAGCAGGACAGTTTTAGATGTTTAAAGGTCTTGTACAACCGCAAAAGTGGTGGCTTCTCGCAGGCCCCAGGATCAGAAGTCTTCTTATCCAAGAGCCTATGCAATGGCTCTGCACTGTGGCTTTATGTGGCAAGAAGACACTATAAAAGTTTAGGAGACCCAAGAAAGCCTGCAATTCAGTTCTGTTAGTAGTGGTTGGTGCCGTTTTGATGGTGGTGACTTTGGAAAGTGTGGATGCCAGTGGCATTGATTAGATACCCCAAGAATTTCACTCTGGGCACCCCAATCCTGCACTTTTGTTTTTTTCAGTTTAAGGCCAGCCGCTTGGAAACGGCGTAGGACTGCCCTTAATTTGTGCTATAGTTCAGCCTGGTTGGTGGCTGAAATAAGTACATCATCAAAATATGGAATGACTCCCTGCAATCCTTGCAATAGTTGTTCCATAGGGCCTCGAAAGATGCCAGGAGCAACACTTATGCCAAACTGGAGGCGTCGGCACTTAAAAGCACCCCGGTGGGTAATGATGGTCTGTGCCTCAGATGACGCATCGTCCACCAGGAGCTGCTAGTATGCCTGCGCCATATCCAGCTTGCCAAAAATGGAGCCCTGGCCTAGGGAGTGCAGCAAGTGCTGCACAACTGGCACAGGGTAGGGGTTGGCTTGAAGGGCCTGATTCACTGTGCACTTATAATCTGCACAGATGTGAATTGACCCATTTGGAGAACCAGTAAATACCACCTCTGACTGGCCCCGTCCCCATCTATTCTCTGCTTCCTGAGTCCCAGCTGATTGGGAGGAAATGGGGATTTTGCAGTAACTTTCCCCTGGAGTGGGGGAGGGAATGGAGATTTTACACTATCCTCCCCCCCCCCCACGCTCACCAAGCCACACCCACAGAACAGGTAGTAAAACCTCAGCGAATTCGGTAATGACGTCCTCAAAGTTGTCAGTGGTGGTTGAATGGATGCCAGTGATGCCAAGACCTATTGCGCCAAACCAGTCAAGCCCAAGCAGGCTGGGGAGATGGCCATTAACTATGATTAATGGCAGGCTTCCTGTGAAACTTTTGTATTCTACCAGGAGCCTGATGCAACCTAAGGTAGGGATATGGTTTCCCTGATAGTCACGAAGCTGTACTTGACAGGTCTGGAGGGCTCTTTTTCTGAATGTGGGTACTATTTTGTTCCTCTATAATATCTTCTCTTAAGTTTATACATTTATACATTCATTTTAGATTCTTTCTCCAACCAGTTTCAATTTTTTTTACTACCCGTTCTGTGGGTGTGGCTTGTTGAGCGTGGCAGGGGAAGGATACTGTAAAATCTCCATTCCCCCCACCCACTCCAGGGGAAGGTTACTGCAAAATCCCAGCTGATTTCCTCCCAATCAGCTGGGACTCAGGAAGCAGAGAATAGATGGGGATGGGGCCAGTCAGAGGTGGTATTTATTGGTTCTCCAAACTACTCAAAATTTCTGCTACCGGTTCTCCAGAACTGGTCAGAACCTGCTGAAACCCACCTCTGATGAGAGGTCATCCTCTCTTTACGGGTCTTTTTCACTTATACATACCTTGAAATGGAATCCAATCAAAGGAAACTCAAAACCACACGTGGGTACCAATTTCTTTAGGGTATCCCATGAGATCGGGGACTTTGAGGACCCTGTATCTACCTCCATCCTGCATGGAGCACCTTTGATTGCTATTGTGAGGTAAATCTTGTGGCTTGCAGTGGTTTTGGGCTGGCGGATGGCCACTCAGGCAGTCTATTTCCACGGAAGATAGTGAATCAGTCCCCACAGATGGCACACAGAGCCATATCTCTGGGCACACAAGCATTGCTCTATCTCAACTCCAGCACGCTGGCCAGCTGATTTTTGGGCCTTCGGGTGTGAAACTATGCACTGTGTAGACCAAAGCAAGAGATAATGCTGTCTGATAGGACTCTATCCTTTAGCAATGGGATTGGATGACTATGGTGGCCTTTACTTTGTGTGGGAATTGATCATTTTATCTATTTATTTATTTACTTATTATTGTGTTTTATATGCCACCATTCTCCTGAGGGACTCAGGGCGGCTTACAAAAACAACAATATCTAATACAATTCACAATAAAATTAAAATCGATAACCCAGTTAAAACAATTTAAAATTATAACAATGTACACCCATAACGGATCAGTTAAGTTGACAAAAGAGCCACATCTTCAGCTCACGACGGAAGGAAAGGAGGTCAGAGGCTTTCCTGAGCTCGGTGGGGAAATCATTCCAGAGGGTCAGGGCTCCCACAGAGAATGCTCTCCTCCTGGGGGCCATCAGACGGCATTGTCTGGCCGACGGCACCCTGATGAGGTCCACTTTGTGAGAGTGCACGGGACAGTGGGAGAGCGACTGGAGATGGTCCTGCAAGTACCCCAGGCCTAAGCCATGAAGGGCTTTATAGGTAAGCACCAGCACCTTGAAACGAATTCAGAACACCACCGGCAGCCAGTGCAGCTTGCACAGGAGAGGTGTTACACGGGAGTATCGAGAGGCCCCCGTAATTACCCACGCGGCCATATTCTGGACTAGCTGGAGCCTCCAGATGCATCCCAAGGGCAGCCCCATGTAGAAGGTGTTACAATAGTCCAACCTCAAGGTAATGAGGGCATGAGTGACCATGGCAAGGGCAACTCAGTCTAGAAAAGGGCACAACTGGCGCACAAGGCGCACCTGTGCAAAGGCCCCCCTGGTTACGGCCGTCAGATGATCATCCACGGACAGCCAAGAATCCAGGAGGACACCCAAATTGCGAACCCTGTCGGAGGGAGAGTCTTGGAAATGTTGAGTCTGAGTCTGTTCCTCCCCATCCAAACCCGCACTGCTTCCAGGCAATGGGACATTGAAGGACTGTCACAGGTAATCAAGAACCCCCATCCTGATTCTACTGCATCCTGAATAGGAAGAAGGGAATTGAGATACGGGACCTCAAATTTCATAACACCAACTTTGAGCAAAGAAGGAAACTAACTGAGGGGTCCTTGGTGTCCTCTGAGCTTGGTTGTTTTCTTGCAGACATTTCATTACCCAACTAGGTAACATTATCAGCACTACAGAGGTAATGATTTTTTATTTTATTTTTTTTAAATTTATGGATGTAGAACTCGCTTAGGGAAAATGCCATCTCATCATTTTTGCCTGTTTAGGAGTCAGAAAGGTAAATGACCTTTTAAAGTTTTCCAACAGCTTTTTGGACATTGCAACAGAATTTGAAGGCTGCCTTGAGGTGTTTTTTCCCATCTACCAATTTACAGCATTTTCTAAGTAGTGGGTGACTGGGGAATCCTGGGACTTGAAGTCCATTTATATTAAGGTTGCTGAGATAGATAAACACTGTTTTAAAGGTATCCAATCATCATTGTGCCAAAGTAACATGAATAAGGGAGGCCTTCCATCACCAAAACTGGGTGGGCAATGTTATGAAGATGCTGTAAATCTCTAGTGTGAAATTAACCTACATCAGTGAAACTTCTTGGATCTGACATGCAAAAAAATGCCTAGCGTGAGAGAAACTATTCCTAACAAAGAGTTGCTTTGAATAATGAGATGAGATTCCTTAAAATACCCTAGGAAACAAAGCAATTATCTACAGTGATTGGCCTTTAGATATGCTTTTATTTTTAGATTAATATAGCTGCCCATCTCATTCAAGTAACTTACAAGATTCCCAAACAAAACACCCCCAAGGTGCTAAAAGATAAACTATTAATTAGTAACCAACAATAGCAGTAGAGCTGATCTCTCCCTGACCCCTATGTCTGGGGGAATCAGCCAGAACTTCAATGCCTTGCAAAAGGCTAACAAGATAGTTTGTCTTGGGTTTTTATAATATTTAATTAGGAAATTGCATCCATGTTCTTCCTTCAAATCTTTCTGTTGTGGTCCACCAGTGGCCAGCGGAGCTGGCAGCAGACTTGGACAGTGAGGAGGTTGGGGAGGAACATGGGCCGGTCCTGGAGTTTGGGGAAGGCTCTGATGAGTGCTCTGTGTCGGAGGCAGAGATGGGGCCAGGGCTGCCCAAACAGTTATCAGCTACCTTCAGAATCGGAGATAAGTGGGGCTGAAGAACAGCTGGAGCCTGTTCCCAATGTGCGCATGCTCAGAGCTGTCAGGAGAAGGGAACAGTTAAGGAACAGAGGTTGACTCTGGAGTAAAGGCACAAGAGGGATGCTGAATGGCCCCTGTCACAGGGAATAAATAGGAGCAAAAGAGGAGTTTGCAGGAGACAATTAGTTCATTTATTTATTTATTTATTTATTTTTATTTATTTAAATTTATATACCGCCCTTCTCCTAGTGGACTCAGGGCGGTGTACAGCCAAGAATAAAAAACACTCCAATACAAAATTTAAAATATTAATAAAAGAATTAAATAATTTTGGCCCAATAAATTTAAAAACCCAATAGGCAATTAAAATTTAAAACCCATAAAACTTTAAGCTTAAAAAAGAGAGGGGGGGTTACGCCAGCCCAGCTTGACAAAATAAAAAAGTTTTTAGGGCACGGCGGAAAGCCCGGAGATCGGGTATCGTACGGATCTCCGGGGGCAAATCGTTCCAGAGGGCTGGTGCTGCCACAGAGAAGGCTCTCCCCCTGGGTGTCGCCAGCCGACATTGTCTGGCCGACGGCACCCTGAGGAGTCCCTCTCTGTGGGAGCGAACTGGCCGGTGGGAGGCTATCGGTGGCAGAAGGCGGTCCCGCAAGTACCCAGGCCCTATGCCATGGAGCGCTTTAAAGGTGGTCACTAACACCTTGAAGCGCACCCGGAAGATCACCGGAAGCCAATGCAGCTCACGCAGGAAAGGTGTCACATGGGAGCGCCCCCTTGCTCCCATAATCCCCCGCGCGGCCGCATTCTGCACCAGTTGGAGCCTCCGGGTGCACCTCAAGGGGAGCCCCATGTAGAGAGCATTGCAGTAGTCCAGGCGGGAAATGACGAGTGCCTGAGTGACTGTGCGTACGACTGTGCGTATTTATTAGTGTGAAGATTTGCTTATCTGA
This sequence comes from Masticophis lateralis, assembly GCA_030761175.1. NCBI lineage: Eukaryota > Metazoa > Chordata > Lepidosauria > Squamata > Colubridae > Masticophis > Masticophis lateralis. The sequence continues at coordinate 28,222,593 of JAUDYJ010000002.1, read as the reverse complement.
GTTGGTGCCTCACAGAGACTCCTTGCCAAGTATTTCCTTGTACAGCGTTGGGCCTGGAAGCTATCGGCCTGGCAACTATCCAAGGACTGATAAGGTCTGTGGTTGCAATTCACCCTTGAAAGACTGTGTGCCAGGACTTTGCTGGATGTGAATGCTGGGAATTCACATTAGCCAAATAAAAAGGGTTTTTTTAGGGACAAGGAGTCTGTTTCGTGATTTGGTGAAGCCAGAACACTTTCCACTGATGCTGCACTTAAGAGTGAGGCTTTGAGTAAGGGAAGCATTATGAGTTTTCCTGACAGAGGATGGATTCGAATTGGAATCTCTCACCCAGAATTCATCATCTGAAGCAGCTGTCTCTGACCTTTCCAGCTTTGCAGACTGGCAGGGGAGGAGAAGGGATGTTTTCACGTGAGCAGTGGGTGAGCACGCACATGCGCAGCTCTATTTGCACAAGCAGGGGACACACAACCACTGTTCACCCAAAATACCCATTCTCACCTAGTGCATGTGCAAATGGAGCTATGCATGCATGCGGGCTTTCCCGCCATTTCTGTGGCCCAGTTCTGAATGGGCTGCGGCCCGGGAATTGGAGGACCCCTGATCTGAACCAATGCTCCATGCTAATTCTCGTCCTTCACCCTTGTGAGGCCTTTTGTTTTTGTTTTATTCTGGGTGAACGTAGGAGTCTGCAGTCTGCATATGTGCAGGAATTTTCCTATCTTGGATGGCAAACTTCAAATAAGGAAGGTTATTTGCACGTAGGCGCCAGGAAATGGCATTAGAAAATAAGACCCTAAGTCCGTAAACAAGAGGAGAGGAAATGGGATATATGTGTATTAGACTTTAATTAAAGTCTAACATTATAAGTGCTTTGGTTAACCAAAGATTCTAGTTACCTGAAAGATTCTGTGAGCCAATGATATGCTGCCAAGTACGCTGTAACTTGAAAGTAACAAACTATATAATGTCACGACGTAAGAGAATAAAGTCACCACATACATCCTCAACCTTTGTGTGTGTGGTCACTCAACAGGGGAACATTTACAGTGCTTTGGATATATATTTTGCAATGCTGGAAATGGAAGCAGCTACTTTAATGAGCACGGGCAGATGCCATGTTAGGACTTCTACACCTTCTACGTGAAATGCAAAACACTCTCTGGTGCAGGAAACACAAGCAGTATTTATTATATATCAGTCATATCAAAGATCAAACAATGAAAACACATTAAAATAATAGTCACATTAAAATAGCTTAAATATTAACCAACATGGCAAGGCACAAACGGAGTAGAGGTAGAAGGTTCTTCCTACAAATCTTATGAGAAACACTGGTGTCAGTTATGCTGAGTTCAGAGTGAGGCTCCCCTCATGAGCTTCCATTAACGGAGGTTGGATTTTAACTAGGATCTCCTACACAAAATTCAATATCTGAACCACTGCTCCATGCTAGTTCTCATTATTTGTCTCTTTTGCGGCTATGACATGGATTTTAAAATGTGTTCTCATTTTTTGTTTTTAACACTGGGTGAACATTTAAGATTTACAGTACTTTGGGTATGCTTTGCAATGCTGGAAATAGAAGCAGCTACTTTAATGAGTTGCAGGCAGATGCCATGTTAGCACTTCTACACCTTCCATGTGAAATCCAAAACACTCTCTGGTGCAGGAACTATAAGCATTCCAGGATTATTACTGAATTTATATGTTGCCCGTCAGTGGTGGGTTGCTACTGGTTCACTCCGGCTTGGGCAAACCGGTAGCGGGAGGCTCTGCCCACCCACCCGGATGTCTCTGCGCCTGCGCAGAAGCATTGCGCAAGCGCACATGCACACGCCCATGAGCAAACCGGTAGTGACGGGATTTGAATCCCACTACTGCTGCCCATCTTCCTAGAGGTGGCTTTCAAACAGTAAAGGAAGCAAGGAAAACATTAACTATTAAAATCGTAAGTACTAATATTAAAAAATAATGAAGATGGCAAGAAAAAGAGCAAGGCACAAACGGTGTGGAGGCAGAATCTTTCCTCAGTCCATTAACTACCTTCAGGGTGACACACCTCCATTAGGGCTCCAGGCCCTTGGAAGAAGATGGTGACAATTCATTACCATAGTTCTGATCCCAAACCTACATGGATGTGCCCATGAAATCAAGAGGAACAATCTTGGCTCAAGGGAGACTTTACCTTAATAACGTAAGACAATAAAGAAGTTGTCGGAATTGTGAAATGTAGGCTTGGAAAATAATACAGGGAAATCTGTGAACCTAGTTTTGTGCTGGCTGGGAAGGTTATAAATTGTTTCAATTCCTACCCTCAAAACGATACTATAGAGCATTGATGGCTAACTTTTGTGCCGTCGTGTGCCAAAAGCAGGAGAGCGGGAGCTCGTGCATGCGCACACCCATAATTCATTGTCCCCTTCATGCCCCACCCCCACCCCGCGCTCCCCGCTTTTGGCACGTGATAGCAAAAAGGTTACTGGTGGGCCTGGCAGGCCCGTTTTTTGCCCTCCCCAGGTGCCAGAGTCTTTCTTCGAGCCTGGGGAGGGTAAAAACGGCTTCTGCCCTCCCCCCCGATGCCCTCCGGAGGCCGGAAACAGCCCATTTCCCAACTTCCAGTGGGACTGGAAGGCCCAAAAGTCAGCTGGCTGGGACATGCATGCATGCTGGAGCTGAGTTACAGCAATGCTCACGTGCCCACAGATATGACTCCGTGTGCCACTTGTGGCACATGTGTCATAGGTTCGCCATCACAGCTATAGAGCACTGCACACCAGAACTAGACACAAGAACAGTTTTTCCCCGAACACCATCACTCTGCTAAACAAATAATTCCCTTAACACTGTCAAACTAGTTACTGAATTACTAGTCTGAATTACTATTAATCTTGTCATCGCTCATCTCCTCCCACTTATGACTGCATGACTGTAACTTGTAGTTGTACCCTTACAATTTATATTGTTTCCTAGTATGATTTGATTGCTTATTTGTACCCTATGACTATCATTAAGTATTGTACCTTATGATTCTTAACCAATCTATCTTTTCTTTTTATGTACACTGAGATACATAAAAAGAAGGCACCAAATACAAATTCCTTGTGTGTCCAATCACACTTGGCCAATAAAGAATTGTATTGTATTTTATTGTAAATGGTGATCACATGAACCCAGGAGAGTCTCAGAAATAAATGCCAGTTGCCAAGCACCTGAATTCTGATCACATGACCATGGGAAATATTGCAACAGTCATGTCAAAACCATTCATAAGTCACTTTTTTTCAGTACCATTGCAATTTCAAACTGTGACTAAATGAATGGTTGTAAGTTGAGAACTATTTTATTTTTACACATATACAGTATTTCTGCTGTATGGATATTGGCTAGCCGATGTAATCATTCCTGGGACTTATGCTACCCTCGCCCGCGAGTTTAGATCTCATCCCAAAATTTAGCAGAGGCCATATAGGTGATATAGATATAGACTTCCCCTTAAAAGAAATCTCTGTGTTTAAAGATCATTGAAGGGAGTGTGGAATGACTATAAACAAACATTATTCCTTTTAAGACTTTGCCATCTGGGGAGTCAAAAGACTTCTGTAAACTCAATGGATGTAAACTCTATGATAGAAATAGAAATAGAAATAATAGAAACAGAAACAGAAACAGAAACAGAAATAGAAATAGAACAGAACAGAACAGAACTGTCAGAGCAGCAATCAGCCCTGTTACCTTGCGTGGGGTAATTGCCCTCATTTTGAGTTGGATCGTGGCTTTTATCCTTCTATATACTTTGATCAATAAAACCAAAGAAACATTCTCTAATTAAACTCATATTTACTGTAAGATAATAAAGACATCTCACTATCTAAATTAGATTACAGGTTGGCAAAGAATCCCCAGCCTGACCTTAGCTGGCTGGAAAACAAAGGAAAGTTTCTAGAAGAAGTAAAAGAACGCATGACATGCGCAGTAGGTGCTGATAAGAAATTTGGCAACCTATGGTGAGTCTGACAGTCCAGAAATAATAGTTCTGCTGGTAAATATAAAAACGCAGTGACACCCCTTCTTTTGCCAGTTGAGCGAACATCAGGTATATCATCAGATAAGGCACATCTTCTTACGCAGATACTCGTGTTGAGCTGCTGGAAGCGGTTTGTTGAGCATGTCTGCAATCTGATCATGTGTAGATACATACTGCAATTTTACAAAACCTTGTTTCACTAATTGTTTGATATTTCTATAACGGATGTCAATGTGTCTGGACCTAGAACCTGTGAAATGTGATTCAGAAATATAAACCACTGATTCATTGTCTTCCATCACTGTGATTGGTCAGATCGGACGTGTCCAGATATCTGTGACCAAAGCATCAAACCACGTTAGAGAATTACATGCATCTGAAACACAAGCATGTTCAGCTTCAGTAGATGAACAAGAAACAAAATTCTGTTTACGCACTTGCCAATAAACAGGACATCCATTTAAGAATATCATATAACCAGAAGTACTTTTATGTGATTTCTTATCATTTGCCCAATCAGAATCTGCATAACAACTTAATTCTGCATAATCAGTGTGTGTTGGTTCTAACAATAACTTCATATGTTTAGTGTGCTTTAGGTATTTCAGTAATTTCTTAATACATGACCAATGAAACTGTTTTGCCTTACCTACGTGTCGAGACAAGAGATTAACACTGAGTGCAATGTCGGGTCTTGTCCAACTACTAATGTATAACAGTGATCCAATAACTGAACGATAAAGTGTTTGATCCTCGAACTCAGGACTTGGTTCATGTGTCAAGTTGTGAAAATCTGTTTGCATGGGTGTCTTTGTTGTGTTAGCATCCTTCATGTTGCAATGATGCAAAACTTGTTCAATTTTATCTTCCTGTGAAAGACTAAAACCCTTCTGTGTTTTTTCAATCTGAACACCTAAATAAGTGCTAATATGACCTAAAGAAGTCATATTGAAGTATTTCTGCAAAGTATTTCTGCAAAGCTTTGGCAAAAATCTCACTCATCTGCTTATTTGGACCAATATAAACAATATCATCAACATAAACAAGAACTGTCTCATATGCATTGTTAGATCTTTTTCTGAACACGCACTTATCAGTTTTGGACTTAATAAAGCCCATTGAATTTAGTTTGTCAGTAAGACATAAGTACCACATTAAACCAGACTGTTTCAGACCATAAAGACTTTTGTTTAGATACCAGGTATCCCCTTCTTGCTGTCGGAATCCTGGAGGACCTCTCGCGTAGATTTCTTCATCTAGGTCAGCATGTAGATAAGCGGTGTCAACATCAAACTGGAAAACTTCTAAACCAAGGATAGTTGCAGTGGCTAAAGCAATTTTTACACTTTCAGTTCTGACTGTCGGTGAGTAGGTATTTGTGTAGTTCTCAGGATAACGTTGAGCGAAATCCTGAGCTACAAGTCTGGCCTTGTACAATGACTCACCATTTGGCTTCTTTTTGATTCTGTAGACCCATCGAGTGCCAATGACCTTTTTGTTTGCTGGAGGTTTTGCAGGCGTAAACATCTTAAGTTTCTTTAGACTGTCCATTTCAGCCTGCATTGCATCATACCACTTCTTTTGCTCTGAATCAGGAAGATGTTTGATTTGTGTGAAGTTATCGGGGGGAAGTGTAATATTACAAATCAAAGGCAAGGGTGCTTTTGTCAGTTGCCACGAATATCGCTGTGGAGGGACTCCCTTTGTGGCTCTCTTGGAACACCTCAGAACAGTCGTCCATTCTTCTTCCGTTTCATCCTCGTCTTCATCATCGTCGCTAGCATCAGCATCCCCGGCTTGCGAAGACGGAACATCATGTTGGGAAGAACTGGCAGGTGGAACATTTGCCTGTGAATCTTGGTCATCAGGCTGCGTGGCATCAGTAACATCATCTTTAGGAAAATAAACTCCAGGATCTTTGGAATGAATCCTGGACCAGTCAGCATCTTCCTCAAAATTAGCAGATTGGGAAGTCACTAGTGTACGATTAAAGTCAATAAATTTGCTCCATTTTGAATTATCATCAAAACCCATAAATCTCAGTCTCTTTGCTGCTGGACCTCCTTTCCTTCTTTGATCTAAGGGAATGTTCACCATGGCGTACGAACCAAAAATATGGAGGTTCTTGAGATCTGGCTTGTAGCCATACATTATGAAGAAAGGAGTTTGATTTATCGCATTACTCCAAGTACAGTTGATGATGTAATTTGCATATTTAAGAGCTTCACCCCAGTATGGGTTACTGAGGTTGGCGTCTTCTAAAAGACAACGTATCATGGTTTGCAGGACCCCGTCTCCTCTCTACGACTCCATTATGAGCGGGAGTGTAAGGAGCCGAAGTCTGATGAAGAATTCCATTCTTACACATCCAGTCCTGGAAACGCTGAGACATGAACTCGGCACCACAATCACTCTGGATTCTGGCGATGCTTACTCCGTGTTGGGTAGAAACAAGGGCTGCAAAGTCTTTAAAGATCTGAAAGGTCTCGGATTTTTCTCTCATTGGATATACATATCCATATCTAGAATAATTATCAACAATTGTTAAAAAATATTTTCTACCACCAATTGTTGGCGGAAATGGACCAACTATGTCAGTGTGTACCAAATCAAAAATGCGTGTTGACAGGCGTGTAGCACGTTTTGGAATGACTGCTGCTTTGGATTTGGCTTTCTTGCAGACAGCACAATCCAGAAACACCTTACACCCCTTTAGATCCAAACCTTTTGCAAACCCTGGCATTTTTCTAAGAACCCGGAAGCTGGCATGTCCCAATCTTCTATGCCACTTATGGATACACCTGGAATGCAAAGGTTTACTAGTTAGTGAATTTTCAACATTAACATTGTTCCGAGCAACCTGTTTCTCAACTTTCTTTTTGTTGGCTTTAGGAGCTTTTGGAGTAGCAACAGGATCTCTCACTGGGACGTCTCTCACTGCGCCTGTGCTCTCCTCTTTTGGAGTTTGTATACTTGCCTGTGCTTGCAATTTAGATTTTGGTTTTAAGTAATAAACACCACCAGCTAACATGGTTTCAGCAACAATATCTCCATCTTTAACTATATAACTTGCTTTCTCGAGGTGGTGAACCTGGAACTTTAAAACTCTAGACAAGTGAGCCTGACTAAGCAAACTAAAAGTTGCTGTTGGTATGTAGCAAACATCAGGAATGAATGCATTGAGCTCTTCAACATAAACAGTTCCTTTTCCTTTGACCTGACAAGGATGATTGGAAAAAGAATAAAGTTCACGTAGTTCAGGTTCAGGCTCATGCATCTCTGTGAAAAGTTCTTTTCTGTAAGTAACATGGAAAGCTGCACCACTGACCAACGTCCACAAAAGCTGTCTGTCGTACTCTGGATGAGGTTGTGGATCATTGGTTAAAGCCAATGTGGCGAGTGGAGCTTGCGAATCACGCCTTGGACCATGACGACCTTGTCTACCGCCTCTGTCTCTGGAGTCTGTTCCTCTGGGCTGGTACGTGACGGGAGTTGGAACTCGTTGGGGACAATCCCGGGTTGCATGTCCCACACGGTTGTAGATGTTGCATGCTTGGAGCGTAGGTCCTTCCTCGGAAGGGATGCCTAGCTGGAGCTCTTGATGCGGGTGGTCCTCTCAAATGTGACGTAGCTAACATCAGTGCTTCTTCTTCAATTAAAAGTCTACATACATCGTCCACTGTGCGTTGAGCAATAGGCACTTGGTTAATCTTTGTAATGGCATCTTTCCATTCATAGTTCAAAGAGTTAATGATAATGCTGATCATTTGAATATCTTCAATAGGATAGCCACTTTCTCTTAATTCTTTCGTCATACTTTTCAGTTTGGTCAAATGTCCTCCAATTTGTTCACCAGGTTTCAATTTCCAACCATGGAATTCAGACATGAGCAAACATGAAGACTCAATTGAGACAGGCCTGTAGCAATTTTCCAATTGAACCCAAATTTGTTGGGCTGTTGCATCAGGAGGAAAAGTATCCTGCAGTTCAGTATCCATGGACATCAATAATGTTGTGCAGGCTTTAGTCTCTAAGTCTTTTATTTCAGGTGTCCATGGTTGGGCAGGAGGGTTAAACACCATACGATGGGTGCCTTCTCTACGTAGAAGTCCAACCTCACTGACCCAGGCCTTGTAATTCTGCCGACATCTTTAATTTTGACTCACCAGCCAGTGGAGCAACAGAGTATGCCTGTTGAGGAATAGGCATTTGAGGTGCTGGCTGTGGGGGTAAAGGCACTTGTTGTGCTGGAGGTGGACCAGGAGCTGGTCCTGGTTGTACAGCTGGAGGCACGTGTGCATGAGCTTGTAGCTGTGGCATTTGAGCTGCAATATTAAAATCACTTGCTGGAAATGCAGTCATTTGCCTTTGCTGCATTAAGCATTGTTGTGCTCCATCTAAAAAGACACCAGCACCACCATGGGGTGCTGAAAACTGAGCCTGTGGAGACACTTGTGGCATTGCAGTTTGAATCTCTGAGTGAGTTAAGGACATATCTGACAAAGTCTGTTGCAATGCCTGTAATCGCTCTCTCAAATCATGATGCATTTCAGCTTTCTCTTGTAAATTACTTTGGCCGGCAGATGATGTTGCAACTTTAGTTGTAGGCAGCTCAGATAATCTTTCTGCCTGCGTGGCGTTTGTAATTTGAGAATGTGGCAAATGTGACATGTGCACAACTCTCTGTTCTGATTTGCCTGACACAATATCCACCAGGGGGTGTGTCTTTGGCTCTGAAAGAGAAGGTAAAATGGCGTTTTTAGAGATTTCAAAAACGCGGGATTCTCTCTTATCTGGCTCAAGCCTAGATAAAGCCATTTTTGCCTCGGATAGCTTACGTTCAAAAATTTCTATCTGGTCACAATAGTTTCTTATAGCTTGCTCATGAGGAGTGACCCTGAAGGTTTGAGAGGGATAATAAAATGTTTCTCCCTCTGCGTGGGAGGAAAAAGGCTTTGCCATTTGTGGAATTTTTGGCTTGGCCCCAAGCATTTCAAAATCAGAAGGCTCTAGGAATACAGTTTGAGAGCATGCATAATTAGAAGGGGGAGTTACTGACCTCGGGCGTAGTGCTTCGCCTTCAAAAGCAGCTCCTATATTATTTTCTTCCTGAAGTTTCATTAAGAGCATTTTCTCTGTTTCTTCTACTACTCCCACGGTTTCTTCTTCTTCCAGCTGGGTGACTGATGCCAGTGGGTCAAAAAAGATCAAATCATTTGTAGAGAGTACTTTAAGTTTCGTTTATTCTTTTCCTGCTTCTAGCTGAGTGGCAGATGCCAGGGGCTGAAATCTTGAGGATTTTTCTATGTCCTCCTCATCCAAAGAGGATAAAGCTTTGGGCTTCATTTTGCCCTTTTCTATCATTTTGCCCTTTTTCTTCTTTTTCGGCATTTTAGAAGTTAATTATTTAGTGTTCCACAGTCACTAAATCAACTATCTATCTAATTAGCCTAGACGGTCATGATCAAAAGTAACAAACCAGGAAAAGCCATAAATCAACCATCCTCTGCTACCATTGTCAGAGCGGCAATCAGCCCCGTTACCTTGCGTGGGGTAATTGCCCTCATTCTTAGTTGGATCGTGGCTTTTATCCTTCTGTATACTTTGATCAATAAAACCGGAATACATCTTTTAATTAAACTCATATTTATTGTAAGAAAATAAAGACATCTCACTATCTAAATTAGATTACATGTTGGCAAAGAATCCCCAGCCTGACCTTAGCTGGCTGGAGAACAAAGGAAAATTTCTAGAAGAAGTGCAAAGGAAAATGCGTACATGCGTAGTAGGTGCTGATAAGAAATATAACTACAGTAAATCTGACAGTCCAGAAATAATAGCTCTGCTGGTAAATATAAAAACGCAGTGACATGCATCACCACGGCTCCTAATTAGCTAGCCTTAATTCTAAAGCAAAAATTACTAAAAACTAATTCAGATTAATAGGTTATTTAAATATAATTCTTAAATTAAATATTTTAGCTTTAAGTTAAGACCCCCCAGAGATGCTGTCACTCAATGGCCATATTGCTCTGCCCCCCCCCCCCCCCCCATATTTCTCCCAGCCAGGAGCTCCCCTTCGTTCTAGCCTTGGTATAACTTTCTGGCCGGCTGCAGATAAAATGTTTCTCCATGGAGCATACGGTACTACTGGCCCCTTTCCCATTCAGATATGCACAGAAGCCTTCTCCTCGCACTGGAAACCTGCATAAAGAACAAGAAATTACCATACTATCTGCATGGGCAGAAATTAGCACTGCAGAAATGATCCTTCCAGAAAGATTGCCAGCTTTAGAATGCAGGGAACATCAGCCAACAGATGTTACATACTATTCCTTGAGCACTTTTCTTCTCTTTTCCTCCCCTTTCAGTGCCTTATCTTTTGCAGAGATAAAGGTAAAGGTTCCCCTCGCACATATGTGCTAGTTGTTCCTGACTCTGGGGGCGGTGCTCATCTCCGTTTCAAAGCCGAAGAGCCAGCACTGTCCGAAGACATCTCTGTGGTCATGTTGCTGGCATGATTAAATGCCAAAGATGCACACAACGTTGTTACCTTCCCACCAAAGGTGGTCTCTATTTTTCTACTTGCATTTTTTTTAACGTGCTTTCGAACTGCTAGGTTGGTAGAAGCTGGGATAAGTAACGAGAACTCACCCCGTTACGCAGCACTAGGGATTCGAACTGCTGAACTGCCGACCTTTCAATTAACAAGCTCAGCGTCTTAGCCACTGAGCCACTGCATTCCTCCTTTTTACAGAGATATTTTACTTTACAAAGATAGCCTTAGGTAAAAATTACCCTCATTTTTATTATTGTTTCAGCCACTGAAACTGAAGTATGATGTATGTAAATACTTTGAATAGTTAAATAGCTCTATAGATCCTAAAAACAAAGGAATAAAACCTTACTTACTGATTTTTAAACTCTGTGCCATTGGACCATTTCCAGATCTGGTTAACTTTTCTTGAGAGACCAAACCAATAATGAGAGGAATGGAAAATGTCCACCCAAAAATCCTAGGAGAAAGGAGATAATGTATAGTAAAATCCTCATTTAAAAGACTAATTGGAGGAAGAAAGTCTAAGAAATTAATCATGATGTCTCCTTATTCCTTACCAATTCCTTCTGAGTATCAATCACAGCCAAGGATGCATTAAATGAGGAACAGGTTGTTAAACTGAGAGACCAATTCCTTTTTTCTTTTGATATATAGAGACATTTTCCATTGTATCTAATCCAGGAATCTGGACAGGCAACACTTACAAGGGGACGGCAAGGCAAACATGTTTCTGTCTTTTTAACTAGAAGTAAAGCAAAATGGACAAATTATGGAACTCACAAGCTACTACAGTTCTGACAACAAGGTTTAATATTAAGGTTTCTCACTTAAATTGCAGTGCATTCTCCCGTTACTTGTCCCAGTTTCTGCCAACCTAGCAGTTCAAAAGCATGTTTAAAAAAATGCAAATAGAAAAAATAGGGACCACCTTTGGTGGGAAGGTAACAGTGTTCCGTGCGCCTTTGGCATTTAGTCATGCTGGCCACATGACCACGGAGACAACTTTAGTGCGGACAGCACTAGCTCTTCGGTTTTGCTTAACAACCGTGGCAATTTGGGGCTCAATGTGGTCGTAAGTTGAGAACGACTGTATTTGGGTTTGTGCGATAAGACCAGAGAAATGGTCAAGAATGAAAAGGCATTAAAATCAAATGCAAGTTTGTTTATGTTGGATTATGTTATCTTCTTCCTGTTCCCCAGAGCCATGGTGGCGCAGTGGTTCAAATGAAGTATTGCAGGCTGATTCTGACCACTGCTAGGAGTTCGATCCTGACCCTCTGAGGTTGACTGAGCCTTCCATCCTTCCAAGGTGGGTAAAATGAGGACCCAGATTGCTGGGGGCAATAGGCTGACTCTGTAAACCGCTTAAGAGAAGGCTGTAAAGCACTATGAAGCGGTATATAAATCTAAGTGTTATTGCTATTGCTATTTCTATGTTGGCTTGTCCTAACTTTCACATTGTAATCTTCCCTTCCTGGGGCATTTGTGAGCGTCAAAAATGTCCATAGGCAATGATAGCAGTGCAATAACTTTTTTGCTTTTTTTGAATATGCATTTGACACACCTACAAAGACACTCTAACATTCTTCCGGAAGGCACTGAAAACCTGGTTCTGCCAACAGGCCCAGAGAACCCAGATGGAGACCATTAAATAGCTTGTGTGATGTGTTGTCATCGGGGTGGGGGGCTTTTATATTATTTTATTATAAAGAAATAAAGGGATGCAGTATGCTCCCTCCCACGTGCTGGGGTAGACCAGGTGTCTCGACAGAAAAACACTAAATCTCTCCCCTGGCTCAAGCTGATGAAAGGAGAACTTGTGGCTCAGAAGTTAATATAATTGCCTAAAATGCAGGCAGCCCAAGTTCGAATCCCAGAAGGGCATGGCTAGCTGATGAGAGCTAAATAGCTTGAAATAGATCTATACTAGCCTCCCTTTATTTCTTTATCAGTGAAATATAAATTTGGTATAAAATGTCGTGAATGCGACTGCTTGAGGGCTCCTGGTAAGGTCTCATATTAAAACCTACCTACTGGCGATAAAAGCGGTGAAATCTAATTATTTTGCCGCTCTTATTGCGTCATCAGATAGTCGCCCAGCCGCCCTATTCAGGGTGACCTGCTCCCTCCTTCATTTGGGAGCGCGGGATGATCCCTTGCAGGGACGAGCTGAGGATTTTGTTCAATATCTGGATGATAAAATAACTCAGATTCGGAAAGATCTGGCCGCTGACTGGGTTAGTTCAGGCGAGATGACTGAGGCAGGTCCTGAGAGTGTTATCTGGGCTGAGTTCGATCCTGTGGCTCCCGAGGATGTGGACAGGATTCTGGGAAGACTGAACGCGACCACATGTTTATTGGACCTGTGTCCCTCCTGGTTGGTGCTGGCTTTCCAGGAGGTTACATGAGGCTGGCTCCAGGAGATTATCAACGCTTCTTTGAGCGAAGGCACCCTACCGGCCGCCTTGAAGGAGGTGGTGGTGAGGCCCCTCCTCAAGAAGCCTTCTCTGGATCCAGCTGTTTTAGCTAACTATCCTCCAGTCTCCAACCTTCGCTTTCTTGCGAAGGTTGTTGAGAGTGTGGTGGCGTGGCAGCTCCCCAAGTACCTGGATGAAGCTGTCTATTTAGACCCGCTCCAGTCTGGTTTCAGGTCTGGGTACAGCACCAAAACGGCATTGGTCGCGTTGGTGGATGATCTCTGGAGGGCTCGGGATAGGGGGTACTCCTCTATCCTGGTCCTGTTAGATCTCTCAGCGGCTTTTGGTACCATCGACCATGGTATCATGTTGCGTCGGTTGGAGGGATTGGGGGTGGGGGGCACCATTTTGCGGTGGTTCTCCTCCTATCTCTCCAACCGGTCGCAATCTGTGTTGACAGGGAGGCAGCTGTCGACCCCGAGGCGCCTAGTGTGTGGGGTGCCAGAAGGGTCGGTCCTCTTGCCTCTCCTGTTCAACATTTATGTAAAGCTGCTGGGTAAGATCATCCGTGGTTTTGGGGTGGAGTTCCATCAGTACGCTGATGATACTCAGCTATACATCCCCACCCCAGACCACCCCAACAATGCCGTGGAAGTGATGTCCCAGTGCCTTGAAGCCGTGCGGGTCTGGATGGGGAGAAACAGGCTTCAACTCAACCCCTCCAAGACCGAGTGGCTGTGGCTGCCGGCGTCCCGATATAGCCAGCTGACTCCATCGCTGGTCATTGGGGGCGAATCATTAGCCCCCACGGAAAGGGTACACAACTTGGGCTTCCTCCTGGATCCACAGCTGTCTTTAGAGGAACATACTACGGCCGTGGCCAGGGGGGCTTTTCATCAAGTTCGCCTGATATGCCAGTTGCGACCCTTTCTAGATCGGGACTCCTTACGCACAGTCACTCAAGCACTCGTCATCTCTCGCGTGGACTACTGTAATGCTCTTTATATGGGGCTCCCCTTGGGGTGCACCCGGAAGCTCCAACTGGTGCAGAATGCGGCCGCGCGGGGGATTATGGGAGCGACAGGGCGCTCCCATGTGACACCTCTCCTGCGGGAGCTGCATTGGCTGCCGGTGGACTTCCGGGTGCGCTTCAAGGTATTGGTCATCACCTTTAAAGCGCTCCATGGCTTAGGACCTGGGTACTTACGGGACCGCCTACTGCCACCAATTGCCTTCCACCGGCCGGTTCGCTCCCACAGAGAGGGCCTCCTCAGGGTGCCGTCAGCCAGACAATGTCTACTGGCGACCCCCAGGGGGAGAGCCTTCTCTGTGGTAGCTCCCACCCTCTGGAACTATCTTCCTCCAGAGTTGCGAATGATCTCTGACCTCCAGACTTTTCGTCGGGCCTTAAAAACGTATTTTTTCCAGCTAGCCGGCCTGGCTTGATCCCATGGGAAAATCTTTTTAGAGTTTTTGATATTACTTTTAATTGAATTGTTTTTAACTAATGGGACAAATTTATATTAGTTACTTTTAATAATTTTAACTTTTGTAATGATTTGTTTTTTATTTCTGGCTGTTCACCACCCTGAGTCCACAAGGAGAAGGGCGGTATATAAATGTAATAAAATAAAATAAAATAAAATAAAAATAAATTGGAACTGAAAGGCAAAAAGGATGCAGTATGCTCCCTCCCACATGCTGGGGTAGATCAGGTGTCTTGATAAAAAAACACTTTATATAATGTTTTTATATTCCTGTAGGCCGCCTTGCCAAGTGCGAATAAGCGGCAACATAAATTTTCTAAATAAATAAATAAATAAATAATAAATAAATAAAAAGTTTGGATTCAACTGACTGGCACAAACATAATTTTGACTTATTTGACACTCTACTCCTGGTTGCTGATACTTCCTTCCATATTATTCTGTGGCTTAAATGTAATCATTCATGCATGGGATGATCTTGATTTAAACAATAACAATAACAAAACAATGGAGAAAGTTAAATAGAAATCTCTCCTTACTTACCAGCCAATGAAATGATAATAATGATCAAAGCTGCAATTACCACAATCGCTCCTACGGTGAATAGTTTGTCTGAAATGCACTTAGGTATGAGAGCTGAAAAACAGTCAGAAAAATATTAGGACGTGAAGCTCATGATTTTATTTATATTATTTATTCTTTGACAGGCTAAATTAGTAGATCCATGAAATGAAATGCTGTGGACCTAGTATATTTAGACTTCAGCAAGGCATTCAGGAAAGTAGACCAAGAAGTAGGGGTTCTGCCCCAGCTACGGACCCCAAAAAACGCAGCACACACAAAGTCCATACAAACCTTAGTTTACTAATTAAGGACTACTGATGAGCTTTCTTAGTAGTTGTTCAAACACAAGTACAGTTTAAATCAGTCTTTTCCGAACAAGGGCTGTTAATTTAACTTCATTAACAGCTGACATGAATCCAAATAATAACAACTCAATTCTGAGACCCAGTATTTCAGATAACCGTAATCTTACTGTGGTTGGCAGAATGCCCAGAAGCAATTTGCAGGAAAACTGATAAGAGATAAACAAGAGCCGAATCAAATGTTTCTGGAATCAAGACGCGAAGGAATATGAACGAAGTTGTTTCCTGCAAATTGCATCTAGTCGTCATCCTTCCTTAAATAGGCTACGGGAGTGGCCAATTAGCCCCAAGCCTTACTCTTGAGGAGACCTCCTGCCTTTTAACAGCTCTGCACACTCGTGCATCAAGAAGAGGTTCCTCCTCTTCCTCTTCACTTATGGGAGCTTCTGGAGGTTCTGAAGGCCTTGGCTGAATCCCCGCCTCTGGCACCAGCCTCCTCATTGTCTGACTCGAGCGTCAGCTGCACAGGTTGCTGGCATAGCACCACACCAACTTCCTCGCTGTTGGAATCAGCTACTAACTGCACAGGCCGCTGACGGGCCACAACACTAGGTTGGTAAACTAGAAAAATGTGGGATAGACGGCATCCCTACTAGATGCATTTCTGTTGTTAAATGAATCATTTATTAAGTGAATTTGCCCCATTTTATGACTTCACTGAGTGGCTAATAGCCTACATCCTTCTCACATTTGTGGGAGACACACAGTCAATCCCATCACTCTAAATGCCAAACAGCCCTGCCAAAAGAAAAAGCTGGCAACAATTGTGACTGTCTTATCCAAGTCCTAAAATGTAATATCCCAATGTATAGTTCAGGTATAGAACAGCAGAATGGAAAATAAAGCACGCCATCCCAACTTCCACAATTTCTCCAAAAGCATTACAAAAATCTTGTTCTTTGAGACAAAGGTATCAACATCAATTCCTTTTTCCCCTTCGGATGGATGATCTGGACTTCCCTCTCAAACCCTAATGGCCAAAAGTCAGTGGCAGGATTTTTGCCCTGGAAATACCTATTAAGAAGATGTGGAAAACTCACAAAAGGTGGTGTTGGCCCTAAAGTCAGTTTTGTAATGAAAGTCTGTAGAGATTCTCAGTCATCCAGGTCATGGTTGTCCCAAAGGTGCTTTTTTAAGACTTTCTTATTTTTTTTTTTTTTTTGACGACATTTCGCTTCTCATCCAAGAAACTTCTTCAGCTCTGGACGGTGGAGAATGGAAGCAAGGAATATAAATCCTTTCATTCCGCATCATCCTGTCAGAGATGAAGAAGCTTCTTGGATGAAAAACAAAACGTCTTCAAACAAAAAATAAGCAAGTCCAGTTGCCTCCTGAAAAGGCATCTTTGGGACAGTTTTGTGTGAAGTTTTTCTTTTCAAAAGAAGGCACAGACCCAACGTCTTCTCCATAAAACCAGGAGGAAAAGAATAAAGAATCCTAATTTTTATTTAAGTGGGGCACAGCTCCACCCACTTTAACATTTTCCCCTCAAAGGGCCCCGGGCAGGTGTTCACCTTTGTTGTGACCAGCATTTCTTGCACTCTTTCCATCACAGCTTCCAGGAGAAGATGTAGTTATCATCTCAGGAGTCCAACAATCACAGTATCGAGAAACTCCTTCTACCAATACTGGAAGGCAGAAGACAATACATGGAAGATGTCGGGAATCAAAGTGGTGCCCATGTCATAGGACAAAATGGGGCCTAGATCTGGGGTATTTCCATTGCTATTTTTGGGGACATGTTGGAAGACCTTCTTGCTTTTGCACAAGAAGGTATGTATGATCTTCTAAGCTTTAAGATCATCACGCATAGATCAGTGGTGGGATTCAAAAAATTTTACTACTGGTTCTGTGGGTATGGCTTGGTGGGCGTCGCATGGCTTGGTGGGCATGGCAGGGGAAAGTTACTGTAAAATTTCCATTCCCACCCCACTCCAGGGGAAGGTTATTGCAAAATCCCCATTTCCTCCCGATCAGCTGAAACTCGGGAGGCAGAGAATAGATGGGGGCGGTGCTAGTCAGAGGTGGTATTTACCAGTTTAACTACTCAAAATTTCCACACTACCGATTCTCCAGAACTGGTCAGAACCTGCTGAAACCCACCTCTGACATAGATCATCTGGAAGAGTCCTCTCATATGTTCTTCCTGGTTCACCAGATTTAGAATATTTGTTTCCAATACAGCTCTTATAGCATAAGAGTGAAGGATGACTGAAGGAAACAATCCTGCTGGTAACCAGTTCTCTTACCAGTTTTCTCAAGTTCTAACTTGAACCTAGTCATCTCCAAATATTGCAAATCAAACTTTAGCCCATCCAAGTTTGTTCTTTCAATTCATGCCTGCCTTACATCTTTTGTGATTCCTTTGTTTAGAATAGACAGCAAAGTTTTTAGCCATGGAATTAATTAAGAGTTTTCCTCGGACTTCATTAATATTTAGGACTTTTCTCTTGCTTTCTGTAGTTCTCAGATAGATGAAAAAAAGATCTGAATGCCTCACCTTTAATTTCTTCCGGCATCTTCCAAGCTGTTTGTTAAAAAGATCAGGATTCAGACTGCATGGAAAGGAAAGAAATTGGTATCATTCATTCCTGCGTGCACTATTGTTGTTGTTGTTATTATTGTTGTTATTGTTATTATAGTTATTATTATTATTATTATTATTATTTATTCAATTTGTATACCGCCCTTCTCCTATTTGGACTCAGGGCGGTGCACAGCCAAGAATAAAAAACATATCAATACCAATACATATTGTTGACATATTTAAGATTTAATATAAAGATTAAATGGAAGGATCAACTAATAACAGCAGGTATCAGATTCAGCCTAAGTACTAACAACAAACAAATGGAAGTATTGGACAGCTTTTGCCTGGTAGGATCAACTATTAATAGCAAAGGAACAAGGAGTCAAGAAATTCTGCCAAGCACTGCCAAGACATTATTTGGGAAGATTAAGCATGAAGATTGTTAAAACTAAAAGTAAAGTTGGTTTGTTTGATTAAGGTTAGAGTAGATGTTATCTTTGGTAACTTTTAATGGACTTTTGCTAACTCGACTAAGTGAAAAGGTTTTAAAAATTTGTTTATAGAAAAAGAGATGAGATACAGGAAGAAGAGATATACGGGAAGAAGACAGGGATGAGCTGCTGGGGGTTCGCAGGGATTAAGGAGAACCTCTAGCTAAGATTCTGTGCAGTTCGGAGAACCTCCAAATACCAATCCTGGCTGGCCCCACCCACCCCTCCCAGGAGTCCCCAAGCAGCCTGTTTTGGATGCAGGTAAGTGCAGGGCATACATGGCGGTTCGGGGAGAGTGAAAAACGGGCCTACTGGAAGTTGGGGAAGACCTCCAGAGGGCCTCCGGAGCCTGGGGACGCCATTTTTGCCCTCCCGGAGGCTCAAAGAAAACCTCCAAAGCCCAAGTAAGGCAAAAATGCCCCTACCCACAGTGGTGCAGGAGGCCAACTAGGCCACGCCCACCATGGCCACGCCCACCCAGTAACCGGGCAGAGAACCCCTTGCTAAAATTTTGAAGCCCACCCCTGGAAGAAGATATATTTGGCTGAAATGTTAGAGGTGATAATTTATTAAAACTGTTTATACTTATTATGGAGAAGGAAGTAATTTTTTCCCATATTTTCTTTCTTCCTTCATTCTCTGCACTTTCTACTTCCTTTTTATTTATTTATTTTACTTTGGTTTTAGTTCTTATGGGCTTAACTGTAATGTTCAATAAAAATATCACAAAAGCATTTAAAGATAAACTAAACTATTTTTCCTCCATTGCAGTGGGAATCCTCACAATCGAAAAGCCCTCACTAAAGTAGAACGGATAGATGACCGCTGGATAACTTTATATATTCACTATATTCTAAAAGATATTCTAAAAGCAACTATATTCTGAAGACAGGAAATACCGCCAGCTAGAAGAATACAGAGTCAACATAATCTCCTTGATACTCTAAGTGACCCCCTAACTTGTCAGAAGAAAAGGGAGCATCCTCATGAAACATAGTCAAGGGTGATTAGGCCAGAGAATAGCACCTGGACAAGAAGCAAATATCAAAAGAAGAATTTGTACTTTAGCCAGTTACAGAAGAATAATGATTGTTTGGCAAGGATGAGGTAAAACTTTAGTAATTAAGAGATGTCAAAATAACAAATGTATGTTAACCATATATGGAAAGTTGCTGTGTTAGCAGAATCCTTTGTTTAGAAAGGTATATAATATGTCATACAAGCATGGAGACGTTACTCAGAGCCAAGATTGGCAAACATGGCTTGAATAAAAATAAACTCTCTCTCTGACTGACCCAGGAATGTTGCTTGGTCACTTCATTCCATAACATCAGTCACAAAAAGGGCTGTGTTTCTTCATGCTGCCCACAGCAGGAATCTCATCACCAGACTAGAAAACACACCTACTCACCATAATGTACTAAACGAGTCCTACTAATAATTGCACCACAATATCATTAGCACACGTGTGATCCAAATTAGTGCACACCCTGCTTGCAAAATGAAGCCTCCAAACACGCAGGAACCTGCACAAACTCTAGTCTCTCCGAAGCAAAGCTGTTGTTGGAAAATAATTCATCCTCAGGCAAAGGAGCCTGGCAGGCTTCTGCACAAGCCTCAGAAGTGTGTGTGTGTGGGGAAGGGGGGGGGGAGGCATACAATTGCACCGAGTCTCAGCCATGAAATCCTTGACTTACAACAGTTTGTTTAGTGACCATTCAAAGTTACAATGGCACTGAAAAACGTTACTTATAACCGTTTTTCACACTTATGACCATTGCAGCATCCCCACGGGCACATGATCATGACATTTGAGAACTGACTCACGTTTATGACGACTGCAGTGTCCGGGGTGGGGGGGTGATACGACTCCCTTCTGTGACCTTCTGACAAGTCAAAGGGGAAGGCAGATTCACTTAACCATTGTGGTGCTAACAACTGCGGTGATTTGCTTAATAAATTCTATTAAATAAATACATAAAAATTCTATTCTATTCTAATAACTGTGGCAAGAAAGGTCATAAAATGGGGCAAAATTCACTTAACAAATGTTTCATTTAGTGACAGAAATTTCATGTAGCTGTGTTACATCCCCAAACCTTTAACCTTAGACCAGGGGTCTCCAACCTTAAATACTCAAAGAGCCCTCCCTCCCTCATTCTCTCTGTATCTCTCTATGTCTCTCCCTCCCCCTCCCCTCTCTGTATCTCTCTGTCTCTGGACTGGCACTTCTCCATCCCCCACCATCTCCCTTTCCTTCTCAGGCCAGGTGAGGAGTGACAAGGAGGGGAGGGTGAGCCCAGCCAATGGTGGGATCACTTGACAGGGAGCCACAGCAGAGGGCCCAAAGAGCCACATGTGGCTCCGGAGCTGCAGGTTGCTGACCCTTGCATTAGACTGTCTATTGTTGACCTCACCCCATTCCTAAGAGGTCTGTAAGGGGCATGCATAAGCACACCAACGTGACTACTGTCCCTGTCCCACTGTCCCCATTTATTCATATCAATTCCCTGTATTCATAATCATGTTTATACTTATTCCTGTTATCACGTACATGTTTGACAAATTAAATAAATAAATAAAAATAAATTATGGTCTAAGCTGAGAACTACCGGTATGCACAAATCTGGAAGACCCAACTGCTGTCCAGGCAGCCAGTTCAGCCTCATCAATTGGTTCAAAGCACAGATTGTGTAAAGAGGCAGAAGTAACAAATAGATCATATACTTAGCTCATGCAAGAAGTTTGCACAAATATAAACTGATTAAAGACTTGGCTCATAACATATCAGATTTAAGTGGTTAAAAAGAAGAATAAACCAATCATGGTGGTTCCAGAGGTTAACAGCAGACTGAACGCCATACCAAAAAAATCTTAGATCTGTGCATTGACATTTCCATCTGTCAATTACAAAAGGCCACACTGCTTGGATCTCTCTCCATATACAACACTACATTAGCCTGAGGTTCTTAGTAAGAACTTGACGCATATGAAGGCCAACACCAACTTAAAAACTGGCAGCTATGGCTTCACGTTGTTGTGAATAAAAAATAACAATAATTGGAACCATAAAATTGAGAAAGTAGCAGAAAATTAAGACGTTAAATTGCTCTGGGACTTCAATAACTGTCAATAAGAAAGATGATAAAAAGTTTGGATAGTGGATTTACGTTGCAGTAGCTGGAGACAACATAATAGAAGAGAAAGAAATGGAGAAAATAAAAAAATATAAAGAATTTCAAACAGAAATAGAATTTGGAAAAAAAAAATAAAACAAAGGTAGTACCAATAGTCATAACTGCCTTTGGTGCAATCCAAAAACAATTGGAGCACCATTTAGCACCATCGGCATTGATAAAATCTCCACCAGTAAATTGCAAAAGGCAGCTTAACTTGGAACAGTTTAAATCCTGGGACAACTTGTTTAACCCCATAAAACATCAGCATCAACACCTAGCCCTTGTCCTTGGGAAGGACTCGATAGGTGGACAAAAACGCCAAATCCAGTCTAAACTTATACCCACAGCATGAAAGTTACCATAGGACGAGAAAACACATGTACTCACCAAAATGCAATCAAGCAATCCTCACAATCATGGCATTGCACGTGTCCTTAACACCACTAGCAGCACGGATGTGTGACCCAAACTAGCACACCCCGATTGCCAAATAAAAACCCCGAAGCCTTGCAAGATTCCTACATGAATTCTAGTCTCTCCGCCGCAAAGTTGTTGGAAAGCGATTAACCCTCAGGAAAAAAAGCAGGACCGCTTCTGCACAAGCCTCAAAGGGAGGTTGCCAGCCCGACTGTGAGTCAAAGTCTGAACACATGAGATTCAGGAGCGGTGAGGGAGGCAAAGCAATGAAGCAATGTTCAGGCTCGTTAGATTTGCATTAAGATAGGTGATCTTTCCCCACCCACTGGTATCTGTCAATCCCGGCTTTTCTATAGTATTTACTGTATAGTATTTACTCCTAGTAAATCTATCTATCTATCTATCTATCTATCTATCTATCTATTCAATTTATATGCCACCCTTCTCCGGAGACTTAGGGCGGCTTGCAATGCGTTAAGCAATAGCCTTCATACTTCTGTATATTTATACATAGTCAGTTTATTGCCACCACAATCCGGGTCCTCATTTTACCTACCTCGGAAGGATGGAAGGCTGAGTCAACCTTGAGCCTGGTGACATTCGAACTCGCAGTAATTGCAGGCAGCTGGTGCTACTTAACAGCACTTTAGTCTGCTGCGCCACCAAGGTTCAAATGACGAGAAGCAGCCGCCTGACCTCACATTTTGCCGAAGTTATCCGCTTCTCTCTCCCCTTTCTGCAGCCAACAACTGGCAGCAACCCTCCGCAGCTGCTTGCTATTTATACCTCCCGGGTCGCCTCAGCAGATCTCAAAGTGGTTAACAGGGGCTGCGAAAAGAAAAAGAATCGGTGGGGGACGGAGTTTTCTACTCTTAATTGGCTTCTCCTTTGCTCCGATTTGCCAATCCAAGCGGCGAGCGCAGCTGACAAAACGCGAAGAAAATCCTCCGCCTTCTGAGGACCGCGAGGAAAGCTTCCGCACCCCAGGCAAACCCAGAGCCTTCACTGAGTGTGCAGCGCCCGAGGGTTTCTTTCCTCCCCCAAGTTTTGCAGCTTTTGAGCCTAAATGACAGCCGGCTGAGGGCCCGCCGAGTCCGGGAATCCTGGCGAAACAGCCTTCCCCCGTTTTCTTGCCCCTGCCCCATCCAATCAAATCCCTGTGGTCGGAGTTACAAAAGGTGGATGACTTTGTCCGCAAGGCAAACCTACCGCGCAAAAAATTTATTAAGAGGCAAAGCTCGGCAACTTCGTTTCCCTTTTTAAGATGGGTGGACTTCAACTCCCAGAAGTCCTGCCGCAGACGGTTCAAGAGCCGCGGTGGCGCAGTCGGTTAGAGTGTGCGGTACTGCAGGCTGCTTCTGCTTACTCCCAGAATTCTGGGAGTTGAAGTCCACAAGTCTTAAAGCGGCCAAGTTTGGGGACCTCTGCTCTATGGCCTCCATCTGCTGTCATGGGCTCAGTGCTTCTGCCTGTTCAATTCCACAAGTCACCCAGCCCTTCAGATGGACTGATGTCAAATGGAGAGGAATTATTTCCATGAAACTGGACAGTTTATTGAAGCCTAAAATACCATTTGTCATTTTAGTAACCCCATTACATTGCTCACTTCTATTCAGTTTGCAGCCATCTATTATCCATAAACATTTGCACAGATATAGTGAATTCTTTTTCTTTCTTTTTCTTTCTTTCTTTCTTTCTTTCTTTCTTTCTTTCTTTTTTCCTTCCTTCCTTCCTTCCTTCTTTCTTTCTTTCCTTACTTACTGTATTGGCTTCCCATCTTACCATTAGGTAACTCTGGGTGACTTACAGACATACAGTAAAAGTACATCTACATTGAAACATGAATAAATTAAAACCAAAGGTAAAAATTAAGGACACATGGGGAGGGAGAGAGGCAGAATGGGGGGGGGGGGAAGGGGGATCTGTTGTTTTGTCAATCAGCTACCTCCACTGGGCTGTTCCCCCATTGGGGCCGACTGGCAGAGCCCATTGCCATGTATTTCATTTAAATGAAGAATTTTGCAGTCTATTTTTCTAACTTTTCTGTTATTTGCTATCTGCCCATATGTTGGCTCATTGCAAATCTACTAAGAGTTCCCTCCAGATCCTCAACTCATTAGCACAAAGATCAAAGGGGACATTTCCTGAAAAGGCTGGAATCTTCCATGGGTTTCTGGAGCATGTGATGAAAAGTCAGGATAATGGTTGTGCTCTTGGGATTGAAACCCCACCTGTGTTTTTATATGTGTTGCACATGCATATAATAAAAAGGCAGAACATGGCCATTCCATTGCCTTTTTTGACTAAATTCCCTGCAAGTACTCCTCCTGGCTTCGCTTCAGGCAATCTTGAGATGGATGCTTGAGAGATACCAGTGGCCAAATTTTGCAAGGTATTCGGAAAATGAAAATTGTTGCTCCCGCTCAAATAAAATTAGGCTGTTCTCAAAAAGAAATGAGAGGAAAGGATTAACTTACCACTTCCTGTGTGAAAGGGTTGGCTTGGAGGCAGAGGCTGGTTAAGAGGAAAAAATGTGCCCGACTATTGCTTTATATTGCTTTATCTTTCTACAATATTTTCTGATCACAGGCAAGTGGATTCCAGAATGAAATGAAATAAAAATTAATATTTGGGACTAGTAATATAAACTCTTTATCATAGAAATTTAGAGTTAGAAGAGACCTTGGAGTCCAAACCCCATGGATAAGGCAGGAGTCCTCATATCATCTCAGACAATCCGATCTTTTCTTGAAAACCTCCAGTGATGGAGCTCCCACACCTCAAATAATTAAATCAAATAAATTTGCTTAAGAAAAATTTACTCCAAATGAAGGAATACAGCAGCTCTGATTTTAAACATTATTTTTAAAGCTTCCAGGATTATCTGTGATCATAATTGCTGAAAATTAGGAGCTCCCTCCCCTCAAATCTCTTCCCCAATCTTTTGGAAAACAAAACAAAACAAATCTGTCTCTACCCATTAGTCTCAACATCCCTCACTGCAATCTTTGGGCTTTTTCCAAATGTTAAAGTGTGGTGCAGAGCCACCAAACGTTTACCTACCCTTAAAATCTAGAATTGGCTCCATATTCTATAAAATGTTTGTTTGAGGTAAGCAAGCAGCAGCCGGGCCGGGAACCGGTTCGGGAGTGTGGCCAGCCAATGTTATTACCTGTTCTCCGAACTATTAAAATTTTTTACTGCTGATTCTTGCAAACCGGTGTGAACCGGGAGCAACCTACCACTGCACAGACTTCAGAGGATAATTAGAACTGCAGAAAAAAATAATTACACTGAAAGTGTATCCAGGTTGGTCAAAAAAGTCAAGATGATGACCACAATTGCACAAAACCTTTTCTTCCTTTTCTTTTCTTGTGTGAGAGCCACCATCTTTTTCTTTAAAACCACCCTGCTGATGAGCCTAATACAATTAGTCCTCAACTTACAACAGTTCATTTAGTCACTGTTCAAAGTTACTACAGTGCTGAAAAAAGGAACTTATGACAATTTTTCACACTTACAATCACTGCAGCATCCCTGCAGTCACATGATCAAAATTCAGATGTTTGGCAACTGGCTCATATTTATGATGGTGGCAGTGTCCCAAGGTCATGTGGTCCCTTTTTGTGACCTTCAGACAAGCAAAGTCAATGGGGAGACCAGATTCACTTAACTGTTACTAAATAAACTGTTACTAAAATAAACTGTTATTCATTAAATTAACAACTGCAGAGATTCACTTAGCAACTGTGGCAAGAAAGGTTGTAAAATGGAGCAAAATCCACTCAACAAATGTTTCAACCGTAACTGAAATTTTGGGCTCAGTTGTGGTCATAAATCAAGGACTACCTATAGTAGATTATTTCTTCCTGATTAAATCAAAATCATAAACAATTAACTTGGGGTGGGGGTGCGAAAATAAGAACAATTGGCAGAGATGACACAAATGAGTGGTACTGTTTCACAAAACGGTCGAATCTTTTTTCTGGATATAGGGGAAATAATTTTGAAATAACATTTCATACCTTCAGCAAAGGAGATTTTCATTTTATTTTGCAGCATTTTTTATTTTTATTTAAAAGAGTAAAAGAATTTTGACTCCTGGAAAGTTTGACTCTGGAAACTGACATGCTTGTTTTCATTAGATATTGTTGGAAGAGCTAAGGTTTTGCTTGCCTGCATTCATTAAAGTTTTGTGGGCTTCTGTAAACTGTGGCATGCTGCCAAGCATATTTGTGCTTTCTTGTGTTTGTCAATAGATTTGCTTGGCTTCTATCATTGATACTATCTGAGTTCAATATTATAATGTAATCCAAATGTAAATCAGGTGATAAACTCCAAAGATAGCCATGAGACATTTCTATTTCTGGAAAGGTTTTAAGCCTTACTGGTCCCCTTACTACCAGATCTAGGCAGAAAGATCATCTCTCTACTACTGATAGATATCAACAAAGGGTAATAGGATTCAGGGTCTTTTTGAAAATATCTAATGATTCTCTGAAGGTTTGTGGTCTAGAGATAATTCCTCTCATTCAAAATGAGAAGAAGCCAGAAGTGGTCAAGAGACTTCAGAGATTTGGCAATTCCATGCCCATTTCTGGATTAAACACACTTTCATTGAGCGAAGGCAAAAGGGTGACACTCGGTATCAGCATATGTTTCTAAGAAACAACACTGCTCAGTTCTAACATTTTATAATTTTTGACAGACTACAAGTCATCATCATGGTTTCAAGCAAGGGTGAAATTCATTTACCTTCCTTACCGGTTCACCAATGCGTGCCCGCAGTTAAAATTAACGGAACCTCCTTTCCAAACAGCAGTCAAATCCTGCTGCTTTCCTCCCGGCTCTAGTAAAACAGGGACTCTAAATAGAACCTCTCATCAACTGCATCGTGCACATCCTTAACAGCCAAGTGTCTGATCCAAACTACTGCGCTCCCTGCTTGCACAATAAGCCCCCAAACCCGGAGGACCCCCTACGTGAACTCTTAATTTCTCCACCTCTAACTTATTATAGGTGCGCCAACTCAGGAAGCTCAAACTGCCCAAGGAGCTGCTGATCCAGTTCTACAGAGGAATTATTGAGTCTGTCATCTGCACCTCTATAACTGTCTGGTTTGGCTCTGCAACCCAACAAGACAAACACAGACTTTAAAGGATAATAAAAACTGCAGAAAAAAAAAACAATTACACCGAGAGCACGAAGTCCACGGCGAAATTCACCAAGGCCACCTACCGTCCAGGCAGTCATTTCAGGACTTCGTTAAACCTCAAAACCTTGCAGCTCTTCGGCTTAAAAAGGAAACCCGCCCCTCCTTTCCGACCAATTGCGCTGCGGCGACACACCCTTTTTAAAAATGATTGTTATTCTAGGTTTCCTGCAGCAGATCGTACACCGTGCTTAACGCGGCTGGCAGGAAAAGTATTGCTCGGCGAGGGAGCTTTGGGAAACTTTTTCGACTTTCCCTTGTTCCGACTTGCCCATAAAAGGCCGCAAGAGGGAGTGCAATATTAAAAACGCAGGAATTCCCCCCACGCCAGGCAGCAGCTCCTTTCCGAGGGGAAAGCGAGGGGAGCTTTCCCAACCCCGGCTGACCCAGAGGCCCCACCTCTTCCCCACCCGAGAGTGTAGCGCCCGAGGGTTTCTTTCCTCTCCCCGCATTTTGCAGCGTTGAGCCTAAATAATATTCCGCCGGGATCGCCGAATCCGGGAACATTGGCGAAATAACATGCAATTAAACGCGTGCAATAAACGCGAAGAGGCCGCCGCTTTTACTTTCGCTATCGGGTGGGCAATACCTTTTCTGGGGCTTTGTTCTCGTCTCTGAATAAAAAATAAAAAAAAGTTTGAGCCGCACGTGGAGCGCAGCACAAACAAACCGCGAAGAAATCTCCCCGCCATCAGCCCAGACAGCAGCTGTCTCTGGCACCAAGAACAGGGATGACCTTAATGAGGACCGCGAGGGGAGCTTCTCCACCCCCACACACCCGACACACTCCAGCGTGCAATCTCCTCCCCACATTTCGCAATGTTGAATCCGGGTGTTCGCTACCAAAAGAGCAAACTGGCACCTAACAATGCTCATCTACTAAAGCAGGGACTGGCATTCCTTCTTGTGGTTTCAGAAAGACAAACAATCAAAACACTTCACTAATCATTATATTAGAGGAATTTTATTAAGAGTTTGGGAAACAGTGAAGAAGCAAGTTTACACACAGATTCCTAAATGGGTGTCTCCATTAGAGGCAGTGATCCTTCCCACTGTGCACAATATAAATAGAAACTGGGTCTATGGTGACTTGTTGGATGAAGTTGGGAGACTTAGACCTAGAGCCTATCTCTAAATTAGAGGATTAGACGTAGATTGGTGGTCCTATGTGAAAATTCAATCTAGATTTGCTAGGGATAAACAGGAACATGGTATTTCCCTTCATTTACAAACATTTGACAAGCTTCTCCTAGGTGACCAAAGGAAATTTATTTCCAACGTTTATAATCTTCTTCTGTCTAATTTCATGGCGGAGGAGATTGTAAAGGACACGATGATTGCCTGGGGGAGAAATATTGGAACAACAATTCAGCTTGATGCATGGCAAAATGTATGGAACAAAACCATGAAACTGACCCTTTCTTCTCCATTTAAAGAAAACTTTTACAAAATGATCTATCATTGGTACCTCCCCCCTGCCAGAATCACTAAGATGTCCCCAAGATTCTCTGACAGATGTTGGAAATGTGGGTTGGCCAAGGGTACTTTCTTCCACCAGTGGTGGATCTGTCCGTCAGCTAAATGCTATTGGGGGAAAATACAGCAATGGTTGTCGGAAATAACAGGTGTGAGCTTTTCTCTTCACCCAGACCTATACTTACTCAGAATAAGACCAGACAACATCGATAAAAAAGATTGGCATATATTTGTCCATGTCTCAACAGTGGCGAGAATGGCATTTGCTCAACTGTGGAAAGATGCAGACACACCCCCTGACCATCTGATAATAAACAAGATTCTTCGATGTGCTGAGATGGATAGGCTAACGTATATCTTAAAAGATAAGATAGATTGGAAAATCTTTGGAAAAAAGACGTTATCCCTACTATTGAAGAGTGGACTTTGAAGGTGGCCAGTTTTGCAGAAATGGTGAAGCTATCAGCATATTTAAAAGGCCAGACTCAAGAAACTTATGTGTGGGAATTGAAGAAATGGATAGATTATGTGCAGAATAAATATCAAACAAGGAAGTATGAGATAGCTTTTAGTTTAATGTTATGTAGATATTTATAGTATAGACAGGGGGCAGAATTGTTGGGGGGGAATTGTATGATATGGTATGATTTGGATTTCACCCTGAGAAGTCATGGGGGGAAAGGGGGGGGAGTGGAAAAATTTGTGTCTGTAAAACTTTTTCAATAAAAAAGAAAGAAAGATTCAGTATATAATAAAAGTTGGGATAGATGTTTAGTTTGGCTCAAAAGAAGATTAAATTTAGGAGAAGGGTGATAAGATCGTCTACTTAGATTAACTAGATATTCACTAGGCTTTATAACTCTATAATTTTGATAAAAGCAGACCAATTGTTTTGTAGTTAATAAAAAGAAACTGATTGCATTGAAATGTTTGGCTAGGATGATATTAGTTAATATTAATTGGAGAGTGAGCTTAACTCTC
Organism: Masticophis lateralis; assembly: GCA_030761175.1. Classification (NCBI taxonomy): domain Eukaryota; kingdom Metazoa; phylum Chordata; class Lepidosauria; order Squamata; family Colubridae; genus Masticophis; species Masticophis lateralis. The sequence goes on along the minus strand of JAUDYJ010000002.1, from coordinate 28,192,891 downwards.
AGTTAGTCTTGTCTGTGGTTCTGTTTTAGTCTTGTGTTTAAGTGTTTCTATGGTTTGCTTATATTGCTTTTCAATTATTATTGTGTATTAATTTTATTGTAAATATTTAATAAAGATTATTTATTAAAAAAAATTAAGCAGTGTTTCTCAATCTTACCAACTTTAAGACCTGTTCACTTCAACTCTCAGAATTCCTCAACGAGCATGGATGTTTGGGCAATTCTGGGAGTTGAAGTCCACACATCTTAAAGTTGTCAAGGTTCTAAACGCTGCCCACCTCAATCAAATCGCTGTGGCGATGTAAAACGCACAAGAAAGGCAGGCTTACTGTCCTATTCCCCAAAGCAGCAGGGGGGCAACGACAAGAAATAGCAGGTGGAAGCTTGTTAAACAGATATCCAACCAAAAAGTAATAAGAAATTTTCTGACAGAATAGGTAATGAACTTGCCCCCCAGAGTTGTGGGTGCTCCATCACTGGAGCTCTGGACCATCATTTGACGCAGAGGAAATAAGGTCTTCTGCCTTGAGCTGGGAATGGGACTAGAAGACCTCTGGCCCTGATGATTCGGTATTCTGTGATTCCAGAATTTAGAGCAGTTTCCCCAACCTTGTCAACTTTAAGAAGTGTGGAGTTCATTTCCTAGAATTCCTCAGCCAGCATTTTGTCCAAACCAGCTCCTTAGATTTTGAAGCCATGATGATTTTCTTCTGCCTCGACCACATTTGCCTTCAATCTTTCCCTGGAGGATTAAGTGAAGTACAGGTATGCTGTATTTTTCCGGGTGTTGCATCACATGTCCAAAATATTCTAATTTTCCTTTTTTTATGGTTTTGATGATTTCCCTTGGCTTTCCCAGGCGGTTTATCACCACCTCATTTCTGATTTTGTCAATCCAGTTTATACGTAACAGCCATCTGTAAATCCACATTTCAAATCTTCTAGTCTCCTTAAGTCTCCTTAAGTGGCTTTCTGTCAGAGACCAACTTTCTACTCCATAGAGCAGGGTAGAAAAGATGTAACATCTACAAGCCTGATTTTCAATCTTAGGCTTATGTTGTGATTGCAGAAGACCTTTTTCATTTTGAAGAATGCTGTTAGAGCTTTCTCTATCCTTGTCTTTACTTCACGGATCACGTCCCAGCTTTCATGTAAATTAGAACTGAGGTATGTGATCCTTTCAACTTTTTCTAGTGGTATTCCTTCGGAAGTTATCAGTAGTAAATTAATGGGTTGTTTGCTGACGACCATGATCTTGGTTTTTGAGGTGTTAAGCTTCAAGCCATATTTTTCAGATATTTCTGAGACTGTTTTTTTTTTTAATTAGATTTATATGCCGCCCTTCTCCAGAGACTCAGGGCTGCTTACAATGCGTTAAGCAATAGCCTTCATACTTTTGTATATTTTTATACAAAGTCAGCTTATTGCCCCCACAAACCGGGTCCTCAATTTACCTACCTTAGAAAGGATGGAAGGTTGAGTCAACTTTGAGCCTCGAACTTGCAATAATTGCAGACAGCTGAATGTTAATAACAGGCTATCTAGCCTGTTGAGCTATCTGAGGCTCTTAGATGCCTCAGTTGACGAGGAACTGTTGATGAGGAACTGAAAGTCTTCATGCTTATTGGCAAGCAGAACTGCCAATATCACCAGCATATCTTAAACTGTTGACCCGAACACTGTTTACTTTGAGGCCAGCATGGATGTTTTCTATTGCTTCATTGAAAATTTATTCAGAGTAGATATTAAACAACAGTGGAGACAGAATACAGCCCTGTCTCACCTCTCTTTGTATTTCTGCATCATCTGAGTATTTTGGGCCCAGTCTCATATTTGCTACCTGGTTATGATTCGGATGCCTTTGTCATCTAGTCCCATTTGTTTCAGAATTTGTAATAGTTTGCTGTGTCTTATTTTATCAAATGCTTTTTCAAAATCAATTAAGCACATGTTTACACTATGATTGACATCTCTACAGCACTTTATTACATTGATTAATATAAATCATCAGGACCTGACAGATTATAACCCAGAGTTCTGAAGGAGCTGGCAGATGTTATCTCAGAGCCATTGTACCAAATCTTTCAAAAATCCTAGACCTGAGGATTGGAAAAGGGCTGATGTGGTTCCCATCTTCAAGAAAGAAAAAAGAAACAGACCCAGAAAACTACAGACCAATGAGTCTAACATCAATACCTGGGAAGATCCTGGAAAAGATTAAAAAAACAGATCTGCGAACAACTAGAAGCAAACAAAATTATAACAAGTAGCCAGCATGGGTTTTTAAAAAACAGATCATGCCAAACCAATTTTATTTCTTTATTAAAACCAACTTTATTCTTTGATAAAGTCATTAAATTAGTAGACCACTGAAATGTTGGCAGTAAGGCATTTGACAAAGTAGACCATAATCTACTGCTTGGTATGCTAGAAAAATGTGGAATAGACAACATCACCAGATGGATTTATACCTGGCTGACAAACCATACTCAATGACTCAATACTTAATGGGTCTACATCCACATGGAGAGCAGTGGGTTACCACAAGGGTCGGTCTTAGGCCCAGTACTCTTCAATATCTTTATAAATGACTTAGATGAGGGAATAGAAGGATAACTTATCAAATGTGCAAATGACACTAAGCTAGCTGGCAGGAATAGCCAACAGTCCAGAAGACAAATTAAGCAGTGGTGAAATCCTTCGAAGTTTGCCACTAGTTCGCTGTGTGCGCATGTGCAGTGTGCGCCAAATGTACGCTTCACATAGAAAAAGGAGGCTTAAGAAGGTAAATATAACAATGAGGGGGCAAACAGCTGTGCTGTGCGATTTAGATTTGCTAGAAAGCAGGATTTCCTGCTTTCTAGCAAATATAAATCGCGTGCCACAGCTGATCGTTGGAAATACCAGTTCGGACAAACTGGTAGCATTTTTTTACTACCGGTTCACCAGCGCCACCGGCCTGTATCCCACTGAGCATAAACATCAATGATGGGTTGGGTGCAGTGAGATGCCAGTGGAGAAGTGGGCATGGCAATTTGGCCGGCACCAGTTGTCCTAGACTCAAATCCCGTGTGCCAGTAGACTACGTATGCACTTCTGTTTTGCCAATAAATACTAAGCAAAGAAAAAGCTCCCTTCTTTGAATGAGGTTGTGTTATCCAATCTTGCCACAACTTTCTGGCCGGCTGCATAGAAAATGTTTCTCCATGGAGCACATCGTACTGTCAGCCCCTTTTCCATTTACATAGGCACAGAAGCCGTCTCCTCCAACTGGAAACCTGCAAAAAAGACCAGGAGTGGCAGTCATGACTGAAGGCAGAAATTAGCATTGTAGGAAGATTTCCAACTTTAGACCATAGGGAACATCAGCCAACAATGTGCCTACAGGATGCACTGGATCAACTTGATTACAAAGTCTGGAGTTTATAGAAATTTTGTCCAACCAATCTGCCTGGAGGATACATGACTTAGAAAACCTGGAGTAAACCCATACACAAAGCAGAAAGCATCCCTTCTGAGGGATCTCTCATGCTTGGAACAACTGCACAGTATGTGGTGGTCATATTCTCAGCTGCACAGAAGACTAAAAGTCTCGCTTGGCAAGCATAAACGACATGGTAATTGAAACATGGCAGCTATTTCTAATTTCTATTATGAGAAGAGATTTCAGAATATTTTTAAACCCCCAGTGGAATCTAGAACCTGAGCGTTAACTAGACAAACCTTAAGTTTATTTGAGTCCCCCTCATAATGAACACTCAATGTCCATTCTGTATTTCAAAAAATCAACTTGTAGAACCTCCTCAATGGTTTGATAAGTTTCTGCATTTGCTTGCCTTGCTAGAGTAACAATCTTTATTTCTGTCACTTGGATTGCTTGAATTATTTTATTTAAGCATTCCTCTAAAATGCTTCTCATGAGGTAGAGCTAGTGTGGCTGTCACCTTTGTTGTGAACAGATGTTCATCTTGTTGAAGAGTTGAAGTTTACAGTTGTCAAGATTGAGAAACTCTGCCTTATAGAAAGTGCCTTTCAGGGCCAACCCCCCCCCCCCCAAAAACAAAGCAAAACCAAACCAAACAAAAACCTGCCATGTTATGAGCAACTGGGCTGCTCCTCTGTACTTAAAAATATCAAAATTGGCAGGAGAATCATTTTGCTCCATCAGCCATCCTTAACATCTCAGTCCATCACAGTTGGCCAGCAATACATGGATCATCATGTGTTACATACTATTACCTGAGCAGTTTTTTTCTTTTTCTCCCCTTTCTGTGCCTTATTTTAGGGGAAGAAAAACTTAGCCAAAAATTATCTTGCTTGTTATTATTCTGTCAGCCACTCAAGCTGAAGTGTAGTGTGCCTAAATGCTTCAAATAGGTAAATAGCTCTATAAGTCCTATAAACAAACAAATATAAACATACTTACTGATTTTTAAACTCTGTGCCATTGGACCATTTCCAGACTTGTTTAATTTCTCTTGAGAGACCAAACCAGTAATGAAAGGGACCTAGAATATTCACCCAAAAACCCTAGGAGAAAGGAAAAATGTATAATAAAATCCTCATTTAACAGACTAATTGGGGAAAGTGTATGTCGTTTTTGACGATCTATTGAATACTCAAATACATCATTTGTATCAATTTATTTCATTTGTAGCATATAAAAATTAAAATAAAGTTAAAAGTGTATGTCAAAACTATTTCAGATATAATGCACTTGCACATTATTTTGGGACAATATCTACATAGATGTTTAGTCTTTTACATCAAAAGACCAGTAAAAGGAGATCTATTCAATTAAGCTTTCTACTGAAAGGTGCACATATCTGTATTTAAATTTAAAGTGCATTACACAGGATTCAACAGGAATATATTAGTTTCTCTTATTCATAATGATATCCCTCCTTAAATATTTATTAATATTAATAACAAAAGACAACAAAAATGTTTATGGCAGCTTTTATGCAGATAGTATATTTATTTGCTTATGTGCATTCAGCCTGATATTGGTGTCTATAATTGACCATACATCTTACTGCTGGTTATCCTTTTTTTTTTTTCTCTTTCCTATCCCAGGATTATAGACTTAAGAGAGCTGAGTCTTTAAGGTAGGCCTCAACATGTGATAGCAACAAACACTGTGAATTATGGTTGTGTGGCAGACGTTAAGCAAATCACTGTGGTCATTAAGCTAATGCCATGATTGTTAAGCAAACCAATGACTCACTATGGGTGTGGTTTTACCAAAACCAAGAAGTACCAAGTTTGTTTTTTGTTTTTTGCAAAAGAATCATAAAACATGGTCATTGCTAAATTGTATTGCCAAGCACCTGGTGTTTTGTCACATTACTGCAGATGTGGCACAATATTTGTAACTTTGAATCCAGATTATAAATCCCCTTCTTCAGGTTGATCATAATGCTGAACAGTCAAACATCAAAGACTACCTATATATAAAGCATCCAAACTTTAAGCCTGGTCACAAGGGAAGCTGAATTGGAAGAAGATAAGTGTGGTTTAATAATTGGAGAAAGATGCATCAATAACTTGTGGTTTGATGATGACACTCCTCTGATAATCAAAAATGCAAAGGATTGCATACTCTAATAATAAAAGTCAAGAGATACAGTGAACAAATTGGACTAAAATGAAATAAAGAAGCTCAAATTAATTACAACTGATAGAATGACTAGCCTTAAAACTGACAGTGAAGATATTGGTGGATGGCTTATGCATTTAAGGATCTACTATCAACAAAAGTGCCACCGATCAGAAAATGTCTTGCAGATTACCAATTGGTAGGGCAACCATGAAAGCTTTGGAAAAATATATCAAAATGCTGTGAAATGTCTACACTTACAAAGATCAGAATTGTGCAAGCAATAGTGGTTTTCCCAGTAACACTCTATGAAAGCTCAGCTTTGAAGAAACAGGACAAAAAGATATTGAAGTTTTGAATGCTGAAGTTGGAGATAACTCCTGAGAATAATGTCAAGTGCAAGCAACCAAGTTCCCACATGAGGGTTCAAAATCATTGATTTGTAGCTCAATATGCACAGGAATCTTCTCAGACTAGCAGCTACAGGTAGCATCTTGGTAAAGTCAGATAAGGTTCAATGGCATTCAAGAAGGATCAGTCTTAGACCTTTTGTGACTGCATAGAGACTCCAAACTACAGTACTTCCTAATTTGACTCCTCTCCCTCAGGGAGGATTATGTTACTACGGGTTCGCCCCCCCCCCGTGCACACGCTTGCTTCTTGTACATGCGTGCTTGGTTCACATGCGTGCCTGCCTTCTGCACATCCACCTGGCCTTCCGTGCATGCATTTTGTACACGTGCACACCTTCCTCACATACACCCAGCCTCAAAAACTGGTGCAGAATGCGGCCGCGCGGGGGATTATGGGAGCAAGGTGGTGCTCCCATGTGACACCTCTCCTGCGCGAGCTGCAGTGGCTTCCGGTGGTCTTCCGGGTGTGCTTCAAGGTGTTGGTTACCACCTTTAAAGCGCTCCATGGCATAGGGCCTGGGTACTTGCGGGACCGCTTTCTGCCGCTGATAGCCTCCTACCGGCCAATACGCTCCCACAGAGAGGGACTCCTCAGGGTGCTGTCAGCCAGGCAATGTCAGCTGGCGATGCCCAGGGGGAAAGCCTTCTCTGTGGCAGCACCAGCCCTCTGGAATGATCTGCCCCCAGAGATCCGCATGATATCTGATCTCTGGGCTTTTCGCCGTGCCCTAAAAACTTTTTTATTTTGTCAAGCTGGGCTGGAGCAACCCCCCCACTTTAGCTTTTTAATTCTCTATGGGTTTCTAAATTTTAAATTGTCTATGGGTTTTTAAATTCTGGGCCAAAAATTGTTTAATTCTTTTACAAATTTTAAATTTTGTATTGTAATGTTTTTTATTTTTGGCTGTGCACCGCCCTGAGTCCACTAGGAGATGGGCGGTATATAAATTTAATAAACTAAACTAAACTAAACCAAAAATGTGCATAAATAGCATGGCATAGAGCTGGGGCGTGTGGCCAGGTGGGTGGGCCCATTCGGCCGAACTGGTCTGAACCAACTGAATACTATCTCTGCTGCCCCTGGTTTTGCCAGTCTCTCTCTTATATTATCCCCTTCTAAAAATGACCCCGTTTCTTCCATAGCGTTCTCCTCAAAATGGTTTTCTCCTTTCTCTGTAGTGTCCTCAAAACATCCGTTTCCTTCTTCCATGTCATCCTCATCGTCTGAGTTCTCATGGGACTTTGGGAGGGGTATCAGAGAAGCCATTTCAAAAGAGTTGTTTTCCCCTGCTTTTGAAGGATCTATTAAAGCAGGTGTTGGTTGCTGGAAAAACATCTGAACAATTAGCATTTCCTCCTTCTTTCCCTTGGGAAGGAAGGCCAGAAGTGGATGGTCAGATCAATTGTCCCATCTCTCCCTGAAGGTGCTCATTCGGTCTGGTTAACCTCTTCACTTGCAGTTTCCTTGGGTGGTACCAGGCAGGGAGCTGGGAGTTTGAAAGTCCATGGATTTACAGGGAAACATTGGTGGAATTCCTGGTCTAAGTTGGGGGAGGGGGAGGGAGGGGTTGATATACCTGAAATTTTCTGATGAATGTTTGGAGTCTGGATAATTTCACCACTGGATCAAAGGTGAAATTTGTATGCCTTTGCCCATTCTTCTAGACTTGAAATTTCTTTGAACTCCTCTTCCCCCTCATCAGTCACTGGCGGTGATGGTGGATGATCCAAGTGCAAGAGGCTAGGAAGGTTTTTTTTTACTAATAAAGAAAAGTGAAAAACTTGGTGGACTTTCATGGAGGGTAGCAACTGTAATCAAAAGGATACTGGATTCATTGACTGGAGGACCATAAATGGCCATATGAACTTGGCATCTAGCTTCGTATAAGGCTTAGTAGAGTTTAACAACGTGGTAGACAACCAGACTTTGTCTCTTTCAGTGGTTGGTGATCCTTCCTGCCGATGGGCATACAAAGCCTCCTTGTAAGATTGTTTAGCCTGTTCCAGCTGCTCTTTCAATAGGGCTTGGGCAGCTTAACTGCTCTTGCAAAAAAATCCTCTGTTCCTGTGATGGAGGCGTTCTCTCTCGAAGTTGCCAGTAACACTGTCAGATGTCTGCCATACAAAGTTTGTATGCCGTAGCAATCGATGTGTGGATGGCATTGCATTATTGGAGCTTCTGCTGGTGCCAGAATAACCGGAGGTGTCAGCTGTGCAAGATTCTGCATCTGTTCACTAGCTGAAGCACTGTTATCATCAAATGTACATTTTATTTTCTACTCCATCCTGATGTCACAGCACAACATCCACAACCCCTTGTAAGATGTTGCTCCTACTTGGGGGTCAGTTGCCATTTCAGTAGCTTTCATTGCTCTTCAAGAAAAAGTTTTTTATGGGAAGATTAATGTCAGGCACAAGCAACCCAGTCCACACACACACACATATATATAGGTTAAATATTACTGATATATTGCTCAAACCTATACACAGGAATCTACTCAGACTAACGGCTAGCATCTAGGTAAAGCTGCATAAGGTTCAATGGCATTGAGGGGGTGAGATGAGACTCCAAATAGATTCCTCATTTGACTTTTCCCCCTGGCTCTACCAGTCTCTCTCCTGCAAATATCATGGATAGTTAAGAAATATGTGATGTAACAAATCAATTCAGAATTCTTAGTTGAGGTACAATGACTAGACTGCAATTATAATGTTTTAGGCATCCTGTGTGAAAACCTATCTCTTTGAAGAAGTCTGTACTCTAATGCTGGAAAAGTGGAAAGAAAGGGTAGAAGGTGACCAGTCGCAAATTGACTGGACTCAAAGAAGTGAGGAGTATGTTGTTGGAATACCTGAGCAGCCAGGTAGGGGGCAAGTAATGAATGATAAATCATAAAGCAGCAGGAGGCAGAACTGATAACTGAAAATGAAAAACATGGACTTATCAAGATTAAGAGAGGTGACTCATCATCATCCTTGCTACCATTGCTATGATCTCACTTTCAGTGATTTTGAAAGAAACAAATCTTGGCTATCTAATAGCAAAAATATGCTAATAAAATCTCACAGTTGCATTATATGGATGATCTGAAACTTTATGAAAAATTAGGAATCAAAGTTCATTCATTGACAAATACCATAAGAAATTTTAGCACAGATATGACAGTGGAATTTGGTCTAGAAGAATATGCTACATTAGCAAGAAATTGGAGTAAAATTACACACAGTGATGGAATTTAAATGCTGAATTGGTGAAATCATCAGGAGCCACTGGATGAAGTCTACAAGACAGTATCTAGACATTTCATAGTTGGATAACATCAAGCATGGATAAATTATAATGTGAACAGTAAAGAATACATCCAAAGAATGATAAAAATGCTGAAGACAGCATTGAATGGTGGAAATACCATCAAAGTCATCAATACTTGGGCCATACCTGCAATATGATACACTGCTGGAATTATTAACTGGACACAAAGTGAACTGTAGAGTTTGGACTGAAAACAAGACAATAATGAAATGACAATTCACTACGCATTACATCCCTGTAGCGATATTGATAGCTTATACCTAGTCTGCAGAAATGGAGGCTTTGGTTTACTTGAAGTCAAACTGTCAAAGAAGAAAAACATGTATTGGTTGATTATATAAACAGCCAAGAATAAGCACTTATGCAGATTGGAACTTATGAATGTACAGAAAACAAAACATGAACATCAAAATAATATAATAACACAAATGCTGGCAAGGAAACATTGGTCAATTTCTGTAAAAGATCAGTTGGAAAGTGGATAAAGATAAAACCTGGCAACGACTTACAATGGGACATTAAAAAAAGAAACTGAAGGCTTGATTTTGGTTGATCAAGAGCAAGCTACTTGAACTAATGCAGTTAAGGCTTGAAAAAAAATGTCAAACGATTCAAAGCGCAGATTGTGCAAAGAGGCCGAAGAAAGAGTAGATCATATAATCAACCCATGCAAGAAGATTGCAAAAGTAATTTGTAAACAAAAGCACAATACAGTCACCAAATGATTCACTGAAACATCTGTAAAAAATTATTGGCTTCTAGTAGATCATGGCTGACTGATGGCGCCTCAGCAAACAACTCCAGACCACTTTTTTTCCAGCTGTGGGACTTGTGCAGAACCCTCCCACCCCAGTCCAAAGAACTCCTCTCAGATAGGGAGAGTTCCAGAAATCACTGGAGTTGGACTGCAGCGTTGGCTGGTGAGTTGCCAGCTGGGAGGCTGGGTAGCAGCCGGTTCGCAGCAGAAAAACAGCCATTTTAAAAATTCTTTTTTCAAACAGACAATAGGTTGTGCCTTCTATTTCTTAAAGCACCTTATTTTGATTATTTATCTTTATTAATTTAAAAAAGACCTTTTTTTTGTTGTGTGTTACTCCTTTTTGAAAAACTGTGCTATTTTAGAGCTATCATTAGTGCTAAATGACGAGAAGGGGGAGTGCCGGTGATGAGCTAAAATATGGAAGTTTGGAATATGTTCTTTCTTCAAACTTTTTAAAAAAAATGTAAAAAATTTATGGCGTAATTAAGATTCGTTTTACGAATCTGCCATGTTTGTTTGATAATGCGATAACTTGTGACTCTGAGATGCTTATTGTGGGAGAATGAAAGCTTCCAATTGTCATTGAGGCTGACTGGTTAAGATACAACTTCAGATCTGCAAGTGATCTGCTCTTTGACCACAAGAGGAAGTCAAAGATTATAAAACTGTGTTTGTTTTTATTGCATTTCAGAATAAACAAGATGAACATCTGTTCACAACCATAACAAAGGTGGCAGCCACACTAGCTCTACCTCATGAGAAGCAATTTAGAGGAATGCTCAAATAAAATAATTCAAGCAATCCAAGGGACAGAAATAAAGATTGTTACTCTACTGAGGCAAGCAAATGCAGAAACCTGTCAAACCATTGAGGAGACTCTACAAGTTGGTTTTTAAAAAATACAGAATGGACATTAAGAGTGTTCATTACATTAGTGGAACTACAAGAACTGCAGGTAATACTTCTAGCCATAGGAGAAAATGTTCTGGATCTCCATTTCAAATTTGAATTAAAGAGCGAAAGTTAGTGCAGTTTGGCGTGATCAAAATGAACATTAAATGTTAGGCTGATCGTATTGTTTTTTCTTACCCAATGCTAGATGGTCCCATCACCATCTAAGAATAGTACATATCAGAAATATGTACTATTTGTACATATTTACGATATAAGTGGAAACTAATCAAGGAGAGAAGCAACTTAGAACTAAGAAGAAATTTCCTGACAGTTAGAACAATTAATCAGTGGAACAACTTGCCTCCAGAAGTTGTGAATGCTCTAACACTGGAAGTTTTTAAGAAGATGTTGGATAGCCATTTGTCTGAAGTGGTGCAGGGTTTCCTGCCTAAGCAAGGGGTTGGACTAGAAGACCTCCAAGATCCCTTCCAACTCTGTTATTCTATTCTATTCTATTCTATTCTATTCTATTCTATTCTATTCTATTCTATTCTATTCTATTCTATTCTATTCTATTCTATTCTATTCTATTCTATTCTATTCTAAATAAAAAATAATTGTAGTGGTAAATGAACTTCAATAGTAAGTATGATTAATCTGTTCACTTAGCTATACAGATTAATCTGTTAAAAAGCTCATTAAGGCTCATTAAAAAATGAGCCTGAGTGGCGTAGGAGGCTAATGCCTCCTATTAAAGGCAGCAATTAACATCCAGCTGCCTGCAATTACACCAGTTCGAAACTCACCAGGCTCAAGGTCGACTCAGCCTTCCATCCTTTCTAAAGTGGGTAAATTGAGGACCCAGTTTTGGGGGCAATAAGCTGACTTTTTATAAATATACAAAAGTATGAAGGCTATTGCTTAACGCATTGTAAGCTGCCCTGAGTCTCCGGAGAAGGGCGGCGTATAAATCAAAATAATCATCATCATCATCATCATCATCATCATCATCATCATCATCAGAATGGAAAAAAGGGAGTGGGAGTGACTGCCAACTTTCTGCTGGCTTCCTCACTGACTTTGCTCATGGGAAGCTGACAAGGAGTGTCAAAAATGATGATCATGTAACCAGAGGGTCCCTACAAAGGACACAGCTTTGTTAATAAAAACAATTTCAATTCCACAGGAGTAATGGCTGCCAGATTTTTTATGCAGTCTTTTAAATTAGTGGTACCGTGATTCAAAAATGTTTTGTTACCATTAGTTTGTAAAACTGCCTGAAGCAGCTTAATACCGATAGAAAGAGGTACTGTTATGCAGCAGTAGGACTCTTAAGGAGTAGTGGGAAGAGCAGTAGAAGGAGGTCTAGTAGAAGTGGGAAAGCATGGAATAGCGAGTGGTGAGTAGTAGCCTTTGAGTGCTTGTGTTTGTGTGTTGAGTTGGCTGTCTTAGGTTTTGAAGCCCCCAGATTTGGGTATACATGAAAGAATAATAGATAATTGATTCAAAAATTGTTATGGTATAATACACCATTTGGGCTAACTTGACAAATAGACAAACACAATGAAAGTTTTAGTAGTAAATGGATAATAAATATAATACGACTACTTTTTGTGTTTGTGAATGCCAGGACAACAATGCAATTACTCATGATGTCTCCTTATTCCTTACCAATTCGTTCTGACTATCAATCACAGCCAAGGATGCATTAAACGAGGAACAGGTTATTAAACTGAGAGACCAATTCATTTCTTCTTTTGAAATGTAGAAACATTTTTCTCTATATCCAATCCAGAAATCTGGGCAGGCAGCACCTTGGCTTGCTGGGGTACGACAAAGTGGACACGTTTCTGTTTTTTTAACTGGAAGTAAAACAAAAAAACACAAATCATACAGCTCACAATTAATTACCGTTCTGACAACGAAGTTTGAATAGTTAATACCATATTAAGCTATCTTACATAAATTGGAATTTGTGTACACAAATATGTTTATAATGTAACTACATTATAAGGTATTTACAATGTAATTATAAGAGCCCTAGTGGTGCAGTGGTTAAAGTGTAGTATTGCAGGCTAACTCTGCCCGCAGCTTGGAGTTCAATTGTGATGGGGCTCAAGTCCCAAAGATGCTTTTTCAAAAGGCAATTGGATTTTCTTTGTTTTGGTTTTTTCCTCTTGCAAATGTTTCGCTTCTCACCCAACAAGCTTCTTCAGTTTTGACTGAATGGTGGGAAATGGAAGGATGGACAGTCCTCGGAGTCATCTGCTTGTTAGCACTTTGAAGATCAGTCATTGACTCTCAGAGATGCTCATCAGATGTTTACGTTTGGGATTGGCTGACATCTTGGCTTCCTAGTTTCCTCTTTATATAGTTCTCATTGTATGCTTTGGGATAGTTAATGTCAGCTCTGAAGCTGGCCTGACGGAGGCCATTTTGAAGCTCCAGTGTTGCCACAATAGAGAGGGATAAGGAAGGTGGACTAGAGATAGCTGGGGTTTTGTAGCCAAAACAAAATAGTTTCCTTGTGAACCAAGGACATTCCCAAAGGTGGCTAAAGAAAGGAGGAGTGATGTTGCCAAGCGACTGGATTGCACCCTGATTGGACCATGTGACTGATTATGTTGAGAAAGTGGAAAAACTTTTACTTTTAATTAGATGAAAACTGTGGGAACATTTAGAGTCAGTTTCCAACAGCCTGTGCCAATATGATATATCCAATAAAACTATTTTTTGAGGAACCTACCTGCCTTGGAGTTCTGTTTGCTATGGGTGCATTACTTGGAACCCTGACAGTTAAACTGTCTTTCTCGAAAGCCAGATGCTAGAGTAATGGCACGAATGTCCTGCTAAACAGGATCTAAAATATTTTATGGCCTTATAACAGCAAACACATGAGAGCTATGACTCCATGGGACACAGTGTCTCAGAAGGGGGAAATGATGGATGGGCTACTTACATTGAAGTCAGGATATTTCTTCAAGTTTGATGCAGTCAGCTTACCAGAGAGCCCAGTGATTTTGTGATTTTCAGGTTTTTAACTGGATATACTGTAATTCTGTTTTTATGGCTGTATATTAGCTGGGGTCACACTTTTGCAGATTTACATCTCCCTGTGTGGATTGGGTAATGGGTTGGTATATATCATTACCCAATGAAAAGCCATTTTTAGCCAATTTGGGGGAAATTATCCAGGTTTGGGAAGTACTAAAATTAAATAACCAAATTAACTTACTTATTTGTTTGTTTCTTTGATAGATTTCTATAGCCACCCATTTTAGCAAATGACTCTGGGCAGCTCACAATTCAAAACATATATTACAATTAAAACCTTAACAACATTTTAAACAATAAAAACACTGCACACCAGAACAACTAAATACAAGAACAGTTTTTCCCCAAATGCCATCACTCTGCTAAACAAATAATACCCTCAACACTGTCAAACTATTTACTAAGTCTGCATTACTATTAATCATCTCATCGTTCCCACCACCCATCTCCTTCCACTTATGACTGTATGACTGTAATTTTGTTGCTTGTATCCTTACAATTTATATTGATATTGTTTCTGGATTGCTTATTTGTACCCTATGACTATCATTAAGTGTTGTACTTTATGATTCTTGATGAACGTATCTTTTCTTCAGTGGTGGGATTCAGTCAGTTCGCACCACTTTGGGAGAACTGGTTGTTAACTTTCTGAGCAGTTTGGCAAACTGGTTGTTGGAAGAAATCATTAGGGCAGAGAACCGGTTGTTAAATTACTTGAATCCCACCACTGCTTTTCTTTTATGTACACTGAGAGCATATGCACCAAGACAAATTCTTTGTGTGTCCAGTCACACTTGGCCAATAAAATTTTTTAATTCTAATTCTAAATTCTAAAACTTTAAAATGACTAATTCAAAGTACATATCAAGCAAGATATCTGGTCTGTTAACACTCTAGCCAAGAGGCTGGGCCCTTGGCGCATGTAGTGCCCCATGCTTGGGAGCATAGAAAGGCTTTTAAAGCTTTGCAGAAGGCTAACAGTGTTAGGGCCATGGAATATGGAATATGAAAATGGAGTTGAGTATATCAGCAGAAACCTAAATGAAGACTAGCTACAGTAGGAAAAGACCCAGTTTGGGGTAACAGTTAAGGCATCAAGCTAGAATATGGGAGACTGTAGATCCCGGTCCTGTCTTAAGCATAAAAAGTCAGCTGGGTGATCTTGGGTCAGTCCATCTCCCTTGGCTCTAGAAAGTAGGGAAGGACAAACCATTTCTCAAATCTCCCCCAAGATAACCTCAGGGATTTGTCTAGGCAGTTGCCAGAATCAAGGCACTCAAGAAGACCACACACATATACACACAAAGCTATAGAAGAAGTGGAACACTTGAGTGGATGTCATAAAACTAGAAGAGAAATGGTCAAGTGAAAAGTTATCCAATCAAATGCAGATTTGTTTGCTGGATTATGCTATTTTCGTTCCCTTCTATAGGCTACTGCTACCTTTAACATAACAATCTTTGCTTCCAGGGCATTTGTAAGAATATCAAAAAAGTCCAGATGGCAATTACAGCAGTGCAATAATATTCCTTCCTTTTGGGATACGCAGGCAACATGTACAAAACATCTGGATTTCAATTACACAGCAGCAAATTTCATCTTGATTTGTTTGACACATCCCACCCCCAGCTACCTCCTTCCAAATCATTATGTGGTTTACATGTATGTGGTGATCTTGATTTAAACAAAACTGGACAAATGTTAAATAGAAATTTCTCATTACTTACCAGCCAATATAATTATGACAATACTCAAAACGATGATCACAATAACAGCTACTATAATAATAATCTTTTTGCCTGAAATGTACTTATGTATGAGAGCTGAAAAACAGAGGAAAATATTAGGAGGTGAATTTCATGCTTTTATTGTCATAGCTTAGAATTTTTTTGTTTTGTTTTGTTTTGTTTTGTTTTGTTGTCTTGTAAGCTGCCCAGGTTGTAGTCACACTGTAGCATACCACCAGACAGACAGTTTTAATGCCCTTTATGGTAGGAGACTGCACATTTATCCCAAATGACTGGCTGTAATTTGTATGAACAGTTTTTTGTATCCTGTATCATAGAACTATCTTCTTCCAGCTTTGTATGGATGTAGAAGTCCAAAATATCTGGAAAATGTTTGGTTAGTGAAGGTGTGCGCTTGCATGGGTTGACAGTTAACGTTTGTGGTCTGGTTTGCAGCTGCTGATCCCATTCCAGATAAACCCTGAATGTCCCTTATCCCCCTCCCCCCCCACCCTCAACAAAGAAAGACTGAAGAAGGCAGTCAAAAGCACCTCCATGGAGCCCAGAAGCACAGCCTTGGCATCTGTTGTGTGTGGCCATCAGATTTCTTTCCCCACGGAACAGATTAAGTGGGTCTGGAATGGCTAAGATCCTCGTTCTTTCTGATAGTCGTGGGAGACTCAAAGCCAATCTCAATCCCAACACTCTTAAATGCCCAACAGCCTTCCAGAAGAAAAAGCTAGCAACACTTGTGTCCTGTCCAAATCCTTTAGTTTAATATCACAAAATACAGTTCAAGTGCTCCCTGCAGAACAGCACTTTATAAGATGGGTAAATTGAGGACCCAGTTTGTTGGGGGCAATAAGCTGACTTTGTATAAATATAAATATACAAAAGTATGAAGGCTATTGCTTAACGCATTGTAAGCCGCCCTGAGTCTCCAGAAAAGGGCGGCATATAAATCAAATTTTTTAAAAAAACAGTGAAAAATAGAGCATGCCACCCCAACTTCCTCATTTTCTCCAACAGATTCTGTGGGTGTGGTTTGGTGGGCGTGGCATGCCTTGGTGGACATGGCTTGGTGGGCATGGCAGGGGAAGGATACTGCAAAATCTCCATTCCCTCCCCACTCCAGGGGAAGGTTACTGCCAAATCCCCATTTCCTCCAATCAGCTGCAGATTGGCTGCAAAGATAGATGTGGGTAGGGCTAGTCAGAGGTGGTATTTACCGGTTCTCCGAACTACTCAAAATTTTCACTACTGGTTCTCCAGAACTGGTCAGAGCCTGCTGAAACCCACCTCTGGTTAACCAGGCTATCTACTCCCCCCTCCCTTCCCCCTCTCAGGCTTCGTGGCAACTATGAGGCAGCACAAGATGGCTTCCGCCTTGTTTGCTTCAGAGTTGACACCAAGTTCTTCTCAAAACCAGGGAAAAGAGTGGCCCTGTTTCTTACATAAGTGTGGCCCAGCTCTTCCCACTTTTGCTCCATTGCATCCCCCCTCTTCAGAGATTACAAAGCATGTGTCTACCTTTGTTTTTACCAGCATTTCTTGTAGGCTTTGCATCAGAGTTTCCAAGAGCAGATTCAGGTGTCTCCTTAGAAGTCAATTGCTCACTACATCCAGAATCTCCTTCTGCCCCTAAAAGAAGGCAGAAGGCCCCAAGTAAGACAATACACAGAGACGTGGTCTACTTTTGTTATTAGGAAGATACTGCTCACAATTCTCAACTAGGTCTTCCTCTTTCTCAGGGGATTTTAAGAATTATTCCTAAGGGGAATTAAAGAAATATTTTAAATAGATGAAACCTCACCCGACCCTCAATTCTTGCAAGGCTGATCATTCAGAGGCAGAACTCAAGATGACTTCCAAAAATCTCAGGAGTGTTGATCAAGGTGATAATATTAAGGAGTGGTGCCCTTGAAACAGGATAATACAGAGGTCTAGATCTAGGACTATTTCCATTGCTCTTGTGGTGTATATTGGAAGACCTTGTTTTTGTGTAAGCAGATTAGATAGATAGATAGATAGATAGATGATAGATAGATAGATAGATAGATAGATAGATAGATAGATAGATAGATAGATAGATAGATAGTATATTGCTGAATTTTATCTGAAACCGATATTCCACACAGAATCCCAGATGTGATCATTATAGAGCCTCTCTCCATCTTAGGAGATCATCTGGAAGAGTCCTTTCAGATGCTCTTCCTGGTTGATCAGCTTTTGAGTATTTGCTCCCAATACAGCTCTTGCCATAAGAACCAAGGCTGACTGAAGAAAACAATCCTACTGGTAACCTGCTCTCTTGCCAGTTTCTCCCTAATTTACTTTGAGTCCAGTCATCTCCAAATATCGCAGATCAAAACTTTGGCCCATCCAAATTTGCTTTTTCAACTCATGCCTGTCTTACATCTTCTGATTCCTCTGCTTAGAATAGAGAGCAATGTTTTTAGTCATAGAATCAGTTCTATGGAGATGCTCAAGTTATCCAGGTCATGGTTGTCCCAAAGGTGCTTTTTCAGGAGGCAACTGGGCTTCCTTGGTTTTTCCTTGAAGATGTTTCGCTTCTCATCCAAGAAGTTTCCCCGCCATCCAGCCAAAACTGAAGAAGCTTCTTGGATGAGAAGTGAAACATCTTCAAAGAAAAAAACAAGGAAGTCCAGTTGCCTCCTGAAAAAGCCCCTTTGGGACCTAGAATCAAGGAAGACTTTTCCTTTGACTTCATCACTACCCTAGTGCTTTCCTTCTGCTTTCTTTAGTTCTCAGCTAGGTGAAAGAAAGATCTGAATGCCTCACCTTTCATTTCTCCTGGCATCTTCCAAGCTGTCTGTGTTACCAAAATAAATAAATAAATACATAATCAGGATTCAGACTGCATGGAAAGAAAAGAAATTAGTGTTACTTATTTCTGCACGCAATATTGTTGACATATTTCTGTAGAGAAGATGTTCCCTTAAATTACTCTTCTTCAAAGTGCTGCCCTCCACTTGAACCTTATTGACTGGAATGGCCAGAGGTGTTGTGGTCCGTCAGCAGCCTTCAGAGCTGGCAGCGGAGTTGGACAGTAGGTTGGGGAGGAACATGGGCCAGTCCTAGAGTCTGGGGAAGCCCCGGACGAGGGCTCTGCGTCGGAGGCAGAGATGAGGTCTGGGCCATCTGGGAGTGATGCACGGACTCTGGAGCCCTCAGAGTCAGACAGTAGAGAGGCAGAGGAACAGGAGGAGCCAGTTCCTAGTGCATGCATGTGCAGAAGGCAAGAGCAGCTAAAGCAAAAGGGATGACTTGGGAGTAAGGCCAGGAGATGATTGACCCCTCCCATAAGGCTTAAAATAGAAACAAAGGCACTTGGGCCTTTTTGCAGGAAAGCAACGTTGCTAACTCTGTTTCCAGTCGGCGTCTCTTGTTTGTTTCTGAACTTTGTGGGGCTTTGCCAAGTAAGGTCTTTGGCAGGGTGTCAAAGAAGATAAAGGTTGGTGATTATCCCAAAGGACTTCTTCCAAAGGATTTGTTTTGCAACTAATTGGGATTCAGCTGGGAATGAATGTAACTCACAGCTGTTAGAATAAAATAGGTTTATTTGGAACTAATTGTGTCTTGTAATGACTCAGTAAGCCTAGGTCACAACAAGAGGTTGTGAGACCTGTTATCCCATATATCTCTTAAGTACCAGATTGAGGAAGGCAGCTTTAGACAATAACAAGTCACATCTGGTTGTATGAAATGTTTCTATCCATCCCAGCATTTGTTTAGTCCAGCTGCAAACATCTAAGGTCTTTCCCACATCAATTACAGGTAGTCCTCAACTTACAACAGTTCATTTAGTGACCATTCAAAGTTACAATAGTACTGAGAAAAGTGACCTATGACCATTTTTCACACCAATGACCATTGCAGCATCCCCATGGTTACGTGATCAAAATTCAGACACTTAGCAACTGACTCATATTTATGACAGTTGCAGTGTCCCAGGGTCATGTGATAGCAATAGCACTTAGACTTATATACCGCTTCACAGTGCTTTAAAACCCTCTCTAAGCGGTTTACAGAATCCGTATATTGCCCCCAACAATCTGGGTCCTCATTTTAATGACTTCGGAAAGATGGAAGGCTGAGTCAACCTTGAGCCTGGTGAGGTTCAAACTGTCAAATTGCAGGCAGCCGGCAGTCAGCAGAAGTAGCCTGCAGTACTGCACTCTAACCACTGTGCCACCACGGCTCATATGTTCCTCTTTTATGACCTTCTGGCAAGCAAAGTTAATGGGGAAGCCGGATTCACTTAACAACTGTGTTACTAACTTAACAACCGCAGTGATTCACTTAACAACTGTGTCAAGAAAGGTCGTAAAATGGGGCAAAACTCACTTAACAAATGTCTCACTTAGCAACAGAAATTTTGGGCTCAATTATGGTCATAAGTCATAAGACTACCTGTATCTCACATGGTTTAACTAGATTTGCAATGCTCTGAACCTGGAATATTGTCCATGTAAAAATTAGGAATGGATAGACTCAATGTATTTTAAGTGAGGCAGACCAATGGTGGGTTGCTACCAGTTCACACCAGATCAGGCGAACCAGTGGCAGTGGGAGGCTCCGCCCACCCACCCGGATGCTTCTGCGCATGTGCAGAAGCGCTGTGTGCATGAGGGAACTGGTAGTGACGGGATTTGGAACTCGTCCCTGAGGCAAACATATACAAATTAATTACCATGACAGTTATATAATTTATCTGGAACTCTTTGTGAAATTGAGATTTAAAAAATGAGCTCAAAATCAAGAATATTTATATATCAAATGTATATATAACCTAATCTTAAGAGCTATATATTTATCACATTGTTTCTTTTTAGGAAGTATGAAAAACAATGCTCAATAGAATGATGAAGGGAAAAGAGGCTATCGATCAGGAAAATGCATATAAGAGAATGATGCAAGAAATCCAGGTGAGAGACAGATATTGCATGTGTATATAAAAATAAACGACAGCTGTGCAAACAAGGAAAGCAAAGAATAGGTAAGATTACAAAAAGAGGAACAACAAAGATTGTGATGGAAATAAATTGTTTTAGAAATTGATAAGAAGGGCTAAAGAAAGAAAACCACACACACACACACACACACACACACACACACACATGTATTATTCTTTATGCCAGGATTTTCCTACGTAAATCAAGATGTTTCATAGCCAAACTTCAGTGAAATCCTCATTCACTAGTTTTTAGGCTTTCTCAAACATTAGCCATTTTGCTATCTGTTTGAATATTTGGGAGAGACTGGGATAGATTTATTTCTGGCTTCTTTGCCTTCCTAGTGAATGAGATTTTGTGGAGATTAATGTGGAGATTGAATAATATATATCATGCTGAATGTGGCTGAAGCATATGCAAGTTCAAGGATATTATTTGAAAAAAAAGAATCATCAGGATTGTTAAATTTTTGCATTAAATCTCTGAGTGAGCCAGTTTATCATAGTTGTTAAGACACTGGGATAGAAATGGGGAGATTGTGAGATATGGTGCCATCTTAGCCATGAAGCTGACTGGGTGACCTTGGCCAGATCCTCTCTCTCAGCCCTAGAGGGGGAGGAGGAGGAGGACGAGGAGGAGGACGAGGAGGAGGAGGATGTCAATGGCAAGCAATTTTCTAAAATCATGCAAGAAAACTACAGGGACTTACATAGACAGTCTCCAGAAATCAATATGGACTTGAAAGCATGCATGCATAACACACTATATTAGGAAGAAGAAAGCTTCCATCAACTTGGCCAGCTGGTATTCCAACACTGACTTTGGAATTTTTTCCCCTAACATTTAATCAGAATATGCCTACAGGTACCTATAGCCTCCATTTTGTGTTCTGTCCTTTATTTGTAGATTTTGCATTTTTTCCAAGGTCAGCTGCTGATGCTTGGTGATAATTTTATTTTATTTTTTTAAACAACCAAAAACAAACATATCAAAATTTCAATACTAATAACAACTTTTCTGCATCGGTATCTCTAGCATATTTAACCTCTTTACACAAATTCTACTTCTAAATATCTCTATCTTAAACTTACATCTTTATCTAAATTATCTTGACTTCTATTTACAATTCAATCTCGTAACAAAAACATCCCTTAAGTTTTATGTTTACTCTCCAACCAGGAATACCATTTATTTCATATTAAATAGTATTTGCTGTCTTCCCTCTCCTTCATTTCCATAAATAATCTGTCTATCTCTGCACATTCGTATATATTTTTTTTATTATGATTTAATCTGGAGGAGTGCCTGATTGTTTCCAATTTTGTGCTATCACAATTCTACTTGCCGTTCGTATGTGTAATATAATATATTGTTTACTTTTCTGCATTTTCCCTTCCAGAATACCGAGGAGAAACAGTTCCAGCTTTTTTTCTATCTTCTGCCCTGTTATTTTATCCAGCCATATTTTTAATCTTGCCCCCAAATTTCCTAATTTTAGGACAGATCCACCACATGTGGTAGAATATCCCTTGTTTGTGTCCATACCTCCAACAATTCAGAGACCTATTCAAGAATATCCTGGCCAATCTCGCTGGTGTCTTGGTGATAATTTTAGACTATCAGACACACACAAAAATCAGGACCTGGTTGCAATCAGGTTGCAGTCCAGAAGATGTATTTCTCAAGCCTATACAAAAGAATCTTCCAATCTTCCTTTGTATATTGTTTCTTTTATTCTTCAAAGACATTGTTTTTAGGCACTGATTCCTCTGTCAGCAATACTGAACAAGTCAGGCTATGAGTATCAGACATTAAAAATATTTGCTAGGCTATCCCACCTCCTTTACATTGCAGCCATCAATTATCCACAAACTTTTCCACAATAGCAGTGAGAGCTCTATTGCCATGCATTTCATTTAAATGAAGAAATTTATAGCCTGTTTTCCTGACTTTTCTTTTCCATTTTATTTCTGTTTGGTATTCAATATCCCCCCCCCCCTCCTTCCTTCATATTTGTTCATTGCAAATCTATTAAGAGTTACCTGCAG
This sequence comes from Masticophis lateralis, assembly GCA_030761175.1. NCBI lineage: Eukaryota > Metazoa > Chordata > Lepidosauria > Squamata > Colubridae > Masticophis > Masticophis lateralis. Next base: position 28,170,108 of record JAUDYJ010000002.1, on the reverse strand, counting down.
GTCTTAAAGCTCATTAGCACGAAGATCAAAGAGGACCATTCCTGAAAAGGTTGAAGTCTTCCAGGGATGTCTGAAATCTGTAGTGACAGAAAGACTGAGCCAGGGCAGAATAGGACGGCACACAATAGCTAGGTCAGCGGGGATGGTTGGGTGTGGCCAGGTAGAAGCAGATGGGTGAGTGAAAAGGAGAGGGAGTGGCTAGCTTACTGCCACTGATTTAGTGCAGCCAGTTTATTTATTAATTTATTAATTAAGCTTGTATGCCGCTCTCTCTCCGACAAGGACTCAGGGCGGCTCACAGGAATAAAACAAGCAAAAAACAATATTTGAATGTTAAAACTATTAAAATTCCCCTTAAAAACCCCTTCAGTCCCATCCGGCCTGGCAAAATAACCATGTCTTAAGGTCACGGCGGAAGGAGCGCAGGTCAGGGCCACCCGGAGCTCCAGGGGAGTTGATTCCATAAAGTGGGTGCATCCACAGAGAAAGCCCATTCTCTAGGAGTCGCCAGTCGACACTGCCTGGCTGACGGCACTCCAAGAAGGCCCTCCCTGTGGGAGTGCACCGGGCGATGGGGAGCTGTTGCTGGCCGCAGATGGTCGGTCAGGTACCCTGGGCCTAAGCCACGTAGAGCTTTATAGGTGATAACCAGCACCTTGAATCTCACCTGGAAGGCAGCTGGTAGCCATTGCAGGTCGCGCAGGAGGGGTGTAACATTAGAGTGTCGGGACACTCCCATCACATCGCGCGGCTGCATTCTGCACCAGCTGAAGCCTCTGAGTGGTCTTCAAGGGCAGCCACATGTAGAGTTGGTAAGGATGGGTGGATGTGACTGGATAGGTACCAATGGTTTGATACAGATGGGTCAGAAAAGTACACATACTGGCTAACTGGACATGGACATAATTCAGTGCCCCACCAGCTCACCTCCACAAGCTGCTGATAGCCAGGAATGCGCACACGCGCACACATAGACACACACAGCACACTAAAAACCTGCCAACTATGCCCAGGTTTGGGCAGAAGGACCTCTCTTTTGGCATGCTGGGTGCTCATGGACATACACACACACCAGGGGTGGGTTCTAAATTTTTTTAATACCGGTTATGTGGGCATGGCTTATTTTGTGGGCGTGGCTTGATGGTCATGTGACAATTATTTAGGATTTAGTAGAGGTACTGGTCTACCAGGCTTTTAACTGCTTGCAGAGTTGTACCGATCTAGCCATTTATTTGTTGCAGGCACTGGTCTACTCATATTGTCATATCGTGTGGGTTTATGCATATGCTTGGCTGCTGGCAGTTTGGGGAGGTGAGAATCTTATGGGGTGTCAAGTTGGTCTCATGTTGTTAGCTGGTGTGACTTGTTTCACATTGACCCAGCCACACTCACACAGTTGTACCCAGTTGGCCATGCATACCTGGCCATGCCACCTGGCTACAGTGAGTCAATGCCGAGCTGGCTGAACCCACTCCTTCATGCCCACCCATCCATGTCTACCCAGTGACACCGACCTAGCCACTGTGAGTCATTATAGACCCATGCCAGGGGGATTTGCCACTGAATGCTCTTTTTTTTTTTAACTTTTCCCCATAGTTACTCCTTGAGTCTTCTGTTCAGGGCAATTTCAAGTTGGATGCATTTGAAGGCCTAGCTTTGCAGGGCATTCTAGGAGAATGAAAATGGCACTTAATTCACACGGTATGGTGTTAATCATTGACATAAATGATTAACTGCCGCCTTGGCTTGGAGACAGGCAGTTGAGAGATAAAAGACACTAGCAGTTGGTTTTATTGCCAAATGTTGCTTTATCTTTGCACAAAAGTTCTCGTAAGAAACAAATGCATGCCCATATATGAAAAAAGTGATTGATATTGGAAACTAGTGTTTCCAGGAAAGAAAAAGTGCAGATGACACAACAGTGATCAGTCTCATTTGAGACAATGATGAATCCACATACAGATGGGAGTTTGAACAACTAGCCTCGTGGTGAGACCGGAAGAATCTGGAACTGAACACTCAAAACCAGAGAAATGGTGGTGGACTTTAGGACAAACCCTTCCATGCTTCTACTTCTTACAATACTAGACAACACAGTATCAACAGTAGAGACCTTCACATTTCTAGGTTCTACCATATCGCAAGATCTAAAATGGACACCTAACATCAAAAACGTCATCAAAAAAGCACAACAAAGAATGTTCTTTCTGCGCCAACTCAGAAAGCTCAAACTGCCCAAGGACCTGCTGATACAGTTCTACAGAGGAATTACTGAGTCTGTCATCTGCACCTCTCTAACTGTCTGGTTTGGTTCTGCAACCCAACAAGACAGACACAGACTTCAGAGGATAATTAGAACTGCAGAAAAAACAGTTCCTACCAACCTGCCTTCAATTGAGGACCTGTATACTGCACGAGTCAAAAAGAGGACTGTGAAAATATTTACAGACCCCTCACATCCTGGACATAAACTGTTTCAACTCCTACCCTCAAAACGACACTATAGAGCACTGCATACCAGAACAACTAGACACAAGAACAGTTTTTTCCGGAACGCCATCACTCTGCTCAACAAACAATTCTCTCAACACTGTCAAACTATTTACTAAGTCTGCACTACTATTAATCTTGTCATCATTCCTATCACCCATCTCCTCCCACTAATGACTGTATGACTGTAGCTTTGTTGCTTGTATCCTTACGATTTATATTGATTGTTTCCTAATATGATTTGATTGCTTATCTGTTCCCCATTAAGTGTTGTACCTTATGATTCTTGACGAATGCATCTTTTCTTTTATGTACACTGAGAGCGTATGCACCAAGTCAAATTCCTTTTGTGTCCAATCACACTTGGCCAATAAAATTCTATTCTGTTCTGTTCTGTTCTGTTCTTTCTTCAACAATGTTGTAACTTCAAATAGTTGTTAAATGGTTTTAAGTCAAGGGCTTGAATTTTTTATAATGGAGGAGGACAATAATTAAGTGGAAGACAATAACTATGAATCCTAGTTTTCATGGCTAGCCAATGTGGAGGACTGATGAGGAATTACAGTCCAGTGTTTCTAACCCGATTTTATGGGCCTGTCCACAGACAAGCTTTCTCTGCCTCAGTAATTAACAGGGGAAGAATAAGAAAAATGGAAATTATAAATCTGAAAATGGAGAAGTTGTGGGAGGCATAAAAACAGAGGCAGTAAAACAACTACAATATCATAAAATGAAAAGATTACCAATATGTACAAGTAAATGATGAAATATTAAAATTATATATAAGTAAACAATATATTATTAGGATTATTATTATGTTTAAGCAAAGAATATATTACTATCATGATTATCATTGGTTATCATTAGCAACATTATTATTAATATCAGTGTGTTTAACCAAAATGACTCAGACAATACACTGTTCTAATAAGCACTTATGTTGGTTAAAGAAAAAAATGTATAAACAAAAAAACAACAATTACTACAACATCTCTAAAGGTTTCTTTTTCATTTGATATGCTATATTTAAAAATGCAAGTATAATTTATTCTACTTCATTTATTGAATTTTTAAAGTAATATAATAGGAGTGCACACAGGCTTTTTAATGGGCTCAAATATTTGCTGGGGATGCCACAAAATCATATTCATTTAAAAGTCACTTCCTTTTATGCTCCTTTTCTCACCCACAACAGCCTGGTATAAGAATTTAGCAGTTGTTTCCTTAGGCAGTTTCTCTTTGCTCTGGGGTGGAACAGCCATTACTGAAAAAGGCAGTCAACATTTACGGGATGAGGGGAGGATTTTGTTCTTAATTCTGCATGCAAATCCTCAGATGAATACAGAGAGTTTCTGACAAATCCAGTGAAGCTCTGCACTGCAGATATCAGAGGCAATTCCTTTCTTTCCTATAATACCGCAGTCAGCCATTAAGGATTGAGATCTAGGAAGGGAAAGAAAAAGAACTTTCACTTTGGGAAACGGTAAACTAATGCCACCTATTCGTCAACAGAAACACCTGCTTTCTACAACTCCCTCCCCCCTCTTTGTCCCTCTCACATACACACACACACACACACATACATACACACAGAGAAACCTATGAGGAGGAGGGTGTGGGGTCTGGTGGGGCCTGCATAGACCCCAAGGGGCAGGAAGTGGAGTATGGGGTGTCTCAGATGGCGGAGCAGGCTTTGGGTGCTCAGAGCAGGCCTCTCCCAGGGCCTCCCCCACAACCCTCAAGGCATCCCATGCTCCACTTAATGACCCATGCATTTGTTTAATGACAGCATAGGGAAGAACAGGAATGTGGAGATGTAATGTGTGATCATGTGGATATTTCACTCAGCGGCCATCATGACTTCCAACCATAATGGACAGCCTCCATTATGGTTGTTAGTTGACAACTACCTGTACTGGTACTTTCCCATCGTTTCTTTTTTGTTCCTGGAATTGTTTGTCATCTTTGATGTCTTTTAGTCTTTTATTCCAGTCTATTCTTTCATTTTAAAAAAGGATATTTTCTAAAAAAGGGTTTGTACTTGTGTGCTTCCTCCCCAAGTGATTAGGAGTTAGGCAGTATGTGATGTGAATGAAAAAAGAAAGAATTTCTAACAGTAGCTGAAAGCCAAAAATAATGAAATATAGCCACAGAACCTGTCTTAAACATGGGTTTTTTCAATTGTATTGAAGTAGTTTGTTCACTGATGAAATGAAAGCTGGCATTATAATTTCTTTAAAATGCTTCTGGACGCCATAGAAATAGACTAGAGACATTTAATATCTATACCAGTGATGGGTAACCTTTTTGCCATTGTGTACCAAAAGCGGGGGGAGCACGGGGGTTCATGTGCGCACGTGCCCTGCCCCCCATGCGCAACCTCCCCATGCTCCCACGCTTTTGGCACGTAATGGCACAGTGGGCCTTGTAGGCCTGTTTTTCCCCCTCCCCAGGCTCCAGAGACTTTTCTGGAGCCTGGGGAGGGCGAAAACGGCCTTCTCCATTCCCAGAGGCCCTCTGGAGGGCAGAAACAGCCCGTTTCCCAACTTCCAGTGGGCCCAGAAGGCCCAAAAATCAGGTGGCCGGCATGCACATGCACACTGGAGCTCAGTTAGGGCAACGCTCGTGTGCCTACAGATATGGCTCTGCGTGCCACCTGTGGCACGGGTGCCATAGGTTCGCCATCACGGATCTATACTATCCATACATCTCTCTCTCTCTCTCTCTCTCTCTTTTACTTTGTTCTGCAACGAATACTACATTCAAAAGATTCCTTCCATGGGTATTTGAATACTCACAGCTTTTGGTTTAATGGTGAGCCATTGTCCCACATCCACTTCTTCTCTGGCAATTTGACTGTGAGCCCAATCCATGTACTCTTATTCTTGATTATGTCCTGGACAAATTCCTATAAAATATGATTTGATTTTTATTACAAGGATGACTGTTGGAATCCCTAATCATGTCCTATTACTGAAGTTGTGTTAAGTTCCTCCAAATCAATCATGCCTCCGATGCAGTGGGGTTGCACTGCATCAGAGGCATGATGTAGTGTGAATTTTGCCCCATTTGTTTATGAATAGATGAATAGATGACAATTAAGCATCAAAGATCAATAGAAACAATCATGAGAGAAAGTCCCTAGTATTATTCATTTGGCTGATGCCACTTTCTCTGAAGTATCACCTGAAGCCTGCTGGAAAACCCTAGCCTGGCTATTGCAATCTTGCTAATTTAAAATTAAAAATAGAAAAAGTAAGAAAGTAATGGATTCTTCTCCTGCAACAAATTCTTTTACCTGCTCTCTTGTATTAGAAATCATTAACAGCTGAGATCCTCTTGCTGCACAGTCCCTGCCGCTTTGTTTCCAGGACAAGATTGAAGTAGAAACCCAGTAGCATTTATCCTCGTACCGAAGCCACGTCCTAGGACACACATTGCAGGATGCATTCTCTAAGAAAGGTAAATAAATCTTTTTAAAATTCACATTATTGAGTCTGCCTTTGTACCCCAATAACTGTCTGGCTTGTCCAGCAACCAAACAGGGCAGGTACAGATTTCAACCGATAGTTAGGACTGCAGAAAGAAATAACTGCAACCTGCCTTCCTTCCTGTCAAGGCGATTTGCTCTGCACTTTCGCAGCAGCCAGACAACAGAGAGGGGGGAGGAATAATTGGAAATTATGGGTGGCTGGGAGGGAGTTTTTTTTTTTAAAAAAATTGATTTATATGCCGCCCTTCTCCGGAGACTCAGGGCGGCTTACAATGCGTTAAGCAATAGCCTTCATACTTTTGTATATTTATACAAAGTCAGCTTATTGCCCCCAACAAACTGGGTCCTCAATTGAGTTGAGGAATTCATGTGCACTGTCTGTAGCCTGGGAGAATCTTTACACCTCAAGGTAGAACGATGAGAGCCTTCTGCGCCGAATAGACCAATGCTGGGTTTCAAATTTTTTTACAACCGGTTCTGTGGGTGTAGCTTGGTGGGCATGGCATGGCTTGGTGGGCATGGCAGGGGAAGGATACTATAAAACCTCCATTCCGTCCCCAATCCAGTGGAAGGTTACTGCAAAATCCCCATTTCCTTCCGATCAGCTAGGTAGAGGCAGGGAATAGACAGGGGCGGGACCAGTCAGAATTTTTGGAATTACCGGTTCTCCGAACTACCCAAAATTTCTGCTACCGGTTCTCCAGAACTGGTCAGAACCTGCTGAAACCCACCTCTGAACTATGACCTATCACCATGATGGCGAACCTATGGCACGGGTACCACAGGTGGCACGTGGAGCCATATCTGTGGGCACGTGAGTGTTGCCCTAGCTCAGCTGCAGTGCGCATGGGCGCACCGGCCAGCATTGATTTTTGGGCCTTCTGGACCCAGTGGGGGGGCTTCTACAGAGCCTCCGGGGTGTGTGGAAGGCTGTTTTCACCCTCCCCAGGCTCCAAGAAAGCCCCTGAAGCCTGGGGAGGGTGAAAAACAGGCCTACCAGGCCCACCAGTAACCTTTTTGCCGTCGCGTGCCAAAAGTGGGGGGAGTGGGGGTGGCGGGGCACGGGGGCATTGAATTATGGGTGTGGGCACATGCACAGGTGATCCCCCCATGCTCCCCACGCTTTTGGCACGCAATGGCAAAAAGGTTAGCCATCACTGACCGATCACCTGGTTGTTTATATGTACACTGAGAGCTTATGCCCTGGAGACAAATTCCTTGTGTATCCAATCACACTTGGTCAATAAAGAATAAAGGAGAATAAAGAAAGGATTTGTAATCAAGTGTACTAGTGTTTTTCAGGCCCTGCTATTTTGAAAGGTGAGAGAGGATCCTATTTAAAAACATGATCATTTTTATTGGTTAGGGTCATTTATTCATTCAAATTTAGTATCGCTTTGAATAGGTTTGCATTTTAAATGAGAAATCATTGGGCCTATTTACAACTGTGAGGTGGTTAAAGGGGTCTGAAGTCCATGGCTTAGTGTGCCTGTAGGCATGGGGATCCCTAACCACTGGGCATGCTCTGTGGGGCTAGAAAGGCCATTTAAGCCCTACCCTCCTTTTCATCTTCAGAATCCTGGCCTCTGAACTGCATCAAAAGAGCTATGAGATTTCTCTCCCTGTTTCTCTTTCTGTGTTTGGTGACTCCCTCAAGGCTTAGCAGTTTATCACTGCCTAATTTGTCAGTTAATTGTCAATTAAGAAGGGATGCAGTAGCTCAGTGGCTAAGACGCTGAGTTTGTCGATCAAAAGGTCAGCAGTTCAGTGGTTTGAATCCCTAGTGCCGCATAACGGGCTGAGCTCCCGTTACTTGTCCCAGCTTCTGCCAACCAAGTAGCTCGAAAGCACGTAAAAAAAAATGCAAGTAGAAAAATAGGGACCACCTTTGAGGCGAAGGTAGCAGCATTCCGTGCGCCTTTGGCGTTTAGTCATCCCAGCCACATGACCACGGAGACTTCTTCGGATAGCGCTGGGTTTTTGGCTTTGAAACGGAGATGAGCACTGCCCCCTAGAGTCAGGAATGACTAGCACATATGTGCAAGGGGAACTTTACCTTTTTAATTGTCAGTAGATCCTACTCTACTTGAAGTAGATAGTTCTGAGAAAGAAGCAGGACAAGCACAAAGATGTATTAAAGAGTTCAGGGGAAAAGTAGAAAATATGGTCATGATGAAAGAAAATGACAGACATATTGTGGGATAATAATTTCTGAGAAATTATAACATGGGTCACAGGAAGGTTTGAGCTCAAAATAGATATTACCTGTGAATGCATTTGTAGTCTCACACAAATGCTGCCTTAGACAAGACCTGAATGCTTGTAATTGGCTATTTGTTTTACTTTCAAGGTGATTGCGCTGATGTGTATTTGAAATTCTAGTCATTTCCTCTGTGCTTCTGTTTAGTGGTGTTGAGGAACTGCAACCCAGGCCTATAAAAGAATTAACCAGAATTACAGTACAATTACATAATTAGAACTGTACAGTATCTCTGATACTGTACCAGTATGTTCTGCACCAATATGAGAATTGATTTTTCATCACTTTCCTAACTGAGGACAATCACTAAACAAAGCCGTCTCTAAACAGGGATTATCTGATTAGTAACGTGCCCCATTCTTCAGGATAGCAACAGACCAACTTCCTTTCTCATACAAACCTCATAATCCTGTTCATTCCTTTTCAGGTATAAAATGAATTCGGGTTTATTTTCAGCACATAGATTTTGATACTTATATTTTTTTCCCCTTTTCTCTTTTAAATAGAATAACGGAATAACAGAGTTGGAAGATATCTTGGAGATCTTCTAGTCCAACCTCCTGCTCGCTCGGGAGCAGTGGTGGGTTGCTACCGGTTCACTCTGGTTCGAGCAAACCAGTAGCAGCAGTGATGGGAGGCTCCGCCCACCTGCCCGGACATCATCAAATACGCTCTGCTCTGTGAGCTAAGAAGCACACATGCACAAGCGAACTGGTAGCAAAGTTAAGTGAAACCCACCACTGCTCAGGAGACCCTATTCCATTTGTGACTTGGGGCACCCCACGGCTTACTTCCCTGTATGTAGATTCAGTTCCATTAAAGACTACATATTGCATGAGATTTGTCAGCTACTTACTAATCCATCTAGTGATGATGCTGTCTAAGCCACATTTTTTTAATCTTATCAAGTAGTGGGTTGTGGTCTACTTTATCAAATGCCTTACCCATGACCTGGCCTGGGTAATGAAACTTCTGCAACAAAACAACCAAACCCAGAGAGCACCAACGATCCTTCATTTCAATCCTGAGCTACAAATATTCTTTTTTAACAAAGCTGCTTTGGCTACACTTCTATGAGAAGCGATGATTTTAATCTTTGATTAAAAGGCTCAGTACATTTGATTCTTATTTATGGAACCTTATCACGCTCTCTGCTCCAGTGGTGGGTTCCAACCAGTGTTACCAACGATTCTCTTTGCACATGTGCTTTGCACACGATCGCCACGCCTATCAGCTTGGCTAAAAAAGGAGAAATAAAGGTAGGAATAACGCGGGGGCAGGCTGGAGGGCCCAGCTCCTAATCAAAGAGAACCGGTTCGGTGACGTCACATCGTCACCATTACCGGCTTGGCTGAACCGGGCTGAACCAGGAATAACCTACCACTGCTCTGCTCCTACAATACTCACCATAAACTCCTATCAGTATCATGGCCACCACCAAGAGAACATTCCCAGCACAGGAAAGCCACAGCAAAATCCAATGCCAATGAGGGCATAATCGGTGGTCTGCAAAATTCAAGCAAAAACAGTTCCCAGCATTTGACACATGATATTCCAAGCCTTCATCAAGTAAATTTTCACCTCCTTATATTAAATTCAAGGGATCTGAAGTACATCCATTCTTACTGGAGAGGCAGAAACTCTGGGAGATAAGTGGCTCCCAAATAATATGGTCTTAATAACACACATAATACATAACTGTACAACACACATGAAATCATTATAACAAAAGTAGCAGAGAACTGACAGAGATTAAAGGAAAAAGAAGAAAAAGGGGCTCAGAAGAACATAGAGAGTAAGATCCCTATTGTACTGCCTTTTGAGCAAAGATCCTGCAAGAGATAGATGTGAGTGGATGAACAAACAGACATTCAGAACAATGTACAGTTCCAGGCATGTAAATCTTTAGAGGGAATAGCTGGCAGCTCTTGGAATTTTATCTGTAAAACCACAAGAGAAAAAAATATGCATATCTTTTAGCACAAAGTAGATGAACACAAAATAATTCTTTTCAAATAGCACTTGATACCTAGTCTGTTGGATTCCTACAAGATTTTTAAAGATCCACATTGCCAATGAACCTTCACAAAAAGGACAAGTATAAAAAGTGGAAAGAGGGGCACATAACTAAGGCAGAATATCAGCAAATAGCCTGAGCCTGCAAAGACTAAGTGAGGAAAGCTAAAGCTCATAATGAACTAAGGCTTGCGACAAAAGTAAAAAAATAACCAAAAAAAAAAGCTTCTTCCAATATGTTAAAAACAAGAAAAAAGTCAAGGAAACAATTGGGCCATTGGTGTTAGAAAGTGGCAAAAAGGTGACAAACAACAGGAAGAAAGCAGAACTACTTAACTTGCTGTTTGCGTCTGTCTTTACACAAAGGGAAAAAACAGTCCAGCCTATCAAAAGCAACACCATAAAAAACAGATTAGGAACACAAGTTAAAATAGGGAACAAAATGATAAGTGAACACCTGTCGACTCTAGACAAGTTCAAATCACCAGGACCAGATGGATTACACCCCAAGGTTCTGAAGGAACTGGCAGATAAGATCTCAGAACCACTGAACTATATCTTTCAAAAATCCTGGAGCACAGGAGAACTGCCAGAGGAATGGAAAAGAGCTGATGTAGTTCCTAACTTCAAAAAAGAAAAAAAAAATAGATCCAGGAAACTACAGACCTATCACCTTGACCTCAATACCAGGGAAGATTCTGGAAAAGATCATCAAACAACGAATCACCAAACACCTAGAAACAAACCAACTAATAACCAAAAGCCAACATGGGTTTGTCAAAAACAGATCATGCCTGACTAATCTTATTGCATTCTTTGACAAAGTGACAAAGCGGACCAAAAGAATGCTGTTGATATAATTTACTTGGACTTCAGTAAGGCATTTGATCAAGTAGACCATAACCTACTACTTGATAAGATAGAAAAATGTGGGTCAGACAGCATCACCACCAGATGGATTCGTAACTGAATGACCAACCACACTCAACATGTAGTCCTCAATGGAACTGCACCTACATGGAGGGAAGTATGCAATGGGGTACCCCAAGGCTCTGTTTTAGGCCCAGTACTCTTCAACATTTTCATCAATGATCGGGTTGAGAGGATAAATGGGGAACTCATCAGATTTGCAGAAGACACTAAACTGGCAGGAATAGGCAACACTCCAGAACATAGGCTTCAGATACAAAAGGATCTTGACAGACTTGAACATTGGGCACTATCTAACAGAATGACATTCAATGGTGAAAAAAGTAAGGTTCTACATTTAGGCAAGAAAAACAAAATGCACAGGTACAATATATGTGGTACCTCGCTCAATAGTAGTAACTGTGAGAGGGATCTTGGAGTCCTAGTGGACAACCATTTAGATATGAGCCAGCAGTGTGCAGCAGCTGCCAAAAAAGCCAACACAGTTTTAGGCTACATAAACAGAGGGATAGAATCAAGATCACATGAAGTGTTAATACCACTTTATAATGCCTTGGTAAGGCCACACTTGGAATACTGCATCCAGTTTTGGTCGCCATGATGTAAAAAAGATGTTGAGACTCTTTCTAGAGTCTCAACATCTTGTTGCAGAGAAGAGCAACAAAGGTGATTAGGGGACTGGAGGTTAAAACATATAAAGAACGGTTGCTGGAATTGAGTTTAATGAAGAGAAGGACTAGGGGAGACATGATAGCAGTGTTCCAATATCTCAGGGGCTGCCACAAAGAAGAGGGAGTCAAGCTATTCTCCAAAGCACCTGAGGGCAGGACAAGAAGCAATGGGTGGAAACTAATCAAGGAGAGAAGCAACCTAGAACTAAGGAGAAATTTGCTGACAGTTAGAACAATTAATCAGTGGAACAACTTGCCTCCAGAAGTTGTGAATGCTCCAACACTGGAAGTTTTTAAGAAGAGATTGGGCAACCATTTGCCTGAAATGGGATAGGGTTTCCTGTCTAAGCAGGGAGTTGGACTAGAAGACCTCCAAGGTCCCTTCCAACTCTGTTATTCTATTCTATTCTATTTCATGCATGGTAGAGAAATATATCCAGTTTTTTTGCAAGCACTGAGGTCTGCAGTGCTCTGTCACTGAGAACACCAAGGCTCTCCAAGCTGAGATTAACTTTTGTATGGTTACTTGGGAACAAAGGCAACTGTAAGACATCTAATGCAAAGAGCTTTCTTCTGTTTACTATATGAGAAAATGCAATAAATCAGATCCAGTTCTATGTGTAATATTTTGGATAGTGTAATTGCTTCTGTTACTATGATCATTATTACATGATATCTTAGTGCTTCTCTACAATCTATATTCAGCATATACGGTATACTGGACCTCCCTCTGTTATCTGCACAGTCACAAATCTTCAGAGAGAAGTTCAGGCAGGAAATATTGTGACTGGATCAAAGTCACTGAGGGAGCTTTGCAGCCAAGTGGTAACTTAAATCTGGATCCTCATCTGCACCCTTACTGGCTACGCGGGCTTCTATTTTCACTTACACTGCTATTACAAAAACTGAAATGGAGCGTTTTTCAGAAAAAGTGTCTCTTTTCTCAGTCGGAGAGGCTGTCCTGAAATAAATGAACTTACCTGCCTGTTGAACAACATCTAATTTTGCTCTTCTTCTTCTGGGTGAGGAATCTTCAGAAGACTCGAAGTTTTGATAAACTAGGTCAGCATCCATGGTCAACTGCAACCCAAAATAGATGGGCTATGTGTAAGTGAGACATTCTTAATACGCCTGCATACAACAAACGGAAGTGTTGCTGATCTGTACTACGTTAAGTATACAGTTGTGGTTATACAGTGGAAGGAGGAAAATCTCTGGGTCTATAGTTCTTCTGTAGTTGATTTCCAGGCGACAGTGCAAACGAAGCTAAGAAGTAATGTTCCAATTTACAAAGGAAGCTAAGATGAAAGGTTTGCAGTTTCTTTTGCTATTTTTGTGCTGTCAATCAATCAGAATAAAGCTGGATGGGACCTTGGAGGACTTCTAGTCCAATACCTATACCTTATACCAGTGCTGGCTAACCTTTTTGCAGTCCCTTGCCAAAAGCTGGGGAAGCATGGGAGGTCACGGATGCGTGTGCCCATATCCATAATTCAATGCACCCCACCCTCCCATGCATGTGCATGTGACCCCCCCACACACTTCCCCCTGCTTTTGGCACATGATGGCACGGTGGGCCCGGTAGGCCTGTTTTTTCCCCCTCCCCAGGCTCCAGAGGCTTTCTAGGAGCCTGGGAAGGGCAAAAACAGCCAGTTTCCCAACTTCCGGTGGGACTGGAAGGCCTGAAAATCAGTTGACTGGTACATGCATGCGCGCAGGAACTGAGCTAGGGCAACACTCGTGTGCCCACCAATATCGCTCCGCATACCACCTGTGGCATCCGTGCCATAGGTTCGCAATCACGGCCCTATACCATTCCAGACAAGGCTGGGAATCGTAAACACCCGATGCCCTCAAATTCTCCTATTTTTACTTGTGAAAGGGTTTACAATCTCTCCTACGCCTCCACCCCTTTATTTTTACTTAAAGTCTTCTTTTTATTATGTGGGAAGGAGTTCATGTCCAGCCAACAGTTCAGGGGTGCTTGACCCAGGGTGAAATGCTCCTGGTTCGGACCGGATCGGGAGATCCAGTAGCGATCGTGGCAGGTGGTTTGGAGAACCAGTAGTGATGGTGGCGTGAGGCTCCACCCACTCACCCGGGTGTCATTACTTCCAGGAAGTAATGTGTTTTTTACCATCTGCATGTGCAGGTTTTGTGCATGCGCAGAAGGTCTGTGCATGCATGTGGTGTGTGCACTTCTGAACCAGTAAGGAAGGTAAATAGATTTCACTCCTGGCTTGACCTCTCTATATGCCAGCCTTCCATGCAAGTGAGACCATCAACACAACTTAAATGGGAACTATCTTCTGGTTGTGAGAGCGACGTGACACTCTTATCCAAAACAGAAGTCCTTACCAGGCCTGGAGAGTCAACAGGTGGGCCTACTCCCATCAACCCAAAAGAAACTACATTTGCTAAGGATGCTTGCACAAAACCTCAGAATAATTGGATATTCTGAGAGCTGCAGTCCTCACGTAACCGGAGATCACCAGACAAGGGGATGTGCTATGGCTGCTTAACCAAATAATTTTACCTCTGACACAATCTATATTGGATTTAGCAGGCCAGCCCTGCATTGGTCACATTATGGCAGCCTTCTTAAAGCAGCTGTTTTTCAGATCTTTCTGTCAGTAATGAAGGGACACTAAAGAGTTATTTGATCCTAGTTGCTGAAATACTTCAACTTTGAGGAGTGAGATATTATTTGCTGCATTGGCTCAAACCACACATTTTGGAATGACTGTTCTTATTTCCTGTGTATCAGAAAACAAGATAGCTACTAACTCTGGTCAGAATAAAAGGCAGTCTTAAAAGCTGCTTTGCAAACAGGAAATATATTATTCTCATAAGCATGATCACTGTCTTTTTCCACAGCATGTAGTCTCTTATTAAATGAATGCACCAGCTGGTATGGTTTTTCAGATTGCAATCTGTTCAGAGTAGGAATTCATTTTATTTTATTTTGGTTTAGATTATGAGCATCTACAACCTCTATTTTGATAACAATATGGCCTGGTAAAAAGATCTATTCTACATAGAGGTGGAAAAATGTTTGAATTTTGCTCTCTGTAAGGGAAGACCGTTCCTTGAAAAGGAAAAATTGGTTTCCAATTTGTTTGCTTCTAGATTTGAAGACCTTCAATCTTTAATAGTGGGTAGCCATAATAAATAGCATACAGCTGACTGTTGTTGAAAGCAAAAAGCTTGTACACTCAAGGATGCTATTTGTTGCTTCAAAAGGAAAATAAAACACTGCAATGTGCACGTGTTCACAGGGAAATCCGTGAACCTAGTTTTGCCTGACTGAAAATAATGTCAATTTACATTTAGCTATTATTTGTAAGCACTTGAATAACATATTCAATAGGATACTGTTTAAAATATGGAGTAGGATATTTGAATAGAATAGAATAGAATAGAATAGAATAGAATAGAATAGAATAGAATAGAATAGAATAGAATAGAATAGAATTTTTTATTGGCCAAGTGTGATTGGATACACAAGGAATTTGTCTTGGTGCATATGCTTTAATTTTAACATTAAAGTTACAGTTTATTTTGGACCATTTTCTTCATGTAAAATAAGGATATTAAAATAATAATGTAAAAAAAGTAATAATAAAACCAAATGATGTAATGTAAATAAAAGATACCCCTTTTCCTAGAGAAGGAAGCAGATCTGAAATGCAAAGACCTTGTCAAGACTTTGCCAACAAAAGCAAAATTTAAAACTTGGGCTGCAGTAGGGGAAACTAGTCAGTTTTCTACTGGGACAAAACAGGCCCATCCATTCAGCTGCCATTCTTCATGAAATACTTTGGGTAGATGACATAGGAGGAGAACAAGGGAGATGAAATTAATACACAAATACATAACACAGTGAGAAGCAGTGATGTCACACGGACGTATCAGGGAAATTTAAAATTCTCCTGAAGGCACAATAGTTGGGCAACAGAATGGGTTTGTTAAACTAAATTCTGAAGAGGGATCCTCAGGATTACAGCTAAAGTCCACATGACAAGTATCAAATTTGGATAAATTCTGGTCAAGCCAGGAGCTCCCCTATTTCGATGAAGTTGTGTTATCCAGTCTTGCTGCAACTTTCTGACTGGCTGCAGAGAATATGTTTCTCCATGGACCATATGGTACTACTGGCCCATTTTCCATCTACATATGCTCAGAAGCCTTCTCCCCACTGGGAACTTGCAGAAAGGATATGGAATTACTATCTGCACGGGCAGAAATTACCATTGCAAAAATAATCCTTCCAAAATTATTCCCAGCTTTAGAGCATAGGGAACATCAGCGAACAATGTGCCTCCAGTGATCAACTTGATTATGAAGTCTGGTGTTTATAGCATTTTTGCCCAACAAATTTGGAAAATCTGTAAGACACATGACTAGGAAAACCTGGAATATACTTAAATAAACACACAGAGAGAGAAAACGTCCTTTGAAGGCATCTCTTATACTAGAAGGAACTGTACAGCTTATACCCTCAGATACACAAAGGTCTTGCTTGGCAAGGATAAATGATATGAAACATGAGAAGATTAGATTAGATTAGAAGATTAGAATTCTTTATTGGTCAAGTGTGATTGGACACACAAGGAATTTGTCTTTGGTGCATATGCTCTCGGTGTACATAAAAAGAAAAGATAACATTTGTTAAGAATCATAAGGTACAACACTTAATGATAGTCATAGGATACAAATAAGCAATCAAATCATACTAGGAAATAATATAAATCGTAAGGATACCGCAACAAGTTACAGTCATATAGTCATAAGTGGAAGGAGATGGGTGATAGGAACAATGAGAAGATTAATAGTAATAGTAATGCGGACTTAGTGAATAGTTTCACAGTGTTGAGGGAATTATTTGTTTAGCAGAGTGTTCTATAGCATCGTTTTGAGGGTAGGAGTTGAAACAGTTTATGTCCAGGATGTGAGGGGTCTATAAATATTTTCACAGCCCTCTTTTTGACTCGTGCAGTATACAGGTCCTCAATGGAAGGCAGTTTGGTATAATTGTTTTTTCTGTTTTTCTGGTATAAAAGTTCTAATTATCCTCTGAAGCCTGTCTCTGTTTCATTGGGTTAGAACTATTTCTAATTTCTGTTATTAGAAGAGAATTGATTATATTTAACCACCAATGGTATCTAGAACCTGAAAGTTGACTAGCCAAAGTTTAATGAAATATAAGTATCTGGGTCAAGATCAAAACACAGGAATTGGAAGCGTTAACCAAAGATATCAACTCTGTGGACAGATACATCAACTTCCCATTGGAAGATGTTAAGGAAAATAGTCTGGCCTTCTTGGTCTGTGCAGTACACATTAAGAAAGACAGAAGCCTTAACATTGAAGTTTACAGACCTCCCCCCCCACAAGTCAATATTTACATTTTGATTCCCACCACCCACTGGAGCACAAAATGAGAGTCATCAGAACCCTACACCACTATCCCAAGTGGGCCTTTATCACATCTCAAAAAAGACCCTACAGTAGCTCCTCCATAACAGACAAAGTGTCAACCTCAAAGCACACTTATGCTGTTGCAACCATTTATTGCTTCTCAACTTGCCAAGGAACTAGTGAGGAGAGAAGGGTGAGATGGAATGCAGGCTCCAGACTTCAAGGAGAGCTGTGAGATGCAAGGACACATTAGCCAAAACCAGAGACTTTTACTCATAACAAAATAATGACACTCAATTGGACAATATGACCTGCACTAATAGGGGGAGGGGGAAATCCTTATTTTAATGATGTAGGTTTGCGCAGGAAATAGGTAGAGTGGGTTTTGCCTTCATCAGTGCTGAAATGATGTATTCAGTAAAGTTTCGCATTCAGACATCTGAAGGTCTCGAATGTGTTTGCTTTGGTTGGGTTCATCAGTCGAACCATTGACACAATGAAGAGAACAATAAATGAAGCAACATTGTCATTCCATACATTGCAGGAATATCGAAAAAGCTCAGGAGGATCTTCAGCCAATACAACATACATGCACACTTCAAACTCAAGAATACGCTAAGGCAGAAGCTTGTCCACCCCAAGGATAAAACACCCGGACACAAACTGAGCAACATGGTATATGTAGTACAATGCAGTGTGTCATGTGCAGATCTGTACATTGGGAAAACAAAACAACCACTTCATCAATGTATGGCACAACATAGAAGAACAAACCCACCAGGACTAGATTCAGCAGTCCATCTTCATTTAAAAAACAAACAACTGTCTTTTGAAGACAGTAAAGTCCACATTTTGGACAGAGAGGACCGCTGGTTTGAAAGAGGGGTCAAAGAGGCCATCTATGACTAAATTGAACAGCCCTCTCTCAACAGAGAAGGAGGGATACAACTTCATCTATCCCCAGTCTATAATACAGTCCTTTCAACAGTTCCAAGAAGGCTCCATACCCATTTGCACCACTCAGGTGACCCCGAGGACACAGATAAACCTCCAGGTGACCTTAATGACTCACTAGGGGAATGCAAATGATCAGCTATCTGTAAGGTGTATGCAGCCAATCCCCTGGTTATGAGCGTTCATTTAGCACCTGTTCGAAGTTATGAGATAAGCACCCCCTAATGTTTACGAGCAAGTACCAAAATTATTAATGTTGCAGCACCACAGCAGTTGTTTACCCTTATGAATGACCGCAGGTCTGCAACATTCACCCTATTCCCCTCCACCCCTGCTCCCCACAACTGCTTTCCCCTCCCATCCTACCATGTTGGACTCACTTGTTTTACAAGATCTGTCTCTTCTCTGCCGCAGTTACTTTGCTTTTGAGGGAAAGGAGAGTTGATGGAAGCTCCTGAGTGCAGTAATATCATGTGAGTTCAGGCACCCATCCTCTTTTGCAGAGACTGGATGCCTGAACTCTCACAAGATCATGAACCACAGAAACTTTAATTCGCAGCCCAAAATGTGTTTGTGGTGCTTGTCTCCTGCTCCCCCCCCCCACCCCCACAACTCCTTTCCGCCACCACCAGGACATTTTTCTTTTGCTGAGATGTAGACCTGACAGAAACTGGAAGCTTCACGGAGGGATTCGCTCCCTTTTGAAATGCCCCAAAGACGCCTATGAGGCCTTTGAAAACAGAGCAAATCCCTCTGTTTTGAAATGCTCCAAAGGCACCTATGAGGCCTTTGAAAAATGGAGGGATTTGCTTTGTTTTGAAACGCCCCATAGGCCTTTGAAAATGGAGAGATTCGCTCCCTTTTGTAATGCCTCAAAGACGCCTATGAGGCCTTTGAAAATGGAGCAAATCCTTCCCCATTCCGGGGATTACCTGTATGATGTTTTTAATCAGTGGAATGGCTTGCCTCCAGAAGTTGTGGGCGCTCTACCACTGGAGGTTTTCAAGAAGAGATTGGTCACCATTTGTCTGAAATGGTATAGGGTTTCCTTCTTGAGCAGGGGGTTGGACTAGAAGACCTCCAAGATCCCTTCCATCTCTGTTATTCTGTATTTTGGATTGCAGTAGCCTTTGCAGATCATTGAAGTCACAAAGATATCCAGCATAAATAATTGTTATAATTGTTGAATTTGTTCTATTTTACCAGTACATTAATCCTTGAACACAATCCCTAATGTCTTAGCAGCAGTTGGGGCCCTCTACCTGCTAACGGTTGCTTAAGGAGAAACATAGGCCTTGAAGCAAGAATGCCGCTTGTCCATCTTGTATCCACACTTTAAGAAAACAAAGCAAGGCCATAGTACACCCAGAAGTTGCTGGAGGAATCCATCTATGACCAATATTTTAAATTTGGCATGGCATCCAATAAGTATTTTTCTAATAGTTATATTGTTATGTATTCTGTATCTTAATTTTTTTGTCTTTTAATAACCCTGTAATCCCTTGCATTGGGGTGGAATCGGAGCAACTGAATGGATCTGAATATTTATTGACCGGATAACCTTCCTGTTGCCAATGCAGAGTTCACAGCAGTTATATACTCGCAGCAGATATATATACTTGTGCCCAGAGAGAAAAATATCAGCCACATTCTAGGATCGAACACACTGTCCCGATTGTGAGGCGAGAGCTCCACCTCTAGGCCACTGCACCACTCATGTATTCTGTATGTTAAATGATTATATTTAAATATATGATCAATTATTTGGAAACTTAAAATCCATGCATGGCAAAAATATGAAGGGAAATTAAAATATGTCAGCATTGGGGGAATACGGTTATTAAGGTGATAACTAACCTATTTTCAAAACAGGCGCACTTTGTACCCTGCCCCATGATAACCTCAGCCAAAACACTCACTAAACTGTTTATTCAACATGTGTATAGGCTGCATGATGTTCCCAATCATATTATTTCGGATAGGGGTACAATTCACCTCCCAGTTCTGGTGGGAATTTTTGAAGTTCTTAGGCTCTGCCCTCCCTGTCACTGCTCTGGCCACAGCTCGAAGATTGGGAGGGGCATGTGGGAAGAGAAAAGGCAGCGAAACTTGCAAGAGCAGAGACGGGAGAACAAAGCAAGCGAGTGAAACCTCGGCCTGCCGGCTGGCCTCTGTATTTCCTCTCATTCCCAAGGAAAGTCTTCTGGAATGGCAGTGGCAGCACATCTGGCTGCGAGAGGAAGAGAGGCCGGGTGAGACCCAGATGCTTTCTGGCTCCTCTCGTCACAGAAACATCAACCCCGCACTCTCCCCTCTTTGCTAGCAGCTGCCTTGCTTTTCAAACAGGATCACCCAGAAAGGAGGAGGAGGAGTGAGAAGGGGCAGCCTCTAGCAGAGAGGAGAGAGTGCGGGGTTGATGCTTCTATGATGAGGGGAATCGGAAAGCCTCTGGGTCTCACTCTCTTCTTCTCGCAGCCACTTGTGCTGCTGCTGCCATTCCAGAGGGCTGCCTCGAGAGCCAGCAGGCCGAAGGTTTACTTGCTTGCTTTGGTCTATCTCCGCTCTTGCAAGTTTCGCTGCCTTTTCTCTTCCCGCACGGACCTTCCGATCTTTCAGATGGATGTTTATCTTCTCTGAAGCGCCTCGCCAAATCTTGCTTGGGACACTTGCGGTGGCATTTCGGACAGGATGGTGAGGGGGCCTAGCAAAGCTTCCTGGAATACCACCTGGCATGGCCAGCGGCAGGACTGACACACATGTGGGGAGGGAGGGGAGCGTGCAAAAGATGGCACCCTGCCCTGAATGCCCCCACTGCCGCTCCCCACCTTTCTTGGGACGCTGACCCTTCGCTGCCCAGTTCCGGTGTGGCAGGAAAAGTTTAATTATAACATCTGCCCCTGGGGAGCACACCGAGGGAGAGCTGAACTGGCAAGAACCCTTCCAGGAGGCCCTCGTGATAAAGAGGGCCTGTCGCCCCTACTTTGCCTGTCAAGTGGCAGCGAGGCAATGTCACCAGCAGGAAACCCTCCCAACCTCTGGTCCTGTGGATGGCACCTCTGCTGTGGATGGGTTTGCAGGGCGGTGGTGGGAGCAGGAGGTGGTTTTCCTCCTCCCCACTCAAGAAAAGGTTTTTTTTTTGGCTCAGCATTGTAGATTTTAAGTTCTCTTAATTGGAAAATGCAAGCACATCTCCTGTGCTCCCCTATCCCTCCTTAGGTTTCAGATCGAGGCTCTGAGAAAGTTGGGGGGGAAGAAGGGAGAGACGGAAAGACAGAGGGAGACAGAAAGAGAAATGGACACAGAGAGAAACACACACAGAAACGGAGAAACACAGAGAGAAAGAAACAGAGACAGAGAGAGAAACATAAAGAAACAGAGAGAGCTACATAGGGCCGGAGGGGGGAGTGATAAGGGGAGAGAGGGAGGGAGAGGGGGAGATATACAGAAAGATGGGGAGAGAGATAGGCGGATATCTATCTATCTATCTATCTACAGAGAGAGGGAGAGAGGGGGATAACATTGGACATCATTTTAGATGTCAAAATGGTTTTGTGACTCCTGGTGGGGTTTTTTTTGTAAAGTTTTTTATTTCTTAACATTTATAAATTCCATCTTCAATTAAACCGTGTCATCTGGGTACAAATAATTTGCATGATAATAATAGTGTACAACATTTATTATATTAATATTCATTCAATAAATGTAAAAATAATATTTACTTCTCTCTTAACAAATCTTTTAACAACCGGTTCTCTGCCCTAATGAATGGCTGGGTAAGCGTGGCTAAGGGGGCATGTGACTGGGTGGGAGTAGAGTAGAGTAGAGTAGAGTAGAGTAGAGTAGAATAGAATAGAATAGAATAGAATAGAATAGAATAGAATAGAATAGAATAGAATAGAATAGAATAGAATAGAATAGAATAGAATAGAATAGAATTCTTTATTGGCCAAGTGTGATTGGACGCACAAGGAATTTGTTTTGGTGCCTATGCTCTTAGTGTATATCAGTGGTTCCCAACCTTTTTTTGGCCAGGCCCCACCTAAGCATCTCTAAAATCCTGATGCCACCCCCCCCCCCCCGTGACATATAATTCTTACTATTCAAAAAGAAACTCCTACTCACGCAGAAGAAGCCTAAAAGGCCATTAACTTGGTTTAAACAGAGTTCCAAAGAACATGGCATCCATAAAAGAAAAATAAAAGAATGAAAGACAGTAGAAGTACTGAGGAACTTAAAAAATAATAGTATGAAGGGATATTAAAAAAACAGCAAATAAAATTTCTTTTATTTATTTATTTATTTATTTATTTATTTATTTATTTATTTATTTATTTATTTATTTATTTATAACAAAATATTTATTCACATACAGATCGCGACGGGAGCTTTACACAGTATATTAACTTCAGTCAAGATACACAAATAAAAAATAAAATCTACACTAACCTTATCCTTTTTTTGTTCTATTATTCAACCAGATATAACAAATTATATAAAACATATAATAGAGAACTGAAATGCATAAATATTTATTTTTTTATTTTATTTTATGTCAAATTTATATACCGCCCGTCTCCCTGGTGACTCAGAGCGGTGTACAGTCTAAAAACATAGACTACAAACATTAAAATACTATAAAAACTATAGTATATATAAAAACACTATAAAAAATTATAAAATAATATTAATGAAAGTTTTTTTCTGTAATACTTTGATCATATTAATTACTATACATGTTAAAATAAAGGTACCTAACAAATTCAAAATACAATCTGAGCTCACTTCAAGGTCATATTTACAACACAATCTTATGTATGTCTACTCAGAAATAAATATGTATGTCTACTCAGAGATCATATTTACAACACAATCTTATGTATGTCTACTCAGAAATAAATATGTATGTCTACTCAGAGATCATATTTACAACACAATCTTATGTATGTCTACTCAGAAATAAGTATGTATGTCTACTCAGAGATCATATTTACAACACAATCTTATGTATGTCTACTCAGAAATAAGTATGTATGTCTACTCAAAGATCATATTTATAACACAATCTTATGTATGTCTACTCAGAAATAAGTATGTATGTCTACTCAAAGATCATATTTACAACACAATCTTATGTATGTCTACTCAGAAATAAGTATGTATGTCTACTCAGAGATCATATTTACAACACAATCTTATGTATGTCTACTCAGAAATAAGTATGTATGTCTACTCAAAGATCATATTTATAACACAATCTTATGTATGTCTACTCAGAAATAAGTATGTATGTCTACTCAGAGATCATATTTACAACACAATCTTATGTATGTCTACTCAGAAATAAATATGTATGTCTACTCAGAGATCATATTTACAACACAATCTTATGTATGTCTACTCAGAAATAAGTATGTATGTCTACTCAGAGATCATATTTACAACACAATCTTATGTATGTCTACTCAGAAATAAGTATGTATGTCTACTCAAAGATCATATTTATAACACAATCTTATGTATGTCTACTCAGAAATAAGTATGTATGTCTACTCAGAGATCATATTTACAACACAATCTTATGTATGTCTACTCAGAAATAAGTATGTATGTCTACTCAAAGATCATATTTATAACACAATCTTATGTATGTCTACTCAGAAATAAGTATGTATGTCTACTCAGAGATCATATTTACAACACAATCTTATGTATGTCTACTCAGAAATAAGTATGTATGTCTACTCAAAGATCATATTTATAACACAATCTTATGTATGTCTACTCAGAAATAAGTATGTATGTCTACTCAGAGATCATATTTACAACACAATCTTATGTATGTCTACTCAGAAATAAGTATGTATGTCTACTCAAAGATCATATTTATAACACAATCTTATGTATGTCTACTCAGAAATAAGTATGTATGTCTACTCAGAGATCATATTTACAACACAATCTTATGTATGTCTACTCAGAAATAAGTATGTATGTCTACTCAGAGATCATATTTACAACACAATCTTATGTATGTCTACTCAGAAATAAGTATGTATGTCTACTCAGAGATCATATTTACAACACAATCTTATGTATGTCTACTCAGAAATAAATATGTATGTCTACTCAGAGATCATATTTACAACACAATCTTATGTATGTCTACTCAGAAATAAGTATGTATGTCTACTCAGAGATCATATTTACAACACAATCTTATGTATGTCTACTCAGAAATAAGTATGTATGTCTACTCAAAGATCATATTTATAACACAATCTTATGTATGTCTACTCAGAAATAAATATGTATGTCTACTCAGAGATCATATTTACAACACAATCTTATGTATGTCTACTCAGAAATAAGTATGTATGTCTACTCAGAGATCATATTTACAACACAATCTTATGTATGTCTACTCAGAAATAAGTATGTATGTCTACTCAAAGATCATATTTATAACACAATCTTATGTAAATTCTACCCCTCGACCCCTTCTTGGTTAGTCCCACTAGAAGCTACAACATACAGGTCACTTTATAATAAAGAAAAGCACCTTTCTTACTGGGAGTTGTTGGATCCCCAAGGCCATTTGAAAACAAGAACTGAGTTAGCGCTTCAGGGAATGAAATTGGACTGGTGGGCTTATGCCCAGAACAGCTCCAAATATAAAAAAGACAGAGAACAAGGCAGCATAAATTTGACCCAGCAAGAAATGGATATTATATTAGGAAAGGAGGATAGAATGCTATCCAAGATTTATAAACTTCTTATAAACTATTGGATTGGGGATGAGATCGTCAAAAATTCAATGATTGCCTGGGGGAGAAATATTGGTTATCCATTTGGGATGATAAAATGGGAAGAAATATGGACAAAACATTTGAAACTCTTGATGGCAACCTCCTACAAAGAAAACTTGTATAAGATGGTGTATAGATGGCATCTCCCTCCTGCCTGACTATCTAAAATGTACCCAGGACTCTCTCCAAACTGTTGGAAGTGCGGGGAGATAGGTACTTACTTTCATCTATGGTGGACTTGCCCTAAGGCAACCAAATTTTGGAAAACTATACAAAATCCACCTCTATAGGTGGATTTTAGAAATTATGGGATTTAAACTACAATTGAAACCAGAATATTATTTATTAAACATCAGGCCAGATAAGTTAGGCACGAATATATGGTGTTTGTGTATTTATATCACTACCATAGCAAGAATATGTTTTGTTCAACATTGGAAGGGGAAAGATCTGCCGGCTAAAGACTTGATTTTGGGGAAGATTATGGAATACGCAGAAGCTGACAGGTTGACAAAAATCTTGAGAGATCAAAAGGACTCCATATACTTCCTATGTTGGGACCAATGGTATACCTGGTTGAATAATAAAACTAAAAAAGGACAAGGATAATGTAGATTTTACTTTTTATATGTAAATTTTGATTGAAGTGAATATATTATGTAAAGTTCCCGTCACGATCTGTATGTGATTTATAAAGTGTGCTAATGCTTCAAGTAATTTTGATTATACAACCCAGAATTGTATTAGTTTTTTTGGCTGTCACCATACACTGATGGGTCATATTCAAATAATCATCCACTAGGACTCCCAAGGTCCCTTTCACAGTTACTGTTTTTGAACGACTGGAGGAGAGATACTGCACATGTTCTTCTCCAGTGAATTCCAATTAAGCCAGGAACTTCCATCTTTTGATGAGGTTATCTACCTAGCTTTGCGACAAACTTCTGGATAGCTGCAAAGAAAACGTTTCTCCACAGAGCACATGGCACTATTGGCCCCTTTTCCATTTACATAAGCACAGGAGCCTTTTCCTTCCACTGGAAACCTGCAAATAGAACAAGCGGTTACTGTTCTGCTCCAGCTACGGACCCCAAAGAACGCAGCACAAAGTCCGTTCAAACCTTAGTTTACTAAATAAACCAGTTTTTTACAACAATGGCTGTTAATTAACTGCATTAACAGCAGCCAAGAATTCAGATAATAATACTGAAAGCTTACTGTGGTTGGCAGAATGCCCCGAAGCAATTTGCAGGAAGCTGATAAGATAAGCAAGACAAGACACAAGGTATGTGAATGAAGTTGTTCCCTGCAAATTGCTTCAGTCGGCGTTCCTCCTTAAATAGGCTAAGGGAGTGGCCAATTAGCCCCAAGCCTTACTCTCGAGGCCCTGTTCCTGAGGAGCCACTCCTGCCTTTTGGCAGATCTGTGCGCCCATGCATCGAGAAGAGGCTCCTCTTCTTCGTCCTCTTCACTTAAGAGAGCTTCTGGAGGTTCTGAAGGCCCTGGCTGAATCCCCGTCCCTGGCACCACATCTTCTTCAGCCTCCTCATTGCCCAACTCAAGTGCCAGCTGCATAGGCTGCTGGCGCAGCACCACACCAGTCTCCTCGCTGTCGGAATCAGCTAGTAGCTGCACCAGCCGCTAATAGGCCACAACAGTTACTACTGTATCCGCATGAACAGAAATTAGCACTGCAGGAAGGATCTTTTCATGAAGATTCCCAGCTTTAGAGTGTAGGGAACAACAGCCAACAATATGCCTACATGGTGCAGTGGATCAACTTGATTATGAAGTCTGGAGTTTATAGAAGTTTTGTCCAATACACATGTCTGAAGGATACATGACTGGGAAAAGCTGGTGTACATATAAATACACACATGCACAAACATAAAGCAGGAAGTATCCATTTTCAGGTGTCTGGAACAACTACATAGCACATGATAGTCATATCCTCAACTTCACAGAGGAGTAAAAGTCTTGCTTGGCAGGTGTAAATGACATTGATAGTTGAACATGGCAGCTTTTTCTACTTTCTGTTATTAGAAGAGATTCCAGAATGTTTTTAAACCATCAATGGAAACCAGAACCTGAGAGAGAGCCAGCCAACTCTTAATGAAACTTATGTCTGTCTTAGAAATTATTTTCAGAACTCCCTTTACACGTTAAATCTGAATATTACAAGCTGTGAGCACTTCCTAAGTAATTTGTTAAAGATATATTTGGTTTCCATATTTTTGCCCCAAGTCATTTTGGATAGCGAGAGGGACAGCATATAAATTAGAGGAATAAAGAAATAGCTCAAATGTAATAATCTGAGCTATTAAATACTGAGGGAGCATATATGGGGTTTGATAAACACATCTGGAAAAGTGCAAAAGTAAAATTTCTTTAGGCAAGTTCCTAGCACCTCTGAAATATTATGCTCAGCCATTGACATTTTGAAATTTTAAAATACTTTCTCTCTTTTATCTGCATATTCCAGTTATTTGATTAGGATACTTAATTTGAAGTCCATTTGATGGAATCTACAATCAGATCACTTCACCCAATCCAATTGTCTAGTCAGCCTGATCTGATTACTTTTCAAATAAGTATGCTTTTCTAAAGGAAGCTGAGGAAACATTGAATCTTGATTCTTATTCTTTCAGTCACTCAAGCTTTAGTATAATGTGTATAAACGCATCTAATAGGTAAAAAGCTGTATAAGTTCTATAAATAGATGAAACATACTTACTGATTTGTAAACACTGTACCATTGGGCCATTTCCAGACTTGATCTTTTTCTGAGAGTCCAAACCAGTAATCGGAACCTAAAATATTTGCACAAAAGTCCTAGGAGAAAGGAAATAATGTATAATAAAATCCTCATTTAACACATTAATTTTGGAAAGCAAGTGTCTATTACCTTTTTACCATCTACCTAATGCCAAAATACACAATCTGAGTCCAATGTATTTCATTTGTACAAGATCATAATCAACTAAGATAAAATTAATGCATATGTAACTGCCTTGTCAGAACTATTTCAGATACAGTGGGCTTGTCCATTATTTTGGGGAGATAGCTGCATAAAAATTGGGTCCATTGTGTACAAACTAAATAGAGGAATATTAAATCAAACTGTTCAGTCCCATGATATATCTGTAGTTAAATTTAAAGTGCATTACATAGGACTCAACAGGAATATATTAGTTTCTCTTACTCATAATGATATCCCTCCTTAAATATTTATTAATAACTCATCAAAATAATAAAAATGCTTATGGATGGCAGCTTTATGCAGATGATGTGCTTATTTGGTTATGTTCCATTAAGTTGATGTTGATTCTTCCTGATCATTTATAGAGCTTCTCTAGGAGGGCCTGTCCTCAACCTGATCTTTCAGATCTTCTAATGGTAAACCAGTTGCTGCTGCAATTGATCATACATCTTACAGCTGGTCATCCTCTTTTTCTCTTTCCTTTGATCTTACCCAGATCTATAAATTTATATAGTGTCCAAAATTTAAGCCTGGGTCACAAGGTAAGATGAATTAGAAGAAGATGAGTATGGTTTAACAACTGGAGGAAGAAGCATCAATATGTTGTGCTAATGCTGATGACATTACCCAGATAGCCAAAAATGCAGGGTGAAATCCAGCAGGTTCTGGAGAACCGGTAGCGGAAATTTTGAGTAGTTTGGAGAACCGGCAAATACCACCTCTGGCTGGCCCCAGAATGGGGTGAGAATGGAGATTTTGCAATATCCTTCCCCCAGGAGTGGGGAGGGAATGGGGATTTTGCAGTATCCTTTCCCTGCCACGTCCACCAAGCCACACCACGCCCACCAAGCCACGCCCACAGAACCGGTAGTAAAAAAAATTGGATTTCACCACTGCAAAAATGTGAAGGATTTGCATGCTCTAAAATAAAAGTCAAGGGCTAAAGTGGAAAAAATCGCATAGAATGAAATTCTATACAGAGAAAACCATGTAGAAGAACCAGCATTAGAATTGAAAATGAAGATACCGAAGTAGTGGATAGTTTCTGCCTTTAAGGCTCCACTAAGAACTACTGATCAAGAAATGCTCTGCAGACTAGTAATTGGTAGGGCAGCTGTGAAAGCTTTGGAAAAAATATCAAGATGCTTTGGCATGTCTAAGTTTACAAAAATTGCTCTGTGAAGGCAATTATGTTTATAACATAAACCAGTCATAGTGGGTTCCAGTGGTTATCAGCAGACTGAGTGCCATATCAAAAAAAAAAAAAAATCTTAAGAGCTGTGCACTGACATTTACATCTGTCAATTACAAAAGGCCACACTGTTTGGATCCCTCTATATCAGGGGTGAAATCCAACAGGTTCTGGAGAACCGGTAGGGGAAATTTCGAGCAGTTCGGAGACCCAGTGGCGGAAATTTTTAGTAGTTCAGAGAACCGGCAAATACTACCTCTGGCTGGCCCCAGAGTGAAGTGGGAATGGAGATTTTGCAATATTCTTCCCCCAGGAATGGGAAAGGAATGGGGATTTTGCAGTATCCTTTCCCTGCCACGCCCACCAAGCCACACCACACCCACCAAGCCACGCCCACAGAACCAGTAGTAAAAAAAATTGGATTTCACCACTGCTCTATATAGACAGTATACAACACTACAAAATCCTGAGGTTCTTAGTAAGAGCTTGATGCATATGAAGGCCAACACCAACTTAAAAACTGGTAGCTATAGTTTCACATTGTTGTGAATAGAAAATAACAATAAATAATTGGAACCATAAAACTGAGAAAGTTGTGGAAAATTAAGAAGACGTTAAATTGCTCTGGGACTTTAGAATTCAAATAGAAAGGCACTTGCCAAAGAACACCTCAAATTTAATAACCGTCAATAAGAAAGACTACAAAGCATGGATAGTTGCAGTACCTGGAGGCAGCGTAACAGAAGAGAAAGAAATGGAGAAAATCAAAAAATATAAAGAAATACGAGGAGTCATAAGTGTTTTTGGTGCAATCCCAAAACAATTGGACCACCATTTAGCACCACTGGCATTGATAAAATCACCACCAGTAAATTGCAAAAGGCAATTTTACTGGGAACAGCTTACCGTATTTTTTGGAGCATAAGACACACCTTCCCCTCCCCTAAAAGAGGCTGAAAATTTGGGTGCGTCTTAAACTGAAACTTAAACTGAAATGTAGCTTTTTCAAAGCTTTTTTTTTCAGACCTAACAAGGTGCTAGTGAGTGAAGCATCTCCCTCCTTTGCTTGCTGCCTCCGACTCTCAGCTGTTCTTTAGAAGCTTTTTTTCAGCCCTAACTAGGCGCTAGCAGAGTGAAGCGATCTTCCCGTGCTTTGCCTGCTTTTCTCATTGCTGCTTCCTCTCAGCTGTGCCTTAGAAGCTGTTTTTTATTCCCAAGCAGGGGATAAAAAACCAGCAAACTAATATGCTAAAGCTGACCAGACTAAGGCCCCTAGCCAGATGAATACCTGGTAGGCAGATTTTTTTCTCCCTATTTTCCTCCCCAAAAAACTAAGCTGCGTCTTATACTCCGAAAAATATGGTATATCCTGCAACAACTCCTTTCACACCATAAAACACCAACACCTGCCTATTCCTTGTCCTTGGGAAGAACTCGATAGGTGGACAAAAATGCCAAATCCAGTCAAAACATCTTGCTGACTAAAAGAAACCAATAATGATAAATAACTGTGACCCATTGGGGTTGCTTTTTAAGAGAGAGTGAGGTGACAAAAATGAAGATTAAATTTTAGGTCGACCATTTTCATTTTTAACCCCAATGCTAGATGATGACATCATATATCTAAGCAGGGTTTATCTGTCATAAATAGAAAAATAATTGTAGTGAAAAATGAACTGCAATAATAAGTCATTATTTATTTAGCTAAGCAGATTAATCAGAATGACCGTGGGTGGGCAGGCAAAAAAACAGTGGTAGTGGGAGAGACTTCCAACTTCCTGCTGGCTTCCCCATTGGCTTTGCTTGTGTGGAGCTGGCAGGGGACATTGTAAATCATAATCACATAAGTATGGAAAGGCTGCAAAGGAGATAACTTTGTGAATAAAATAGGTCTGGACATGGTAAGATTTCACAGGAGTAACAGGTCCTGGATTTTTTACATATTCTCTAAATTAGAGGATTTAAAAGTACCTTGAGTCAAAGTTTGTTCCAGTTTGATACACTTTTTGGGCTGATGTAGTGTACAAACAGACAAACAGATAAACTGCTTATTGTTTCAGTATTTATGAATGTCAAGACAATGAGTGGATTTTACATACCTTGATTCAAAAATTGTTCCATTTGGGCTGACATGGGGTGGGGAGACAAACAGATAAATCCAATGACAGTTTAGTACTATATAGATAATAATAAATATAATTAATATTTTTTACTTTTTGTCTACTTATTCCTTACCAATTCCTCCCGTGTAGCAATCACAGCCAAGGAGGCATTAAATGAGGAACAGATGTTTGAACTTGTAGACCAATTTGCTTCTTCTTGTGATACATAGAAATACTTTCCTTCCTTTACAATCCAAGACTCTGGGCAGACAAAACTCACACAGGGAGCACAAATTGGACAAAGTTTTTCTTCATAAAGTTGAACTTTATAAGGTTTAACTGGAAATAAAACAAATTGGGCAAATCTTAAAGCTCGTGTTTAACTAAGTTCTGACAACAAAGTTTGAATAATCAGCATTAAGCTAACTCCTTTAAATTGCAATTCAAGGATTTTTTAGAAAAGAAAACCAAGTGAATTAACCTGTAAATACAGGTAGTCCTCACAAATCAGAATTGTGATTAGCTAAGCCGGGTGTCGGCAACCCACAGCTCGTGAGCCGCATGCAACTTTCGTCCCGCCACTGTGGCACTCTGTTGGGTGATCCCACCACTGGCTGGCCCCGCCCCTCATCCTCCCCTCCCAGTCATGCCAAAGGAGTCTCTGAGGGTTGAACGCCGGGAGGCATGGATTTCTTCCACCTTCTGCATTCTCACCCTGCGCTGAAGTGAACCAAACGGGCCGGGGTCTCCTTGCTAAGTAGCACTGCCGAGCCCACAAACTCCGCCAAGCGCAGTTCCAAATGTTTAGCTCGTGGGGAAGGTGTGCATGCTGCCTGCTCCGCTCTCTCCAGCCAGAGTTGGGGCTCCCTGCCACCACCTCCCAGCCAGAGAGCCAAATTTGGCTCTCCCCGACAGGATCCAGATTGGAGTTGCCTTATTTTGCATGGATCTCCAACACTCATCTTTGCCTGCCAGCCTCCACTCCCCCTCCACAGCCCAAGTGGTTGGATTCACACAACACGTAAAGCTAGGCAAGAGAGCACAAATAGATGGATAGGTAGGTAGGTAGGTAGGTAGATAGATAGATAGATGGATGGATGGATGGATGGATGGATGGATGGATGGATGGATGGATAGATGAGAGAGAGAGAAAGAGAGACAGACACAGAGAGAAAAAAAGAGAAACACAGAGAAATACCAGTTTCCCACAGAAAAGAAAACTCCAGGAGCCACAAAACCTTGGTAGGCATGGCCGGGGTGGGGAGTGTGTCATGTCACTAAGTGGGAGTGAATGACATCAAGTTGGCCATGCCCACCTAGGTTTTGTAGCTCCCGGTGTTTTATTTTCTGTGGGAAACAGGCCCAAATGGCTCTTTTGAGTGTTTAAGGTTGCAGACCCCTGAGCTAAGCGGTGCAATTCTAATGTGAAAAGTCACATGACTGTGCCCAAGTTATGACAACAGTTACTTTGTTAAGTTCCAGCTGCAGTTGTATCACCATGGATCGTTAACTGCAATGCTATGTGATTGCAACTTGCAAACGTCCCTCAAAGCTTCCCCACTGACTTTGCCAATCGGAAGCTGGTTGTGAAGGTTACAAATGGTGATCATGTAACGTGGAATGCTGTGATCATTCATTGGTTGCCAAGTACCCAAATTGCCATCGGGTGAATGTGGGGCTGCTGTAACAGCCACAACTGTAAGGACTGGTCATAAGTCATTTTATGCAGTTGTCAACTTCAAATCTTTATTCAGTCACAGACTAGCACATAAAATAGAGAAAACATGGTTATTTCAAATAAAAAACAAGATAGATATAATATATTATTTAATAAGAAGTGGAAATAATAACTCCTGGCATGCTCCTGTATAGAAGGGACAATAGAGTATAGTGTGTTCCATTTATAAAGTGATCCCAACACCACACGGACACAATCTTTATTCAAAGGGGATTTTTTTTTGTTGTATCTTCCTTCAATAATTTAATGACTGCCTCAATGTCTGTTCAATTATGACAGTGAAAAAGCAACTCTGTGACCAAGGCACACATTTATGACCTTCTCTCATTCTCTCTCTCACAGACACGTTTGCCATTAAGACAATACACGATATCCTGTGTTTGACCCAATTTTTCCATTCCCTTACTACTCAGAGGGGAGATTGCCTAAACGAGCTGCTTTTCTCCACAGCACAGCACTTTCCTTAAAAATGTCAACCTTAAATATAAGAATTGTTTAAATTGTTAAGCATGTGGTGGCTCATGTGGTTAGGATTCAGAGTTGTGGTTCAGCAAACCCATGTTCAAGGCCCGGGTGCTGCTGTGTGGTGGGGTGAACTCCCATCATTCACTCCAGCTCTTGCCGATCTAACAGTTCAGAAACGTGTAATCACAAGTACGACATGTTATTTTGTTTGTAGTTTGGCATGCGTCTAAACCCTTCTATCTTTTAATAAGCCAGATCATAAATGTAAATCTTGATACTTGATTAAAGAACAGGATGAGGTGAAACAGTGTATGGGGTATAGATTTTGTTTTCAAAAGAACATATGTCATAGACTAAGCTGAATTATTCTAGATCTGTGATGGTGAACCTATGGCACGCGTGTCAGAAGTGGCACCCAGAGCCCTCTCTGTGGGCACGCGAGCCGTCGCCCCAGTTCATCTCTGTTGCACACATGCACGCGTGCTTCCCGCCAGCCAGCTGGTCTTTGGGTCTCTGCCATGCATTCGTGGGGGGGTCAGGCGCGTGCATGGGGCGGGCTGCATGCGCAGGGGGTGGGGCACGGGAGATGCTATGCATGTGCGGGGGCAGAGTGCACACATGGGGGACACACAGGAGGCACACGTGCATTGCATTTTGGTACGCGCACATGTGCTTTGGGCACTCAGTACCAAAAAGTTTAGCCATCACTGTTCTACATGTTTTTGTTACTCCAGAACGGTACAAAATGGAGTCTGGCTTCTCAGGATGTAAGGTACTCAGTAGGGACAAAAATGCTACCAAAAGCAATGTTCTAAACAATGAAAGGTTTGTCCCCGGCCTCTAGATGGGGCTCAATACATGCCAGAGAACAACAGTATATACAAAACTATGCTGGAGGCATGGCAGATACCACTTTGGGGGGCACATTAATGGGACATGAAAGGAGCATCTCCCAGGCAACAGTGATGTCACCAGCTAATCCTTTCAACCTGGAAGCGCCTCAGGTGTTTCCAATATGAACGCAAGGCAGCAACCTACACTGTTCTCCTATATAAGGGGAGGGCAAATAATTGTTAGTCCACAATCCACCAGAGTCAATTCGCTAAGTGAGTTTGGGAAAATATCTGGCAGATTTTTGATTGATAAAAGGTGCCAATCAAAAAAAATGGAACAGTGTGGTTTTATGCCAGGCAGGAGACAGACTAGATTTTCACTCTTCAGCAAGTCATTTAGATAAATATGTAAAAGCAAGTTCATTGCACATTTGTCAATGTGAAAAAAGGAGCTGGGATGGCGCAGTGGTTAGAATGCAGTATTGCAGGCTAATTCTGCCAACTGCCAGCAGAATTCGATCCTCACTGGCTCAAGGTTGATTCAGCCTTCCATCCTTCTGGGTCAGTAAAATGAGGACCCAGATTGTTGGGGGCAATATGCTGGCTCTGTAAACCGCTTAGAGAGAGTTGTAAAAGCACTGTGAAATGGTACAGAAGTCTAAGTGCTATTGCTATGATAAAATAAATAATGGAATATTTTGCATGAATATGAAAAATGGTAGCTGAAGGCCATAAGAGTTGTTTATGATGGCAGAGAGACACTTATCAGAAGAAATATATGTTTTTGTGAATGCTTAAAATTGAATAGGGAGCAAGATAAAGACATGTGATGTCTTCTTGATTGTTAAATATATTGTGGATAAATGCCTAAGGTATATTGTGAAGATGCTAGAATAAGTAAAATTTCATACACAGATAAATGCCAAGACATTGGCTCAGAATGTGAATAACTTATAGCAAATGTTACACAGAGTGTAAAACGCAACAAGGAAAATTGCTCTAAAAATTAATGTACTTGGTATGCTTTTCTGACAGAGAATACCGAGTGAATGATGGCAAGTTATTTATTCAATGGCAAAAAAATAGAGCTAGTAGATGAATTTGTGCACCTTGATGACAATTATTTTAAAAAATAAATGGAGAAAGTTTAAAACCATAAATGCTGGGAAAAAGGAGGGAGAGCATATGTGGTCCATTGCAAAAATAAATGTATAGAAAAGTGAAAATGGCTTGTACATAAGAGTGTAGCTCTACCTATTTTGAAATTATGTCATCTGATTGAACTTTGGAGATGTTCCTTTTCTGTTATGGTATCTGTCCTGTAGAATTATGTCCCTCCCCCCCTGTGAGATTTGACTGTCCCCAAACTTGAGTCTATTCTCCAAAGCACCTGAAGGCAGGATAAGAAGTAATGGATGAAAACTAATTAAGGAGAGAAGCAATCTAGAGCGCTGTCCAAAGATGTCTCCGTAGTCATGTGGCCGGCATGACTAAATGCCAAAGGCGCACGGAACGCTCTTACCTTCCCACCAAAGGGGATCCCTATTTTTCTACTTACATTTTTTACGTGCTTTTGAACTGCTAGGTTTACAGAAGCTGGGACAAGTAATGGGAGCTCACCCCATTACACGGCACTAGGGATTCGAACCGCTGAACTGCCAACCTTTTGATTGACAAGCTCAGCGCCTTAACCACTAAGACACCGTCAAAAACACACATACATAATTGATACTTCCTTCCTTGGCTTACAACAGATCAATTTAGCGACTGTTCAAAATTACAATGGTCCTGAAAAAAATGACTTATGACCATTTTTCACACTTGCAACTGTTGCAGCATCCCCATGGTCACATGATCAAAATTCAAATCCTTGGCAACTGGTTCATATTTATGAGAGTTGCAGTGATCAGCTTTTGCAACCTTCTGACAAGCAAAGTCAATGGGGAATCTACATTCACTTAACAGCCATGTTACTAACTTAACAAAGGCAATTATTTACTTAACATCCATGGCAAGAGAAGTCATAAAATGGAGTAAAACTCACTTAACAAATGTTTCACTTAGCAACATTAATTTTGGGCTCAATTGTGGTTGTAACTCGAGGACTACCTGTAATTATTCATGCATGTGGTAATCTTGATGGGAACAATAACAACAACTACGGATAAAGTTAAATAGAAAATTCTAATTGCTTACCAGCCAATACGATTAAAGCGATAACCAAAAAGACGTTCAGGATAGAAGATAGTATAATGCATTTATTGTCTAAAATCCATTTAGGTATGAGAGCTGAAAAACAGAAAGGAAAATATCAGGAGATGAAGTTCAAGATTTTATTGTGGCTGTTTATTTATTTATCTTATTGTCTTGAAAGCTGCCCAGATTGTAGTCACACTATGGTAGCTATATAGGACAGAGAGACACTATGGCACACTAAAACAGACAGATGGAAAGTATCAGCTACTCTTAATGCCAGATACTTTCACATTTACCCAAAATGACTGGTTGTAATTTGTATAAACAGGGTTTTTTTTGTATTTTGTATCTTAGAATTGTCTTCCTTCAGCTTTGTGTATTCCAGCTGGCATGCTGGGAAATTTGGGAATGGAAGTTCAAAATATTTGGACAGCTTTGGGTTGGAAAAGTCTGATGTACTGTGTTTCTCCCAAAATAAGACCCTGTCTTATACTTTTTTGAACCCTGAAATAAGCGCTTGGCCTTACTGCCATGCGCTCAAAAGCCCAATTGGGCTTATTATCAGGGGATGTCTTATTTTAGGGGAAACAGGGTATTTCCATCTGTTCACAATTAAAGTTTTGCTCTTGAGTCATGGTGGATCACCGATTAAGAAACAATATATCCCCATTTTGGGAGGGATGGAGGAATGTAACTGAATAATGCCATTAATTTGAAATGGAGGGAATGTAACAACACATATTCTGTCACTCATGTCTGGCTCTGATTGGCTTCTGCGTCAGGCTGTATCATTTTTGGGACACCACTTACAGCGGCTGATTCTTTATGGCAGATATTCCTCACTTTCCTTTGGCTAATCCACAATGATGTTCATAGGCCCCAGCTCTGCCTTAAAGGCAGTGGTGGGATTCAAATAATTTAACAACCGGTTCTCTGCCCTAATGATTTCTTCTAACAACGAGTTCACCAAACTGCTCAGAAAGTTAACAAGTGATTCTCCCGAAGTGGTGCGAACTGGCTTAATCCCACCACTGCTTAAAGGCCCTCCTTAAGAGGGGTTTTCCAGCAAAGGTAGCATTAATTCTTAATTCTTGCAAGTATATAACATACTTGAAATTAAGTGCACCTTTAACTTTGCCTTGCTAAAAATTACTGTAAATGTACCAGAAAAAAGGATCAGAAAAACTTTCTCTGCAAAAGTGCTTGCCCTTTGCAAAGCAGTTCCAAGAAACAGAAACCTCAGCTCTATAAAAACACAATCTGTTATGGGAAACAACTGATGATGAGGGCAGGCAGGCAGGTGTACAGATACTTGAAGGAAACCATTTTAGCAAGAAAAAAAAAATAGAACATGCCATCCCAACTCCCCATCTTTTCCAACAGCACAGTTAACCAAGTTTAACCAAATCTCGTTCTTAGTGACAAAAGTGTTAACATCAATTTATTTCCTCCCTCAGATTACTAAACGGGATATCCCTCTCCAACCCTAGTGCCAAAACTCAGTGGCAGGATTTTTGCCCTGAAAATGGGAAATTCCTGCTAAGGAAATGTGGGAAACTGACCATAAGCAGAGTTTTAGCATGAAGTTGGCTTTGTGTGATGTATTTCTTTAAGAAAAGAAAAAAGAAAAAGGAACACTCAAATCTCCTCTCAACAAAACCAGAGGGAAAAAAAATAAAGGATCCTGTTGATAAGTGTGACCCAGCTCCACCCACTTTGTTTCATTACTTCCCCTTCCCCTCATATTACAAAGGACATCAGGCAGGTACCCACCTTTGCATTTACCACCATTTCTTGCCCTCTTTGCATCAGTCGTCTTCTTAGGAGTACAAAGTTCATAAATTCCAGAATTTTTGTCTAAAGGAAAGCAGAAGACATCAAGTATGACAATACACAAGAGACATGGTCTACTCTCACTATTAGGAAGATGCTACCCCCAATTCCCAACCAGGGGTCCCTCTTTCCTACTCGTAACAATTTAAAGAAATATTTTAAGTAGCTGAAACCCAGTGGTGGGTTGCCCCGGTTCGGACCGGTAGTAAAACCGGCAGAAGGCCCCGCCCACTGCCCCGAATGTTGTCATCAGAAATCTGCACATGCACAGAAGCTCAGATGCTCTTCCTGGTTGGTCAGAGTTAAAGTGTTTGCTCCCAGTACAGCTCTTATCAGAATTACCACAGATAACTGAAGACCAGCCTACCGGTAGCCAGTTCTCTTACCAGTTGTCCTTAATTTTTCCTTGGTCCAGTCATCTTCCAAATGTTGCAGATCAAAACTTTTGTCCATCCAAGTTTGCTTATTCAACTTATGCCTGCTTTATTTGTTGTGATTCCTCTCCTTAGAATAGAAACCACTAGTTTTAGTCATAGACTCAATTAAATTTTCTCCAACTTCATTAGTACTCTAGAGTTTTTCTCCTACTTTCTGTTGTTCTCAGTTAGATGAAAGAAAGATCTGAATACCACACCTGTAATTTTTCCTCGTATTTTTTTCCTGATTACAAAAAATATCAGGATTCAGACTGTATGGAAAGAAAAGAATTTGGTATTACTCATTCCTACACAGGAGTATAACATTAATGTATTATTGTAGAGAAGATAACTTTTTTAAACTAAACTTCTTCAATATCTCCCTTCCACTGAATCTTGAACACTGACAGGAATAACCAGAGGTTATGAGACTTGAAGTTGGAAACCAAGATTGATACATTTTTGAAATGCCTTCAAGGATTGTTTCTTGAAGAACTTCAATATTCAGATCAGGCATATTTTCCCAATGCCAATAATAATTAGGAACAATTTTATCTTGTGCAAATGAAGTTTCCACTTACTTTTCCTCAT
Organism: Masticophis lateralis; assembly: GCA_030761175.1. Lineage (NCBI taxonomy): Eukaryota > Metazoa > Chordata > Lepidosauria > Squamata > Colubridae > Masticophis > Masticophis lateralis. Next base: position 28,130,721 of record JAUDYJ010000002.1, on the reverse strand, counting down.
CTAGTCCTTTGCAATGCAGAGACATGGACAGACCCTGGAGAGAACCAATGCTGAGCTTAATGGGAAGAAGTGTTCTGCTAAATATCACACTACATTACAATTATTTCCATTTTTCCAACAGTTTCATAGAAACACTTTGTAATATGAAACATCAGCTTGGCAGGACCCACCCCCCCAAGGTAATTCTTGGGGGTCTTAATAGTCTCCCAACACCACTATCTCACCCCCAGAAATAGAACTGGAGCTACCACAGGAGTATCACTCAGACGGCATATAAAAAACTACTGTAATAATATGTGAGAATGACCTTAAGTGATGGGAAAAGATGCTGCCTAGGGAATGATCAGATAAAAGAGAGAGGAGCCCACAGCTGCTTAACAGCCAGAGAAAGAAAGTTAGGAAAGGTCCACCCTAAATTAATCAAGCTGTAAAAGGAGACAGTGGGAGATTTGTACTTTTGGACTTGCAAGATTCTTGTTCATATAGCCCGAAAATTAAGTAATGTGCACATCTGGTTAGGTTTCCTGTCTCGTTTACCTAGAAGGGCTGAGAGTTATTTGCTACCAGAGGGTCATTTATGTGTTTATCTTAGCTTTATTTTACTTGGTTTAATTATAAAATTCATTATATTAATTATACCCTGTTTCCCCCAAAATAAGACATCCCCTGATAATAAGCCCAATCGGGCTCTTGAGCGCATAGCAATAAGGCCAAGCGCTTATTTCAGGGTTCAAGAAAATATAAGACAGGGTCTTATTTCCGGGAAAACACGGTATCTGTTAGTTTCATGCGCTACCTTTTCTTCAAGAATTTACATACCTGATGTTCTCTTTTCGGTTTCCTCCTTCTGATGATCCTCTGAGCTAAAACGGTAATGAAAATCGTGGATGAGCAAAGATTTGAATGTCAGTTCTACGTCACACCAATCTTCTCCTGATTGTTTCATTAAGAACCATACTCTCGTGACTTCCGGTTTTCGATCGCCTCGTCGTAGGGTGGCTCGTTCGTTCGGCCGCCGCCCCCGCCGCCTGTAGAGCCGCTTTTTTTTACAAAAAGCGGCTCGGAACGCTCCCCTTTTGTTATAAGGGGGAGCGAGAGTGGGCAGCAACAGGTTGAGCCCAAAAAGTGCAGCCAGGGCAGTCTCTGAGCCCTGGCTAGCGCTTCTTGTTGGGGCTCCCTCTTCAAGCTGCTGGATCTCCGAGCGGCGCGGGACTTCTGCAAGCCAGAACAAGACGGGGAGGAATCGTTAACGAATGAAGTTAACTTTCAAATGATTGACAGCCAGTTTGGTGAGACCTGAAAACTCTTTTTTGATAAATATATGGTTTCCAAATGACTTTTTTAACTTTGAAAAGCAAGCTGTCTGGATGCAAAAGTGCCTGAAAATGGCGGCTGATTAAAACAGAGTCAGTGAAAGCGGAAAGAAGAAAGTGTAATAGGAAAGAGAAAGTGTGCCTGCCTGTAATTGGACTGTGTTTATTCATAAGTTTTACAAGTTCTCTATTGCAAAAGTTAATGATTTTATTCCTTTTCTGTAAAACTGGGGAGATCAGGAAAAGGAGGAAGATTTTTTTCTTTTCTTTCAAGATTTAAGATTTGTTCAGGCATGGCTTCAAAGAGAACGGGGGGGGGGGATTCCCCCACACATCAGACAAAGGAAAAGTCAGTTCCAGCTTCAAAACAGCCAAAACAGTCACAGGACAGTGAAACAGAAGACCTGAAAGCATTTTTACATAAATACTTGGGAGAGCTTTCTGGTCAAATGAGTAAACTGGATGAAAGGATGACTAAAAATCAAAAAGAAATGAAGGTGGTGGTGGGGGAAGTGAAGGAGTTGGTGGAGGAAAAAACTGAAGAATTACATCAGAGTGTGGCTAAAGTAGCTACAGTTCTCACTGATGCTTTACTGGTGATTGAGAAAAAAGTGGAGGATTTAAATCTTGAAGTGGAAGCTAACAAAAAAGATGTAAAGGAACAGATGTTTAAGGTGGGGGTGCAGAATCAGAGACTCGAAGAGGAGGTTACTATGCTTCAATTTCGGAATATGGAGTTCGCTATAAGATTAAGAGGCTTAAGGGAGAATAATCGTGAAAACCTGAGGGCAACCTGTGTGGAGGTGCTGGCGAAGATTTTAAAAGTTGAACCAGAGGTGATTGATAAAAGAATTGATAAGCTGTACAGAGCTAATTCACGTTTGGCGAAACAGAGGAACTTGCCAAGAGATGTGGTGGTTTACTTTACTGAGAGGAAATTGAGAAATGATATCTTGCAGTGTTCTTTCCAGACCACAGTCTTGCATGAAGGCAATCAAATTGGGGTTTATAAAGAGTTACCACCAAAGATGTTAAGGGATCAGAAAGATTTTGGCTTCCTGGTGAATGAGTTGAAAAGGCGGCAGATCCCATTTAGGTGGGATGTTCCTGTTGGTATCGTTTTACGCTATGAGGATGTGAGATATCGTATTAATTCTGTGGAGAAGGCGGAACAGTTCTACAATAATGTCTTGAAAAAACTTTCTATATCACCCCGCTCCTCTACACTTTTACCTATTGAAGATATCTCAGTTGAGAAGGCTCCTCAAGAGGGGATGTTAAAAGAAGGTCAAGAAGTACCAAGGGAGGAAATTCTAGGTGCGGTTGGAGGTGTTTTAGAAGATTCTTTAATAAAATTTCCTGAGGTGAAACCAAAGCAACCTAGAGCCACAAGAGAGGTGGAGCCTGATCTGGACTTATTGATGCAAGAACCTAAGGATCAACGTATAACTCGAGCTGCAGGGAAGCAAAGATTGGAGACACACCAGGGGAAGATGCCACAGGAGGAGAATGGAACAAAGGGGAAAAAATTATACTCTGAAGCTGTGGGAGGAGCAAGACCGAAGACGTCGGCGGTTGGCGAGAGTCTTCGTGAAATGCTTAAAGGGCTTCGACCACCTTCAGAATGACGCTTAGAATTTTATCATGGAACGTGAATGGCTTGAACTCACTGCAGAAAAAAAGAAAAATATTCCACTATTTGAAACAATATAATAATGATGTTGTTTGTTTGCAGGAAACTCATATTAGAACCCAGGATCAGAAATTTCTAATTTCAAAAATTGGATCACATTTTATATCTTCCAGTGTGGCTAAAAGGAATGGACTTGTTTTTTATATTTCTAAAAGAATATCAGCTAAACTTATAGAAGCGGATGATGAGGGGAGATATATTGCAGTTGCAATAACTGTACAGAATGGTATGATGCTTTTAATTGGTATTTACGCCCCGAACCAGCAGCAGGAAAGTTTTTACAAAATGTTGAATGATAAAATATTGCAGTGGAATTATAAGTCTTTTTTGATTATGGGGGACTGGAACGGGGTGATTGATGCAACGCTTGATAAAAAGACACTTGCCAAAAAAGGAAATAAGCTACCACAGACTTTTTTTTCATTGAAAGAAGAATTAGAGTTGAAGGATGTTTGGAGAATTCATCATCCTAAAGAATTGGACTTTACTTTTTTTTCAGATAGACACAAATCCTTTTCGAGAATTGATTTCATGCTGGCTACTATGGATTTACTTACTATGGTGACCAAAACAAAAATATTACCTAGAACTTTAACAGATCATAGTCCAGTGTGGTTGGAGATTGATTTGGGCAAGAGAGAAAGGAGATCTTGGCGTATGAATGAAAATATATTTAGACACGAAAAGTATATTATGGACCTTAAGAAACATGCTAAAGAATTTTTCGACATCAATTTGAATAAAGGTACCCCCATTGAAATAGTATGGGATGCATCTAAGGCTTATATGAGGGGTGTATTGATACATATGAATTCTAGAAACAGATCAATACGTCAAAAGTCAAGAATAGATTTGGAGATAGAGATAAAGGAAAAAGAGCAATTGCTTATCAAGAACCCGACTGATGAAAAGGTACTATTAACGATAAAACTTTTGAAAGATCAATTTCAAATGTTGATGGCTGATCAAACAGCAACTAATCTGCAATTTGCTAAACATAATACCTTTTGCAATGCCAATAAACCTGGCAGATGGTTGGCTTATACTTTGAGGAAAAAACAAAATTCTCGTATGATAAATACTATTGAGTATAAAGGGAAACGAGTGCATCAGCAAAATTTAATACATCAAGCTTTCTTAACTTATTATTCCAAATTGTATCAAGCTGATAAAGTTAAAGTAGATCTTATTGATGAATATTTGCAGGCGAAGAGAGTTACAAAAATCTCTAGTACACAAAGTGATAGACTGGACCGACCTATAACATCGGAAGAGATTTTATATGCAATAAAACAACTGAAATTATCTAAAGCTCCTGGGACAGATGGTTTGATGGCAGTATACTACAAGACTTTGCAAGAGGAACTGGTTGAGCATCTTAAGGAATTGTTTTGTCAAATTCAGCAGGGGGGTAAAATACCCCCTCGTGGAAGACGGCTTTTATTTCACTGATACCTAAAGAAGAAGAATCTGTTAAACCTGAAAATTTTAGACCAATATCTCTCCTGAATACGGATTATAAAATTTATGCTAAAGTGTTAGCCAACAGATTGATGCCAGTTATTCAAGATGTGATTCATGAAGACCAAGCAGGTTTTATAGAAGGCAGATACATGAAGGACAATGTCAGGCAACTCATAGATTTGTTGGAATATCTTGAGGAAAAGAAACAGATCCCTGCGGTGCTGGTGTTTCTGGATGCGGAGAAAGCCTTCGATCGAGTCAACTGGGATTTTCTAAAAAAGATTTTGCATAAAATGGACTTTGGGGTAAATTTTATACAAGCAATTTCTGCAATTTATCAAGATCAGACAGCACAGATTATTATTAATGGCAGTTTGACCACCAATTTTAATATACAGAAAGGGACAAGACAAGGCTGTCCATTATCTCCATTACTTTTTATTTTGACTTTGGAAGTGCTGTTGAATGCTCTACGGGACTCGGACAAATTGAAGGGAATAGTTGTAAGGCAAAGAGATTATAGAACGAAGGCATTCGCAGATGATCTGATTGTTACCCTAACACGACCTTTGGAATCAATCATACAGATGAAAAACATTATAGAGGAATATGGTCTGGTTTCAGGTTTTAGCCTGAACCAGAAAAAGACTAAGATGATAGTCAAAAATATGATGGAACCACAAAGGAAGGAGCTTGAAAGGGTGGCAGGCTTTGAAATAGCTACAAAGGTGAAATATCTAGAGGTCCAAGTTGCAGCATCTAATAGAAAACTCTTTCAAAATAATTATGAAGAACTTTGGCATAAGATTCAAAAGGATCTTGATATATGGAAGAAGCTGCAACTTTCTTTGCTTGGTAGAATAGCAGCTGTTAAGATGAATGTTCTACCTAGATTTTTGTTTTTGTTTCAAATGATTCCGGTGCTCAAAAATGATAAGTTTTTGATGGAATGGCAAGCAGGTTTAAATAAATTTATTTGGAATGGGAAAAAACCAAGAGTTAAACTTAAGATTATGCAAGATGCTCGTGAAAGGGGTGGCCTTAAAGTTCCAAATCTACGTTTATATTATGAAGCGGCAGTATTGATACAAGTTGGAGATTGGATTGGAACAACTAAAAGAGAAATTTTGAATATAGAAGGCCATGATCTGCAATTTGGATGGCACGCATATTTACTTTATGAAGAAAAGAGAGACAGTGTATTTAATAGACATATCTTAAGACATGCTTTGCTGAGAGTCTGGAAGAAGCACCAGTACCAATTGGATTACAAAATACCTTTGTGGTTGGATCTTGGACATATTATGCCAAAAATAAAGTCACTCGGGGGGTTGTTGTATAAAGAGATACTCTTTAATGATGGGGGTAGATGGTGTTTGAAGTCCTTAAATACCCTGTTGGAAGAGGGAGTGAACTTAACTTGGTTGCAGTATTTTCAACTTCAAGCAAGATGGAGAGAAGATCAGAAAATTGGATTAATGCTACACGAAGAAGATTTGGTGACTCAGATAAAACGTAAAGGGCCGATGCATATTAAACGAGTGTATAATTTGTTGTTAGAAAGAGATTCAGAGGGTGAATTAGTTAAGGACTGTATGATAAAATGGGCACAGAATTTTGCAGAACCAGTAATGTTGGAAACATGGGAAAGGATTTGGGTCCAGAATGTTAAATTTACACAAGCACAGAACTTGAGGGAAAATTTTTATAAGATGTTTTATAGATGGCATTTAGACCCAAAAAAATTATCATGTATGTATCCAAATGTTCAACCTAGATGTTGGAGGTGCGATTGTTTGGATGCAACATATTTTCATATTTGGTGGACATGTAGAAAGTTGAAATCATTTTGGATTAAACTTTGGTGGGTAATGCAGAATATTTTGAAGAAGAAGTTGGAGTTTTCCCCTCAGCTTTTTTTGTTGGGAATAGTTAAGGGCTGTTCAGTAACCGATACTAGATTAATATTGCATATGATTACGGCAGCCAGATTATTGATAGGTCAATACTGGAAGAAAGATAAGGTGCCTACTATAGAGGAATGGATATTGAAGATGTCTAATTTGGTAGAGATGGCAAAAATTTCTGCATACCTAAAGGACAGGACCCATGAAGCTTTTGTTAAGGAGTGGAGGAAATGGGTAGAGTATATGAAGAATAAATACCAAAGTAAGAAGTTTCAATTAGTGCTCAGTTGAATTAGAATTTTAGTTAAACTTAAATGTAAGGCATTGAATATGAAATATCTGGTTTATTATTATTAATAATAGTATTAAAAGTATTAAATAAAAGTATTAAACGATATGAATGAAGAATGGTATAAGTTAAATGAGTGGAATTATAGTAAAGGTTATATATTATTGATGATGATGTTTAAAATATTGTTCTAGATTTTTTAAATATGTTTAGAGAATTGAATATGAAATATCTGGTTTATTATTATTAATAATAGTATTAAAAGTATTAAATAAAAGTATTATTAACTGTTAAAGAGAAATGTATAAAATGATATGAATGAAGAATGGTATAAGTTAAATGTTTGGAATTATAGTAAAGGTTAAATATGTTTAGAGAATTGAATATGAAATATCTGGTTTAATTTATAAGTTGGATGTTTAGATTAAATGTTAAAGAGAAATGTATAAAATGATATAAATGATGTGATGATGTTTAAAATATTTTACTAGAGGGATCTCACCTTTAAAGATTGTTAAATATGTTAAGGTTGATGTTTTCTAAACAGCGGAAGTCAAGGGGGGGAGGGAGGGATAGGGGGGTTAGGGTGGGTTATGTGGGGGGTGGGGAGAGGGAGGGGGGGTTTTATAAATGTAATGTAAAACTTTTTCAATAAAAAAAAAAAGAACCATACTCTCTGGAAATTAATAAATCAGCACTATATATCCCAAAGAACAGAATATTCAATGGTAGAAAATCCACACAAACACAAAAGGGGAAGAGCTGACTTGATGCCTAGACTAGAGGTATTTTCCCCTGGGTACTTGCGGGACCGCCTTCTGCCGCCAATAGCCTACCACCGGCCAGTACGCTCGCACAGAGAGGGCCTCCTTCGGGTGCTGTCGGCCAGACAGTGTCGGCTGGCGACCCCCAGGGGGAGAGCCTTCTCTGTGGCGGCACCCGCCCTCTGGAATGACCTACCCCCGGAGATACACAGGATTCCATATCTCCGGACCTTTCGTCGGGCCCTTAAAACCCATTTATTCCATCTAGCTGGGCTAGCTTGATCCCATCCTCCATTTTTAAATTTGAAATTGATTTTAAATTGGGTTGTTTTAATTATTGGCCGAATAATATTTAATAATTTTTAATTGTTTTTAACTTTTGTATACCATGTTTTATTTTGGCTGTTCACCGCCCTGAGTCCGCAAGGAGAAGGGCGGTTTATAAATTGAAATAATAAATAAATAAATAAATAAATAAATAAATAAATAAATAAATAATCTTTAACAATTCACCCATTCTGATTCCTCCCCATGTGAGTCAATAGGTAGGAAAAACAGCTGTGATGGGTAGCTTCTGACTTTTATGATCAAGGTTCAACCATTAATAACAAAGGAACAAATTTTCAAAAAATGAGCCACAGACCAGCACTTGGTAGAGCAGCCATGAAGGCCTCTGAATAGATATTCAAGTCCTGAGAAGGGTCTATAGCCATGATGGCGAACCTATGGTACGGATGCCACAGGTGGCACACGGAGCCATATTGGTGGGCACACGAGTGTTGCCCTAACTCAGCTCCAGCGCGCATGCGCGCACCAATCAACTGATTTTCAGACCTTCCGGTCCCACCGGAAGTTGGGAAACTGGCTGTTTCTGGCCTCCAGGGGGGATGGGGAAGGCTGTTTTTGCCCTCCCCAGGCTCCTAGAAAGTCTCTGGAGCCTGGGGAGGGGGAAAAACGGGCCTACCAGGCCCACCGTGCCATCGCGTGCCAAAAGCAGAGGGAAATGTGGCGGGATCACGTGCACATGCGTGGGAGGGCGGGGCGCATTGAATTATGGATGTGGGCAAACGTACCTGTGACCTCCCCCGCGACCCCCGCTTTTGGCATGCAACGGCAAAAAGGTTAGCCATCACTGGTCTATAGTATGGAGGTTGAATAATATGTATCTTACTGAATGTGGTTTAAGCATGTTCATCTACCAAAAGCAGAACTGTAAAAGACAGACTAGGGCAGTGATAGTTAACCTTTTTGGTGCCGAGTGCCCAAAGCACGCACGCACACGCATGAATGAATGTGCGTGTGCCACAACCCCCAAAATGCAATGTGAATGCCCCCTGCACATTCATGCATGTTTCCTGTGCATGCGCCCCCCCGTGCATGCACCCCCTGCGCATGCACCCCCCCTGTGCATGCGCCCTGGGCTCCTGTTTTGGCTTCCAGGTTGGTGCAGGAGGCTTTTCAAGCCCAAAATAGGATGGGGGGAGAGGTAGCTAGGACTCAATGAGGGAGAAACTATGGAGATCGCGTCCTACTTTCTCCTGCATTCCTGACTTCCTGCCTTCTCCAAACTTTGCAGTTTCTCCCCCATCTAATCCTAGCTGCCTCCTGCCTTCCACGATCTCCAAAGTTTCTCCCCCCACTGAGTGCCTCCTGCCTTCCTGCCTTCCGTGCCTCCTCTAATCTTTGCAATTTCTTCCCCCATCACGTCCTAGCTTTCTCCTGCTTTCCTGGCATGAAGAGGCATCTGCAGAGGGCAGAACCTGCAGAGATCTGGGAAGGCCTTGCCCCCATGCATGCACGGCAGAGACCCGAAGACCAGCTGGCCGATGGGAGGTGCACACATGTGCAGTGGAGCTGGGCTGCGGTGACAGCTGGCATGCCCGCAGAAAGGGCTCTGCGTACCACCTGTGGCACACATGCCATAGATTCGCCATCAAGGGACTAGGGATACAAGTTAAAATAGGCAAGAAAATGGTAAGGCAACATCTGTCCACCCTCAACGAATTAAAAATCACCTGGTCTCTCTACACATCATCCTTAGTGAAGCGTGCAAACCAGTGTCTCCATTTCCTGCATTGGATGAGGAGAGTACATCTTTCTCCTTCTGTCTGGCCACTTTTTAGAGACACGATTGACAGGCATTTTAACAAACTGTATCACTGTTTGATTTGGTGGCAGCAGTGCCTCAGATAGAAAGTCCATACAGAGAATGGTAAGGACAGCTGAGAAAATTATAGGAAGATCGCTTCCCGTTATTCAGGATACTGATTATAAGCGCTATGTGCTTAAAGCTCAAAGCATTGTTAGACCCCAGACACTCACTTCACGGTCTGCTTCTGTTGCTCCCCTCTGGGAGGAGGTTTTAAAGTATTTCTAGCAGGACCACCAGATTCAATAATAGCTTTGTTCCCTATGCCATCCGTCTGGTAAATTCGCAATATTCGTTTTTCTCGCCATGTACACATATACATTCGAACTAGAGTGTGGTGTTTCTCTGTGTCATATAATATATGTGGGTATATACATGATTTTGAATTTATCAATAAATAAATTTATCATAATTTATTATATATGAGATACTGCAATGGTTGTAGGTGTGAAAAATAGTCATCAGTGGCATTGTAACTTTGAACAGTCACTATATGAACTGTCGTAAGTTGAGGACTAACTGTACTGTTTTCCAATTTGATGGCAATCCTTGATTTATGACCATCACGGCCAGCCTTGACCAATGTCGTATGTCTGTACCTAAGATCGCACTGTACGGAAGATCAAATATCCTTCACACAACCTTCCTATGATGGTCACATAGTGAGACACTTGTCAAACAGGACCATCCAACCATTTTATGACTGTTGTTGAGATGGTCACTAAGCAAATCCTGTCATGGTAAAACAAACATCATCGTTAAGTGAAAACCCTGGCTTCCTATAGCCCAAACAGCTGGAACTTCAGAACTGGGATGTACATTCAAGTTTTTTCCCCCCACGTAAGTTATAACTTGGAATGGTCACTAAGGGAATGGTCATAGATTGAGGACTTCCTGTTATAAGACTTATTGAACTGGTTCGATTCCAGCACATCTGGAATCAGGTTGGTACAGGGTGGATGGGCGACTCTGCCACATGGTCTTTGGAGTATCTCTAGTTTTTTTCAGCCTGCACGTAATCTTAGCTTGTTTTGATTAGCCAGATTTAAACCACAAATGTTTGGATAAAATCTGTACATTGAGGAAGCTAGACTTCCCCAAATACAGGTAGTTCTTGACTTACAACAGTCTATTTAGTGACCGTTCAAAGTTACAATGGCATTAGAAAAAGGGACTGATGTCTGTTTTTCACCCTTAACAACCGTTGCAGCATCCAAATTCAGACACTTGGGAACTGACTCATATTTATGACGGTCTCAGTGTCCCAGAATCACCAATCCTTTTTTGCGACCTAACCAATGAAGTCCACGGGGAAGCCGGATTCACTTAACAACCATGTGACTTACATAAAAGCTGCAACTATTCGCTTAACAACGATGGCAAGAACAAACATAAAATGGATGAAAGCTCACTGAACAGCTGTCCCGCTTAGCAACGGAGATTCAAGGCTCAATGGTGGACATAAGTCAAGGGGTACCCTTACCCTTCCCTTATGAGTGTGTCAGTCATCGGTAATCCAGCAGGTCTTCGCTCTCAAATTCTCAATCTGGTCCACAGTGACTGATGTTCACTCTTGGAGGACAGTATTGAGTAAAATGTGGCAAAACTCACTTAACAACACTCTTGCCTAGCAACCAAAATTTTGGGCTCAATTGTGGTCATAAGTCGAGGACCATCTTTGCCTCTCTCTGCATGGCAGCCTTGTTCTAGTAAACGCCTTCCCTTTTCTGGAAATTTTCCTCTCTGTTAGAGGCACCAAAATAACACATAATATAAGGTCCTGCTTGAGCAGGGGGTTGGATTAGATGACCTCTGAGGTAACTTCCAGCGCTGGATTGCTGTGCTGTTTCAAAGCTTCTTCTGAAGCTGTGTCTAGTGCCAGGATTTGAGGTCCTTCCTTCCTCTCCTTTCCTCCTTCTCTGCATCTATCTATATGTCACTCACTTTCCCTTCTCTCCCTCCTTTCTTTTTCTTTCTTCCTTCCCTTTTCTTCCATTCCTTCTTTCTTTCCCTTCCCTCCAGTGCTGGGCTTCAAATAATTTAACAACCAGTTCTCTGCCCGGTTGCTGGTGGGTGTGGCCTTGGTGGGTGTAGCCTAGTTGGCCTCCTGCACCACCCTGGGAGTGAAAACGGGCTGAGGGGAAGGGGTGTTTCCGGCCTCCAGAGGCTCTTTAAAGGCCGAAAACGAGCCCATTTCCAGCCTCCCCGAAGCCCGTTTTTCACCTTCCCAGCGCAGTCCCTGCACTTACCTGGAATCCAAAACAGGCCGCATGGGAACTCCTGGGAGGGGAGGGGTCAGCTAGTCATCAGAATTACCAGTTCATTGAACTGGATGTAAAATTAACAAGTGGTTCCCCCGAACCGGAGTGAACCGGTTGAAGGCCACCTCTGCTTCCCTCCCTCCCTCTTTTTCTTGTTTATCCTTTTCTTCCTTTCTTTTTCTTTCTTTTTCTTTCCCTCTTTCTTTCTTGCCTCTCCCTTCTCTTTCTTGCCTCTCCCTTTTCTCTCTTCTTTTTCTTTCTTTCACTTTGCCTTCCTTCCTTCTTTCTTTTTCTTTTTTTCTTTGACTCTCCATTTTCTTTCCCTTTTCTTTCTTCTCTCCCTTCTCTCTCGGTGTTTTAGAAAATGGGCCATGCTGAGAGGCATGGGCCAGAGGCCCATTGGCCAGGGCAAATGGGTTGGGGAGGGCCAGACTGGGAGGAAACCTGGAGGTAAATTGGCGGAGGTGGAAACCTGGAGGAGAAGAAGGCGAGGCCAAGGGTAGGAGCTTGAGGGTTAAAGACCCCAACTACCAGAGGACTGGAAAAGAGCTGACATGGTTCCCATCTTTTAAAAGGGGATGGGAAATGTATCCAGGAAACTACTGACCAATCAGCTGATATCGATACCTGGGAAAATCTTGGAAAAGTTAAGTAACAAATCTTTAACATCTAGAAGAAAGCAAAGTTATAACCAGAAGCCAACATGGATTTGTCAAAAAAAAAAAAAAGATCATGCCAAACTAATCTTAAGAAGCTGCAGTGGCGCAGTGGTTAGAATGCAGTATTGCAGGATACTTCTGCTAAATCCAGCTGACTGCAATTTGGCAGTTCGAATCTCACCAGGCTCAAGGTTGACTCAGCCTTCCATCCTTCCGAGGTGGGTAAAATGAGGACCCAGATTGTTGGGGGCAATAGGCTGACTCTGTAAAACTGCTTAGAGAGGGCTGTAAAAACACTATGAAGCAGTATATAAGTCTAAGTGCTATTGCACTTTAATGGTTGCTAGAATTGGACATGTCTAGTCTGATGAAAAGAAGGACTAGGGGTGACATGACAGCCATGTTCCGGTATCTCAGGGGTTGCCACTAAGAAGAGGGAATCAAGCTATTCTCCAAAGCACCTGAGGGCAGGACAAGAAGCAATGGATGGAAACTAATGAAGGAGAGAACCAACCTAGAACTAAGGAGAAATTTCCATAGGTAAAACCATAAAAATAAATCAAGAAATCAAGTTCTAGGACATTGAGGGGATTAAGCATCAAGATGGTTGAAAATAAATGTAAAGTTTTATTTAATCAAAGTTAAAATAACTATCTTATTCCTGGTAGCCCTTGATAAATTTTTGCTGACCAGGATTTAATGACAAGGTTTTTAAGGCTTTCTTTATAGATGGGAAACCAGATAGAGAGCTCTTGTTGAAATGTAACAGAAGGTGATACTTAACAATTGCTTACATTTGTTATGAAGTGGGGGGGGGGGAGTCATTTAATGTATTTTTCTGCATGTAAGATGCTACTTTTTCTTTAAAATATTTACTTGGAAATGAAGGGGCATCTTATATACAGGAAGCAGAGAAAGCCACACATGCCATAACTATTGTAGTTGTTTCCTGTATCACATTGCCACTCTACATTTCATCTCTATTGTTCCTGCATTTCCTGTCTTTGCACTTTCCTCTTTCAGTGTCTATTCTTATCTTTTCAACTGTGGAGTTGAACAACATAATTAACAAACTCTTTAGGAACAATTTTTCCTCCACAGCCGAACAACCGCAAAGGGCTGGTGCTCTACTTCTTCATGCTGTCCACAGCGTGAAAGTTATCACAAGACTAGAAAACATATGTACTCACCAGTAGTCCTCCTAATCATTACATTACACCCATCCTTAACAGCACTAGCAGCATCCTGCTTGCAAAATACAATCCCCAAACGCATAGGAACCTTTCCATGCTGAAGGAAATCAACAACTGCCAAATGACCTGAATGTGTTTTACTGTAGGTTTGAGAGGAAACTACTGCCACCTATCTCTATAACCCCCATCTCAGACACACCAACAACAACCAAACTGCCTACAACTTACCCCATCCCATTGGACCCACCACCTCTGGTGATCACAGAAACTGAGGTGCAAGATCTATTTCACAGACAAAAGCCAGGGAAAGCACCAGGCCCAGACAAGATAACTCCTTCTTGCTTAAAAGCTTATGCTCTACTATCTTCCCAGTGCCAAAGAAACCCTCCATCAAGGAACAAGGAACTGAATGACTTCAGACCAGTTGCTCTAACATCTTTGAAAGGCAAGTGACGAATCTGCTGTTAGACCCCTTGCAATTTGCCTACCAAGCAAATAGATCAACAGATGAGGCTGTTAATATCGCTCTACACTACATCCTACAACATCTTGAATCTCCAAAGACCTATGCAAATATCCTCTTTGAAGATTTCAGCTTGGCATTCAATACCATCATTCCAGGTATCCTTCTAACTACACTAAATCAGCTAGCAGTATTTGACCACACTTGTAAGTGGATCATAAGCTTTGTAACAGAGGACATAGCAGGTAAAGCTAGGCAAAATCACATCAGATACCTGTACAATTAGCACAGTCCCTCCCCAGGGCTGTGTGCTCTCTCCACTTCTCTTCTCTCCAATGACTGCATCTCAAAAGATCCCTCTGTTAAAGTACTGAAGTTTGCAGATAATATAACAGTGATTGGTATCATTCAAGACGACGACAAATCTGCATACAGACGGGAGGTTGAACAACTAGCTTTGTGGTGCGACCAGAACAATCTTGAACTAAACACACTCAAAACTGTAGAAATGGTGGTAGATTTTAGGAGAAACCTTCCTAAACTACCACCTCTTACAATACTAGACAACACAGTATCAACAGTATCACAGTATCAACCTTCAAGTTTCTAGGTTCTATAATATTTCAAGATTTAAAATGGACACCTAACATCAAAAACATCATCAGAAAAGCACAACAAAGAATGTTTTTTCTGTGTCAACTCAGAAAGCTCAAACTGCCCAAGAAGCCGCTGATTCAGTTCTACAGAGGAATTATCGAGTCTGTCATCTGCACCTCTATAACTGTCTGGTTTGGTTCTGCAACCAAAGTAGACAGAGAGAGACTTCAATGGATAATTAGAACTGCAGAAAAAACAATTGCTATCAACTTGCCTTCCACTGAGGATCTGTATACTGCACGAGTCCAAAAGAGGGCTGTGAAAATATCTACAGACCCCTCACATCCTGGACATAAATTGTTTCAACTTCTACCCTCAAAACAACACTATAGGGCACTGCACAAAAGAATAACTAGACACAAGGACAGTTTTTTCCCAAATGCCATCACTCTGCTAAACAACTAATTCCCACAACACTGTCAAACTATTTACTAAGACTGTATTACTATTATTCTTCTCATCCTTCCTATTACCTATCTCCCCACTTATGACTATAATCTTATTGCTTATATCTTTACGATTTATATTGTTTCCTAGTATGATTTGATTGCTTATTTAGTATCCTATGACTATCACTATGTGTTGTATTTTATGACTCTTTTTTTTGAACATTTTTTTATTTATTTTTAAACATAAAACATAAAACATAAAACAGCATCTTTTTAGAGCAAGGGTTTGATCTGGTATAAAATAAGTATAAATTCCAAATTTCATCAGTTAACATCTTAAAGAAAAAGAAAGAAAAAGAAAAAAAAAGAACAAATCTAAACCCAATTTTTATCATTCAATCTAACATCTTATTCTAACATTCAATATTTTATTATGTAATCACCCTAAATCTTAAAACTTCAAATCTAAACAGGTCTTTATAATATTCATTTATCATTTTAACAATCGCTATTTCATATATTTTCCTTACTTCAAAGACCCAAATCAAGTCAATTTTTCTTTTAACTCACATCTAATAATCACCATAAAGTATTTTATTCCTCTCTTAAGAACATTTCAAAGTCAGTAACTGTTCTTCAAAAATATCTCCTTCACTCCTCCTAGGTTTATTTTTAACTGGATTGCAGCTTAATTAGCTGGTTTCCAGAGATTCTTTCCTCCACTCCTAACCTTATTTGTTGGCTGGATCACAGTTTAGTTTTAACTGCTTTCCAACATTTTCTCCTTCACTCCTCCTAGGTTTATTTTTGGCTGGATAACAGCTTTTCAGCTATTTTCCAGGGATGCTTCCGTCCACTCCTAACCTATATTTCGCTGGTTCACAGTTTAGCTTTAACTGCTCCCCAGTATTGTCTCCTCCTAAGTTTATTTTTGGCTGGATCACAGCTTAATTAGCTGTCTTCCAGGGATGCTTTCCTCCGCTCCTAACCTTATTTTTGACTAATTCACAATTTAGCTTTAGTCAACTGATCCCCAAAATCATACTTCTTTGCCAATTTAAACTAATAATGCATTTTGGTATATATCTTCTCTCCTACTCTCTCCTGAACTATAAATTTTCTTTAAATTTCTCCCATTTCTTATTTGTTTCTTATTTTTCTATGTAAAACAACATTTTAAACCATTTTAAAAACCCATTTACCATAGTTATAAAATCTATAAACAGGTCTTATTAATATTCAAAAATTCATTCCCATTCTCTTATTTACTGTAGAAAAACAACATTTTGAACCACTTTCAAGTCCATTTTTTGTAACCATTGGAACGCTAATTAATATTTTTTTAAAGAAATTCTTTCAAAATATCTACATTTTTTGTAGTTTTTCTACAATGACATTTCTTGCTTTAAAATAGTCATGAAGTCTAAAAACAATTCTTGGTAATATTCAAAGCTTCATTCACATTTTCTTATTTTCTATAAAGAACAATATTTTAAACCATTTTAAAGAAACAATTTTCTGTAGTCGTTAGATCTATCAACAATTCTTGTTAATAATCAAAAATTCATTCATAATCTTCATATTTCTTGTAGTTTTTCTATAATCACATTTTTGCCACCTTGAAAATCACTTCTCTTAATAGTAATGAAAGGTAAAAATAGGAAAGAGAAAGGAAGAAGAAAAAAGAAATAAAAGTATAGCAGAAAAAATCAAAAAGAAAGATTCAAAAAGAGAAAAGGAAAAAAAGAAAACTAAAAGAGAGGAATATAATAAGAGGATATTTTAAAAAAGGAAAGAAAAAGTAGAAAAGAGAGAGAAAGAAGCAGGAGGAACGCTCCTCCTTACATTATTTAAATATCAATCACATAGAAAGTATTTACATCCATTTTAATCAAACTGGTACTTTTCTCATCTTGCTACCCAGTATATTCCGGTTTTCTTTCTCTAATATGTCCAAACTTTCTTTTTTTTTTTCCCCTTTTCAGTTCCAATAGCAATAAAGTTATAAAGACTAAAGGATTTAGTTCTTTTGTATTGCACATATGGTATTATCATGTCTTCTTGTGGGGCTCTGCCCCTCCCTTATGTTAGAACACCATTAATCAGCGATTTTAATTGTTCCAATTAATTTCTTCTTTCCAACTGTCCATAAGTAGTCCAAAGACAGTTTAAGTGCATCTAAAATCAAGCCTCCTTAATTTTTTCTCAAAATAATCCAGTTCTGTAAGCAAGAGACAAAGTTTCTTCTTTAAACAGCAAACTTTCCACAGTTGCAATTTGTACTTTCACTCTCTCAGCCATTTTAACTTCCTCCGCTTGTTATTCTCATAGCTTTAAAAAAGACATTTTGCTTGTTTCCTCTTCTCCTTCTTCCCCTTCCAAGCTACTCCATTCTCATTAAAGACCAAGAAAATATCAAATTTTAAATCCATCCAAAGGGAGTCCAACAGCAGTCAATTGGTGCTACTGTCCTTTAATAGGTCTTCTCCTTGTTAATTGTTTAAATTCTTTGCCCAAATAGTTCTTAGCCACTGTTGGAGCCAGGGCATTATTAGCATTTAAAAGTTTGAAGACTGTTCTCACCTGGGCTAATCCTACTCACCGGCATTCAAACATCTTGCTCCTGGGTCTCCTCCTGCACTTTGCTTGTCCCGGCTGTCGAGGCTTTGGGGCAGTCACCATGGCTGCCTCTCCCACCACCACGGGCACAGAGGGTAACCCTCTGGCCCCGAGGAACCTACCCGTTCCTCTTGGCCAGTCAAGTCCCTCTCTAATCCCCTGTCCCTCCAGGTCAGAGTAGATCCGCAGATCTGCCAGTGGTGGCTTAAAAGACGGGGTTTTCGTGGGTCCCCAAGGAGCCCCAGTATATTCCCGTCTGCTCACCGCGGCGCCAGCCGGAAGTCTCGTATTTTATGACTCTTGATGAATGTATTTTTAATGTATTTGATGAATGTATTTTTATTTTTATTATTATTATTTACACTGAGAGCATATGCACCAAAGACAAATTTCTTTTATGTCCAATCACACTTGGCCAATGAAGGGAAAAAAAGAATTCTCTATATCCTATCTTAATCCCTATCCTAATCCTAATCCCAATTGCATTCCTATCCTACATGAATTTTAGTTTCTCCTCCGCAAAGTTGTTGGAAAGCAATTAACCCTCAGACAGAGGCATAAACACTTCTAGACAACTCTCACTGGAATGTTTTTGAAAGTATCTCTGCAGACTTAGAAGAACTCACAAATACTGAGACATCATATGTCAGCTTCTGTGAAGACCTATGTGTACCGACCAGGAACTTGCGAATATAGAGTAACAACAAACGTTGGTTCACAGCTGAACTTAAGCAGCTACATTGCCCCAAACAGGAAGCCTACAGAAAAGATGATAAAATGCTGTACAATCAGGCCAGAAATGTATTAACAAGGGAGATCAGAGCAGCAAAAAGAAGCTACTCTGAAAAGCTAAAGAATCAGTTCTCAACAAATAAACCAGCAAACATGTGGAAAACTCTTAAAAATATCACCGGTTGTGGCAAACCTCCTTCCCAGGCTGAAGGAAATCAACAACTGGCAGACAACCTGAACGTGTTTTACTGCAGGTTTGAAAGGAAACTACAGCCACCTATCTCCACAACCCCCATCTCAGACACACTAAGAACAGCCAAACCTCCTACAACTGATCCCATCCCATTGGGTTCACAACCCCATGTGATCACAGAAAAGGAAGCGCAAGACCTATTTCACAGACAAAAGCCAGGAAAAGCTCCAGGCCCAAATAAGATAACTCCATCTTGCTTAAAAGTCTGTGCTGACCAATTGGCCCCCAACTTTGCCCGTATCGTCAATAAATCTCTAGAGATGTGCTATGTTCCTTCTTGCTTCAAACGCTCTACTATCATCCCAACTCTACACCAACTCAGAAAGCTCAAACTGCCCAAGGAGCTGCTGATTCAGTTCTACAGAGGAATTATTGAGTCTGTCATCTGTACCTCTGTAACTGTCTGGTTTGGTTCTGCAACCGAAAAAGACAGACACAGACTTCAGAGGATATTAGAACTGCAGAAAAAACAATTGCTATCAACTTGCCTTCCACTGAGGATTTATATACTGCACGAGTCAAAGAGGGCTGTGAAAATATTTACAGACCCCTCACATCCAGGACATAAAACTGTTTCAACTCCTACCCTCAAAAACGACGCTATAGAGCACTGCAGACCAAGACAACTAGACACAAGAACAGTTTTCTCCCCGAATGCCATCACTCTGCTAAATAAATAATTCCCTCAACACTGTCAAACTAGTTACTAAATCTGCATCACTATTAATCTTCTCATTGTTCCTATCATCCATCTCATGACTATAATACTGTAACCTTGTTGCTGGTATCCTTAAGATTTATATTGACTGTTTCCTAATATGATTTGATTGCTTATTTGTTCCCTACAACTATCATTAAGTGTTTATGTACACTGAGAGCATATGAACCAAAGACAAATTCCTTGTGTGTCCAATCACGCTTGGCCAATAAAAAAATTATATTCTATTCCATTCCATTCTATTCTTTTCTATTCTCAAAGGGAAAGTGCGGCACCCCTACTGAGAATCACCCAGGAAATTAGCCGGGGTGTGGAGGAGAAGCTTTTTAACGCACCTACGAAGAGAAAAAGAATCGGTCGGGGATGGAGTTTTCTACTCTTTATTTGCTTCTTCCTTGGTCCGATCTAAGAATCAAAGCGCGGGTCGCAGCGTGGAGCACAGGTGAAAAAAACACGAAGAAATCTCCACGCCAACAACCGGGGCAGCAAGTGCCTCCCAAGAGCGGGGATGGCCTTATGAGGACCACTAAGGAAGCTTCCCCACCCCCGGCACACCCAGAGCCCCCCTTCCACACACACACACACACCCCACATCTTTCTTCAAGTTTCTCCCGCAAAAGAGCAAGCTGGAGCCTGCGGATTTCAGGCACATTCAGAAAATCCTTCCACTTATGACTGTGATTTTATTGCTTGTATCCTTAAGGTTTATACTGATATTGTTTCCTGATTGCTTATTTGTATCCTACGGCTATCATTAAGTGTTGTACCTTATGATTTTTGAGGAACGTATCTTTTCTTTTATGTACCCCGAGAGCATATGCACCAAGACAAATTCCTTGTGTGTCCAATCACGTTTGGCCAATAAAGAATTCTATTCTATTCTATTCTATTCTATTCTATTCTATTCTATTCTATTCTATTCTATTCTAAAATGTTCGTCTTCTAGGCACCGCCCACGCAATCAAATGGCCGCCGCGCAAGAAGGGATCCTGCGATTCCGGAACTTAAGAGCACTGCTTGGAAAATAAAGCCCTCAAACCTAGAAAAAGATATGGGGGGGGGGGGGAACCCTCCGGGGATTTAAACCTCATGTTAAAGGACGGGCAGGCTGTTTTTTTGTTTTTGCCGCTGCGAATTTGCCCAGACAGCCTTTCCAATCCTGTTAAATCTCAAAATCGGGGATTTCCAATCTTGGCCACTTTTAAGACTTGTGGACTTCAACTCCCAGAATTCCTCAGCCAGCTTTGCTGGCTGAGGAATTCTGGGAGTTGAAGTCCACAAGTCTTAAAAATTGCCAAGATTGACGACCCCTGCTCAAAAACTTCGGCTTAAAAAAGTAACCCGCCCCTCCTTTTCTACCAATTGCGTTTAGGCCAACACCTCTCCCCTCCCCCCCCACCCCAAAGACCGACCGCACGATGGTTAACGCGGCTGGCAGGAAAGGCATTGTTCGGTGTGGAACTTCGTAAAACTTCTTCGCCTCCCCCTTGTCCCTCCTCCCTCTCGATTTGCCCGTAAAAAATGGCCCGGCCGCATAGTGGAGCGCAGCATTAAAAACGCGGCGAACCACCACCACCCGCGGCCAGGCACCTGCTCCCTCCGGCACCAAGAGTTGGGGTGGCTTTCCGAGGACCGCGACTGGCGCTTCCCCATCCCCGGCAGACCCGGAGCCTCCCTTCCCCACCTGAGCGTCCAGTGCCCGAGGACTCCTTTTCTCTCTTCGCGTTTTGCTCCGTTGATCCTAAACCAGGGAGCTGAAATCTTCAACACCCAAAGAGCCGCTTGGACCCGTTCCCCACGGGAGAAAAAATGCCGGCACCTCCAAGACCTGGGTGGACTTGACCAACTCAACGTCGTTCCCACCCACTCACATACCACACACCCGCAGCTCCGCCTTCCCAGGTTTTGTAGCGGAAATAGGTCTCCCTCCGTCCCGTTTCTGTTTTTCTCTCTTTTTCCTAGCTCCCTTTCTTTCTTTTTCTTTCTTTTCTTTCCTCAACACTGTCAAACTATTTACTAAATCTGCACTACTATTAATCGTCTCATCGTTCCCACCACCCATCTCCTTCCACTTATGACTGTATGACGGTAATTTTGTTGCTTGTATCCTTACGACTGATATTGATATTGTTTCTTGATTGCTTATTTGTACCCTATTACTGTCATTAAGTGTTGTACCTTATGATTCTTGACAGATGTATCTTTTCTTTTTATGTACACTGAGAGTTTATGCACCAAGACAAATTCTTTGTGTCTCCAATCACACTTGGCCAATAAAAAAATTCTCTTCTCTTCTCTTCTTTTTCTTTTTCTTTCCTCCTCTCCCTCTTTCTCTTTCTTTTCTTTTTTTCTTCCTTTCTCTTCCTTTCTCCCCTTCTCTCTCATTTCTTTCCCTCTCTTTTCCCTCTCTCTCATCCTCCCTCATCATTTTCTCATTCCTTTCTCTTTTTCTTTCCTTTTCCCCCTCCCCCCTCTCTCTTCTCTTCTCTTTCTCTCCATCTCCTTGTGACTCTTCACTACTCCTTTTCCTTCTTCTTGGCAACTTTTTGGAAATCTTGGCTGGCTGAGGAGTGAACACAAGCTGTGGTGTCGGCTTCACCGAAAACAACACTACTACTCCTCACGCAGCCCCGTGGCTGGCTTTTGCGGGGCCTGCATGCACGAGCGGGGATACTGTCCTCGAATAGTGCGGTGCCACCCATGGCGTTGATTGAAAAGCATCCTCTGGGCAGCTTTAAACCTCGCACTGGGGACTTTCGCTGCCCGAAGGACGCTTTTCTATCAAAGCTGCCGCCGGCACTGCTCAGCTGCAGGACTAAAGAAGCTCAGGGCAGTGGTAAAAGGGGGCTAGCTCTGCAGAACCTCACACACTCAACCCAGGGATCAGGTTCTGAGAAAGTCGGAGTACCCGCGCCAAAGATGCATGCCCGTCAGCCAGTAAACCTGCTGCTTCGCAGGCTTTCGCTGAGCTTTGGTCGAGCGTGGCCGCTCGGTTGAGAATAACCCTGTTCACATGCACACTCTCCCAGCCCCGCAACAGCCAGCCAGGGGATCATGTGAGGAGGAGTGTTGTCTTTCCACTGTACCATCCTCCTGGATCCCATTCCCATCCCACCTCTTTCTTGAAGCCTGGGGAGGGCAAAAATGGCCTTCCCTACCCCCTGGAGGCCCTCCAGAGGCTGGAAACAGCCCATTTCCCGACTTTTGGTGGGCCCGGAAGGCCTGTTTTTCACTCTTCCCAGGCTCTAGAGGCTTTCTTGGAGCATGGGGAGGGCGAAAACAGCTTTCCCCACCCCTCCAGAGGCCCTCTGGAGGCCAGAAATGGCCCGTTTCCAGACTTCCAGAAGGTCCAAACTCAGCTAGCCGGCACATGCATGCGTGCTGGGGCTGAGCTAGGGCAATGCTCGCATGCCCACAAATATAGCTCCGCGTGCCACCTGTGGCACACGTGCCATAGGTTCACCATCATGGATATATACTATATGTGTATGTACACACATGCACAGCTATTTTAAAACTATACATTCAACCTCACTGCATTTGGAAAAACATATCCAGAGTCCACTTTTTGCTACACATTTAACTATAACTTCTGTACATTAGAACATTACATGCCTTCAGATGTTCTTCCCTAGCTTGCACATGACAGAGCCATGAGATGTCATGGATTGAGTAAATTGTAGTGAAACTCACTTAACAACGCTCTTGCTTAGCAATCAAAATTTTGGACTCAATTGTGGTCATAAGTCAAGGACTATTTCTGCCTTCCTCTGCATGGCAGCCTTGTTCTAATAAACTCCTTCTCCTTTCTGGCAATTTTCCGCTCTGTTAGATGAACCAAACTAATCCAGACAATATAAGGATTCCTGCTGGAGCAAAGGGTTGGACTAGATGGCCTCCAAGGTCCCTTCTAACCCTGTTATCCTATGATTCTGTAAGCATCTCCTGTTGGAGCGAAGGTTGGACTAGATGACCTCCAAGATCCCTTCCAACTCTGTTTATCTATCTAATGAGGGTCCCAATAGTTGTTTTTCTGATGAGCAATCCAAGGTGCCAGGCTCTTTCTTATACATCTGATAGTCATAATAATATATGTGTTAGGTCTTCTATTGCTGGAGCTCTGCAAGGACATTTGTTATAAGGAACTTCATTAAATCATCCGTATTTAATCATTTTATCTAGCTGCTGAAATCTTGTGTGTGTAAATACCTCCCTAAGATCTTTTGGCATTTCTGTTTTTAGATATTTGGCAATTTGGAAGGTGCCATTTATAACACTCATCCATTTCAGGGAGCAGATCTTGTTGAGGTTGACTATGTGTATTGGTAGGCAGTAATGGGAATGGGGAACCAGCATATCCAGAGTATAAAATGGGGAATGAATAGAATAATAACACTTACATTCTAATGCATCGTTGTTTATCTTTTAAAAACTGACACACAATTGTGCTGTGTAGTGCAAGTGTAGCAATTCCGCTGCTCCCGCTTGCAAACCGGGGTTAAAAATGACTGCTTCCCCTCGTCCTCCCCCCATCCTGAAACTGTAATCCGCCTCGCTATGCCGACTCCGAATGGCCAGAAGAAGCCGGAGCCAGGTATCCCTGTGAAATCGTAAACAGGCTGCCTTTTGCATTTGCACGGTGGGAAATCCGGTGGTGCGAAGGGCACTGGGTTTCTTCGCCTTGGCGGATTACTCCGTATCCTCAGGAGAAATCGAGAAATGTTCCTGGAACTCGCTTCTGTGCCAATTGGGGCTTTGGAGGAACTCATGCATGGCCAGGGATCCGAGTGAACTGAGGATCGCAATTGCTTGGGGCAAGCGGCACGCGCAAGCTGCTGTGCTTGTTTCTTCTGCTTGGGTGTGCAATAAAATCGCCATGCTGGTTGGCGGGGAAAGGCGCCGGATGCTGCCTTTTTTGGATTTGGGATTGCAAACCTGGGGGGAAAGGGGCAGTGGGTGTTAGGAAAAAAAATAGAAGAACTTCGGCCTGCTTAGATTGGATCTCACCCACCCCCGTGGATCCTGAATATGAGGCGCATGGAACCGTGAATCCGGAACCTTCCTTCCACTGGCTGCTTTTCATTGCTGCTAGCCCATCAGGCACCAGGGAGTTTACGATGCCGGTGGCTGTAGCCGCATTCTGGCGAACAGCCGCTGAAGTGCCAACCAGCTGTGTGGCAGGGAGGTAGCCAGTGCGAGGCATTCAGAGAACACCTGACAATCCGTTAGTGATGGCTAACCTTTTTGCCGTCTCATGCCAAAAGCAGGGGGAGTGTGGAGGGGTCGCGCACACGTGTGCCCACACCCATAATTCAAGAGGCTTTCTTGGAGCCTGGGGAGGGTGAAAATGGCCTTCCCCACCCAGCGGAGGCCTCCGGAGGCCAGAAACGGCCAGTTTCCCAACTTCCGGTGGGCCTAAAAGGCCCGAAAATCAACTGGTTGGTGCATGCATGCATGCTGGAGCTGAACTAGGGCAACCCTCGCGTGCCCACAGATATGGCTCTAAGTGCCACCTGTGGCATGCGTCCCATAGGTTCGCTATCACGGTGCTATGGGAAGGGTGAAGGCTTCAATCAGCTGTGAAGCCTCGCGGAGCCAGGCAAGGCCTGCACCAGTGGAGAGTGTGGCTTGCCTGGGATGCGGATGCTGGAACTCAGACCTCTTGAGATGCGCAGGGCTCTGACTTGAGGCGCCGGCGATCGGATGGGGGCAGCCGGCAGCCAGGCGGGTTCAGGTTGACTGCCCACCTTTCCCAGCCCTACTTCCCTGAGGGTCACCCGGCTTACTTGTTGCTGCTGGAGTGGTCAGGAGGAGGCCAAGTCAGACGAGCGGGAGGCCGCAGCAAAGGCAGGCTGATAGGCTAGGCTGCATGGCCATGTGGTCAAGCCAGGCAAGGAGCAAAGAGCAGCTGCAGCTATACCGCAGTGTAGCTCTAAGGCACTAGCCAAGGCATATGAGGCCAATAAATAGTGGTGGGGCGGGATGCCACAATTTTTACTACAGATTCACCCGAATCGAGCATTTGTCTGAATCCCACCACTGAAAGGCATCTATTACTACTGGTACTATCTTTGCTTTCTTTTGCCACATTCACTCTATTTGTATTTGCAGGTCTTGGTATTTTATTATCTTCTCCAGTTCTTCGTTATTTTATTAATTATGAACTAATAATAAATTATGTGTTAAAATAATAAATGTAGTTTGGTAAAATTAAATAATAGTGAAATGATAAATAAGATAAAATAGTTACTTGTGCATTTATTTCATCAGGGTATAACAATGAACGAGAGGGAGCATAGATGTCAGTTTTCAGTTAATTTTCTTCTCTATTTGTGGCATTTCTTTCAGTGAAAGACCTTACATTAAATCTATTGATACTTACCATAGCACAGATCTTTCACTAAAATTTATGCCAACATTCAGCAGCTTATTTATGAATCTTGGCAATGTGAAGTAGATGATTTTTTGCAGTTCGAGGGAGTTTGCTCAGTACTTAGGGACATTGTTTTCACTGTACATATTATTCCAATACTGTTGATTACGGTTAGTCCTGATTTTGTGGCTACAATTGGGACTGGCAACTCAGTCGTTAAGTGAAGTGGTCGCTAAGTGAAACTGCAATTGTGCTTATGATCTTTCTTCAGCTTTCCTTTGCTTTACAGACCTGCAAAGGTTGTAAATGTATTGGTCACCAAGTTACTTTTTCATCATTGTCATAATGGTGAATATTTGCAAAATGAGACAGTCGTTAAATAAGGTTTACCTGTATAATCTTCATTTTGGGTGGAAACCTAAGGCAGTATTTTATTTCATCTTAATTACAAAAATTATGCCCAACAAAGATAATTTTTTTTTCACCTCGGTAAGCCCTTTTATTGTCATTCCAAACAGATACATAATTTAAAACAGTCCCTTTTAATAATTTAAACAATACAGTCAAAAGACGAACAGAGGTAGATGCAAGCATTTCATATTGACTCATCAGTACCTAAATTACAATAACACTGTTAAAATCAGTCTCAAATATAAGATCTAGCAAGAGCATTAATTAAGCTTATAACACAGGGATGAAATGCTACCAGTTTGCACCGGTAGCTGTGGCAGCATGAGGCTCTGCCCGCCCACCTAGATAGTGGCTGGGTTTTAACTAGGAAGTAACTTGTTTTTTACCCTCTGCACATGTGCAGAAGGCTTTGTGCATGCGCAGAGGGTCCAAAATTGTATGTGATGTGCGTGCATGGCGCACACACTTCCGAACCGGTAGGTAAGGTAAGTAGATTTCACCCCTGCTATAACGTCTGCAGGAAAGCACCAAATGGCAAGCCTTACGCCCAACAGAGGCGTAGATTGGCATAAAGTCATTTCTGCATGCACTAGAGGGCTTCAAATGATTAATGGCAACTGCCTCGGCAAACTGCAGGAAATGAGAGTTCCGATGGCATAGTAGAACTTTAAAGGATAAATATAGTCACATAATTATTCTGAAATAAATTAGAATTTGTATTAGTCAGTGTAACCCCAAGGTAGTTAACCTTTGCTACAGTTTAAAACCTGATATTCTCATCAAAATTTCCAGACCATATACAGTCATATACTTAGCCAACATTTTTTGTTTTTTTAAAGCTGGCTAAAGCACCAAAGTCATTCGGGTGTCTTCATTAAATATTGCATTTCACTTTTTAGAATTTGTAGAATCAAAACAAGATCATCAGCAACAGTTCTCTATTTTTACATTCCTTTTTAAATTTCCAAACATAGTATTTTCTCATCCTGCCTAATATCTATAGTCAAGACTTCCAAAATTAAAGTTAAAAAAGAAGATAAGGGACATTCTTGCCTTGTATTCTTTTTGATCTCATATGGCTCAGTTAAATCTCCATTAAGAATAATACGAGCTTGTAGAGCTGTGTGTGTGTGTGTGTGTGTGTGTGTGTGTGTGTGTGTGTGTGTGTGTGCGTGTGTGTGTATACATACATACATACATACATACATGTATACATACATACATACATGTATACATACATACATATGTTTTCTGAGGTTTTCGCGGGTGTTTGTATGTAGGTCTTTGGTTATTCGGGTCTTCTCCCACGTAAAATTGGAAGTGTCTTGGCGACGTTTTGACGAAGTCTCATTCGTCATCTTCAGGCTGGTGTTCTCGGCTTCGTGCTTCCAGGAGCAATTGCTCCTGGAAGCACGAATTGCTCCTGAAATAATCCCTTGAATAAATTTCTCCCTAAAGGTTATGTTTAGGAGCTCCCCACTTTTGATGAGGTTGTCTTATCCAGTATTGCTACAACTTTGTTACAACTGCATAAAAAACCTTTCTCCACGGAGCACTGTGTACTACTGGCCCCTTCTGCATTTATATATGCACAGAAGCCTTCTCCATGAATTGGAAACCTGCAAAAAGGACAAGGAGTTACTATCAGCATGACAGAGATAACCGAGGACAGAGATTAGCATTATAGGAGGGATCCTTCCAAGAAGATACCCTATTTTATTTTATTTTTTAAATCTTTTTTTAAATTTTCAAACAAAAAACAACATAAAAGCATCATTCTTTCAAACAATTACAGACAGTGTTTCGGTCGGTTAAAATCTTTTCGTGCTCACAAACTCTTCAAGATACCAATATATGACACATGTTTCTTTTCCACTAAAAGATACCCTATTTTAGAGCATAGCAAATTTCAGCCAATACTGTGCCTCCAGGATCAGTGGTGTATTAACCATTAAGCAGACTAAGTATATTCTTAGGGCACCAGGCCCAAAGGGGGCACCACAAAGTTGAAAAAGAAAAAAATGGCTTCGTTTCTACAGTATGTACAAAGGAAGGAGGCACCAAGATTTCTCAGTGCTTAGGGCACCAGTGAGCCTTAATCTGCCACTGTCCAAGATGTACTGGATCAATGTTGGGAAATAGCTAGGCTTGAGGGAGGGGTCAAGCGGGGCCAAGCTTGGAGTCCTTATGCTGTCATAAACAGCATAAGCACCACCTAGAATTCATGAAACCTAATCTAGCCATTCCTAGGGGAAGGCAAACACTCTGGGACAGGGGTCCTTGAACATTTTAAACAGGGGGCCAATTCACAGTCCCTCACACTGTTTGGGGGCTGGACCAGCTGGGTGGGTGTGTCTAGGTGGTCATGTGACTGGGTGGCATGGCCAATTTAGCAGGCCAAACAATACACGCAAATTAAACTTTAACGTGTTATGCTCTTGAGGGTGGAAAGCAGGTTAGTAAAGGGATGTGGCAGCCTTGGGGTGTGTATGAGGGACTTCTGTTTGTGTTTGTGTCTCTCTCTTCCTCTCTCTGGAGGCCAGGGAGACAAATAACTCGCCCATTTTTTAGCCTTCAGAAGCCTCTGGATATCCTGTTTTTGGCCTCTCTGGTCTCCAGAATGTGGGTGGGGGCCAATGGCTAGGTGGGACGATGTGTGCGGAGCAATTTCATGGTCATGTGCGGGCCAGATTAATGGCTTCGACGGGCCATATCCGTCCCCTGGGCCATAGTTTGAGGACCCCTGGGAGATTCTTTTAACATAGGTCCGTGATGGCAAACCTATGGCATGCGTGCCAGAGGTGGCGCGCAGAGCCCTCTCTGTGGGCACATGCGCCATTGCCAGCTGCTCTTCCGGGTTCCAACGTGCACATGCGCACCGGCCAGCTGCTCTCTTCCGGGTTCTTTTTTTCTTTTTTTCTTTTACTTTTTAATTTGATTTATATGCCGCCCTTCTCCGGAGACTCAGAGCGGCTTACAATGCGTTAAGCAATTGTTCTGGCGCTCCAGCATGCGTGCACGCTCCACTTTCGGCACTCGGTGCCGAAATGGTTAACCATCACTGACATAGGCAATAAACAATAAAGTTCAGCTTGAAGCTATTCACAATTTTACAACCTTGGCAAATTTAAGAAATCTGGACTTCAGCTACCAGAATGCACCAGGCAGCCATGCTAGCTGGGAATTCTGGGAGATGAAGGCCTTGTATCTTAAAGTTGTCAGGTTGAGAAACCCTGCCTTATGAAATGTGTCTTTTCGGGAAGACCAAACGGCAATGTTATGATAAACTGGGCTGCTCTTTCTTGCTTATAAAAGTATCAAAATTGGAAGCAGACCCATCTCCTCTTGAATTTGTATGTCATCTCAGCTATTCTGAACATCTCAGTCCATCGCAGTTGGTCAGCAGTGCACGGACCACCAGAGGTTACATGCTGTTGCCTGAGCAATTCTCTCTCCCCCCCCCCCCCACTTTTATGTTTCTTAAATTTTGAGGATGGAAACTTTGCTAAAAATTATCTTGATTCTTATTATCCTTTCATCCATTCAAGCTGAAGTGTTATGTTATGTATATAAATGCTTCAAATAGGAAAATAGCTCTGTAGGTCTATAAACCAAATTTATAAAAACGTGCTTACCAGAAGTGGCATTCAGCAGGTTCTGACCAGTTCTGGAGAACCGGTAGCGGAAATTTTTAGTAGTTTGGAGAACCTATAAATGCCACCTCTGACTGGCCCCGCCCCCATCTATTCTCTGCCTCCCGAGTCCCAGCTGATCGGGAGGAAATAGGGATTTTGCAGTAACCTTCCCCTGGAGTGGGGTGGGAATGGAGATTTTACAGTATCCTTCCCCTGCCACGGCCACCAAGCCACGCCCACAGTAGTAAAAATTTTTGAATCCCACTTACTGATTTTTAAACTCTGTGCCATTGGACCATTTCCAGACCTTGTTAGTTTCTCTTGAAAGGCCAAGCCAGTAATCAAACGGACCTAAAAAATATACCCAAAAATCCTAGAAGGAAAATAATGTATAATGAAATTCCCCATTTACCAGACTAATTGGAGATGGAAAGGGCTTGTTATTTTTGACTATTGAATACCAATATACATCACTTATGTCAAATTGTTTCATTAGTAGAAGATCATAAAATTAAGTTAACATTAACAAATTAACGAAAGCAATGTCTGTGTAACTGCCTTGTCCGAATTATTTCAGAGACAGTGGGCTTGTCCATTCTTTTGGGGAGAGATGTACAAAGAAATTGCATCCAAATCCACTAAAAGGAAGTCTGCGATGATATATACTTATCTCTATTTAAATTTAAGGTGCATTGCACAGAATGAAGAAGGAATATATTAGTTTCTCTTACTCATAATAATACCTATGCTTATATATTTCTTCACATTAATATCTCATCAAGATAACAAAAAGCTTTATGCAGATAATAGCAATAGCACTTAGACTTATATACCGCTTCACAGTGCTTTGCAGCCCTCTCTAAGCGGTTTACATAGTCAGCATTTTGCCCCCAACAATCTGTGTTCTCATTTTACCGACCTCAGAAGGATGGAAGGCTGAATCAACCTTGAGCCTGGTGAGATTCGAACTGTCAAATTGCAGGCAGCCGGCAGGCAGCAAAAGTAGTCTGCAGTACTGTACTCTAACCACTATGCCACCATGGCTCATATAGTCTTTATTTGATTATCTGCATTCAGCCTGATGTTGACTCTTACTCTTCACATAGATTTCACCTTCTCTCAGGGAACCTGTCCCCAGCCTGATCATTGAGGTCTTCCAATTACTGCTGTACTTAATTATATGTTTTACTGCTGGTCATCCTCTTTTTCTCTCCCCTTTGACCTTTCCCAGGGTTATAGACTTTAAGAGAGCAGAGTCTTTTAAGAGAGTCCTCAACATACAATCATCATGTAAATCTCCCATTATGGTTGTATGTCTTGACATTTGTAAAATGGGTTAGTTAGCTGCCTCACCCAATTTTACAACGTTTTTGCAGCAGTTGGTAACTGAATCACTGCAGTCATTAAGCAAATCATGGTTGTTAAGGAGACCAATGATTTGCTATAGGCATGGTTTTGTCAAAAACTGGAAGTGCCAGATTTTAGCAAAACCATCCTAAAACACGATCATGGGACCAAAGGACATTGTGAACAGCTTACAAATGGAACATTAAAAATGAAATGGAAATCTTGATTTGGTTGCTCAAAAAGAAGCTATTCAAACTTACTCGATCAAAGTCAGAATTTTAAAAATTATCCAATGATTCAAAGTGCAGATTGTGGAAAGAAGCAGATAAACCAGTAGTTTATATATTCAACTTGCGCAAGACGATTACACGAATAGATTATAAACAACCTAACAGTCAAGATATGATATAGTGAACAAGTGAGAAATTGGTAAGAAGTTGGAAAAGTAATAAAAAATGAGGTTAAAATATTGTGGGATTTCCAAACACAGATCGATAGCTTGGTAAAATTTCAATTCCAGAGGAGCTGGGTTTTTTATGCATTATTTAATTTAGGAGATTTAGGTATCTATATTCAAAAACAGTGATGTAATACATTATTTGGGCTAATCTGGGGGTACAAACAGGCAAACAGATAAACATAATGGGAGTTTTAGTAGTATACAGGTAATAAAAAATGTAAAACGACTGCTTTTTATATTTGTGTCAGGACAATTATGCAATTAATCATGATGTCTCATTTCTTACCAATTCCTGTTGAGTATCAATCACTGCCAAGGATGCATTAAGTAAGGAACAGGTCTTTAAACTCATAAACCAATTCTTTTCTTCTTTTGATATATAGAAATATTTTCCCTTGTATGTAATCCAGGAATCCGTGCAGGATACGTTTTGGCTTGCAAAGGAAGGAGAAGGCGGAGATAGTTTTTTAACTGGAAGTAAAACAAAATAGACAAAAATAGAACTCACAATTAACTACAGTTCTGACAACAAAATTTGAATAATGAATATTCAGCTACTTCACTTACATGGCATTCCAGAATATTTTAAGGAAACCAAGTGAGTTAACCTATAAATAGGGGTAATCCTCACTTACCAACTACAATTGACCCTGACAATTCTATCACTAAGAAACACAGCTGGAAAGTGAAAAATCATGGATCCAATCTGGGACGGTCACCCGGACCAGAGGTTTCGTCTTCCGAGCTTTCACACTCGTGTTGGAGCCCATCTTCAGGGAATTTCTCTCTTGCAGAGTGTGTGCTATACTGTGTGTGGTATTTATAGTGCCTATTGTAAGTGGCTTGATTTGGGTGTGTTGATGGCTTTTAAATCATTAGCTGTCTGTTTGCTTGTGCTGCCCAGGCTTTGCCTTCTAAGTACCATATTTTTTGGAGTATAAGATGCACATCCCTCCCCCCTAAAATGGGGTGAAAATTTAGGTGCGGCTAATACATCAAATGTAGGCCTGACCACCCACTGGCCCCTACCCTTTGGCCTCTGCTTCCCAGCAATTTACCTCCTTGCAGCAAGCCTCAAGAAGTAACAGCCCATTTCAGCTTCAGCACAGCCTAATTAGCACAAGTTGATTGTCCGTTTGATTGGCCTCCTGACTTTCAGTTGTTTTGCGCGGGCCTCTGCTGCTTGCTGCAAAGAGGTAAATTGCTGGGAGCAGATTTTTTTTTTCTTGTGCTAATCAAGCTATGCTGAAAACGAAAATGAAAGTAAAGCAGGCTATTTGCTGTTTGCTGCAACGAGGCAAAATTGCTGGGAGGCAGAAACAGATTTCTTTTTCTTGTTTTCCTCACCCAAAAAGCGCGTCTTATAGTCTGGAGCATCTTATACTCCAAAAAATACGGTACTTGATAGACTGGTGGTAATTCAGCATTCCTATTGACTGACGGGGTGGGGGACTATTTCCCAGGCTTCAATCACTTCCCTGGCTGTTTTTCTGCCTGCTCGTCCAACAATCTTGGCAGCTGCAAAATTGAATATGTCCCTGTTCATTAGTGTGAGGCTACCCATGTAAGAAAATTCGATAAAGCTGAGTTCATGAACAGGAATGAATGAATGAAAGAACTAAAAATGGATTCTCCATCAGAGTGAATGGAACTGAAAATAAAACCGATTAAATGACTTGGAATAAAATTGAAGAGAGAGAATATCAGAAAGAGATATGGGGGATTCTTATGAAAATGATATTATATTGAAAACTGGGATTGAAATTACTCCGGCAAATGTAAGACCCATAAAAAATCATGAATAAGAATTAAATGCTGTGACAATATTGAGAAATGTAAGACTACCTGTATCAATCTGGAGAGGTGTAGAATATGGATATAGTTTGCTTATACAGTGGTAGTGTATCTAGTTTGATGATGATGTATGCGAAGACTGCCTGATAACTGAAAAAAATACTAATTTGGGTAGTCCTCATTTAGTGTCTGTTTGGTTATAATATTGCTAAAAAAACCTTTATGATCAAAGAGCACCCTTACAACCTTTACATTGTCTCTCCCTTTCAATCACATGTTTGCCATTAAGACGGTATTTATTGTCCTGTGCCTTACCCATTTTGTTTTCTCTTTTTTCCTCTTCACAAAGCAGAGAAATCACCTAAAAGAGCAACCTCTTCTTGAGCTGTTTTTCTCCACAGCACAACAGTTCCCTTAAAAATGCTAACCACAAGTTAACAGGTTCAAACCTCATTTCATTGGAACCCTCCATGGCTCCCTTAAATTGACAAGACCCTAAACTGCTTATCTTTGAAACTGAGTCATCTGATGGGACTCTGGAGATGCGCCTTTTCTATTATGATGCCTGCCCTGTGGAATTAGGTCCCCGATCCCCATCCTGAGATTTGACTGGCCCAGTAGTGGGATTCAAATCCCGGCGCTACCGGTCCGCTATTGGTAGTGCGCAGCGCTTCTGCACATGCCCAGAAGCTTCTGAGAGTTTTTGATGATGTCTGGGTGGGTGGGCGGAGCCTCCTGCCACCACTATCAGTTGTGTATTATGTTACGATTTTTAGATTTTTAACTGGCTATACTGTAATTCTATTCTTATGGCTGTACGATGCCTGGAGTCACACTTTTTGCAAGCTCAAGGCCTACTTAAATATCCTTTAAATCAGTGCTTCTCGAAGTTTTTCCTTCATTGGGTAAAACTGCTTATCAGAAAGTCCTTTTCATCCAATGTTGGTAAAACACTTTAAGTCAATGTAAATGTTTTAGTAGGGATTCAGTAATGGGTGGTTCTTTACCCACCTTCAGTCAATTTTGGGTAATTGGCCCTCTGTTTGAGAAGCTTTAAATGAATTAAATAACTAAACATGGAAGTGAGAGTTGAGTTTGTTAGGAGAAACGTAACATAGACTAGCTACTACTGTAAGAATAGATCCTGCTTGGTGTAATGGTTAAGGCATCAAGCTAGAAACCAGGAGACTGGGAGCTCTAGTCTTGACTTAGACGCAAAGCAGGTGGGTTTCAACAGATTCTGACCAGTTCTGGAGAACTGGTAGCGGAAATTTTGAACAGTTCGGAGAACCGGTAAATACTACCTGACTGGTCCCGCCCCCATCTATTCTCTGCCTCCTGAGTCCCAGCTGTTCAGGAGGAAATGAGGATTTTCAAGTAACCTTACCCTGGAGTGGGGAGGGAATGGAGATTTTATAGTATCCTTCCCCTGCCACACCCACCAAACCACACCCACCATGCCACACCCACAGAACCAGTAGTAAAAAAAATTGAATCCCACCACTGACACAAAGCCTAAGATTGTGAATTTAAGTCCTGTCTTAGCCAAGAGAGCTGGCTTGGCTTGACCTTGGGCCAGCCCTTCTCTCTCTGCCTTAGAAAAGAGGCAACGGCAAACAATTTCCAAAATCTTGAAATAGGAATGCCTCATTACTTACCAGCCAATATAATTATAGTAATGATCAATATTAGAACAACAACTGCTATAATGAATTTGTTGTGTGCAGTGCACCTACGTACACAAGCTGCAAAACAGAAAACAGGAAAATATTAAGAGATGAAGTTCATGGTTTTATTCTGATTGTTTAGGATTGTAGTCACACAATATCATACTACATCAGACAGGCAGGCAGGCAGGCAGGCAAATAGAAGAGGAAAAGAATTAACCATTACTAATGCTGGTATTTGCCCTTTATGGAAAGAGTCTGTACATTTACCCCAAATGACTGGCTATAATTTGTATGATGTTTTTGTGTTCTGTATCTTAGAACTGCCTCCTTCCGGCTTTGTATGCTCCAGCTGGCATACAAAACTATCAGGCAGTAGAATTAGGAAAGAAAGTCCGAAACATCTGGAGAGCTTTTGTTCAGGGGTGAAATACTCCCAGTTCGGACAGGATCACCTGATCTGATAGCGATGGGAGTGGGTAGTTCGGAGAACCAGTAGCAAAAATCGCTGCCCCCCCCCCCATGCCCGGCTGTGCCACGTGATCACCAGAGGCTTTTCTTTTTTTTTTTTTAAAAAAAAAGCATTTTTTCTTCGGCCAAAAAAATGCTTTTAAAAGTTTAAAAAAAAAGCCTCTGATGATCGTGCAGCTCAGCTGGGATCGTCAGAGCCTTTTAAAAGCGCTTTTTTTTTTTGCAACTTTGGCCAAAGAGGTTGTAGAAAAAATGCTTTTAAAAGTAAAAACAAAAAAAAAGTTGGCCACACCCACCCAGTCACATTACCCCCCCAGCAAGCCACACCCACAGAACCAGTAGTAACAAATTTTACATTTCACCACTGCTTCTGTTTGGATAAAGCAGGTGTGTTTGTACTAGTTGACAGTTCATGTTGTGGTTTAACTTGCACCTGTTGAGCCAACTACAGATAAACCTGACCGTCTCTCATCTCCCTCCCCTTCCCTCTACAAGGAACAACAGAAAAAACAGTCAAAAGTGCCTCCGAGGAGGACAGAAGCCCAGCTCTGGTATCTGATGTGTGTGTGGCCTTCAGGTGTCTTTCCTCACAGAAGAAATCAAGTGGCTAATAATCCTTCTTGCATTTGTGGGAGACACAAAATCAATCTCAGTCCCACTGCTTTTAAATGCCCAACAGTATTGATTATATGAATAAGTATGTAACAAACAGAATGTGTGTGTATATGGTTGGCTGAAAGACAGATTGGATATTGCTGAAGGTGCTGGTATTGGAAAGCTAAGTGTAGCTAAGATTTAGAAGATTGTAAACGAATAAAAACAATTTTAAAAAAATTAAATGCCCAACAACCCTGCCATCTAGTAATACCTGTGAGAGTCAGGTCCAAGTCTGAAAATTTAATATCATGTATTAGTATGCTGAGTAGTATAACACAAATATTATGAGTTATAAGTATTATATATATTATATATACTTTTACTTATTATACAAGTAAAATAACTCAACTTCCCCATCTTCTGCTGCAGCACTACAGCAATTAATCAGATCTTGTTCTTTGTGGCAAAGGTATTACCATCAATTCCTTTCCCCTCAGATCAGTGGTGGGTTGCCCCTGATTCGGATTGGTTCACAAGAACCGGTAATAAAACCAGCGGGAAGCTCCGCCCACTGACCCGGATGTCATCATAGGTGATCTGCACGTGCGCAGAAGAGTGCGCATGTGCAGAAAAGTGCGCATTGGGCACAATGCGAACCGGTAATAAAGGTAAGTAGAACCCACCCCTGCCTCTGATGGACAATCAGAACTTCCCTCTCTACCTGTAACTACCAAATTAGAAGGAGCAGTAGTTTTGCCCTGAAAATGAGAAACAGCACGGTGACATGGGAATCTCACCAAAGCTTCAATGTTGGCATAAAGTCGGCTTTATGTGAGAGTTTTATTTTCAAAAAGGAAAAAACAGCCTCAACTTCCTCTCATCAAAACCGGGGGCGGGGGAGGGTTTTTACATACAATAGGTTTAGTGGAGTTTTACCCACTCTGTTTTATTACACTCCCATCCCTCTCCAGGGATTACAAAGAACCCCAGGTATGTGTTATCTGCTACAGTGTCCTATCTGTCAATGAATACTTCAGCTTCAACCACAACAATACACAAACACATAATAGATACAAATTTATGGTAGACTTGATTGCAAAAAATACGACATCAGTAACAGAGTTGTTAATGCACTACCTGTCTCTGTGATTTCTTCCCCAAACCCCCAAAACTTGAACCTTAGACTATCTACTGTTGACCCCATTCCAAAGAAGTCTTTAAGGGGCGTGCATAAGCGCACTAGGATGCCTACCATCCCTGTCCTAATGTTCCCTCTTATATCCATTTCATGTATTCATAATTATGTTTATACTTATATCTGTTATCTAATACATGCTTGGCAAAAATAAATAAATAAATAAATAAACATTTCTAATACCCATTGTATCAGAAGAAGATGCAGTTGTCATCTCAGAAGTCAAAGGAGCACCAGATCCAGAATCTCCTTCTGCTCCTTCTTCCCCTAAAGGAAGACAGAAGACAATACAGACAGATATTTCTATCCCGTTTTGCTATTAGGAAAACACTGACTGCCGCAAGTGCTCAGGAAGGGCTCCCTATCTCATGAGAGCCAATATTCTTGCAAGAGTTCAAGTGATTATAGTGAGCAATTGTGCCCATGTCATATGACAATACAGTATTTCCATTGTGGGGTGGGGTTTTTTTTTTTGATGCATATTGGATCTCCTTGCTTTTGTACAAGCAGATATATGTAATATACATTATTTATTTATATCTCACCATTATTACTTTTACAAGTAACTCAAGGTGGTGAACATATATAATGTTCCTTATTCATCCTACAACAACAACCATGCAAGGTGAGTTGGACTGAGATAGAGTGACTGGCCCAAGGTCACCTAGCTGGCTTTCATGGCTAAGGCAGAACTTCAACACACAGTCTCTTGCATTCCACATAGAATCTCAGGTTTGATAGTCTCTGACTTACTCAATGAGCCTCTCTCCAGATTAGAAGAGCATCTGGAAGAATCTTTCAGATCAGGGGTGAAATCCAGCAGGTTCTGACAGGTTCTGGAGAACCGATAGTGGAAATTTTGAATAGTTCAGAAAACCAGCAAATACCATCTCTGGCTGGTCCTAGAGTGGGGTGGGAATGGAGATTTTGCAATATCCTTCCCCCAGGAGTGGGGAGGGAATGGAGATTTTGCAGTGTCCTTCCCCTGCCACGCCCACCAAGCCACACTCACCAAGCCACACCCACAGAACCAGTAGTAAAAAAAATTGAATTTCACCACTGTTTCAGATGCTT
The DNA here is from genome assembly GCA_030761175.1 of Masticophis lateralis. Classification (NCBI taxonomy): domain Eukaryota; kingdom Metazoa; phylum Chordata; class Lepidosauria; order Squamata; family Colubridae; genus Masticophis; species Masticophis lateralis. The sequence continues at coordinate 28,092,174 of JAUDYJ010000002.1, read as the reverse complement.
TTCCTCATCCATCATATTTAGAATACTTGATTGTGGTTCTTACCATAGGAATCAAGGATAACCAAAGAAAACAATTCTACCTCTCAGCTCTTCCTAATTCTAACTTGAGTCCAGCCATTTCCAAATATTTCAGATCAAAACTTTTGCCCATCCAAGTTTGCTTTTTCAACTTGTTCCTGTCTTAGTGTGATTTCTTGGCTTAGAACAGAAACCAATGGTTTTAGTTATAGTATCAGTAAGATTTCTCTGCCTTCATCAGTGGGTAAAGAAAGATTTGAATGTCTCACCTGTAATTTCTTCTTGCATCTTCGAAACTACCTGTGTTACCAAAAAAAAAAGCAGGATTCAGATAATATAGAAATATAAGAAATTGGTATAACTCATTGCTGCACACAATATTGTTGGCATCTTATTGTAGAGAAGATACTTCCTTAAACTACTTAACCTCTTCAATATGCTGCCTTCCACTTGAATCTTTCTGACTAGAATGGCCAGAGATTAGGCAATGCGATACCCAATATATCTTTTGAGTACCAGATTGAGGAAGGCAGCTTTATATAAGAAAAATTCACATCTTGTTGTCTGGAATGTATTTTGACCTATCCATCCCAGCATTGGTTGGAGGCAGTGGTGGAATTCAGCCAGTTCACACTGGTTTAGGAGAACCGTTCGTTAACTTTCTGAGCAGTTTAGCAAACTGCTGTCATTTGTCGGTTGTGGAAGAAATCTCTTTTTCTCACTTTACAGTGCTAATCCTGTCAGGAAGATGCATGCCTCTGTGTTGTTTCTAGCCTAATCTTTATCTTTATTGTCCTGCTTAAGTATTTTCAGAAACTGCCCCTCCTACCTTGTAACAGCTAATGGTTCTTGGCAGTACGCCCAGACTAGCTGGAGCCTTTCTGGAGCTTCAATGAAGTTTTTTGGTTTGTTCGTTCGTTTGTTTGCTGGTACTTTGTTAGGGGCTTGACTTTTTCAAAAGCTTTTTACATTACTTCGGCTGTACTTTTGGGATGTACTTCCAAGAGGCAGGATGCAAACTTGGCACTCTGTCTGATTTTTTTACTGCCTTTCTGGGGGCATGTGATCTTTTCTTAAATCTGGATGATTTCCTTAGGATATTTTGTGAGGTGAGCGAGATCAGCACAAATAACGAATTCTGTATTTTTGTACAGGTAATTCTTGATTTACAATAGTTCATTTAGTGACCATTTAAGGTTACAATAGCAGTGAAAGAAGTGACTTATGACCATTGCAGCATCCCCATGGTCATGAGAGGCCGGGCAAGATGAAGGGTCCCTCGACGTGAGTGATGTCAAGTTGGCCACGCCCACCCAGTTACATGACCACCCAATCATACATACCCAGCTGGTCATTAGGGCAGAGAACCGGTTGTTAAATTATTTGAATCCCATCACTGATTGGAGGACATCTCTTGGTTAAGAGAAAAATAGTAAGTTTTTTTGAAAATGAATAATCTTAGTATCAAGTGCAAAGTCAGGTAAAGTGGCCATCAGAGGGAAGCGTAGATTTCAATACAATACTACAATTAATGTTATTTTGCAAGAAAGAAAGAAAGAAAGAGAGAGAGAGAGAGAGAGAGAGAGAGAGAGAGAGAGAGAGAGAGAGAAAGAAAGAAAGAAAGAAAGAAAGAAAGAAAGAAAGACCCAAATCAAAAGCCAAACAAATAGAAAAATGGTTGGGATATAAGTATGGATCCACAAGATTCATCCACAATTACAAAAATTATGTAAGATCATGGTTAACCTAAAAATTAAAGCAAAAGCTCCTGTATTGCCTGATAGTAGTAGAGACAATTGGCTCCCTCCCTATTATGTATCAGGAACCAGAAACCAGCAGGAACCCTAACCTCTTCCAAGTACCTACCAAGATACTCTGTGTGATTTGAGAGACACAAAGAAAACTTATAATTTGAGGAAAATTCCTGGGAGAAACACACATTTAATACCTTTGATATAGGTAGAAATGACAGACCAATTAAGGGGTCAACCATCAATGGTTTTAGTGTAATACTCCCTTCTCAACATCAGACCTGTGTAACTGGAATAAATAATGCACCCTTGATCCAGGGAGAATGCATGGATTGTTCTCATCCATTTCTAGAAGACCTAATTCTTCATGGCAGACAACTAAATGCTTCTCAATATTTTATGAACACCAGAAGAAGAAACATTTGTTAATAGGGAAAGGCAGGAGAAGGTGGCAGACAGCCCATGATTCAGGACAAGGACAAGATCCCAATTTAATTTTTTTCCCTTGAAAAGAATTTGATTGGGGGATCCTCTAGTTCTGGCTCATTTGATATGTCTCCAGAATTATTGGATTAACATTCTGCACAGCCTGAAAAAGGTGTCCAAGGCTAAGAATTTAGCTACATTTAAATGTTTTTAAATCCCACCCAGATTTGGATCCAAACCAAGCTTGAAATCTACTTACCTTCCCTACCAGTTCGGAAATGCACACTCTGACTTCACATTCTATTTTTGACCCTCTGCTCATTCACAGAAGGCTTTGCACATGCGCAGAGGGTTAAAAGCCAGGAAGTAATGACGTCTGGGCAGGTGGGCGGAGCCTTACACTGCCGCCGCTACCAGTTCACCGAACTGTGTACCTCCGCCACTACCAGCACACGCGAGCCAGACCGAACCGGCAGGATTTCACCACTGATCCAAACACATCCGAAAATCAGAGAATGTTAAACATGTCTATAAGTCAAAATTTACTTATTTATTCAATTTAAATGCTGCCCATCTCATTAACTAAAGTGACTCTGAGCAGCTTACAATATAATAAAAGCAGAAATATTAAAATATTAAAAACATTAAAATTAACAGGAATTAGATAAAACTAGGATCCAAGTACATGAGCAGTACAAAGGTGGGATCTTCTCACTAACTCCACCAGCCACTTCCAACGTGAAGCACCTCCATTCAGAGCCCCAAGCCAATCAGCAGAGCCAGGTTTTGTGGCCCTTCCAAAAGGCCAAAAGGGTAGAGGTGGATCTCAACTCCAGAGGCGAGACGTTCCAAAGGTTATAAAGACAATACTAAGAGAAAGCTGGGGAAAACTGAGGGAGTGGCAGCAATGCCAAGGAAGGAAGATTGAAAAGAAAAATGAAGTTACAGCTGATTTTGCTTGTATTGGCAATAAGAGGTAATTAAAAAGTGCGGACCAAATAAGAAAGAGAAAAGTGGAGTGAAGGAGAGGAAGCGAAAGCATATTGAAGGAAAGGGAGAAAAAAAATCCTCCTTTGAGTATTTGAGGGAAAGAATGGAAATGATTCAAAAAGGGAAGCAGGGAGAAATTGCAACAAATTATATTTCCCCCACAGAATAAAACCATTTGCTGCAGCCAACTCACTGCAGGACAACTCCCAACTCACTGCGAGACAATTTAACAATTCACCTTAATTATTTAAAATAATTAAAACATTATTCTATCATCCTCTTGTCAATTTCCCTCTCTTGAAAATTGTGTCCCTCCTTTTGCATCTTTCTTTTATGATTTTGTTCCATAATTTCTTTGATATTAGTATAACTCTTGTCCAGTTCCATGGCAAGTTGACCATGGCAAGTTGTCTTGCGGCAAGTTGGCTGTGGCAAGTTGGCTGTAGCAAGTTGGCCATGGAAAATTGGCCATGGAAAGTTGGCCATGGCAAATTGTCATAGACCGGGGTGTTAAACTCAATTTCATTGAGGGCTGCATCAGGGTTGTGTTTGACCTCGGGGAGCCAGGGTAGGCATGACCAGCTCAACGTCACTCCTGTTGGGGGCATCTGTGATGGCCCAAGTATTCTGCCAGCAAAAATGGGCTCCCAAGTTTTGTTTCTAGCTACAATGGCCTCCTGCAACCCTCTGCCAGTAAAAACAGAGCTCGGGAAGGCCATGTGCGGCCCTTGCGAGCTCCGTTTTCAGCTGTGACAGTCTCCTGCAACCCTCTGCCAGTGAAAATAGAGCTTGCAAGGGCCGCATGCATCCCTTCCGATCTCCATTTTCGCTGGCAGAGGTACCACAGGCTGGTCCTTCGCTGTTTCCAGGGCAGCCCCACAGGCCAGATCTAAGCACCCTGCGGGCCGAGTCTGATCCACAGGCCTTGAGTTTGACACCCCTGTCATTGATTCATTTCCCCATCTGAGCCTCTGTTACAATGAAAGTGGGGGAAGCCTTCTTCACTATCCAGAGGGATTACTTTTATCAATGGGTTGTGTAGAGGTGGTCTTGTCAGTTTCACTAAATAACCAAATCTCTTTTTGCCTGGGAGGAATTTGTTATGCTTAATGATAGGGATAGATAAATTTCACACAGGCTGGCAGTCCAAGACCTAAACCTCCTGAACATGCCAAATTTGTGAAGGGACTGCTTGGCTTCCTGCAATCAGTCTAGCTGTGATGGAAATAATTCAATAACAGCCAAGACAGAGGTGGGTTTCAGCAGGTTCTGATCAGTTCTGGAGAACCGGTAGCGGAAATTTTGAGTAGTTCGGAGAACCGGTAGTAAAAATTCTGACTGGCCCCGCCCCCATCTATTCTCTGCCTCCCAAGTCCCAGCTGATTGGGAGGAAATGGAGATTTTGCAGTAACCTTCCCCTGCCACACCCATCAAACCACACCCACAGAACAGGTAGTAAAAAATTTTGAAACCCACCACTGAGCCAAGAGCAAGATATTTAATGTGAAAATGTTCAGTCTTTTGCTGTTTTGTGATCAGTTCTGCACTATCCAATACTTTTCATCTCAAAACTCTTCTATTTTTGAAAAAGAATTTTATTATAACTTCCCTGTTCTATCTTATTTACCTTTCTCTGGCTAGAGCAGAGCCAGAGAAAGGTAAATAATAATTTAAAAAAAACAGATCTGCGAACTAGAGGCAAATAAAGTTATAATTAGTAGCCAGCATGGCTTTATTAAAACAGATCTTATATTACTCTTTGATAAAGTGACTAAATTAGTAGACCAGCGAAATGCCGTGGATATAGTATACTTAGATTTTAGTAAGGCATTTGACAAAGTAGATCAGAACCTACTTCTAAGCTAGAAAAATGTGGAACAGACAACATCAATACCAGATGAATTTGTAGCTGGCTGACAAACCGAACTCGGCAAATAATCTTTAATGGTACTACATCCACATGGAGAGAAGTAATGGGGTACCACAAGGTTCCATCTTAGGCCCAGTACTCTTCAATATCTTCATAAATGAATTCAATGAAGGAATAGAAGGGGATCTCATCAAATTTGCAGATGACACTAAAGTAGCAGGAATAGCCAACACCCCAGAAGACAAGCTCAGGATCCAAAAAGATCTTAACAAACGAACAATGGGCCCTGTCCAACAACATGAAATTTAATATGGAGAAAATCAAGGTTCTACACCTGGGCAGGAAAAACCAAAGGTACAAGTACAGATTAGGTGAGACCTGGCTCAAAAACAGTAACTGTGACAGGGACCTTGGCGTCCTAGTGGATGATCACAGAGGCATAGAATCAAGATCATGTGAAGTGTTAGTACCACTTTCTAAAACCCTAGTAAGACCACACGTGGAATACTGCATCCAATTTTGGTCACCTGGCTACAAAAAAGAAGTTGAGACTTTGGAAAACGTTCAGAGAAGAGCAACTAAGATGATCAAAGGCCTGGAGACTAAAACATATGAAGAATGGCTGCAGGATTTGGGTTTGGCTAGTCTAAAGAAAAGAAGAATTAGGGGTGACATGATAGCAGTCTTCCAGTATTTGAGGGGGTCTCAAGTACCAGAATACTGGAGTATTTCCACAAAGAAGAGGGGGTCAAATTATTCTCCAAAGCACCAAAGGGCAGGACAGGAAATAATGGTTGGAAACTAATCAGAGAGAAGCAACCTGGAATTAAGGAGAAACTTCCTGACGGTGAGGACGATTAACCAGTGGAACAGTTTGCCAACAGGAATCGTGGGAACTCTGTCACTGGGGTTTTTTAAAGAAGAGACTAGACAGTCACTTATCTGAAATGGTATAGATCAGTGTTTCTCAACCTTGGTAGCTTGAAGATGGGCGGACTTCAACTCCCAGAATCCCCCAGCCAGCAGCGCTGGCTGGGGGATTCTGGGAGTTGAAGTCCGCCCATCTTCAAGCTACCAAGGTTGAGAAACACTGGTATAGATTCTCCTACTTGAGCAGGGGGCTGGACTAGAAGATCTCCAAGGTCCCTTCCAGCTCACTTTATTCTAATATCTATTATCACATGGGAAAATAAAATTGGTCGAGATCTTTCTTTCTATGGCCTCTCCACTTCGTTATATCATTTAGCTCTGACAGAGTTCTTCAAGTTTTACTTATTTATTTCTCTACAAGATTTATACGACCCCCACCCCTCCCTGAACTAAAACAGGATGGCTCTGGGTTACATACAACAAAATAATCAAACATTTGCACCACCACCCCGCGAAACAATGAGTATTTAAACAAGGAATCCTAGATTGACAGTCTCAGAATGATGAGAGCCCAGATTCCCCTTGCTTACCTTACTTTGAGGATCCTTTTAACAGACCCTTGTGGGTCCCCACAGTACGTCCACGAGATCACTTCTGTCACAGGCCCCAAAGCATTCATGCCCGCAAAGGTAAATTCTTTGCCATAGATACCAACAAAGGGAAGGTGTTCTTTAAATCTCCCATTCAGAGAAGACGCCTGCTGCTGTTTCTTATGAACTTTGGCAGGCTGCCCTGTTGTACCTGCTACTTATCAGCTGTGCTGTGGGTGGAGAGGAGAATTCTCTACTTCCTACTTTCATTCTTTTCATTGGAAGTTTGCCAAAATATTTCTAGGTACGGGTGCCAGGAGATCATTTTTTCCAACTTTTCTTTGTTGTATTTTTTTGTTTCATTCTTCATGACAATATTTTATCTGATAATAATATATTTTTTTCTGATTTATTTATTTGGTCTTTTCTTTGGCTGTTAAGTCAATCAAGTAGATAAAGCTCAGCATTCCCAGATCTTCCAATCGCTCTTCCTAGCATTTAGTTTCTGGTCTTCTTTTGAATCTATACCTTCCACTTGCTGCCATGGGCTCAGTGGTCTTATCAGTCCAGTTCCTCAAATGGGATACATGGACCGATGCCGAATGGAGAGGATTTATCATTATTCCCACGATATGGAATGCACTGTTTGCTGAAGCCTATATTACTATTTATCTGTGGAGCTTCTTGGTCTTTCAGATCACAGTTGTCTCAAAGGTGGTTTTTCAAAATTGGACCCATTTTTTTTCCCTTGAGGAGGAAGAAGATGTTTTTCTTCTCATCCAAGGAGCTTCATCAGTTCTGGCATGTTGGTGGGGGCTACGGAGTTCTGACAGGATGTTGGTGGGTGGGGTTGGAAGAATCATATTTCTTTGCAGCCTTCTGGTCTTAGCTCTCTCCCCGAGAACACTTGAGGCCACTTGGGAGTTTATCTATGCCCTCCAGGCAGTGGTGGGTTTCAAATAATTCCACCACTGGTTCACCAAAAATATGAGCACGAGAGTGGATTCTACTTACCTTTACTACTGGTTCGCTGCGGGGCCGCGCACTGTTCTGTGCAAGCGCAGAAGCGTTTTGATGATGTCAGGGTTGGTGGGCGGGGCCTCCCGCCAGTTTTACTACCGGTTCTATAGATCCAGTGCAAACCGGGGGCAACCCACCGATGCACGTATGGTTTCCACGCATGCGAGCACGCACAGCTTCTATGCATGCATGGCTTCTGCCACACAGCAAGGCTTGATCGAGCAGCCTTTCGGGGCCTGCTCCCTCCATCTCTGCTCTCCGGGGTAGCGGCTGCTTCTCTCTACGCTGCTGGGAGAATATCTTGTGCAATTTAGCAGCTGTGAGCCACCGCTTTCCTCTAAGTCCCATCCGGAAAGCGCTGCGGCACAGAGAAGCAGCCATGTTGAACACGGCCCCCCGCATGCACCCCACCCTCCCTGAGCATGTGAGCACGGCCCCCTGCACATACCCCATCCCTGTGCATGCACGCGTGGGCCCCCCCCACATGCTCCGCCCCCGGCGCATGCATGCACACACCACCTGCATGCGACCCACCTCCCATGCATGTGCAGCAGAGACCTGACAACCATCTACGTGTCTGGAGCTGGGATGACAGCTCACGTGCCCTCAGAGGGGGCACTGCATGCCACCTGTGGCACACTTGCCACAGGCTCACCATCATGGCTATATACACTGCTCAAAAAAATAAAGGGAACACAAGCAGAAGACATCCGAGATCTGAATGAATGAAATAGCCTTATTAAATACTTTGTTCGTTACATACAGTAGTTTTGTGTTCCCTTTAGGTATTTGAGCAATGTATAAACTACTGCATGTAAAGAGCAAAGTATTTAATAAGGCTATTTCATTCATTAGATCTCAGATGTCTTCTGCTTGTGTTCCCTTTATTTTTTTGAGCAGTGTATTTTCTCTAGGCATTGTATATAATACTTAGGCATCTGCCTAAAAAGACAAGAATTTTTTAGGCAAAATATGAAGAGAGTTATGAAAAGGGTTAGGCATGGGGTTAGGATTAACCCATCTTTATTTTAAAAAAATGTATATGAAAATGGAAAAGAAAAAAAAAGCAAAATAAAATACAGGGCTTTTTTTACTGAAAACAAACGAGAGAAAAAAACCAGTATTGACTAAAAGTCTGTAGAGATTCTCTGTCATCCAGGTCATGGTTGTCCCAAAGGTGCTTTTTCAGGAGGCAACTGGACTTCCTTGTTTTTCTTTGAAGTCCTTTCGCTTCTCATCCAAGAAGCTTCTTCAGATCAGACAGGCTAGTGGGGAATGGGAGGATTTATATTCCTTGCAGACAGCTGGACATTTGCATCCTTGTAGAGGGTCCTTGAAGCCCTTGGAGGTTGATCTGTGTCCTAAGTAGTGCTCCTGGTTCCTGTAGTCTGCAATTTTTTCTCTGGAAATCCATTCCTACTCCCACACCCATTCAAAGGGTGTTCATCCCAAATTGGATAACTACACAAATAATGATAGATAAACAAATAAATAAATGGCACAATCTTGCAACAAAAATAATTTTCCATGGCTGGCTGGAGAATTCTGGAAGTTGAATTCTGCCCATCTTAAACTAGCCAAAATTGGAAAACACTGCTCTGGATATTTAAATAGGCTCCTTCTCATCTACCATGAAAATGGAGCTTCCTTGAAGCATCCTGAGAAAGAAACAATTGACTAGTCTTTTTATGTGCTCCATTTATTATCCATCCAGAGCAGTGCTTTCCAATTTTGGCAAATTAAAGATGGGCAGAATTCAACTTCCAGAATGTGATAATATGTTCCCTTTTGGTGTTTACATTTCCAACATAGTGGCTATTTAATTAGATAACAGTGGGATCCTTGGTGCTCTCTGAATTTGGTTGATTTCTTGCATACATTTCATTATTCAATCAGCTGTCTGTCTTGGTATACTGTAATTCTCACCTTCTTAGATGATGTTGTTCTGGCCCGCCAGCAGCCTGTGCGGATCGTGGCTGATCCCAACAATGAGGAGGCTGGTGTGGTGTCGCACCAGCCGCCGGCACAGCCGGCGCTCGTGTCGGACAGCGAGGAGGCTGAAGAAAATGTGGTGCCAGAAGCAGAGACTCAGCCAGGGCCTTCAGAACCTCCAGAGGCTCCTTCAAGTGGAGAGAGCAAAGTGGAGGAGCCTCTCCTCAATGCTCGAGCATGCAGGGCTGCCAAAAGACAGGAGTGGCTACTCAGGAGGAGGAGGTCTCCTCAAGAGTAAGGCTTGAGGATAATTGGCCACTCCCTTAGCCTATACCGTTAGTAAGCTTCTTGCTGGAAACAACTTGTAATTATCATCAGAGCATTTTTGGAAAAGTCTTATGGTATCTTGTTTTCTGGGCTGGTTGCCAACCTTTGCCGGACTTTGGTTTATTCTTGCTATTTAATAAATTTGATAAGGACCGTTGGTGTGTGTCAATATCCTCGGGAATCCAGAACTGGGGCAGAACAAATGATGATAAGAGAGATGAACTTATTACACATATAAAAATCTAACGCAGTGATGTAACATGGATGTTACATGGAAATGTGAAATTCCCCAGAAGGTCCAGAATTGCTTTGTTAAGATAGGATCTGAAGATGGAGCCTCAGGATTACAACTAAAGTCTATATGGCCAGTAGGGATGTGCCAGGAGAAACTACAAGCAGGTGCTTCTGCAATGAATACTAGTCAAACCAAGAGTTCCTTCTCTGGATGAGGTTGTGTTATCCAGTTATCGTACAACTTTCTGGCCGGCTGCAGAGAAAAAGTTTCTCCAGGGAACACATGGTGCTGTCCACCCCTTTTCCATTTATATATGCACAGAAGCCTTCTCCTCTCACTGGAAACCTGCAAAAAGGACAAGGAGTTATTATTTGCTGGACAGTGGCCCCTGAGGGGAGAAATTAGCATTGCAGGAATGATCTTTCCAAGATGATACCCAGATTTAGAGCATAGAGAACATCAGCCAACATTGTGCCTCCAGGGTGCACTGGATCAAATTGATTATGGAGTCTGGAGTTAGTTTTGTCTGACAAATGTGTCCTGAGGAAACATGACTGGAGGGCAAATAAATACACACGTGCATACATCCATTTGGAGGCATATTTCATTCTTGGAAGGAGATGGGTGGACTTCAACTCCCAGAATCCCCTAACCAGCATGGTTCGCTGGAGAATCCTTGAAGAGTTCTTAAAGTTGCCAAGTTTGAGAAACAGTGCCTTTTGGGAAATAAAACTGCAATTTTATGACCAAGTGGGCTGCTTACAAAAATATCAAAATTGGCAGGAGAAACATCTGCTCTTGGAGGTGGTGTATCATCTCAGCCATCCTGAATTCAGTCCATCACAGCTGGCCAACAGTGCAGAGACCACCAGATGTTAGATACTATTGCCTGATTAATTCTCTTCTCTCCCCCACCCTCTGCTTCCTTTCTGTGTCTTATATTTTGGGGGAAGAAGAGTAGTCAAAAATTATCTTGATTCTTATTATTCTTTCAGTCACTCAAGGTAAAATGTGATGCATATAAATGCTTGAATAGGTAAACAGCTCGGTAAGTCCCATAAACAAACAAATAAAACATACTTACTGATTTTTAAACTCAGTGCCATTGGACCACTTCCAGGTCTGGTTAACCTCTCTTGAGAGACCAAACCAGTAATGAAACGGACGGAAAATTTCTACCCAAAAATCCTAGGAGAAAGGAAATAATATATAATAAAATCTTCATTTAATACTGGGGAAAGAAAGTTTCTGTCATTTTTGTCTGACTATTGAATGCCAAAATACATCACTTTTGTCAAATTGTTTTATTTGTACAAGATCATAAAATTAAAATTAATGTATTAATTAAATTAATGTACATACACCTGTCTTTTCAGAACTATTTTAGAGACGGTGGGCTTGTCCAGCGGTGAAATCCACTTACCTTCTCTACCAGTTTGGGCATGCTCCTGCGCGGAGATGATTAAAAACTGGGACGTAATGACATCCCAGTGAGTGGGCAGAGCCTCCCACTGCCGGCACTACCGGTTTGGCGAGCCAGATAGAACGGGGGGTATTTCACCACTGGGCTTCTCCATTATTTTGTGGAGATATGTACACAAAAATTGGGTCTTTTTGTATCCAAAATCCACTAAAAGGAGGTCTATTAAATTAAGCTTTTTACTGCAATGATGTACACATATCTCTATTTAAATTTAAAGTGCACTGCACAGCATTCAGCAGGAATATATGAGTTTGTCTTGCTCATAACAACACCCCTCCTTAAATATTTATTATTATTAATAACATCAAGATAACAAAAATGTTCATGGCAGATAATAAATCTACTGGATTATGTGCCACCAAGTTAATGTTAACTCTTACTGATCACATAGATTCCACCTTCTCCATGAGGTCTTTTAGATATTTCAATGGGGTACCAGTTGCTGCTGTAATTGATTATACATCGTGCTGGTAGTCATCCTCTTTTTCTTTTTCCTTTCACCTTCCGCAGAGTTAGAGTTAAGAGTGTCTTTAAGGTAACCCTCAACATATGACTGTAATCGAGCCTGCCCATTACCAGTGTATATTGTAATGGTAATAAAATGGGTGGGTCATACAACTGACCCAATTTTATGACCCTTCTTGCAGTGGTCTTTAAGTAAATCTAATGCCCTGGTTGTTATGTCAACTAATGATTTGCTATGAGCTGCGGTGGTGCAGTGGTTAGAATGCACTACTGCAGGCTACTTCTGCTGACTGAGATTTGGCAGTTCAAATCTCACCAGGTTCAAAGTTGATTCAGCCTTCCATCCTTCCGAGGTAGGTAAAATGAGGACCCAGATTATTGGGGACAATAGGCTGACTCTGTAAACCACTTAGAGAGGGCTGTAAAGCACTGTGAAGCAGTATATAAGTCTAAGTGCTATCGCTATTGGTGTGGTTTTGCCAAAAACTGGAAGTAAGTGCCATGTTTTTGCAAAATTGTTGTAAAAAACCTTCATGTGACCACAGGACTTTGCAAAATTGTGTTGCCAAGTGTCCTGTAGTACCTAAAATATGAATCCTTGTAATCTTTTTCTGGTTTGGTCATAACTTCATAAAGTTATGAATTACGGGACCGTCTTCTGCCACCAATTGCCTCCCACCGGCCGGTTCGCTCCCACAGAGAGGACCTCCTCAGGGTGCCGTCAGCCAGACAATGCCGGCTGGTGACCCCCGGGGGAGAGCCTTCTCTGTGGTAGCTCCCACCCTCTGGAACGACCTTCCTCCAGAGTTGCAAACGATCTCTGACCTCCGGACTTTTCGTCGGGCCTTAAAAACGTACTTTTTCCAGCTAGCCGGCCTGGCCTGATCCCATGGTAAAATTTTTAGAGTTTTGATATCAATTGTTAATTGAAATTGTTTTTAACTATGGGCCAAATTTATATTAGTTGTTTTTAAAACTTTTTAACTTTTGTAAAATCTACTTTTTATTTCTGGCTGTGTACTGCCCTGAGTCCACAAAGAGAAGGGGGGTATATAAATCTAATAAATCAAATCAAATCAAATCAAATTGAAGATTTCTCTACATTTATGCCTAGTCACAAGGGAAAATGAATTGAAGATGAGTGTGGTCTAACAATTGGAGGAAGACGTAGCAATAACTTTTACATTGATAGCCAAAAATGTAAAGGATATGCATGCTTTAATAATAAAAGTTAAGGTGTAAAGTGAAATAATTGGACTAAAATTATCTAACTAATGATAACAGACAGGACAACCAGCAGCAGAACTGACAATGTAGATACTGAAATGGTGAATAGCTTTTGCCTTTTAAGGATATACTTTCAACAAAGGAAGTACAGATCAAGAAATGCACTGAAGACTAGAAATGGGTAGGGCAACCATGAAAGATCTGGAAAAATGTTGTGTAAAGAGGCAGAAGAAGCAGTAGATCATACAGTCAGCCATTTTTGTTTGATAATGCAATTTATACTTGTGACTCTGAGGTGCTTGTTCTGGGAGAATGAAATGTTTTGATTTTGATCGAGCGCGATTGGCTAAGATACATCTTCAGACCTGCAAGTGTGTTATTTTAAAAGATCTGCTCTTTGACCACAGGAGGGAGTCAAAGATTACAAAACAGTGGGTGAGCCACATTTGACTTTATTAAATTTCAGGATAAACATGATGAACATCAAACCACAACAACCACAAAGGTGGGACCCAATTAATCTGGATCAATTTTGATAAGATTTTTAAAAAGGATATAAAACTGAAATTATAACTTTTCTCTTTAGCAATAGCACTTAGACTTATATACCGCTTCACAGTGCTTTTACAGCCCTCTCTAAGCAGATTACAGAGCCAGCCTATTGCCCCCAACAATCTGGGTCCTCATTTTACCCACCTCGGAGGGATGGAAGGCTGAATCAATCTTGAGCCTGGTGAGATTCGATCTGCCAAATTGCAGGCAGCCAGGAGTCAGCAGAAGTAGCCTGCAGTACTGCATTCTAACCACCGCACCACTGCAGCTTTAGGGTTGTTAAGCAAGGAGCTTTTTTTTTTTTTTTTTTTTGATTTATATGCCGCCCTTCTCCGGAGACTCAGGGCGGCTTACAATGCATTAAGCAATAGCCTTCATACTTTTCTATATTTATACAAAGTCAGCTTATTGTCCCCACAAACTGGGTCCTCAATTTACCTACCTTAGAAAGGATGGTAGGGTGAGTCAGCCTTGAGCCTGGTGAGATTTGAACTTACAGTAATTGCAGACAGCTGGTGCTAATCACAATGCTTCTGGTCTGCTGAGCTATCTAGGCACTTGAAGGTAAACTATCTAAATATATGCTGACAGTATTGAAAATTTAATATGCATGAATGGAAAGATGTTATTTCCCACAATAGAAAGAATGGATGTAAAAACTATTGGACTTGGTGGACATCTTTTAAACAAAGACTTTATCCAGGGTTTTTTTTCATTTACAAATTATTTCTGGACTTCCTGCTTGAAATAGAATGTGGGGAGGAAGAAACTGGTTTTACATTTTGAGGATTGGCTTAATCTTGTAGTTATAGAAGTGGCTTGTAGTTAATAAAAATGCAAAGAAAACGTTGAGGTTGTATCGCTATTTAGTATTTTACTGCATTAAAAGGAATAAGAAGTCACTGCTGTTTTTTTCTTTTCTTTTTTTTTTTAATCTTGCATTCCCTTTTCTCTTTTTTCTGATCTTTATTTTCATGTGTATTTCATATTAGAACAAACTCTAATACAATTCACTGGAAACAAAAATAACATCTGTAATAATTATCATATGCCAGTAATGTAAAATCGGTGGCAACATCAAGTTGAAAAGGTAGTTAAAAATGAGCAGATTAAAATATTGTGGGATTTTCAAATGCAAATTGATAAGGTCTTGGTTCATAACACGCTAGATCTAATTGTGGTTGAAAAGAAGAAAGTGTGAATAACTGATGTGGCAATACTAAAAGGTAGTAGAACAGAAGACAAAGAATTGGAGAAGATCAGAAATTGAAAGATTATCACATAAAGCAGCTGTGGTCCCAGTAATTATCGGCACACTGAATGCCATACCAAAAATCTTGCATGGCATTTAGAAAATCTGCACATCTGCACAAATACTATACTGATACTTTACAACACTCTACGTTCTTAGGAAGAGCTCAATGCATATTAGGGGACTGGGGGCCAAAACACACGAAGAACGGTTGCAGGAACTGGGTATGTCTAGTTGAATGAAAAGAAGGACTAGGGGTGACATGATAGCAGTGTTCCAATATCTCAGGGGTTGCCACAAAGAAGAGGGAGTCAAAACTATTCTCCAAAGCACCTGAGGGCAGGACAAGAAGCAATGGGTGGAAACTAATCAAGGAGAGAAGCGACTTAGAACTAAGGAGAAATTTCCTGACAGTTAGAAAACAATTAATCAGCGGAATGACTTGCCTCCATAAATTGTGAATGCTCCAACACTGGAAGTTTTTAAGAAGATGTTGGATAACCATTTGTCTGAAGTGGTTTAGGGGTTCCTGCCTAAGCAGGGAGTTGGACTAGAAGACCTCCAAGGTCCCTTCCAACTCTGTTATCCTATCCTATCCTACCCTACCCTACCCTACCCTACCCTACCCTACCCTACCCTATCCATATGACGGCCAATACCAGCAAATGAATGGCAACTGTGACTTCACATTGTTGTGAACGGGGAACAATAATAAAAATAATTAGACAACCCTGTGACTTCTTGGGTCATCCTTTGAGAGAAAAATAGTGCAGTCTGATATGACAAAAATGAATATTAAATTTTAGGTTGACCAATTTTTTATTCCCATAATTGTTAGCTGATCCCTTCATCATCTAAGCTAGGGGTGTCAAATTCAATTTCATTGAGGGGTGCATCAGGACTGTGGTTGACCTCGAGGGGCCGGGTGGGTGTGGCTGACTGGGTGGGTGTGGCCAACAGGGTGGGCGTGGCAAGCTTGATGCCACTCCCCAAACTGCTGGCATTGGGTAGACCGGGCCAAAGCTACATTGGCCTGATCGCATTGGGTAGACCAGGATGGCCCCACAGGCCAGAACTAACCACATTGTGGGGCAGATCTAGCCTGTGGGCCTTGAGTTTGATACCCCTGATCTAAGCTGAGTATATATCATATAGAAAAATAATTGCAGTGGCAAATGAACTTCAATAGAGTAGAACAGAATAGAATAGGAATAGGAATAGGAATAGGAATAGGAATAGGAATAGGAATAGAATAGAATAGAATAGAATAGAATAGAATAGAATAGAATAGAATAGAATAGAATAGAATAGAATAGAATAGAATAGAATTCTTTATTGGCCAAGTTCCTCCTTATTGGAAACATAAGGACTTTGTCTTTGGTGCATATGCTCTCAGTGTACATAAAAGAAAAAACTACATTCATCAAGAATTATTCATCAATAACAAGCCTGTGTAGCGTAGGGGGCTAATGCCTCCTACTAAAGGCAGCAATTAACACCAGCTGCCTGTAATTTCTGTGAGTTCAATCCTAGCCAGGCTCAAGGTCGACTCAGCCTTCCATCCTTTCTAAGGTAGGTAAATTGAGGACCCAGTTTGTGGGGGCAATAAGCTGACTTTGTATAAATATACAAAAGTATGAAGGCTATTGCTTAATGCATTGTAAGCCGCCCTGAGTCTCCGGAGAAGGGCGGCATATAAATCAAATTTAAAAAAAAAAAAAAAAATTATAAGATACAGCACTTAGTGATAATCATAGGTTACTATGTGATAATCATAGGTTTACCTAGTGATAATCATAGTTTACTAATAAGCAATCAAATCATACTAGGAAACATATAAAATATAAATCGTAAAGATACAGCAACATAGTTATAGTCATAAGTGGGAGGAGATAGGTAATAGGAAGGATGAGAAGGATGAGAAATATAATAGTAATACAGTCCTAATAAGTAAAATAAAATAAAATAAAATAAATAAAGTAAGTAAATAAATATTGTAGATAATAATAGTAAATAATAATAGTAAATGTAATAGGACTGCTTTTTACATTTGTAATTGGGAGCTCTGGTGGCTCAGCAGACTAACGCATTGTAATTAAACACCAGCTGTCTGCAATTACTATAAGTTCGAATCTTATCAGGCTCAAGGTTGACTCAGCCTTCCATCCTTTCTAAGGTAGGTAAATTGAGGACCCAGTCTGTGGGGGCAATAAGCTGACTTTGTATAAAAATATATAAAAGTATGAAGGCTATTGCTTAACGCATTGTAAACCGCCCTGAGTCTCTGGAGAAGGGCGGCATATAAATCAAATTTAAAATAAAATAAAATAAAATAAATGCCAGGACAACTCTGCAATTATTTATGATGTCTCCTTATTCCTTACCAATTCATTCTGAGTATCAATCACAGCCAAGGAGGCATTAAATGAAGAACAGGTCTTTAAACTGAGAGACCAATTTCTTTCTTCTTTTGAGATATAGAAACATTTTCCTCTGTATCCAATCCAGAAATCTGGGCAGGTAGCACTTTGGCTTGCAAGGAGAGGACAAGGCAGGTATGTTTCTGTTTTTTTACCTGGAACTAAAACAAAAACAACTCAAACAATTAATTACAATACTGAAAAAAGTCTGAAGAGTTAATATTAAGATAACTCACTTAAACTGAAATTACAGGGGTTTTTTTTAAAGGCAACCAAATGAATTCATCTGTAAATAGAGGTAATCCTCACTTAACAACCGCAACTGGAACTGGCAATTGCATTGCTACAACACTGTTGAAAAGTGGGGGGGGAGGGGAAATCACGTGACCCTGCCCAACTTATGACGGCAATTAATTGGTCAGTTTCAGATGCACTTGTTAAGCAAATCATGATCAGTTCTTAAGTGCAACTTTACATGACTGCGATTTGCAACTTCCGGCTCACTTCCCAATGATGTTGCTAATTAGAAGCTGGCTATCTTCTTCTTCTTCTTCCTAGTGTATTCCCACAAGTGCAGGGTCTGCTTTTATGACTCCCATCCCATAACTAATTTGGGGTAGAGTTGGGTTGACTGGATGGAGCTGAGCATTTACTGGTCAGATGCCCTTCCTGACACCATGTGAAGTTCACAGCAGATTTTTTTTTCTTTGCACCCGGGGAGAGAAATATCTGCTGCTACCTAGGATTGAACTCTCAACCTTTCGAATGGAAGGTGATTAGCTTCACCACTAGGCCACCACGACGCTCAATCGGAAGCTGGCTATGAAGGTCACAAAATGCAATCAGGTGACTGTGGAATGCTGTGCTTGTTGTAAATGTATGCTAGTTGCAAAGCAACAAATTGTAATCACCACAGTGTGGAGCTGCTGTAATGACTACAACCTCAAGGACTGGTCATAAGTCTCCTTATTCAGAGTTGCCTTAACTGGGAACAACGGCTGAACAAGTGGTCACTAACTGAGCACTACATGTATATAACTTTATAGCTTTGTATCCTGAATATGTAAAAGCAAGTTCATTGCACATTTGTCAATATAGAGAAAATGTATGATAAAGTGTATTATGGAGACCTAGGAAGTGTTGAATGCATTCTACCAGGGAGTTAGCTTGTTAAGTGAGTCTGGGAAAGTGTCTGGCAGATTTTTAATTAAAGTGGTATGAAAGGTGCTAATGCAATCAATTGGAGATTGAATCATTGTGGTTTTATGCTGTACAGGAAAAAAAAATAGCAGCTTTCATTCTTCAGTAAATCAATTTCATAAATATGAATATGTAAAAGCAAGTTCACTGCACATTTGTCAATATAGAGAAAATGTATGCTAAAGTATACAGTATTTTACATGAATATGTAAGATGATTCCTGAATGTAGTAAGAGTTGATAATGATGGAAGTGAAACGTTTAAACCACGGCTTCCCAATTTTTTTTCTTCATCACACAAAACTGCTTATCAGAAAGTCTTTTTTTACCCAAGGTTGGTAAAGCACTTCAAGTCAATGTAAATGTCTTCGTTGGGATTTGGTAATGGATTTATTTATTTATTTATTTATTTATTTATTTATTTATTTATTTATTTGTTAGTTCAATGTATATGCTGCCCTTCTCCGGAGACTCAGGGCGGCTTACAATGTGTTAAGCAATAGCCTTCATACTTTTGTATATACCTGCTTAGTAGGGTTTTTGGGCCCCCCTAAGCGGTGTTCTTTTTTATATAAAGTCAGCTTATTGCCCCCACAATCCGGGTCCTCATTTTGCCTACCTCGGAAGGATGGAAGGCTGAGTCAACCATGAGCCTGGTGAGATTTGAACTTGCAGTAATTGCAGGCAGCTGGCAACTTAAGTGCTACTTTAACAGCACTTAGTCCACTGTGCCACCAGGCTCATATTTATATGTCTTTACACACTTTTACTCAAGTTTTAGTAATTTATCCATGTTTGGGAAGCAGTAAATGAATTAAATAACTAAATATGGAAGTGAGAGTTGAGTTTGTTAGGTGAAACATAAAAGTAGACTAGCTACGGCAAGAAGCAAGCTACTGCTGCTTGGTGTAGTGGTTAAGGCATCAAGCTAGAAACCAGAAGACTATAGTCTTGTCTTAGGCACAAAGCAGGTTCTGACAGGTTCTGGAGAACCGGTAGAGGAAATTTTAAGCAGTTTGGAGAATCAGCAAATATCACTTCTAGCTGGCCCGAGTGGGGTGGGAATGGAGATTTTGCAGTATCCTTTCCCCAGGAGGTGGGGAGGGAATGGAGATTTTGTAGTATCCTTCTCCTGCCGGTAGTAAAAAAAAATTGGACTTCACCACTGGCACAAAGCCTAAAACTGAGTTCAAATTCAGCCGTGAAAGTCGGCTGTCCTTGGGCCGGTCCCTCTCCCTCTGCCCCAGAAAAGAGGCGAGACCAAACTACTTCCAAAACCTTGAAATAGGAATGCCTCATTACTTACCAGCCAATGAAATTACAATGATGATGAAAATGATCAGAACAGCTGTCGCTATAATGGATTTCTTGTCTGCAATGCGCTTACATAGAACTGAAAAACAGAAAACAGGAAAATATTAAGAGATGAAGTTCATGATTTTATTGTAATTGTTTAGGATTATAGTCACACAATGTCAGAATATTCGTGACTGGAAAGACATGGTAACAAGGTCAGCCAATTGGGAGCTGAGACAGACTGGAGCCAGGGCGTGTCTTAGACTGCAGCTGTTGATTCTGTGCAGAGAATTGAAACTGAAACTATTCAGAGTGAGGGTCTGCTAAGCTCTCTACTGTATTCTGTGTGTGTCAACGTGTCTGCTGATCTGAGCTGAAGAAGCAACTGTTGGTATTGTAAATATACTTTATGTGTTATTATGAATATAAAGAAGTTAATGAATCCAGCTGATTCGGTTATCTGTGTGTGCTTCTGGATTTGATTTTTGCAAGAAATTCTGATACACAATGTCATACGACATCAGACAGGCAGGCAGGCAGGCAGAAGAAGAAAAGAATCATCCACTACTAATGCCAGCATTTGCCCCTTATGGCAAGAGACTACATTTCACTGCCCTGAGTCCGCAAGGAGAAGGGCGGTATATAACTCTAATTAATAATAAATAAATAAATGACTGGCTATATGATGTTTTTGTGTTCTGTATCTTAGAACTGCTGCCTTCTGGCTTTGAATGCTCCAGCTGGTATATAAAATTGTAAGGCAGTGGAATTAGGAAAGGAATCCCAAGACATCTGGAGAGTTTTGTTTGGAGAAGACAGACAGATGTGTTTGCACTTGTTGACAGTTCATGATTGGGGTTTGACTTGCACCTGTTGATCCCATCACAGATAAACCCTGAACATCTCTCATCTCCCCTCCCCTTTCCCTCCACAAGGAACAACAGAAGAAGGCAGACAAGAGTGCCTCCGAGGAGGACAGAAGCCCAGCTCTGGTGTCTGATGTGTGTGGCCTTCAGGTTTCTTTCCCCACAGAAGAAATCAAGTGGATCTGAAGTGGCCAATAGCCTACACATCCTTCTCACATTTGTGGGAGACACAAACTCAATCCCATTGCTCTTAAATGCCTAACAACCCTGCCAGAAGAAACAGCTGGCAATACTTGTGAGTGTGTCATCTCCAAGTCCAAAAATGTAATATCACAAATGAAGTTATAATCAGTGGCGGGATCCTGTGGTTCAACAACCGGTTCGGTGATCGTGTGTTTCGCTGCACCTGTGTGCTCAGTTTTGACAAAACTGAACTTCCGTGTTACTTCTGAGGACTAACTGTCTAACTGACTAACTAACTGAGGACTTCTGAGGTGCAGCAATCCACTCTGCCATGCAAATCAGCTGAGAGGATAAAGGTAAGCAAAGCACACAGGGGCAGGCGGTGGGCCCACCTGATCGTCGAGCGAACTGGTTCTCTCCCAGCTGATCGTCAGAGCTACCATGTCGGCTGCATCCCACCCCTGGTTATACTGTAATACTGTAAAATAATACTGCCTTGAAAATGGGAGATACCAAAGTGACATGGCAACCACACCAAAGCTTCAGTGTTGGCCTAAATTGGCTTTATAAGAGGGTTTTCTTTTCAAAAAGAGAAACAGCCTCAACTTTGATTCATCAAAACCAGGAGAAAAAAAAAAGAATCCTGGTTTTTAAATCCAGTAAGTTTAGCACAGCTTCATTCACTTTGTCTTATTACACTCCCCTCCCCACCCCCAAAGCTTACAAAGGGTTCAAGGGAGGTGTCTGTTTTTACCAGCATTTCTCGCATGCTTTGTATCAGAGCTTCTGGAAGAAGATGCAGTTGGCACCTCAGAAGTCAACAGATCACAATATCCAGAATCTCCTGACCCTAAAGAAAGGCAGAAAACAATACAAACAGATGTGGTCCAGTTTTCATAATAGGAAGATATTGCCCCAATTACCCAACTAGGGCTCCCTGATCTGGATTTCCCTCTCTAACTTCCAACTGCCAAAAGTCAGTGGCAGGATTTCTGTCTTGAATGTGACATAGGAAATTCACCAAAGATGCAATGTTGGTTTTGTGTGAGGTTTTCCTTTTAAAAAGAAAGAAAGAAAGAAAGAAACATCTCCAACTTCTCTCCTCAAAACAAAGGGGGGGGGGGCAATGGGTGAAATGCTCCCGGTTCGGACCGGATCATCCGATCTGGTAGCGAAGATGGCGGATGGTTTGGAGAACCAGTAGCAAAAATTCCTGCTGCCCCCTCCCCCGCCCTGCTGAGCCACGCGATCATCAGAGGCTTTTTAAAATTATTTTTAAAAGCATTTTTTCTACAACCTCTTCAGTCGAAAAAATGCTTTTAAAAGTAAATAAAAAAGACTTTGATGATCGTGTGGCTCAGATGGGATCATCAGAGGCTTTTAAAAGCATTTTTTCTACAACCTCTTTGGCGGAAGAGATTGTAGAAAAAATGATTTTAAAACTTTTTTTAAAAAAAAAGTTGGCCACACCCACCCAGTCACATTATCCCACCACCAAGCCACGCCCACAGATCCGGTAGTAATAAATTTTACTTTTCACCACTGGGGAGGGGAAGAATCCTGTTTTTAGATATGGCCCAGCTCCAGCCATTTTGTTTCATTACTTCCTTCTCCAAGATTACAAAGGGTCCCAACCTTTATTTTTATCAGCATTTCTTGCCCCCTTTGCATCGGAGCTTCCAGAAGAAGATGCAGTTGTCACCTCAGAAGTCAACATATCACAATATCCAGAATCTCCGGATCCTAAAGGAAGGCAGAAAACAATACAAAAGAGACATGGTCAAGTTTTCTTATTAGGAAGATGCTACCCCCAATACCCAAACAGAGCTACCTGCCTTTCCCGGTCAAAACAATTTGAACACATATTTTAAGTAGCTGAAACCTCATAAAATCCCCAAGTCTTGCACTGCTGAATGTTCACAGACAGAACTCAAGGTGACTGCCAAAAATATCATGATCATCTTGCAAGATTTCAGGTGATTATATTAGGGCAGTGATGGCTAGCCTATTTGCCATCGCATGCCAAAAGTGGGAGCATGGTGGGGTCACACGCCCGTGTGCCCACATCCATAATTCTATGCACCCTGCCCCCCTGTGCTCACCCCACTTTTGGCACATGATGGCATGATGGGCCCAGTAGGCTCGTTTTTTGTTCTCCCCAGGCTCCAGAGCCTTTCTAGGAGCTGGGGGGAGGCAAAAACGGCCTTCCCCACCCTCCCCAGAGGCCCTCCGGATGCAGGAAACAGTGTGTTTCTTGACTTCTGGTGGGCCCAGAAGGCCCGAAAATCAGCTGGCTGGCACACATGCCCACCGATATGGCTCCATGTGCCACCTGTGGCACCTGCTCCATAGGTTCGCCATCACGGTATTAGGGGATGGTGCCCAAGTCATATCACAAAATCGGGCCTACATCTGGGATATTTCCACAGAAGCTTTTTCATGCACATTGGAAAATCTCCCTGGTTTTGCATAAGCAGATATATTTGTTGCTGAATTCTATCTGAAACTGACACTCCACTATAGAATCCGAAGGGTGAAAGTCTCTTGACTTACTCAATGAGTAAGTCAAGAGACTTTCTTAAAGCTTAGAAGATTATCTGCTACTTAAATATTTCAGATTTAAAATATTTGGTTCCAGTACAATATTGAGAACCAAGGATGACTGAAGAAAACAATCCTACCTCTCAGTTCTCCCTAATTCTAGCTTGAGTCCAGTCATCTCCAAATTTTGCAGATCAAAACTTTTGCCCACTCAAGTTTGCTATTTCAATTTATGCCTGCCTTACTTATTGTGATTCCTCTGCTTAGAAGAGGAAACCAATGATTTTAGCCAAAAGATTAGTTACCGTAGTTTTCGTAGTAAAAGACCCTTCGGACTATAAGACGCACCTACCTTTTTTGGTGAGGAAAACAAGAAAAAGTTTAGTTTATTCAAATTTGTATACCGCCCTACTCCCTGAAGGGATTCAGGGCGGTGAACAGCCGACTAAAATACAATGTCATACAAAAGTTAAAAATTTAAAATAAATTAAATAATTAGGCTGAAGCAAATTAAAATCCAATTATAAAAGACATTTAAAAACCCAGTATAAAACCCATTATAAAGGGAGGTTTAAGGTTTAAAAAGAAATCTGCCTCTGCCTCTCAGCAATTTTGCCTCGTAACAGCAAACAGTCTGCTTTACTTTCATTTTCGTTTTCAGCATAGCTTGATTAGCCCAAGAAAAAGAATCTGCTCCCAGCAATTTATTGCAGCAAGCAGCAGAGGCCCGCGCAGCAATAGGCAATGACAATCTCTGCAGCCTGAAACAGCTGAGAGACAACTTGTGCTAATTAGGCTGTGCTGAAGCTGAAATGAGCTGTTTCTTCTTGCTGCTCGCTGCAAGGAGGTAAATTGCTGGGAGGCAGAGGCCAAAGGGTAGGGGTCAGTGGGTGGGAGGGGCTACATTCGGTGTATAAGACACACCCAAATTTTCACCCCCTTCTAGGGGGGGGAAAGGTGCATCTTATACTCTGAAAAATATGATAAATTTTTTTCTAATTTTGTCCTGCTTTCTTTACTTCTCAGCTAGGTGGAAGAAAAACCTGAATGCCTCACCTTGAATTTCTCCTTGCATCTTCCAAGACATAATTGTCTTTGTTACAAAAAGAAAAAATAAATAAAAATTCAGGCTGCCTGGAAAGAAAAGAAATTGGTATTACTCATTGCTGCACAGAATATCACTGACATATTATTGTGGAGAATATACTTTCTTAAACTATTCTTCTTCAATGTGCTGTCCACCATGCCGTAGTTGTAAAAGTTATGAATGGAATGCCGTAGATGTAAAAGTTATGAATGGATGAACAAAATGAATCTTAAATGAAGTGTATAAATTAATTACCACAGCAATTACATAATTTATTTGGAACACTGTAAAATTAAAAGTTGCAGCTCCAATTGATTAATTGTTCTCACTTAGAAAATTTCTCCTTGCTTCTGGGTTGAATCTCTAAGCAGCTTCCACATATTATCTGGTGTTTTGGAAAGTAAGTCAATCCCCTCTTCTCTGTGACAGCCCCTCAATTACTGGAAGACAGTTATCATTTCCCTCCCCCATCCTTCTACTTGATAAGCTAGATATACCTAGGTCCCTCAACCATTCCTCATATGGTATAACTATCCTCCAGACTCTTTATCATATTTGTTACTCTTCTCTGCACACTTTCTAGGGCAGTGATGGCTAACCTTTTTGCCATTGCGTGCCAGGAGTGGAGTGGGGGTGGGGGTCATGCACGCGCAAGCCCACACCCATAATTCTATGCATCCTGCCCCTGCGCATGATCCCCCCTCCCCCTGCTCCTGGCACGCGATGGCACGATAGGCCCATTTTTTTGCTCTCCCCAGCCTCCAGGACCTTTCTAGGAGTCTCAGCGGGCGAAAACGGCCTTCCCCACCACCACCCCGGAGGCCCTCCAGAGGTCGAAAATGGCCCGTTTGCCAACTTCTGGTCCCATCAGAGCGGAGCTCGCGTGCCCACCAATATGGCTACGCATGCCACCTGTGGCACGCGTGCCATATCTTCGCCACCCTGGTTCTAGGGTCTCAGCAACTTTTTTGCAAAGTAGTGACAGAACTGTGGGCAGTATTCCAAGAATGGCCTCACAAGTGCTAGATAAAGCAGTATTATCACCTCTCATGATCTTGATGCTATCCCTCTGTTGATGCAGTCCAGAACTGCATTGCCTTTTTTTTTCCTCATACAAAAGTGGTGGTTCACCAGAGCACTTAGATCTCTCTCACAATTACTACTGCCAAGCCAGGTAACACTTATTCTGTACCTGTGCATTTGAATTTTCCTGGCTAAGTGCAGGATCTTAGTTTTCTCATGGCTGAATTTAATCTGGATATGGCCCAGTGCTCAAGTCTGTCAAGATCCTCATGAATCATGAGTCTATCTTCCAAAAAATTAGCTTGGTATCATCTGCAAATCTGATGAGTTCCCCTTCTATCCTCTCATCTAAATCATTGATGAAGAGGTTGAAGAGTACTGTACCTAAGATCAAATCTTAATTGAATTAAATTTGAATTGAATTTATTGAATTTGTATACTGCCCTTCTCCCGCAGGACTCAGGGCAGTGAACAGCCAAGATTAAAATATATACAATATATAAAATTTAAAATAATTTAAGACATAATTAAATAAATTTGGCTTCCCCCAATTTAAAACCCCCTTCCCATAAAATTAACCCATTGAAACTCCACAGCATTTTTCACTCCATGTAGATTGGGGTGGGTTCTACTTACCTTTACTACCGGTTCGCAGCGGGGCCGTGTGCTCTTCTGCGCATGTGCAGAAGCATTTTGATATTGTCGAGGTCAGTGAGTGGAGCCTCCCGTCGGTTTTACTACCGGTTCTAAAGAACTGGTGCGAACTGGGGGCATCCCACCACTAATGTAGATATAGTTTCATTAAGGACTACATGTTAGGATAAGTTGTTCAGCTAATTAAAGATCCAAAATGTAGTACCCACATTTTTCTATCTTACCAAGAAGTAGGTTGTTGTATACTTTAATCAATGTCTTTCTGAGGTCCAAATATACTATGTCCACAATATTCCACTGGTCCATTTATTTAGTCACTTTATCAAAGAACGATATGGGTTTGTCTGGCATGACCTGTTTTTAACAAACACATTCTGGCTTCTAATAAACACCTTGCTCATTCTTGATTCTCTACTTGATTAACTTGATGACCAATGAAAAAAAGGGGAGGTGGATAAAGTACACCTACTTACCACACATTTAACGGGAAACTTGTGCCTGTTTCTCTGACATTAATCTTTGCACACCTGGCTGGAAAGTGCTTACTAACTGTCTCTCCTCTTCTCCCTATCTCTCACCTTACAGCTTGTCTCACAGAAGCCTCCCCTCTTCTCCCTCTCTTTTTTTCCATTTTCTTTCTCTCCCTTTCCTGCCAAATCCTTCTCCTTTTATATCCTGTCTTCTCTCCCCCCTCTTCTTCCTTTTTTCTTTGGTGCAGGTCCAGCTCACTCCTCTTGCCAAGGCTGCACACTTCTCTGTCTCTTTCTCCTTCCCCTTCTCTTTCCTGCCAAAACCTCCTTTTTTTATATCCTCTCCACTCTGGCCTCTTTTCCTCCTTTTCTCTTCAGTTCAGGTCTAGCTCAGCTCCTCCCCCAAGGCTGCACGCTTTGTCTCTTTCTCTGCCCCCTTCTCTTTCCCGCCAAAACCTCCTCCTTTTATATACTGTCCTCTTCCTCCTTTTCTCTTTGGTGCATTCCCATTCTATCTGGTTGCTGCCAACACCTGGGGGGTTGCAGCTACTAAGTATCACACCTGCCAAGAAACAATACCAAATGTCTACTAAGGGATTAGAAACACTGAAACAATACTTGGACGCTAATTTGTAAAAGGGGGTCATATGGCTCTCCCAGTCTCCTGCCTTGGCTCCCTTCTTCTTCAAACTCAAGAAGCAAGATCTCAGTGGGCTTAATAACAGTGGGGACCCTCTGCTGAGAGTGGTCCATAATTACAAAGCTTTGAATTCAGTGACAGTAAGCAACCACTATACACTGCTGTTAATTGCAGGCCTCTTAGATAGACTGTAGAAAGAAAGCATTTTTATGAGACTGGATGTCCGCAATGCTTAGAACCTCATTAGGATCAAAGAGGGCCATGAAAATTTAATCAGATAAGGCAAATTTGAATACATAGTTGTCACCTAGAGGCTCATTAACACAGGAGCCATATTTTCCAGCTTTATGAACCAAGTACCATGTTTTCCTGAAAATATGACCTACCCCAAAAATAAGCCCTAGCCCGATTTTCACACCTGTGCTGAATATAATAAGCCCTACCCCTAAAATACACCCAACTTGAGAGCCTGTGCAGCCACCCGGCCACTCATTCTGTCTGGTTGCTACCGACATGAGGGGAGGATGTGCTGCGGCCATTAAGTGAGGCAAGGGGGGGGGGTAGAGCATGAAATGAGGTGGGGGTGTGGAGGATGAAGCTTCTTGTCCTTGCTCACTGCTACAACGAAGCAGGAGGCTGAGCAATGCACCGGTGCCACAGCCACTAAACAAGGCAGTGTGGGGGAGGGAGAACAAAGTCCCAACAGTATCCTTGGCTGCCCGGCCTGCAGAGCCGTGATGCTGGCAGAGTGAGGTGGCGGTAACTGGAGCAGCCCCTTCCCCGTGTCACCCAGCACTGGTGGCCAGCGGGGCACCTCCTGCCACCACTTGCATTCCACCACCCATTGCCTGGAGCCCTTGGGGGGATTGTCCTGTCACCTGCTTTTCAGCTCCTGCCCAGCTTCCTTCGCTTCCCCAACCTGCTTTCCAGCTGTGTTTTCTGCTGCCCCATGCAGGGCAACAAAAGAAGACTGTGGGACTACTGGTTTTAAAAAAAAGTTCAATCAGATTTTACAACAAAAATATAAGGCCGGGTCTTATTTCCAGGGAAACACAGTATTCCCAAACTTCACAGATAAATTTGTGGTGCTCTATCTGGTTCCATTTTTGAATACTCTGAGAACAAGTCTCAGTACATAGACCATGTGTTGTTCTCCATAGATCACCATTCTTTTGCCAATCCAGAAAAAATGTGCCTTTGACCTGCAACAACTAGACTTTTGGGGTTACCTTATTTTCACAAAAGGCATCCAGATGAACCCCCCACAAGGTACAAAACATTCAATGCTTCCTGGGCTTTGCTAAGTTTTACAGGAAATGTATACCTTGTTTTGCTTGTAAAGCCAAGCCGCTCACCCAACTGACTAAGAAAGGGGTTAAATTTGCTTGGTCTCCTACATACCAAACAGCATTCAAAGACTTAAAGCAGGCTTTTGCCCACCAGCCCCTCCTTCAGCACCAAGACATGTGATACAGATCAGTGGTGGGTTGTCCCCAGTTCGCACCGGTTCTATAGAACCAGTAGTAAAACTGGTGGGAGGCTCCGCCCACTGACCCTGACGTCATCAAAATGCTTCTGAGCATGCGCAGAAGTTTTTGGGCTTGCGCAGAAGAGAGCGTGCACGCACGAGCAAAGTGAGCGCATACAGGTGGCCTCGTTGCAAACCGGTAACACAATAGGCCTTCCGCATCTGGCCTTCAACTCCTGAAAAGGGTAGGAGAGGAACCTTCTAAATGTTGTTTTTGAGATTCCACAACCACCACCTGGTTTGCCAGCTCCTTCAGATGAGGGAGAGGTGGATTCCTTTGAAACTGCTTCCCTTCTGCCCCGAGAACTTGGACTTTGAAAACACAGCGCAGGAGGGGAGGCAAAGCAGCACAGAACAACCCATGGAAGGGGAGAGGGGCCAAGAATTGGTTGATGTAGGAGATGTAAGAGATGACCAGGCTGAGCCGGAGGGAGGAGTCAAATGCATCATCAGTCTTGAGTCCCTTCACGCCCACTAGAGATCTACTAAGTCCAGCCCACCTTGAATTCCATTGGTTCTTATCTACCGCCAATTTGCTTCGGCTGTTAGTAATTCAAATTCTTGTAGAGAGCTTAAGGTTGTAATAAAGCTTTACATTCATTTGAATTGCCTGGGTTTCCTGATTTCCCCCCGCTTGACAGTAATCTGAAACAAAGCTGGTGCTGCTTCTACCGAAGATCATCTCTGCATAAAAAGACTCTTAGAGGCTTCCCACTTCAGTAGCCTTGAAATAACTGTAACTATAACAGAAACAACTATAACAGTATCTCAAACTTACAACTTCAAAATGTGTGGATTCAATTCCCAGAATTCTCCATACTTAAAGCTTTCAAGGTTAAGAAATACTGATCTAGGGTGCCCACGTTTAGTCTTCCGTCTCCTGGACATGCCAACTTTGTGAAGTGACTGTTTTGGCTTCATGCAATCAATTTATGCTAGTGAATTATTTAATGAGAAAGTACTTGGCCTTTTGCTGTTTGGTGCTAGGTAATGCTTCTTATTTTAAAGCAATGCCCCCCTCTTTCTTTAATAGATTTTTATTATGATTTCCATGTGCTATCTTATTTTTCTGGCTTGAACAGAGCTCTGTTCAGTAACAGCTTTGTTTCTACTCAGAGAATTAAATTTAGTAAAGATCTTTATCTCTATGGTCTCTTCACTCCCTATTTAATATTGTTTAGCTAGTAGAGTTGAAGGACCCTAAAAGAGTTCTGTAAGTTTTAATTATTTGTCTTCCTGCAAGTTTTATAATCCTCCCCCACAATTAAAACAGTGTGACTCTGGGTGATATATAGCATTTAAAAAAAAATCAAATACTAATACACTCCCCCCACCCCAAAATCATGAGAAACAAAAAAAATCCTATGTTGAGAGGCTCAGAATGATAAGAGCCTAAATTCCCCCTTACCTTGCTTTGAAGATCTTTTTTACAGTCCTTCTGAGCCCCCTCAGTACCTCCACGAGATCACACGCCCAAGAACATTCACGCTAAGAACGGCAAATTCCTTGTCATCGGTGCCAACAGAGGGAAGGTGTCTTTCATTAAGCCTTCATTTGGACATCTTGCCTTTCTTCTAAGTCAAATACTATTGCTCTGTGACCATTGTCAGGCTCCCAGAGAATCAAAGGACGAGGCTGCTGCTCAGAATGGCAGCTCAAGCATATACAAACTATACAAACAGCATGAAATTGGTGCCAACAAATTTGCGCCAAGAGGAGTTGAACTTTAGACCCTTTATGGAAATATGTGAACATTCGGCTGATGAAACAGCTTCACCCACAGCTGTTCCTGCTCTTCTCCTGCTACCATGGAGAATTTCCTACTTTGTATTTTCAGATTTTTCACTGAAAATTTCCAAAATATTCCCAGGAGATCTTCCCTTGCCAGGAGATAGTTTGGCAGCTTATCTTTTATTTTGGAGGATCACAACAATTCTAGATCCATTCTTCCAATCTTACGTTGTGTGAGAGGAAAAACCTCTCAGCATATTGCTGCAACTAATTGATTGATTAGTTGAACTGTTTGAATGAACCAATCAGAGCACAGCTTCCTGGCTCAGAGTTTCCCGCACTTTCCAATGGTCAGGGATGAGTATATAAGTGGCAGCAGGACTGCAGCCACCAGGTGAGAGAGATAGAGAGACTCTCATGCAGAGCCAGCTGAGATCCTCAGAGAGAACCTCCAGAGCTGAAGTCACTACAATGAGAAGACTGACAAAGAACACAGAGAGCCTCCCACGTTTTGGGAAGAAGATTAGACCTAATGGACTTTGCTGAGAGGAGAATCTTGTAGGCTGTTGATGCCTTCTTGTAGGTTTTGTTTTTATCTGTTTTTATTAAAAATAGTTTCTCAAGATTTCTCAGTCAATTTCCATGCTAGTGCGTTTGTGTGCGTATTGGGCCACGGTCCATTTGAACCCAGAAAACCTTCCTTCACCCGTTGCAATTGCTTCTTTTAGTCTTCATGCATCTGTTTTTATGCATCTGATTTCTCCAATTTCAACAACGCTGAACAAGTCAGAGCATGGGTATAGAATGTTACAAACATTTGCTGGACTGTCCCTCCTCGTCCACATTCTATCTACTATCCACAAACTTTTCACAACAGCAGTGAGGGCACTGTTGCCATACGTTTCATTTAAATGAAGAACTTTACAGTGAACTTTTCCCTGCTTTTCCTTGCTTTTCTTTTCCGTTTTATTTCTGTTTGCCGTCCCCCTTTATGTTGGCTCACTGCAAATCTAGTAAGAATTCCAAGCAGCAGGTCCTCAAATTGTTTAGCATGAAGATTGAAGAGGCTGTTTCCTGAAAAGTTTGGAGTCTTTTAGGGGTGTCTGAAACCTGTAATGAAAGAAAATAAGCATGATGATTGTGCCAGTGGGATTATTATTATTTATTTATTTAATTTCTATACCGCCCTTCTCTCAGAGGACTCAGGGTGGTGCACAGCCAACAGTAAAAACAAACCCAAACACAAAATTTAAAAGCATTTTAAAAACATTAAACAATTTGGCCCTAATCGTTAAAAGAAAACCCCAATTAAAATTCATGTTTAGGCCAGCCCAGCTTGTTGGAACAATAGCGTCTTGAGGTCACGCCGAAAGGTGCATAGGTCAGGGATCATCCGTATCTCCAGTGGCAATTCGTTCCAAAAGGCAGGTGCCCCCACAGAAAAGGCTCTCCCCCTGAGGGCCGCCACTTGACATTGTTTGGCCGACGGCACCCTGAGGAGTCCCTCTCTGTGGGAGCGTATTTGCTGGTGGGATTGGCCATCCCTTGCCCTTTTTTGACCTTGCCTGCAGCTACTCCAAGAGTCTTCAGTTTAGTGCATCCTCAAGATGGACACATGGAAGATACCACTAACCACTAGCCAGGCCTTGAATGGCATTCAGGGAAAATGAAAATGATTGCTCCCACTCAGTGGTGAAATCCAAATATTTTTATACCAGTTCTGTCGGTATGGGCATGGTGTGGCTTGGTGGGCATGGCAGAGGATGGATACTGCAAAATCCTCATTCTCACCCCGCTCCTGGGTCAGGCAGTGGTGGTATTTGCCAGTTCTCTAAACTGCTTAAAATTTCTGCTACCGGTTTTCCAGAACCTGTCAGAACCTGCTGGATTTCACCCCTGCTCCCACTCAAATGAAATGGTATTGCTTGTAAAAAAAAAATGCAAGGAAAAGATTAACTGCCATTTCCTGAGTTGGCTTGAAGACAGAGGCGGTTAAGAGATAAAAGACACCGGCAGTTGGTTATATTGCTTGCTTTATCTTTGCACATTCATTCTGGTAAGAGGTAAACGCCAGATGTCCAAATATGAAAAATACGGTCAATATTGGAGACTAGTGATATATAGTCAATTACAGAATAACAGAGTGGGAAGAGTCCTTGAAGATTTTCTAATCCAATCTTCTGCCCAAGGCAGGAGACCAATCTAGGATAAATAGTTGTCCAGTCTTTTTTAAAACTTGCCAGTAATAGAGTAAGCACAATTCACATAATCGAATACTAAGCAGCTGACTTATTATGGGGAAAATATAATGCTGATGTGCAGTGCAATTAAAGAAAAAGTAGTAACATTTTATAGGATTTTAACACATTGTTCAGTTTAATAATAGGGGTTTGGTTTTACAAGGGTGTTGTTGGAGAGAAATGTTCTGGAAAGTCAGAGTGTTCAGCTATATATAGGAAAGCAGAAAGAGGAGTGTTCCTATGATAGGAAGAAAAATAGCCCAAGAAAAAAAAAGGTGAGGAAACTCATTTCACAGGGGAACAGAATCAGCCATCTGTAGACCAGACATTCAATCTAGGAAGGTATGTTGTCTCCCTAGAACAAAATTTCAAAGATATGGCTGAGAATCTAACCAAAATAATCAAGATCACAGATTACTATCCCTTTTTTCTCCTTTATGTGGGAATGAACATGACAAAGAACCTGAAAACAATATCAAGAGACTATGAGCAACTTGGCAAGAAAGTTAAGGGGCAGAGAACAGAGAAGAAATAATAGAGATGGTTGAAACTGTAGGAACTTTGGGGGACAGTGACCATGACATACTGGAATTCAATATAATGTTGACACAAGCAATAGAACATCATCAAACCAATATCTTAGACTTTAAAAGAGCTGATTTCAAACTTAGAGAGAGCTTGGGAAGGAGTCCATGAATGAAAATCTTAAATGGGAAAATAACCCAATAAGCTTGGGAAACTCTACAAAAACATTATTATAAAAGCCCAGTCCAGCACAATAGCCCTGAAAAAGAAAAATGAGAAATCCAAGAAGAAACCAGCATGGCTGTACAAAGAACTCTCTGATAAACTGAAGGACAAAAAAGGATAAGTATAAAAAAATGGAAAGAGGACACATAACTAAGGCAGAATACCAGCATACAGCCCAAATCTGCAAAGAAAGAAATTAGGAAAGCTAAGGCTCAGAATGAACTAAGATTTGCAACAAATGTCAAAAATAATTTTAAAAGTTTCTTTCAACGCATTTTAAAAAAGACAAAAGTAAAGGAAACAATTGGTGCACTAATGGAAGATGATGACAAGGAAGTGACAGGCAGCAGGAAGAAAGCAGAGCTGCTTAATTACTTCTTTCTACATCTGTCTTCACCCAAAAAGAAAAATAGCACAGGCTACCAAAAACAGAAGTGTAAAAGACAGATTAGGAACCCAAATTAAAATAGGTAAACACTTGTCCACTCTAGACAACTTCCAATCACCAGCTCCTGACGGATTATATCCCAACGTTCTGTAGGAGCTGGCTGACATGATCTCAGAATCATTGAACTATATCTTTCAAGGATCCTGGAGCACCAGGAAACTACCAAGGGACTGGAAAAGAGCTAATGTGGTTCCCCTCTTCAAAAAAATGAAACAAATAGATCCAGGAAACTGTAGACCAGGGGTGAAATGTAAAATGTGTTACTACTGGTTCTGTGGGTGGGGCTTGGTGTGGGGGGAGGGTAATATGACTGGGTGGGCATGGCCAACTTTTTTTTTTAACTTTTCAAAGTATTTTTTCTAATGAAAAGCCCCTGGCGATCAGACAACTCAGCTGGGATCGTCAGAGACTTTTCAAAGCATTTTTTAAATCACCTCTTCGGCCAAGAGGTTGCAGAAAAAAATGCTTTGAAAAGCCTCTGAGGATCCCAGCTGACCCGCGCGATCATCAGAGGCTTTTTTTTTAAACTTTTAAAAGCATTTTTTCGTTGGAAGAGGTTTTAGAAAAAATGCTTTTAAAAGTAAAAAAAAAAGTCTCTGATGATCATGCAACTCAGCTGAGCATGGTGGGAGGGAGGGGGCGTAGGGATTTTTGCTACTGGTTCTCTGAACCACCTGCCGCCATCGCTACCAGATCAGGCAATCCGGTCCAAACCAGGAGCATTTCATCCCTGCTGTAGACCAATCAGCCTGACATCAATTCCTGGGAAGATCCTGGAAAAGATAATCAAGCAACTGATTTGCAAACCTAGAAGCAAACAAAAGCCAATGGGAGGTGGTCAAAAACAGATCATGCCAAACAAGTCTTATTTCATTCTTTGACAAAGTGACTGAATTAGTGGACCAGAGAAACGCTGCAGATATAGTATACTTGGATTTCAGTAAAGCTTTGACAAACTAGACCACAACCTATTTTTTTGGTAAGCTAGAAAAATGTAGGATAGACAGCATTATCAACAGATGGATTTGTAACTGGCTGACAAACC
The DNA here is from genome assembly GCA_030761175.1 of Masticophis lateralis. Lineage (NCBI taxonomy): Eukaryota > Metazoa > Chordata > Lepidosauria > Squamata > Colubridae > Masticophis > Masticophis lateralis. Next base: position 28,057,045 of record JAUDYJ010000002.1, on the reverse strand, counting down.
ACACTCAATGAGTACTCCTTAATGGAACTATATCTACCTGGATGAAAATAAGCACGGGGTACTGCAAAGTTCTGTTTTAGGCCCAGTACTCTTCAATATCTTCATAAACAATTTAAATGAGGGAATAGAAGGGGAATTCAAATACCAAGTTGGCAGGAATAGCTGGATCTTGACCAGTGGTGGGATTCAGCCAGTTCACACCACTTCAGCAGAGCCGGTTGTTAACTTTCTGAGTAGTTTGGCAAACTGGTTGTTGGAAGAAATCATTAGGGCAGAGAACCGGTTGTTAAATTACTTGAATCCCACCACTGATCTTGACGGACTTGAACACTGAGACCTATCTATCAAAATGAAATTCAGTGTAGAGAAAGGTAAAGGCCTACACTTAGGGAAGAAAAACCAAATGTACAGGTACAAATTAGGTAAAACCTGACTCAATAGCAGTAACTTTGAGAGGGATCTTGGAGTCCTGGTAGACAATCACTTAACCACTTTGGTGCTGCAGCCACCAAAAAAGGCCAATGGAATCCTAGGCTGCATTAACAAAACAAGATCATGTGAAGTGTTACCACCATTTTATAAGGTCTTGGTAAAACTACACTTGGAATACTGCACCCAGTTTAGTTACCATATTATAAAAAAAGATGTTGAGACTCTGGAAAAGGGTGCAGAGAAGAAAATTAAGATGAATAGGGAGACGGAGGCTAAAACATATGAAGAACAGTTGCAGGAATTTGGTATGTCTAGTCCAGTGAAAAGAACTAGGCATGACATGATAGCAGTGTTTCAATATTTGAGGGGCTGCCACAAAGAAAAGGGAGTCAAGCTATTCTCCAAAGCACCAGAAAGCAAGAAAAGAAGCAATGGATGGAAATTAAGCAAGGAGAGAAGCAACTAGAACTAAGGAGAAATTTCCTGACACTGAGAACAATCAACCAGTGGAACAGCTTTGCCTTCGGAAATTGTGGGAGCTCCATCATTGGAGGCTTTTAAGAAGAGATTGGACATCCATTTGTCTGAAATGGTATGGGGTCTCCTGCTAGAGCAGAGAGTTGGACTGGAAGACCTCCAAGATTCCTTGCAACTGTGATGAGGTTGATGAACACCCCCTCCCAATCCTGCCCTGCCAGATCCCCAAAGGCTCCCCATATGTTTCTCCTCCATCCCTCATAATTCCTCACTTACCTTCTGGAAATCTGCAGAACTCAGGAGGCAGGGGAAGGGAAGGAGAGCAGGAACCCACGTACAAGCGGCATTTTTTTGATCTCGGTGATCTGCTGGACTAGGCAAAGTAGCTCCTCCCCCACTCCCTCCCTCTGCCTCTTTATCTCTTAGCACTTTATTGTTTGTTCTCCATTTGGGCAGAGCTAAATCAGATTTTAAAACATGCTTTTCTGGCCTTGTCCACCAGGTGTTCCACAAACAACTCTGCACAGCCCTGAAGACAACCATCTGAGCCATCCTTCCCTAAAATAGAGCAGGTGACCCCCTAACTCAGCAAATGCAATAAAGGCAGAGAAAGAAAGGCATTTCACCACCAAGGTAGGCCTCGATAGCAGCTCTAACCTGTTCAGTTGCACCCACCCCTTGTTTTCCTCTAGCAGTGCTCCAGACATCTTTTGGTCCTTCCCTTTCACAGGGACTATTCAGAGCGATGGGTCGAGTGGTGCGATGGCCTAGAGGTGGAGCTCTCACCTCACAATGAGGAGGCTGTGAGTTCAGTCCTAGGTAGAGGCAGATATTGCTCTCTCTGAGCACAATGAGACTATATCTGCTGAATAAAGCTCCGCATTGGCAACAGGAAGGGCATCTGGCCAGTAAACACCCAGCTCCATTCAGTTGCCCAGACTCCACCCCACAAAAGATTATGGGGTCATTAAAAGAAGAAGATGATGATTGAGAGTGATGGGCCAAGACAAGATGCACAGGCAAGATCCTGTCCAGGGCTTTGGCCACTTTTTGGTTGCAGGCTACAACCAGAACCTCCAATGTAGAAGAGTTCCTAGGATATCTCCCTTTAGAATCCAAGTGGGTCCATCCATTGCAAGAGTGGACCATTTGAATAGAGCCTGCCTCCCTGCAGAGGGGGTTAGCATGAGCAAATCTCAAGAAACAGGGCATGGTCTGATCATGACAAGAGGATAGTAATAGATCCCTCATCAGATCACATTGTCAATGTTCCAACAAGATCACATTTGTAGTATTAGCACTGCCTGCAAATGGAGTGATGGATGACTTGGGCTAGACCCAAGGCAGCCATGAACTGAGTCACTTCCAAGGCCCAGCCCCAGGGACAGGAGTTTGAATTCTCCAGGATCATAAGCCTGGAGAACTTCACCGCCAACCCTGAGATGGCCACCAGTAGCTCAGCCAGGAAGGTTGCTGCACAGTAGAGAGGCTGATAGAAATAGCAACATTCTCAACTGATCCTACGAACCCAGCTTCATATCCAGAAACCTGAGGAACATTGCCCCTGAGTGCCAAAAGAGATTCTTGGATAGCAACTGTTATCTCCTCTACCCGCCCTAGGGTCATGGCTAATGCTAAACCCTAAACCTGGCTGGACACATCTCCAAGAGGAGACCTCCACTGGTATCAGTCAGGTCTCAGTGATCCACATCAGATCAGCTTGCTCTTCCTTAATGAGTTCACTAATAAGCGGAGAAGTTTTTTTATTAACCGACCTGACATTTTAACAGCAGCAATCCAGACATCTTTTGATGTCTCCATCCTTACGAGGTTCTAGCTCAGAGGGCTGGAACACACCACTGGTATTAAACACTGGGGGTGTCTTCTTCTATAACAACCTGCCCTCCAGCTCCCATTGAACCAATCCATGCCTGTCACTACTGAAATATATTGCCCTGCCCTGGGTCCCATGAGGTGAACCTCTCCTCCAACCCTGGACTCCCTCCACTATGACCCAGGGCCCGCCATCTTACTGTCACAGTCACACTAATACAGACTATACCGGGGGAATGGTGAGACCTCCGCTGGTACTTAAATTCTCAATCGAAGGTCCTAACTCTTCCCACCCCCCGAATATGCACATCATATGGTTGGTCAGGCTAACATAAGTGATCTTGAAAACTCCTGTGTTGAATTGTGTGAATTGGGAGACAGATGACTGAGTGTACAAAGATACATCTGTGTGCTTTGCATCAGAGGCAGAGAAAGTGCCATCTGGGAGGAATGTGCTGCCTCCGGAGCCTCCACACTTAGACTGTTGTGACCCAGGGCCAAGTAAGTAGTAGAAAAATCAGTCAGTGAAAAAACAAACAAACTTTATTTGAATAGCTCAGAATTACTTCATTCCCAGCGTTGTTCAACTAAATTAAAGCAAATTCCTCAATCCTATCACAAACCTTGTCCAATTAGGCAAACTGCCAGGCCTTTCTTGGCAAACATTCAGAAGTCACAGATACAAAAATAAATACAAGACGTAGACGAAGAAGACGAAGCTACCAACATTGTTTTCGGCAAAGCCCAAATGCCATTGCTGATCTGTTTTAAGCCTTATTGGAGGGGTCAATCATCTCTTGGCCCTACTCTTGAGTTGTCCTCTTTGCTTGAGCTGCTTTTGTCTTCTGGCAGCTCTTCTCATGCATGCATTAGAAACAGGCTCCTCCTGTTCCTCTACCTCATTCCTATCAGTCTCTGGAGGCTCTGGAGTCCGCACCTCATTCCCCGATGGCCCTGGCCCCATCTCTGCCTCTGACGCAGAGCTCTCATCTGGGCCTTCAGCAGCCTCCATGTTCTTCCTCAGCCTCATCGCTGTCCAATGCCGTTGCCAGCTCCGCAGGCTGCTGGCGGACCACAACACAGATCTCAGCAAGACAGAGGAACAGGAGCTGCCAGAAAGCAAGAACAGTTAAAACAAAAGGGATGACTCGGAAGTAGGGCTTGGAGATGATCGGCCCCTCCCGTAAGACTTAAAAGAGGAGCAAAGGCACGTGGGCCTTTATAGGAAGCAATGTTGTTAATTCTGTTCAGTTTAAAGTCTGAAGCTCTGTTTGATTCTGGACTGCGTGTGGCTTTGCCAGTGGTGGGTTGCCCCTGGTTCGGCAAGAACCGGTAGTAAAACTGGCGAGAGGCCTCACCCACTGCCCCGGATGTCATCATGAGCGATCTGTGCATGTGCAGAAACTTCTGCGCATGTGCAGAAGTAAGGCACACACGTGAGTGGAGCGAGCGAGTGAGTGTGCACGATCCTGTTGTGAACCGGTAGTAAAGATAAGTAGAACCCACCCCTGGGCTTTGCCAACATCTCATGTATCCTCCCTGTAAAGGTAGGCTTAAAGAAAAACACACATAAAATCTACGAAAAGTAAGAAAATACATATTGTACCTTTACAGGGAGGATACATGAGATGTAGGTGTGGCTTACTGATGATGGCTAATGAGCCAGAAATAGCTATATAAGTCTCCAAGTCTCCAAATGGGCAAGCACAAAATCTGCTGGCTGCCAGAATGAAAAGAAGGGGGGGGAAAACCCCAGAAAGTAGTGAATGAGGAAAACTGATGGTGAATTAAAGCCCAGCATTTCTCAATGTGTCTTTATGGACCTGTCTATGAAGAAGCCTTTTCTCCCTCAGAAATGAATGGGGGAAGAGTAAGAAAGATGGAAATTATAAATGTGAACCTGAAGATGCTGTGCATTGTGAGGCATAAAAATAAATTCAGTAAAAATAGTTACAACATCTCAAAAGGAAACCACAGATTTTTTTTTTTGTTTGACAAGTTATATTTAAAAATGCAAGCATAACTTTTTTATTTATTTAACTATGCCAGCACACTTTTAAGGACTTTTTTATAAGCGCATTTATTTGTTGGGGATCCCACAAAATCCTCTTCATTTGGAAGTCTCTTCCTTTTATGCTTCTGGCTGGTATGAGGAAATAGCAGTTGTTTCTTTGAGTCGCACCTCTTCACTCTGGGATGGAAGAGCCATTGCTTGAAAAGGCAGCCAACATTTGTGGGGGTGGGTTGTTAAAAAAATCTGCATGTAAATCGTCAGATGAATACAGATGGTTTTTGACAGATCCAATACAACTCTGAATTGCACAAATCAGATGTAATTCCCTTGTTTCCTATCATACCACAGTCAGCTGTTAAGTGTTGAGATCTACCAAGGGAAAGAGAAAAGTACTTTTGGTTTAGGAACAGTCAATGAGCCATCTGTTCATCAACAGAGACACCTGCCTTCTACACCCTATCTTTTCTTTTCTCACAAACATAATGAGCACAAACACATGCAAAATGGTAATATATAGGAAGATAAGGCCTCGTACATTTAGCAAATCAGAGCCTTCTTTGTTGTCGGAATTGCAATAAACCAAGGAAGCAAATGATTATTAGATGTTCTATCCTTGCCTTTATTACTTTATGGATAACTCAAGGTAATGAATATATATAATACTCCTTCCACCTGCTATTTTCTCCACAACAATAACCCTCTGAAGTGAGTTGATCATAAGTCTTTTCTTTTTCAGTGCTGTTGTAACTTCATAACAATCACTGGATGAATGGTTATAAGTCGAGATCTACCTGAATTAATAGGTTTTTTTAATCCAATCTTTAATATTTTTATAAATAACTCAAGGTAACAAACATATTTAATACTTCTTCCATCTACTATTTTCCCCACAACAACCCTGTGAGGTGAATTGGGCTGAGAAAGAGTGACTGGCCCAAGGACACACAGCCAACTTTCATGTGTAAAGCAGGACTAGAAATCGCAGTCTCCTGGTTTCTAGCCTGGTGCCTTAACTATTAGATTAAACTGGCTCTCTTAAAACATTTAAAAGTCACTGTGGGGGGCTTGCGACTTACTTCTGGTGGTTGGAAAGAGTGTAACCTCATAGTACCTCAGCCAATGGGAAATGAGGTGGCACTTGGTGGCTGGGACAGGGTTGTATAAAGAAGGAATAGTTTTGATTTGAAACTTTGGAGAGAACCAAGCTTTGATAAGCTTCTCTCCCCGTTTGTTGCAATAAGTGAAACAAAAGGCCTTCACTGTGTTTTGACTGGTTATTGGTCAGGCGAGATTGCCTCTGGCCACAAATGAAAGTGGGCCAGGAGCACATAACACCAGTGGCGGATTTCAAATGTTTTTTACTACCGGTTCTATGGGTGTGGCTTGGTGGGTGTGGCATGGCTTGGTGGGCGTTGCAGGGGAAGAATACTGTAAAATCTTCATTCTGTCCCCAATCCAGGGGAAGGTTACTGCAAAATCCCCACTTCCTCTTGATCAGCTGGGACTTGAGAGGCAAAGAATAGATGGGGGTGGGGCCAGTCAGAATTTTTACTACCGGTTCTCCGAACTACTCAAAATTTCCACTACCGGTTCTCCAGAACTGGTCAGAACCTGCCGAAACCCACCTCTGCTCTGTATTATCTATGCCTCTCTTTTTTTTACTTTCTTCTGCAAAGAACACTACCTAATGGACGTTTTCTTCAATGGATATTTGAATACTCACATTATTTGGTTTAGCAGTGAGCCATTGACCCACATCCATTTCTTCTCTGGCAATTTCAATTTGAACCCAATCCATGCATACCCCTTTGTTTTCTTCTGGATGAATTCCTGTAAAATATCGTTTAATTTTCATTACAAGGATGGCTGCTGGAATCCCTAACCATGTCCTATTATTGACGTTGTGTTAAATTCCTCCGAATGAATTAACTGCCCAAACAGGTCTCTGATTTCCTGCCTATTACGCCTCTGATGCTGTGGGGGAACTTTAACAGGTGGATTTTGCCCAATCTGCTTATCCTTCAAGTAGAAAAGGATGGAGTACATGGCTATTAAGCATTAAAATAAGATCAATAGAAGCAACCATGAGATAAAGTCACAACTATATATTTATTTGCCTAATGCCACTTTGCCTGAAGTATCACCTGCAGCCTGCTGGTAAATGCTAGTCCAACCACTGAAATCTATTTATTTAAAATTAAAAATAGAAAAAATAAGAAAGCTATGGATTCTTCAACTGCAACAAATTCTTTTACCTGCTCTCCAGTATTAGAAAACACCACTAGTTGAGATCTTTTTGCCGCACAGTCCTCATAGCTTTGGTTCCAGGACAAGATTGAAGTAGAAAACCAGTAGCATTTGTCCTTGTACTGAAGCCATCTTAAAGGGCACACACTGCAGGTTGCATTCACTAGGAAAGAAAACAAATCGTTTTATAATTCACATTTGTAATCAGATGTATTTTTCAAGCTCTCTACAATAATGTTTTCAAAGGTGAGAGAGGACCCCATTTAATAACATGATCTTTTTTATTGGATTAAGGTCTGAGCCTTAAACAGAGCCTGTGTAGCGTAGGGGGCTAATGCCTCCTACTAAAGGCAGCAATTAACACCAGCTGCCTGTAATTTCTCTGAGTTCAATCCTAGCCAGGCTCAAGGTCGACTCAGCCTTCCATCCTTTCTAAGGTGGGTAAATTGAGGACCCAGTTTGTGGGGGCAATAAGCTGACTTTGTATAAATATATACAAAAGTATGAAGGCTATTGCTTAACGCATTGTAAGCCGCCCTGAGTCTCCGGAGAAGGGCGGCATATAAATCAAATAAAAAATAAAAAATAAAAAAAATAAAAAAGGTCACCCATTCATTCAGTTTTAATTAACTTTAACTTGCATTTTTAAGTGTGAAATCACTTGGCTTATTTACAACTGTGAGATGGTTCACATAGACTACTGAGTCACAATGGGGAACCAGCTTCACTAGGTCCCAGGCAAGTTAGTGTGCCTGCAGGCATGGGGATCCCTCACCACTGGGGATGCTCCATGGGGCTAGAAAGACAGATTAAGCCCTATAGATTTCCTCCACTTCATCTTCAGAATCCTGGACTAAGAACTGCACCAACAGAGCCACAAGATTTCTCTCCACACCTTCTTCTGTGTGTTTGGTGACTCCCTCAAGGCTTACTGCCTAAATGTTAGTGGACCCTACAACACTTGAAATATGATAGATATGAATGTAGTCCTGAGAAATAGGCAGAACATGCACAAAGAGCTGTTAAGAGTTCGGGGCGGGGGGGGGAGGGAGAAGAAGTTAGGTGATGAATATCTCTTTGAGGGAGATGGGCAGTCCACAAATGCAACAATGAATGATTAAATTAAATTAAATTAAATTAAATTAAATTAAATTAAATTTTTAAAAAAGATAGGCCTACCAGGGGATAGTAATTTCTGAGAAATTATAAAATGGGTTGCAAGAAACTTTGACCCAACAATTTGAATATACCTGTAAATGCATTTGTAGCCTCACACAAATGCTGCCTTAGATGAGATCTGAATGCTTGCAATTGGCGATTTGTTTTACTTTCAGTGCACTGATGTGTATTTGAAATTCCAGTCACTTCCTCAGAGTTTTGTGGGCTTCTGTTTAGCGCCGTTGAAGAACTGCAGCCCAGGCCTAGGAAGGAATTAACCAGAATTACAGTAGAGTTACATAATTAGAATGTTCAATATCTCTGATATTGTATTCTGGACCAATGTGAGATTTGGTTGTGAATTTACTTTTTCATCACGGTCATAACTGTGGATGGTCACTAAACAGGCAGTCTTAAACAGGGATTATCTAAGTAGAAATGTGCCCCATTCTTCAAGTTTGGTATAGACCAACTTTCCTTCTCATACAAACTTCAGAATTTTGTTCAGGTATAAAATGAACTCAGGTTTATTTCAATAGAAAGGTTTGATTCTTATTTTTTTTTCTTCTTTCCTCCTTTGTTTTCTTTTTTTCTTTTTCTGTTCTTTTCTTTTTTTAGTAGCTATAGCACTTAGCAATAGCACTTAGATTTACATACCGCTTCATAATGCTTTTACAGCCCTCTCCAAGTGGTTTACAGAGTCAGCATATTGCCCCCAACAATCTGGGCCCTCATTTTACCCATCTCAGAAGGATGGAAGGCTGAGCCAGTGAGATTTGAACTGCCGAACTGCAGCTAGCAGTCAGCTGAAGTAGCCTGCAGTATTGCACTCTAACCACGGTGCCACCTTGCCTCTTTTAGCAGTTAGTCTAGATTACTTAGGGTTTTTCCTTTAGGATATTTCAGATTTATTTCTTTTTTTCTTTTGGTTCCACTTTATCTGTACTTTCAAGTTCAATGCAATTATTAATTAAAAACAAAAACCTGGGCCTCAGAAGCTGTCCTAAGGGGTCCTTGGTGCTTTGTGAGCTAGATTATTTTTTTGCAAAAGTTTCATTTCCCAAGCTAGGTTAACATGTCAATGCTAGTAGAGAGTTGGGTTTTCACTCAATTTATATACGAATGGCTTGCCCTGTCAATGTTGGTGATTCTGTGATGGGGCTGCTTAACTGTTAATTTGTTTGGCAGTTCCTTGATTAGGGGTATTGTTTACTTCTTGATTGTTGGTCTGATTTTAATTTTAGTGTTAAACTCTGCTCATTGGGTATTATTGATTGCTGGTAGGAATGAGCAACCATTTCATTGTTTGAATAATGACTGTTTGGAATTTATTTTTCAAATGGGCAATAAGTCATGCCTTTCATTTCTTAATCAATTTATGAGGCTATTGTCTTTAGTAGATAATGTTCCTTTTTTGAAGCTCTGCGTCATTTTTAAGACTTCTTTATTGTTAAAGGACAAGGAAAAACATTGCTGGAGGCAAGCTAAAATAGGAAGTATGGAGTACCTTTTCTTTCCTAATTTTGGTGGAGAAACATAAGGATAAAAAGTTGTGGTTCTATTTCACTAGTTTTAAAATCATCTGTAGCTTTCAGTTGCTTTGTTGTGGGTGATTGAAATTCCTCGATTTTCATGATTGGCCAGAAACAGAAAAAATAAATAAATAAACTATATTTTGACCACTAGAGGGCACTACAAAAATGCTTAAACCTGAGCTCAAGTTTGTTATTAAGGAAGCTCTTGAAAATTCTTTACATAGAATTACTCATTTTGTAAACAGGGTGTCAAACTGGCGGCCTGCGGGCCGGGTGCATCAAAACAGGCCATGCCCACCCCAGGTCCATGAAGGGGGAAAATGTTGTGAAACATCACGTGATGGCAACATGATACAGTGAGTTTGACACCCATGGATTAGGTACTAAACAGAGGTGGGTTGCTCCCAGTTCGGTCCAGTTCTATAGAACTGGTAGTAAAACCGGCAGGAGGCTCCACCCACCCACTACGATGTCATTAGGGGTGATCTGCACATGCGCAGAAGTGCAAGCGCGTGTGAGCAAAGTGAGCATACTTGCTCCTGTTGCGAACCGGTAGTAAAGGTAAGTAGAACCCACCCTTGGTAGTAAAATATAAATTATACAGATGATATTAAAAATGAGCAAGAGGTGTAGAAAATTATCAACTCACTGAGACAACTCCACAAATATTTGACAATACAAATAAATTAACTGCAATCTTGGAATACAAATCTGACACTAACTTTTATTACAATGATGGCTTGAATACAATATTCTCAGCATAATTGAAACAAAGGTAATGTAAATTTTGCTCTTGTAAATTCTCAACTCTTAGAAGGACAAGTTTGGGACTTTTTCTTCATGAATACTAACAAATTTTAGAATTCTTTGAGAAAAAGGGATCTGATAAATATTTCAGAGAAGAAGTTATTTCATTCTATGAGGAAGAGCTTCAACTTAATCTACAACTTTTAATAGAGCAACTTTGGAAATATATTAACAGGATTAATAATTTTTTGAGAAAAAGGCAATTGATAGATATTCCTGAGAAGAAAAAAATTTTATTCCATGAAGATAAATTGGAGGGAATTACTTAAATTTAACAAGCTAATTGGAGTCAGATGAATTTTTATTGGTGTGATAAATAATTGAAAGACATATTAATGCAGTTTTGGATTTTGGATTTAGAAAGCAGGTTTGAAAATAAAGGGTTTTTTCCCCCCTTTATATTGAGTAATTTTTAAAGTTTGTAAAATATTATTAAAACAAAAAGTTGTATTAGAACTTATTGATTTTAGAGATGTTTTTAAAGAAAAGTTTACTATTTTAAAATTGTTTTTAAAATGTTTTTCCTTTTCCCTTTAGGATTAAAAAAAATCTGAAAAAATATAGTGAACTTTGTTAATATAAATGGTGACAGTCATTTATATTAAAGATTAACGAGAAAAACGAAGAGCACAGATGGTTAAATTATTTTTTTTTTATCCAAAGAAGAGAATATATTTAATTTTGTTTCCATTAGGAAATCGCTTCTGGATTTTGTGCTTGTGATGGAAAAAAAATTGAAACTTCGATTTTATTTTTCCTGGTTAGATAGATTCTTGTTATAGAAATGACTAGTATACATTATTATGTAAAAGTAAAAAGTTGAGGTTGTAATGTTATTATCTTTTACTATGCTAAAAAGAATTGGAAGTCAATGCTTTTTTTTCTTTTTCCCTTTCTACCCCACATCTTCTCTTCTTCCCTTTTTCCTTCCCATAGTTTTCCAAGACTTTTTATTTTCCTTTGTATTTTATGTTTCTGTAAATTAATAAAATTTGTAAATTACATTGCATTATGTCACCTGTTATGAGTCCTGAAGATAGTGACCCGATAGATGTACTTTTGATTTGTTGATAAGTTTCCAAGTTGAATTGTAAGTATGTAGTTAGGCAGATGTTGGTAAGATACATGATTCTGGCTAATGAAACTTCTATAAAACAATCAAGTTCAGAGAGCTGAGCCACAAATACTTTCCTTTATCAAAGCTGTCTTAGCTACTCTTCTATGAGAAAGGATGCTTTTAATCTTTGTTTCTTCAGACCTCTTCCTCAATGCATTCTTATTTATAGAACCTCATCATGCTCTCTCTTCCTACAATACCCACCGTAAATCCTCGTTGCTATCACAGCCAAAAAAACATTCCCAGAGCAGGAAAACCACAGCACAATCCAAAGCCAATGAGGGCGTATTCGGTGATCTGCAAAATTCAAGCAAAATCATTCCGAATATTATTCCAACACAGGTGGATTGGAGTTTTTATCTTATGTATTTTGCAGATTGCCTGAGACTTCTACTAAACTAAATAATGAAAGGTGCATTAGAAAGCCAGGTTATTGATTCTTTGATCTCAGCATGTTCTCCTTGACTTTGCAAGCTTTGACACATGTGATATTCCAAGACTTTATCAAGTAAAACATTCACTTCTTTATATTAAATTCAGTGGGGTCATACCAGTGGTGGGTATCAAATTTTTTTACTACCAATTCCTTGGTGGGTGTGGCATGGCTTGGTGGGTATGGCAGGGGAAGGATACTGCAAAATCCCCATTTCCTCCCGATCAGTTGGAACTCAGAAGGCAGAGAATAGATGGAGCAGGGCCAATCAGAGGTGGTATTTACCGGTTCTCCGAACTACTCAAAATTTCTACTACCGGTTCTCCAGAACTGGTCAGAACCTGCTGAATACCACCTCTGGGTCAAACAGATCCCAAGGAACTACCAGATGACTTGATAAAGGCTGATGTGGTTCCCATTTTCAAAGAAGGAAACATAATGGAGCCAGGATACTACAGACCTACCATCCTTAGTACCTGGGAAGATTCTGGAAAAGATAATCAGGCAATGAATATGTGAACACCTAGAGGCAAGCAAAGTAATAACCAGAAGCCAACATGGGTTTGTCAAAACAAATCATGCCAGTCACATCTTACTTTGACAGTGCGACAAAATTAGTGGACCAGCAAAATGTTGTGGATATAATTTACTTGACTTCAGTAAGGCATTTAATAAAGTAGACTGCAACCTACTACTTGATAAGATAGAAAAATGTACATTAGACAACATCACCACCAAATGGATTCATAATTAGCTGACCAACTGCACTTAAGGCATAGCCCTTAATAGAACTGCATCTACATCAAAGGGAAGCATGCAGTGGCGTATCTCAAGGCTTTGACTTTGGCCCAGTACTCTTCAATATCTTCATGAAAGGTTTATATAAGGCTGTGATGGCGAACCTATAGCATGGGTGCCACAGGTGGCACGCAGAGCCATATTGGTGAGCACATGAGCTCAGCTTCGGTGCGCATGCGTGCATCAGACAGCTAATTTTTGGGCCTTCTGGGCTCATCTGAAGTAAGGAAACAGGCTGTTTCCTGCCTCTGGAGGGCCTGACGTGGGGGGGAGGCCCATTTTTTTGCTCCGACCAGAAGCTGGAAAACAGCCTGTTTCCGGCCTCTGGAGGGCCTGGGGGGGGGGGGCGTGTACGGAAGGCCATTTTTGCCCTCCCCAGGCTTCTAGAGAGGCTCTGGAGTCTGGAGAGAGCAAAAAAACGGGCCTACCATGCCATTGCATGCCAAAAGCAGTGGGGAGTGGGCAGCGGGTGGGGTGGGGTGGGGTCGCATGGACATGCATGGGGGGGGCGGGGCACATAGAATTATGGCTATGGGCACGCACACACGTGACCCCCCTGCACTCCCCTTGCTTTTGGCACACGATGGCAAAAAGGTTAGCCATCACTGATAGAAGGGGGGACTCATCAAATTTGGAAATGTCATCAAGCTGGCAGGAATAGCAATACTCTAGAAGAAGATCCAGACGAATCTTGACAGATTTGAACATAGCGCTCCAGCTAACAAAATGAAATTCAATGATCGGTAACAAAATGTTCTATATTTATGCAAAAAAATATAAATGCATAGGTATAGAATAGGTAGTACCTGGCTCAATAGTAATAACTATGAGAAGGATCTTGCATGTCTAATGCACGATCATGGGCCAGCACTGTGCTGTAGTCGCCAAAAAGTCAATGCAGTCCTAGGCTGCATTAACAGATGGATAGAATCAAGATCACTTGAACTATTAGTATCACTTTATAATGCCTTGGTCAGACCACACTTGGAAAATTGCATCCAGTTTTGGTTGCTACAATATAAAAAAGATGTTGAGATTCTAGAAAGAGTGGAGAGAAGATCAACAAAGGGGTCTGGAGTCTAAAACATATGAAGAACGGTTGCAGGATTTGGGTATGTCTAGCATAATGAAAAGAAGGACTAGGAGTGACCTGATAGCAATGTTCCGATATCTCAGAGGCTGCCACAAAGAAGAGGGACTCAAGCTCTTCTCCAGAGCACCTGAAGGTAGAACAAGAAGCAATGGATGGAAACTAATCAAGGAGAGAAGCAACCTAGAATTAAGGAGAAATTTTCTGTCAGTGAGAACAATTAATCAGTGGAGCAGCTAATGGTTGTGTGGGCTTCCATTTTCACTTAGATATAAACTGCTATTAAAAAAAACTTGAAAAGGCAAGCTTTTCAACAAAATGCATTGTCTTTCTCAGTCTGAGAATCGTTCCTGAAATTAATGAACTTACCTGCCTGTTGAACAACATCTAATTTTGCACTTTTTCTTCTTCTGGATGAGGTATCTTCAGAAGACTTGATGTTTTCGTAGACTAGGTCAGCATCCATGGTCAACAGCAACCCAGAATAGAAAGGCTCTGTGCAAGTGAGACGTTCTTAATGCGCCTGCGTATAACTAGTGGAAATGGTGTTGATCTACACTGCCTAAGTGTATGTATATTCTCTCTGCCCATATGCAGTTGTGGTTATATGTTCCCACTCTGAAAGAAGAAAAATCTCTAGTCATATAGTTCAACTGTTGTATCTTGCCAGATGGCAGTGTAAGTGAAGCTAAGAATTGTTGTGATTTACGATGGAAACTAAGATAAAAGTTGTTCATTTTTCTTTTTCTATGTATGTTTGTTCTCTCCTTAACAGGACAGGAGAAAAAGAGCCTGGTGGCACAGTGGACTAAGTGCTGGTAAAGTAGCACTTAGTTGCCAGCTGCCTGCAATTATTGCAAGTTCAAATCTCACCAGGCTCAAGGTTGACTCAGCCTTCCATCCTTTCGAGGTAGGTAAAATGAGGACCCGGATTGTGGGGGCAATAACCTGACTTTGTATATGTTGTGTCCCCGACCCCACGTACACATACACAAACAGGCGTTCCGGAGTTAATGAGCAAACCAGCCGGCAAAAACCCAGTGGCTGCCTGCCAAGAGTTTATTAATTACAGGGAAGGGAGATAACGATTCTCCACTTCTGGCACATCAAAGGTTAACACTCAATATTTACAGTTCAGTCCTTGAAACAATAGTCCAGTGATACAGAATGGCATGGAAGCCTTCAGTTTTGTTCATCACAAGGCTTTGACTGGCCACCACGCTCCCTTATATATCCTGTGGGGTGTGGACAAGTGACTCAGCTAAACCCTGGCACGCCTTGCCTTCTGTTGGGCACGTATCTCCCTGCGTTGCTGTCGAGGATCCAGCCATTACTTATCTCCCCCGTCGCTGTCCACCTGTGGCTGCGGGGAGGTGCTTGGCTCTGGGCCTATCTCTTGCCCTTCGGTGTCCTTCGGAGGCATTGCCAGAGAGGAGGGTCCTGGAGAAGGAGGCCTTGCCAACTCCTCTCCCTCATTCTCAAAGTCCTCTCCTGCTGATGACGCAGGCTCAGGCAACGGAGCCACAACAGTATAAAAAAAGAACACAGTTTAGGGGGGCCCGAAAGCCCTACTAAGCAGGTATATACAAAAGTATGAAGGCTATTGCTTAATGCATTGTAAGCTGCCCTGAGTCTCCGGAGAAGGGCGGCATATAAATCAAATAAATAAATAAATAAAATAAATAAATAGGTGAGACTTCTCCCCAAAAGAAACTACAATTGCTGAGGACACTTGCACAAAAACTCTGCTAATTGGATGTTTTGAGAATTGCAATCCTGATGTAACTGGAGAACACTAGACAAGGAATGTCTTATAACTGTTTAACCATGTTGTACAGGAAGTCCTCAATTTACAACCACAATTGAGCCTAAAATTTCTGTTGCTAAGTGAGACATTTGTTAACTGAGCTGTGCCCCATTTTATAACCTTTCTTGCCGTAGCTGTTGAGTGAATCTTTGCAGTTGTTGAGTTAATAGGACGGTTGGTAAGTGAAATCTGCCTTCCCCATTGTCTTTCTTGTCAGAAGTTTGCAAACGCTGATCAAATGACCCCAGGACACTCTGACCATCGTAAGTATGAACCAGTTGCCAAGCATCCGAACTTTGATCACGTGACCATGGGGAATTGTCATAAGTGTGAAAAATGTTCATAAGTCACTTTTTTCAGTGCCATTGTAACTTTGAATGGTCACTAAATGAACTGTTGTAAGTTGTAGTCTACCTGTGTTACATCTGTTGCAGTCTGTACTGGATGTAGAAGTCCAGCCCTCCACTGGCCAGATTATAGCAGCCATCTTAAAAGAGCTTCTTTCTTTATGCAATCATGGAGAGATTCTAAAGAGTTCTTCTATTTCAGTTGCTGAAATACCTCAGCTCCAAGGAGTGAAACATTATTTGCTGCATCAGCTCAAACCACACATTTTGAAATGACCGTTGCCATTTCCTGTATATCAGAAAACACGTTAGCTATTAACTCTGGTCAGAATAAATGCCAGTCTTAAAAGCTCTTTTGCAAACAGGAAATAAGCCTGACCATTATCTCTATCTCCATAGCGCGCAGTCGCTTACGAACTAAATGCTTCACATCCATTTTTTTCAGGCTGCAATTTCTTCAGAACAGGAATTCATAGTGGTTTTGGTTTTTTGAAGTTAATGAACACCTATCAACTCTATTTAGATAAAAACACAGCCTGGTTTAAAAACAGTGTCTTTTTTACAGAATGCTGGAAAAATGTTTGAATTTGGCTCTCTGGAAAGGAAGGCCGTTGCTTGAAAAGGAAAAATGGGTTTCCAATTTGTTTGAAGACCCCAAGTCTTTTAATCCCGGGTGCTCGTAATAAATCTAATTAACAATAGAACACTACTGACTGTTGTTGAAAGTGTAAAACTTTCATAATCAAGGATGATATTTGCTGCTTCAAAAGCAAAGTAAGACACTGCAGTATTCATATGTCTTCATAAACAGAGTGGTAAGGTCCTGAGATTTTTTTTTTCTTCAATTGAACATGGGACATAATGAAAAACCTAGATTGGGGCTGGGCCACCAATTTCCATAAGAGCTTCACTGGCTGCCAGCAAACTCAAGGACATTGTTGGATATAATGATCCGAAGACAGACCCTCCCACACACACATCCCAGCCAAGAATCATAAAATAAAACGAGTGGCAGATCCTACAGCCATATAATCCTCAAATGGAGTCTTTCATTCTTTATCAGCAAGTGAAGCATCAAAGAGATGCTGAGCCATCAATCTTGGAAACAACAGATCTGGCTGATAACAGCTTCCCTGTTGCAGTAAGGAGGAGTGGAAAAGGACACCTGCAATAATATTTAGAAGGAAATCGGTAAGCCACATCCCCTCCAAAACTGGCAGGGCAAGCCACATTGTATATAAACATGAAAGAAACCCCCATACTTCCTCACATTGATAGTGTTACCAAAGAATCAGATTTATTGCTCAAGCCCAGTGGTGGAATTCAAATAATTTAACAACTGGTTCTCTGCTCTAATGACCAGCTGGGTGGGCATGGCCATGGTGGGCATGGGCAGGGGTTTGACAGGCAGCACTCAGCCTCCTGTACCCCCCTGGGAGCAAAAATGGGCCACGGGGGGGGGGGGGGGGACACCACCGCCCTGTGCCCCATTTTGGGCCTAGGAGGTCTCCCTGAAGCCTCCTGGGAGTGAAAATGGGGTGCGTGAGGATTCCTGGAAGGGCGGGGAGGGGGACGGGCAGGGGTATGGTCAGCCAGAAATTTAACTACTGATTCACCTGAACCGGCTGAATCCCACCACTGCTCAAGCCTATTCACAAAAATATTCAACTTAAATTCAAAAGTAAATTGGTGCCAGATAAGGGTCAACAGAATTAAGGAGGGCTGAACTTAACATAACCACACTGTGTTGATGAGGTCTTAACTTCACCCTCTAGGTCTACCTGCTCTTCTCTACACCTAACTAGATAATGAAATATCTGCAAGCAAATAATCAAACTCAGAGAGCACCAAGGACTCGACAGCTAGTTGTTTAGAAAGAGAGATTTTTCTGAAGCAAATGTTCTTCTGTTTCAGTCGTTTTCAGCTCTTGCAAATTCCAGAAATTAATCAAAGGCTAATGAGGAGATGGAATACCCCATTTTTCCAGGCTTAGCCCATGGACTTCTATTGCATTACCTCTTTTATTTTAAACATACTTGTTTCTATCTCCAGCAGAGGGAGGGACTGGATTAATCCATTATGTTCATGACTGACAGCCACGCCTTAGTTGCGGAGACCTATAAATCTGAGGCTACAAAATAGTCTGCTGGATCCAGCTTGCCCAGCTTGCAAGTGACAGTTGTTAAATAGATATGTTATATTTGTATACTGTTTGGGTAACAGACTTTCGGTTTCACAGGCTTCTCTGCTCTGTATTTCAATGGCTGACCTTGGCTAGCAGGTGCTCCTCGTTCCTCGACCGGCATGATTTGGTTTCCCTTCTCTAATTGATTGATCTGACTGAGAATTTTTTGAAACCTTATTTTATTCCTGTCATCTGGGGAGCTGACTTTGCTTTTCATTGTTTCCTGAGAAACGAGAACCTTCTCGTGAGAAAAGTTTTCCTTCTTTATTTAGCCAGGTTGAGATGATTAACTCTCTTTTTTTCTTGTAGCCACAACCATGTGTCATTTTCTGAAAGCCTCTTCTCTGAAAGACAGTGTCAACCATCCCAATCATTCACCTAGCAAAAAACCCACTCCTGGACCATTATTTTGCCGAGAGTATAATTTACTAGAGCTTAAATGGTTACAGAAATAGTGAAGCTGGCTCTGGCAGTTTCCTGCACAAACAATGCAATTAGTTTTTCCCTGCCCATCCCCTCATCCCCCACAATTATCAACAAATGTCCAATTAGGTGTTTGTATATTGTTTGGGTAACAGACTTACTGTTTCATGGGCTTTTCTGCTCTGTATTTCAATGGCTGACCTTGGCTAGCAGGTGCTCCTTGTTCCACCACTGGCATGACTTGGTTTCCCTTCTCCTCCCCATCCCCATCTTCTCCCTACATTCTAATCCTCTTCCCTCCCCCCGTTGCTACCATCAGGCTGTCAGCAAAGCTTGCCTTGCAAAATGGCAGCCATGAGAGACAGGAGTATAATAATTATCATTCATTCATATTTTTTTATTCATTGTGAATCTAACAGCAAGTGGAAAGAACATTTGAAGTCAGAAGGGTGTGTTTGCGTCTGATTTCCATATCTACAAGTGAAAGAAAGATTTTACTTATCTTGTGGTTTTGAAGCGGTTAAAAATGAGTTAGACATTGCATTGCATTCTAAAGATGAACACCTTATTGCCAAAATTTCAAAAATGCTTCTGGTTAAGTTTAGAAAGTGGACACTGTATGATTCAATACACCTAAAATTTTTGACTATAATACTTGAGCTGTGGGAAAATACATGAACTAAATGACTGAAACTGATGTTAAACCATAACATTAAAGATAATTTCTATAAAATGAAGTACCATTCATATTTAATGCCTGATAAATTGTCAAAGATGTGTAAAGGTGTTTCAAAGGTTTGCTGGAAATGTAATTGTAAGGAAAGTACTTACAAGCATGTGTGGTGGACTCGTGATAAGGTAAAGAAGTACTGGGACCAGATTTACATTCAGAAGATTCTTAAAATAAACATATGGTGAAAACCAGAAAGTTTTCTTTTAGGACTGTTGTTCAAAGAACTGAAAAAAAATTGTTCAGCTGATTGGCTGTCCGGACCATGGGAGATTTAACCTGCTGTCATTGGCTGGCTGGTCTGCCTGGAGCTCCTTAAAAAGTGAGTTCCGGCAGCCCTGCCGGCAGAGTGCAGTCACATTTTACTGGAAATAAAAAGGTGCTGAATTCACTAACGACTCTCGTCTGTTGCCTTATGCCGATTTAACACTGGCGACCAAGGACAAAAGGGACCTGAGAACCTCCTCGTGAACCACACAGCTGTCTTGAAACAAGGACCTCCGACCACCTACAAGAATGGCATCGCAAGAATCGCTGGCTCCAGCGATCTTCCACCCACAGATAGAAGACTGGCACACATACATGGGCCAGTTCAGAATGTTCCTGGAGGCCAACAATTACCAGGACAGGCCAGACAACAGGAAGCAAGCGTTATTCCTGACCTACTGTGGCACCAAGATCTACAAAATGGCACAGACACTGATCGCCCCAGCAGATGTGGAGACCGTTGCCTCGGCCACCCTGCAACGTGCCCTGGAGGACCACAATGCACCATCCATCACCCCCATGGCCAGCTGAAATGAGTTTTACCACCAGCGCCAATGAGATTTTGTGGCCAGCCTCCAGGAGATTGCTACCAGGTGTGAGTTCATAAATCCCGAAGAAATGATGAAGGACAGGATCATCCTGGGGATGAGGGACCTCACTCTACAAAAGAAACTGTTGATAAGGAGAGGGGACTCATTCAAGGACGTTGTCGAGGAGGCCAGGGCTGCAGAATCATCAGACAACTCAGTGGCAAATGTAAGGAAGACCAGCGGGGTGCACCACATGTACCGGGAGCCCAACTAGTCAATCAAAGTCCCTGAGTACGATGACGACTGGGGCAACACAGATGACACTATCCACCGCATGTACCCAGAAAAGCGGCAATACCCTAGGGATGTGGAGAGCAGGCAGCCACATTGCCCGGGTTGCATGGGTTTCCACACAAGGGTGGCTTGCCATTTCCAGGATGCAATATGCCACCGATGCCAAAGAAAGGGCCACATTGCCGAAGCCTGCAAAGCGATCCAACCCATTCTCTTTCAGCCAAAGCCTATAGCCCCGTCAGGAAGACCAGGGAACCCTAGAGCTGGCCAACAACAAACAGACGAAGAGAGGACCAATACCAAGCTCCCAGAGAAATCAATCACACAACCGTGGGACACACAGATGCATATGAGCAGGAGAAATACCACACAATCATGAACATTGAAGGGGAACCATGCAAAATGGAGCTGGACACAGGGTTGTATTTTACAATAGTATCCTGGCAAACAATCAAGAAGTTTTGTTGTTTTTTAATTTGATTTATATGCCGCCCTTCTCCGGAGACTCAGGGCGGCTTACAGTGCGTTAAGCAATAGTCTTCATACTTTTGTATATTTATACAAAGTCAGCTTATTGCCCCCACAAACTGGGTCTTCAATTTACCCACCTTAGAAAGGATGGAAGGCTAAGTTGACCTTGAGCCTGGCTAGGATTGAACTCAGAGAAATTACAGGCAGCTGGTGTTAATTGCTGCCTTTAGTAGGAGGCATTAGCCCCCTACGCTACACAGGCACAAGCAGAACCCAGCCGCAAGCAGGAAGTTCCTGAAGCCACCAAATGTCTGCTTGAATGACTATCAAGGGAACCGGATAGAGGTACTAGGCAGAATGGAGGTCAAACTAACATTCCACAAGTTCCAGGGCCGGCTGCCGCTCATGGTCATTGGCAGCCACCAGCCATCACTGCTGGGAATAGAATGGTTTAAATCTCTGGGCCTGGACATCACCGGAACTGCACAGAGTAACCACCCATGAACTGAACCAGTTGTTGGCAGAGTTCACAGACGTCTTCAACAAGGGCCTAGGTAAATATACAGGGAAACCCATTTCACTTAACCTAGACCCCCAGGTGACCCCCATCAGGCTCAAACCCCGTAGGTACTATTTGCTTTGTGGCCTAAGGTTGAGGAACAATTAGACAACTCATTGCCGAGGGAATCCTCGTGCCAACTGACCACACAATGTGGGAGACTCCCATACTCACCCCTGTGAAGCCAGATGGGTCCGTCCGTATCTGCGTGGATTACAAGTGTACATTGAACAAGGCCCTCCAGCAGAGTGCGTACCCAGTGCCCGTGGTGCAACATCTCTTGCATTCCCTAGGAAGCAGGAAGATATTCATCAAGCTGGACCTTGCCCAGGCCTATCAGTAGCTGCCAGTAGATGAAGCCACTGCTGAAGCACAAACCAGACTCACATGGGGGCATTTAAATGTACCAGATTGCAGTTTGGGGTCAGCGTAGCCCCAGGACTTTTCCAGTGCCTAATGGAGCAGCTACTGCACAGGATCCGAGGGGTGGTGCCATACTTCGATGACATTTTTATATCAGGGAAGTCAATAGGCCAGTTGATGGAACACGTGCATGAAAACCTGGGGAGTTTCCAGAAAAAAGGACTCAAAGTGAACCCTAATAAATGCAAAATTGGCATAAGGCAGGTAGAGTTCCTGGGCTACCTAATAGATGGGTTGGGCATCCACCCGACTGACAGCAAGATGAAAACCATTAAGAATGCACCCACCCTGAAGAATAAGGCAGAACTTCAAGCCTTCTTGGGACTATTATACTTTTACAGCACATTTTTTCAACAGAAGGCCACCATTGTGGAACCGCTCCACAACCTCCTGGGGAAGATGACACCGTGGACCTGGGGATGGAGGGAAGACCACGCTTTTGCAGCAGTGAAAGACCTCCTCTCATCCGACAGTGTCCTGATCCAATATAACCACACGTTGCCAGTTTGGATCACCTGTGACACCTCCCCTTTCAGAGTTGGGGCGATCCTCAGCCACCACCTACCAGATGGAACAGAAGCACTGATAGCATACTACTCCAAGACCCTGTCATCAGCCAAGTGCAACTATAGCCAAATTGATAAGGAGGCCTTGGCCGTGGTAGCAGGGATCAAGCGGTTCCATGAATATGTATACGGTAGGCATTTTGAGATTGTAACTGACCATAAGCCCCTATTAGGATTCCTCACCAGTAACCAACAAACCCCACCATACATGTCCCTGAGGATGACCAGATGGGCCATTTTCCTCATGGTGTACGACTACGAGCTGATCCACCGCCCCGGCAAAGACATCAGCCACGCCGACCCTCTCAGCTGCTGCCTGCTGCCAGAATTGGTGGAAGACCCCGCACCCACCGCCCAAGTGCTGTTGATCAACATTGACCCGGCCAGCCCAGTGACCGCCAGAGACATCGCTGAACACACCCAAAAAGACAAAACATTAAGAAAGGTTCTGAACTGGGTGTTGAGGGGGTGGCCACAGGAGTACCTGGGGGAGGAGTTCAAGAGTTACCATAGCAAGCAAACCGAACTGTCAACTATTAAGGACTGTTTGCTGTGGGGAGAAAGGGTCGTCATTTCCCAAAAGCTTCGGAGGCGCGCCATGGTTGCCCTGCATGTGAGACACCCTGGGATTGTGAGGATGGAGGCATTAGCCTGGAGCTACATCTGGTGGCCCCAGATGGACATGGATATTACCAAGTGGGTGGCCACCTGCAAACCCTGACAGGAGACGCGACCAGCACCACCACAGGCACCCACTCAGGAATGGGAAGCAGCCAAGGGGCCCTGGTCCTGCATACATATTGACTTTGCAGGGCCAGTAGAAGGACAGATGTTCCTGATTGTCGTGGGCGCATACTCCAAGTGGCTAGAGGTGATCATCATGTAGACAACCACAATAGAAGCCACCTCCAAGCCCTCCAACGGCTGTTCGCCACCCACAGTCTACCTGATGTCCTGGTTTCCGATAACAGCCCACAATTGACAGCCAAGACCATGGAGGCATTCCTCGCCAAGCAAGGGATGTGGCATGTACTCATCTCTCCTTTCCACCCAGCAAGCAATGGGCAGGCCGAGTCAATGGTGAGACTAACCAAGGAAACCCTCACCCAAATGGGCCCAGGGAATTGGCAGGAAAAAGTTGACCAGTTCCTCCTCGCTCAACACATCACCCCCCATGCGACCACCAGCGGAGTTGCTGATGGGAAGAAGGCTGAGGTCGTAACTTGACTGATACCACCTGGACTACCTTCCTGAGACCCTCCCCCTGGACAGGCATTCAACATACAGGACTGGGTATTCACACACAACTATGTGGAGTACCCAACCTGGCTAGCGGGCCAAGTCTTGGCTGTCATTGACCCCAAGTCATACCACATTGAGCTGGAGGATGGGCAGATCTGGAGGAGGCATATGGACCAACTCAGACACCACCTGGGGGACACCGAGCTAAGGAACCAGGGCAACTAGACCGCAACCGGAGAGCCAGAGCAACAATAGCAGAACTTGAGGTCTCTGCCCCGAGGAGCATGCTCAACCACCGGCCGGGAAGCAGATGAACAGGCACCAGGCCTACCCTGTGGCCCAACAGGGGGACTACTCGCCAACCAGAGCCACGACCAATCCTCTGGGATTGGGGGTGTCCAGCGGGAAGCAACAGTTGCAGAAGCCAAAGGAACCAGGCTGGAACTTGACTCACGGGCCGAGGAGCTCCAGAAGGTTCCTTCCCAGGCAGCCGGAGGAACACCAGACTCGACCGCTGCAGCCAAGATCCTGGGGACAAGTAAACTGCGCAGGTCCAGTAGGAAGCCGGCACACCCTGCCTACCTAGAGGACTATGTCACATACATAGGCAGGGGATTGGACACTGTTCATTCTAGGAGGGGAGGGTGTTAAGTACAGATTGGCTAGAATCTACATAAGTTTTCATGCTCGCCACAGATTGGCTAGAATTTACAAAAGGTTTCATGCTCACCCCTGATTGGCTGTCCGAACCGTGGGAGATTTAACCTGTTGTCATTGGCTGGCTGGTCTGCCTGGAGCTCCTTAAAAAGGCGAGCTCCGGCAGCCCAGCCGGCAGAGTGCAGTCACATTTTGCTGGAAATAAAAAGGGGCTGAATTCACTAATGACTCTCGTCTTCTGCCTTGAGCCGATCTAACAGTCATGATCAGAGATTCTACTATATGCATATGGAATAAGTTCACCCAGTTCTTCTTTGTACAAATAAAAATTGTTATTTTCCACGCCTCTTGAATCTTATTTTGGCATTCTGGTGACTCAAGTGCAGTCTGTCTGGACCATACGCAGAAGAACTCATTGACTTTATAAGGAAGGAAGTTACATATTCTGGCCAGCAACATAAAGCACTAATTTTCAGGAAAAAGAAACAACTCGTTTTCGTTTTGTCACGTAACATGTTGCGTACTAAGTTTTGTTTTCTGACTCTGAAACACTATTGGTTTTTAACTTCTAAGATTTTATTTCAGTCATTGTCAAGTTTACGAATTTCTGAAATCTGTGTAGAAATCTGATCTGTGTAGAAACTAGTTTCCTCTTTATTCTTTCAGACAGAACCAGTTGGGGGTTTTTTTGTATCCTAATTTTTCAAAATATTGTTTTCAAAAAAAAAGACAAGTTCAGAAGATTTTTCCTAATTCATATATTTGTCTTTTTTCCCCATTTATCAGAAAACCAAAAGCAACCCCCCCCCCACAAAATACTGGAAAAAATGGGGAAGAACCAAAGGTTCCTGCCTCTCTCCCTCCATAAATAAGTCTTGCTTTCTTCACAGGCTTTCAACTTTCTAGGCCACTGTGTCTCTCTTTTTTAAAAAAGTTTTTATTTATATCATATTAAAAAAGAAATTGGACATGGTGCGACCATCCTGGCGTTATCTCTGCCATACACACTAAAGTATAACACAAATATACTCAGCATACCTTGAGTATGCTATTATATACATATATTTGATCCCCTATATACCCTTATATTTACATATATTACATCATCTTTTGGTCTACACTTCTTAGTTATTTCCTGTTCCGACTTCCATTTCTCAAATTCAACCATTGGTAAAATCTATTCCAAATCTCATAGTATTCTGTCCCTCCTTTGTTTTTTACTTCTAGCGTCAATCTATCACATTCTGCATCTAATATTTTCTTTATTATTTCCCTTTCTAGAGGTATATTCTCATTCTTCTACTGTTGGGGATATACCATTCTCGCTACCATTATGATACGCAATATTAAGTATGTTAACCCCTTACTGTAATCTTCTGTTATGATTCCTAATAAAAATATTTCTGATTTAAACTCCAATCTTTGTCCAATCATTTTTTCCAGCCATATCTGAATCTTTCGCCAATACTCTTTTGCTTTTCTACATGTCCACCACATATGGTAGTAGGTGCCCGGTGATTGGTCACATTTCCAGCATTTCAGTGATTTTGGCCAATTTTGCTGGTGGTAAATGCCACCTATAGTACATTTTATATAAGTTTTCCATGTATGATGTGGCCAGGATTAATTTCCTATTCCTTTCACAGTGTGAAAGTGTGTCTCAATCTCAGCAACTTTACAATGTGTGGACTTCAGTTCCCAGAATTTCCCAGTCATCATACTGGCTGTTTGAATTCTAGAAGCTGAAGCCCACACATCTTAAAGTAGCTAAGGCAGAGAAAGATTGTAACCAGGAACGATGGGCTGTCAATATCAGTAGTACCATATAATTAATGGACAATTCTCACAAACTATTTTTTTTAAAAAACGGTTGTATTGTCTTTTTTCACTTACTGCCAGAAACTAATCAACTTTTAAACAAACACAAACCAGGTGGGGAAGCAACATCTGTAATGATTTAGCAAGCTGATTTATCAATCCTAAAAAAAATAAACTCATGACTCGTAAATAATTTCTCTACTTCTTAGAAAACCGCAATTATATTCAATGTGAAACTGGCTAAAAGCTGTGAAGATATGAACTATTTTCTTAGAAGTTGATTTAAGACTGTATGAGTCAAAAAAAAAATCACTTTTTTTTTTTTGCATTTCTCAGTTCTCAGTTCTCCAACCACTGCGGTTGGGTGAACATAATATGACATTTTGAATGATAAGATGCTAACATGCCTCTAGAGCTGTTGGTTGCTGTTTCTTAAGCAGTGTGAGTAAAAGATGAGTGAAATTCTCTCTGCCATTTCCTTTAATTCAGTATCTGCTGCTTTTATTGATGCATACAACAGACATCTGCTTTGAATCTTTCGTAGATCTATGATAAGAAAGTTTTGAAGTCTTTCAAAAGCTTAATGGCACTAGAGAAGATGGTTATCAAGAGACTTTGTCCAAATTCTGAGCTCTGATCTTGAACCATATCGCTATTGATGAAGATAAGCAAACCATTGCAAATTAGAGATAATATTACAGTAGTCACATTATTCAAAATGCAAGCTTCAGCTAATCATGTGACGACACAGAGCCCTGGCCAAAGCAAAGCTGGCTGAGGAACTCTGGGAGTTGAAGTCCACAAGTCTTAAAAGGAGGTAGATCTTTGTATGTAGAATATACAGGCCCAGGTTTTAATGGTCCATTGACAAATGTGGGGGGGGGGCTGAGTATCTGCCTCCCTTTTAGGGGAAATATTCTGCCCTTTTAATATTTCCTAAAATATCTCATTTTCCTAGGAGGGGGTGGGTGCTAACCTCCTACAATGTGTTGCAATAAAACAAAACCACTGAAATGGGCTTTGTATGAATGTTCAGCCCTTTAAATTTCTGTGCATGCATGACTCACCATTCTGTCTGTTTATTAGATCCATGTTTCTCAACCTTGGCCACTTGAAGATGTGTGGATTTCAACTCCCTGAATCCCCCAGCCAGTGTGCTCTGGGAATTATCCATATATCCATTTATCCATATATTTTCAAGTGGCCAAGGTGGAGAAACACTGCATAGACGCTGTTCTGTCCCCCTTCCCCACACAGGCAAACACACAACCAGGCACGCCTGCCAAGATTTTATTAAGCAATCAGACTAGAAACCCTTGCAGATAAGAGTTTTGGCAGTAAACTGCAAAATGCCTGCCAAGTCAGTTTTCACTCACAGTAAGCAAGAGAGAGTTTATCCTCAGTCCGGTTCAGTAGCAAAAAGTAATCCACAAAGCAAGAGTTAGCCAAGGTCCAATCCAAATATGCACAAGCCAGATTTCAGGTAACGCGATGTGACTCTCAGGTTTTTAACTTTGACCATCACAAAGCCTGAAGAGCAATCACGCCCACTTTTATTCCTTGTGGGGTGTGGCTCAGTGACTCAGCTCAATCTCTGGCCCTCCCACGCCTCTTTCATTGTTGCACATGCTTCTCCCTCCGATGCTGCCTGGGATCAAGCCAGGATTCATCATCCTCGCTCCCTATCTGTTGTTGTTCCGATATGCTTTCCTCCTGGCATATCCCAGGCTGTTCCTCTTGACCTTCGGATGGAACCTGAGACATTGCCAGAGAGGAGGGTCCTGGAGAGGGAGGCCTTATCAGTTTCTCCCCATCACCTTCTGAGTCCTCTTCCTCTGTTAGGACAGGTTCGGGAGTCGGGGTCACAACAGACGCACATCCAATTGTCTTTAAAGAACACAAGGCAACATATTAACGCTCTCTTCTCCTAGTTTTCCCCATAGCAATAACTTTGTGAAGTAGGTTGAACTGAGACTGATCGATTAGCCTAAAGTCAACTAGAGGGTTTCCATGGCTGAAAACAAATGAGAACAAGTGTCTCCCTATTCCTTCACATTTATCTTTGCCATTCTACTTAGACTAGTTCTCAAAGTACGAAGACTGTTGGTAGATGACATAACACCTCAGGTAGCGTTCCACTATGGCATTGGTTCTCTCCACAGCCTCATTGGTACTCAGGTGGAATGCCGAGCTTAACCCCTGAGACGACCCTAGCATCCTGATGAATTCCTGCCAAAACCTGGCCATGAACTGGACCCCCCAATCCGAAATTACCCTCCGCAGTGCACCGTGGAAGTGATATATGTGTACAAGGAACAGTTTAGCCAGCTTCTGTGCCAATGGCAAGCCAGGGCAGGGTATAAAATGGGTCTGTTTCGAGAACAGATTGATGACTGTCCATATGACGGTTTGGCCGTTGCTCTCCGGTAAGTCCACAATGAAGTCCATGGCTATCTCCTCCCATGCCTGGGTAGGGTCAGCCACAGACTGTAGAAGGCCAGGGGGCTTCACTATGTGGGGTTTTGTGGTTGCACAGACCAGGCAGGTTTTTAATTAGTCCTTCATGTCATGTGGCATTCTGGGCCACCAGAACTGTCCAGAACTATTTTAGAATTCCGTAGAATTCAGTATGCCGCATACTGAAAAAATTGCATAATATTGCAATTGTGATATGTGCGTATGAAATTGTGATTCAAACGGTGGTTTCTGTTTGGTTTCCAGTTAAGCATCTCAGTTTTATGGTAAATGATTTAAGAATACTTGAAAATACAGAAAGGGCCACTTTCACCTGCAGTTTCTGTATACCTAGAGACCTTGTTCTCTTTTGATCTCTGTGGAGCCTCTTTTCTTGCCAGTAAAGATTTGAATGGTGGAAATAATTGAAAGTTTCAAAAACTCTGCTATTCACTCTGCGATCGAATGTGAGTCCTATTCTTATGCATAAGAATCAAGATTCCTTATTATTTATTTCTAGATGTCTATGATAGTGCTGGAAGCCTATTGTGGAATTTCAGGCCAATCATGTTCAATCAATATTTAATCCAAATGCCTGAAAATCTTCTCTTACAAAACAACTCAAAAGTAACACCACTATCACCAGTCTTAGGTGGTTCTAGATTTTAACCAGTACAAAAAATATGAAATCATCCCATCTAACCCAAGCGCTTTCTTCCTTTTGCATTCTACTTATAATAGAATTTTTTATTGGCCAAGTGTGATTGGACACACAAGGAATTTGTCTTGGTGCATATGCTCTCAGTGTACATAAAAGAAAAGATACGTTCATCAAGAATCATAAGGTACAACACTTAATGATAGTCATAGGGAACAAATGATACAAGCAACAAAATTACAGTCATACAGTCATAAGTGGACGGAGATGGGTGATGGAAACGATGAGAAGATTAATAGTTGTGCAGATTTAGTAGATAGTTTACTAAGTACTGTTACTTAGTGACAGTATTGAGGGAATTATTTGTTTAGCAGAGTGCTGGCATTCGGGAAAAAACTGTTCTTGTGTCTAGTTGTTCTGGTGTGCAGTGCTCTATAGCCGTGATGGCGAACCTATGGCACGCGTGCCACAGGTGGCACACGGAGCCATATCTGTGGGCATGCAAGTGTTGCCCTAGTTCAGCTCCAGCAAGCATGTGCGCACCAGCCATTTGATTTTCAGGCCTTCTGGGCCCACCACAAGTTGGGAAATGGTCTGTTTCTGGCCTCCAGAGGGCCTCCTGGAGGCCTCTCCAGGCCCCTAGAAAGCCTCTGCAGCCTGGGGAGGGCAAAAAACAACCCTACCGGGCTCACCGTGCCAAAAGCGGGGGGAATGTGGGGGATTGTGCGCACATGTGGGGGAGGGCAGGGGGCAATGAATTATGGGTGTGGGCACATGCGTGCACGACCCCAGCCCCCATGCTCCCCCTGCTTTTGGCACGCAATGGCAAAAAGGTTAGCAATCACTGCTCTATAGTGTCGTTTTGAGGGTAGGACTTGAAATAGTTTCTGTCCAGGATGTGAGGGATCTGTAAATATTTTCACAGCCCTCTTTTTGACTTGTGCAGTATACAGGTCCTCAATGGAAGGCAGGTTGGTAGCAATTGTATATAAATTATAATTATATAAAATTACAATTAGAATAATCTTTCTCCAATGTTTCAATCAGCAATGTAAATGTTCTACCCCTCATTATCATGCCAATCGCAAATAGATCCTGCTTAGGTAGGATCAGACAAAAATGGCCTTTTAAAGTTCTCCAACAGTTTTTTAGGCAGTGCAATTGAGTTTGAATTCTGCATCTTTCACCATCCAACAATTTATAACACCTTCTAGAGCAATGGCTGGCTGGGGAATCCTGGGGGTTGAAATCCACCCATCTTAAAGTTGATAAGGTAGTGGAGCCAGTGGTGGGATTCAACTAATTTAACAACCAGTTCTCTGCCCTAATGATTTCTTCCAACAACCAGTTCATCAAACTGCTCAGGAATTTAACAACCGGTTCTCCCAAAGTGGTGGGAACTGGCTGAATCCCACCACTGAGTGGAGTTCTATTCTAGAGTTAGCCAATCATCATGAAGTAACATGAATGAGGGCAGGCTTTCTATCACTAAATCTGGTTGGGTGATGCTATGAAGGTCCTATAAAACTTTAGTATGTAAATAGCCTACAATTTAGGCCCTCCATCAATCAAAATACGATAAAGAATATTTGAGATTATTTAAGAAGAGTCATTTTCAAATAGAAGGTACAAATATATTGATCAGGTATTAAACATTCTAATCTGAACCCATTTTGCACGCTGGGCACTACATAGTTATCGATCAGCAACTGATTAACTTCCAGTTGAAATGCTGGTGTACAATTCAGGAGACTAATCACGTGGAGATTTGCAGGGTCAATTTTATATCTTTATAAATTGACATTGACAGTGTAATTCATCACCTCCAATCCCTGGGGACCTGCAGGGAGTGATCAATATCAATGAATAAAGATGCCACAATATGCCAGAAGTTTCTCCTGGCTAGTTTACCATTTTTCAATGGGCGAGTAAATTTGAGGATCTCAGAAGGGGACACTCAGAAGCCAAATCTGCAATATCTTCTGAATTTAAGAGAGGTCAGGCCTGGTTCCTCTTTTTAAAAAAAGGAACAAAAATATTCAACTTAAGTTTTTAATGGTGTGCAACCAGCACAAAGAAGGTGATGTAAATATAATAGGCCACCAATTTCATCAGTACAGGAAATCCCAGAATTCTTCAGCCACCATGCTGGCTGGGGTATTCTGGGTGTTGAAGTCCACATTATCTTAAAGGGGTCAAGGCTGAGAAACATTGTACTTAGAGCATCTCGTAACAATGGTGGTTCAAATGCTTAAAGACTTGCAGCAAAATAGAGCACTTCACCCTCTAGGTTATTCAGTTTTTATGGAAGAAAATTGAGGCCATCACCGCCCATCACGGGGTTGCTGGGGTATTAAGACACAGAGAACAACCAAGTAAACCATTTCTGGAAAACACTGGATGCCAAAATCAGGAATGATTAAGAATAAGTCAGTTACCATATTTTTCAGAGTATAAGATGCACCTTAGTTTTTGGGGAGGAAAATAAGAAAAAAGCTGATTGGCAGGTAGATCGGTCTTCCTGAATAGCCCCAATCAGCTGTCCCCAGAGGTGAATTTAGCAACAAGCTCTGTGCCTTGCTTTTTTTTCTGCCTTTGAAACTTCTGAAACTCTGTTTCAGAAAAAACTTTCTTTTCTGCCTCTGAAAGCCTCCGAAACAGAGCTTCAGAAAAAAAGCCTCTGAAGCTCTGTTTGGGGGCTTCTTTTCGGAAGCTTCGTTTCTGATGCTTTTTTCAGCCTCTGAAACCTCCATTTGAGAAGCTGGGTGGGGGCTACATTCAGAGTATAAGACGCACCCAGATTTTCACCCCCTTGTTTTGGGGGAAAAGGTGCGTTTTATACACCAAAAAATATGGTAAGTCGGTATTTGTTTACTTAACAAATGCAAAAGGTGCAAGTTTGCCAAAAATGAAATCTACCCACATCTGTCAACCTCTAGGTGTAACCAGTGGTGGGATTCAGCCAGTTCTCATTAGTTCGGCCAAACCAATTGTTAATTTTTTGAGTAGTTTGGCGAATCAGTTGATCCCACCACTGGCTGGCCCCGCCCCGCCCCACCCCACCCCACCCCACCTACCAGGGTACCATTCAAGGGGCGGGGACTGCAGGGGCATGATGGGGAGCCACATTGATCAGCTGAGAGGCAGCATATGGACCGTCTGTGCTGATCAGCTGGGAGGCTCCCCCTACCCTCCATTTTTGGCCGGGAGGGCCTCCTGCAAAATCCTACAGCAACCACCTGCAGGAAGCAGGTAGCAAAATATTTCTTTTCTTATGGACTCTGTTTTATGCCCAGCTGTGTGGTTGTTAAAGAGGCAGCTTTTTACATCAGACAACACTGAAAACCATAACTGGAGGAAATGAACTGTGGGCAGGAGGGGAGGTTAGGAAGAAGCACATCAAAGAATAGCAGAGTCGGAAGGGACCTTGGAGGTCTTCTAGTCCAACCTCTGCTCAAGCAAGAGGAAACCTTATACAATTTCAGACAAATGGTCATCCAATCTCTTTTTGGAAACTTTCAGTGTTGGAGCACCCACAACTTCTGGAGCAAATTGTTCCACTGATTAAGTGCTCTTAAGAAGTTTAACTACAGTTGAGATTTAATTGCAGGATGAAATCTTCTTCGGCAGAAGGTCCTGGGAGCAAAGGCTGAAGTTGGGGAAAGGCCAAGGCTCAGCTAGAGAACCAACTTGACCACACCCACATTATAAAGCAAAAGATCCTTGTACCAGCCTAAAACCCAAAATGGAGAGAGCAAAGCCAGGAGGGCAACTCCCCATTGTATTTGGCCAGTGACTGTCTTGGCAGCAATAATACACTGCTCCTTCTTGAAATGATGCAGACCAGTCTGGATGTCTCAATGGTCTTCATTCAAATAGCAGATCTGGCCCATTTTAGCTTCCAAGCTAGAAAAGGTTTGACTGTAGGGGCATGACTGGTTATGGGGATTTCCTGTGTCAAAGCACACAGATTGCAGCACAGCTGTGGGAAAGATGTGAAGAGAAGAACTGAACGTTCAAAACTGTCTCACACCATCTCCTCAAATCTCCTCCTTTATTCCTTGAACAACGGAAGAGGTTTTTTTTTCCCCCCCCTGGTGATGTCATGTCCTATATAAAGAGAGGTTGTCTCCATTCGGAGGACAGTGTGAATTTGTTTCAGACTGTAGAAGCATCTGCGCTGAGTTGGAAGTTGGTGATCATTTCAAAGAGGTGAGGAGGAACGGAAAAAGCCTTTATAGATATTTTGGTTTTCTGATTCAGGAGAAGAGGAAACTGAAGGGTTTGCTTAGCGCATCGTTTTGAACAGAGCTTCCAGAGTAGGATTTTCTGTAAAATTTCTTGATGAGAAAGAAAAAATGTAGGCAAGTAGACACGCCATGAAGTTCCTTCTTCCATTTATCTAGCTTTTGAGTAAATACCCTGTTTAATATCACTAATGAAACCAAAACATTTTTGCTTTCTAGAAAGAAACTAATTGTTGAATTCCTACTTCAATTTTGACATTGTTGGGGTTTTTTTTCTGCTCAGTGATTTCTAACACTTCAGACTTGGCTATTTCTTAAATTTCTAAATATTTCTTAGATCTCTATCAATATGGAAATTGTTCTGCACTCAGCAACATATGTTTTGTAAGACTGGTTAGCAAAATCTGTGAAACCAGCCAGCGTAGTTTGAAAACTGTTGGTTATGACTTAACAAACTCACCCAATTTTATTTCATTCAACAAAATTTGAATTCAACAAATCACGGAGCAGCCCACATGAACCTTGCTTTTTGAAAAAATTTAGCATTTCAAACGTGCTCCCAAGACCTTTTTCTGACATACTTTAGAATAACTTCTGAGTGGTGTGGTGGCCTAGTGGTGAAGAATCTTGTCTTCCATTCAAAAGGTTGAGAGTTTGATTCTATATAACAGCAGATATTTCTCTCCTAAGTTGCACACACACACACACACACACACACACACACACACACACACACACACAAATCTGCTGTGAACACCTTAACGCTACCCCAAATTAAGGCATTAAAGGGTTGTAAAAGGGGAGTTTTATTCTAGAATCAATATTAATTCCCTAATTATTGCAAGTAGAGAAGAGACATGGGGCTTTCTTTCATTGATATCAATGGGAAATATCTAAAATTCATTCCTGGAATTTTATTTTCCTTATGTCCACAAAAGTTTTGAAATTACAGCAAATTTCATTCATTAAAATGAAAATAATAGAGAAGATTGTGATTGTTCTTTTCACTGTAATTATGCAAGATTTCTTTCGTTACATTTTTATTAAATGGAAATAACATTAAATAGACAACCCAAAGGGCACTCTTTCTCACAGAAAGCAATTTGGTTTAGTGGTGAAGGCATCAGGCTAGAAGCTGGGAGACTGCGAATTCTAATCTCATGTTAGGCATTTAAGCCGGCTGGGTGAATTTGGCCCAATCTCTCTCTCGGCCCAACCTAACTCGCAGGGTTGTTGTTGTAGGGAAAACAGGAGGGGTAAAGAATATTAGGTGAGTTCACTGCCTCAAGTTATTTATATAAATAATAAAGGCGAGATTTAAACAAATATATAAACTAAACCTAATCTAAATATACCAGGATGGGCAGAAAGCAACTGAATTTATTGGTAAATTAAACAACCTATGATCCATGTGGTGTCTTCTTTTACCAATATTAACTAAACTTGAGAGTTAAACTGAATGACCACCCTGACCACGTCAGGGTGATTGTGTAACAGCCTGGAAGTAGCCACGACTTTGCCAAATTTCAAACCAAATATTGGACACATCCTTTAAGTTAGGCCATTTGAAGTACCTGGATTCAAAATTTGTTGCCCTATGTTACAGGGCACTCTTAGAGATAATTGAAGTTACAAACAGCCAGGAGAATTTTAGTATTATATAGCTCTGAGTTTTTGCAGTAGACTGCACTAAATTCCTTAATTTCTGATTTTTTAAAATATTTAACAAATAAAGCATCTCCAGCTTAGAGGGAATTGTATGCTTGAAGCATCATGAGTTCTGTTTCATTACAACAGCTGGATTTAATATTTATTTATTCTGTACATCTGCCTCTCCCTGTGCTACTGTAGACCAGCTACTTTTAAGGCAAGAATCAGCCAGCTTGGATTAAGAACATCATATCCACCCTGATGGGTTAAAAATAGCTGCGATTCGTGTTTTGAAAAACTGATTTTGTGAATCAATTTGTTTCAGATACTCCCAGGAATTTTGCACTACCTGCAATGCTGCTCAGGAAAGGAAATGGATGGGGTTTTTATCTCCTCTGGATCTTTGCAATTATTGTTTCCGTTGCTGTTGCCTGTGACAATAAACAAAGTAAGTATTTGCTTCCGATTTCCATCACTAATGTACAAATTATCTTGGCCTTGTTACTGTGGCTTTTTCTTAGGAACTTTCTAGATGAGATACCAAGACTTGAATCTAGCAACTTCTCTTTAAAAAGTGTAATGCAGTGTAGTGGTTAAGTGGATTCCTAGAAGGGAGGGGTGCGTATTCCAGAAGAATAAGACACAACTTGGCCCAAATCTCAGATGTAAGAAAAAGAGGGTGAAGACATCTCCTCCTGTTTCATGTAGAGTAAGCAAGCACATTATAAGCCATCACTGTGCAGAATCCATTTTACTGGAGAGTGAGTAATACAACAATAATATTCTTAAAGGAATATTACTCACAAAAAAAAAATGAGAGAGTAAAAGATACAGGAATATAAAGTTCATATAAGAATACACTGGGGAGTCACAGGAAGTGTCAGAAAAATCAAGGGGATAGCCCTCCTGTAGAGAATTGCTAACTTACAGGTAATTCTCAAGTTATGACCAAGGTAAGGACCAGAATCTCCATTGCTAACCAAGGCAGTTGTTAAATGAGTCGCAGCCGATTTTACAACAAATCATGCAGTCATTAAATGAATCCAGCGTCCTACATTGACTTCATTTTTTGGAAGTCAGCTGGGAAAGTCGCAAATGGTAATCACATGACCCCAGGGCTCTACAACCATTGTTAGTTGTTGAGCATATAAATTTTGATGACTGTACGGATGCTGCAATGATTATAATTGCGAGGATTTATCATAAGTCATTTTTGGGGGCAAGGGGATGTTGTAACTTCAGTTACTAAATGAATGGTTGGAAGTCAAGGACCACCTGTAATTAGTTGGTTTCTCCTATCCTTAAACTATATAGATTATATCAGGGGTGACATCTACTTACCTTCCCTACCGGTTCAGAAGTGCGCACACCATGCATGCACCACCTTCCTGTCTGATTTTGGACCCTCTGCGCATGCGCAAAGCCTTCTGTGCATGCTCAGAGAGTCAAAAACAGGTCACTTCCTGGTTAATACCAGGAAGTAACAATGTCCTGGTGGGTGGGTGGAGCCTCATGCTGCCGCCGCTACCAGTTCACCAAACCACGTGCCGCCGCTGCTACCGTTTCACCTGAACTGGTAGAATTTTACCCCTGCATTATATTCAAGATTCTTTCTTGTGAGACAAGGCTGAAAGCAGCAGAAGCTGATATATTTCTTCTCTTCTTTCTTCCCATTCAATAGTATAAAAGCACCAGGGGCGGACTGCCACTTAATTTTTAATTTTTAAAATCAATATCCAGGTACCGTTATATCAAAATTTAAATTAGCCTGGAATTTATCTATATGTGTATCTATCTGTATCCCCAGCGGCATCTTTCTATCTCCACCTCTACCTTTATAATCATTCTCCTGATCAATGTTTAATTAATGCTTCTTTTATCACATTTAAAATTGCACTGGGATAATTCCTTTTGGAGGGGTCTGGGCACCACATTCTAGTTCTGAAACCGTCGGCAGTTTTATTTAGTTTGATAGTCTCTTATTCTGCGTTTCTGCCATACAGAACTGTTACTTTTATTATATGCCTCCTCTTATACAGAACCTTGTTGATCCATCCCTTCTGAGCTATTTTTCTCAAATATTAATTCATTGTTTTTTGACAAATTAATATAGGCATTGCAGTTTCGGGTCCAACAGCGGTATAATTTTGGCCTAAACAAACTTGCATGCTTGAGATGTTAGGTAACTATGAATTTCTTCTTCTCTTAACAGGTGATCAGGACTGTCCTCACAGGAACATATCTGTGGAGGAAGGAAAATCAGTAGAAGTACCCCTCCCTGCTTCTGAAATTGTTGAAGACTTGTGTATCCGGAACAATAACTTGAGAACAACAACTTGGGAACATGCGTGCCACTTTTATGGCGGAAAATGCAAACCTCTTCTTTCTTATTTCAAAGAGGATGTTTCCACAAAAGGAAACAAATTTCAACTAAAACATGCCAGCCACAACTCCAGTGGGCATTACAGGCTTTACAATGAGTCTGGAAAATGTATAGTGTCAATGCAGATCTCTGTACTAAGTAAGTTTGTATAGGTGGTATTTAACATGCAGATGCTGAGGTTGGGTCTATGGGGAGGGGGGGGCACACCATGGATCCAACTCTCATTTTTTACAACCAAGATTACCCAGAAATCATGGCACAAAGGTGAGAAGTGGCAGTCTGATTGTGAATTCTTTTCCTGTTAAATGTTTTTTATTTATTTATATACTACTAAAACCCCTATGTCTGTTTGATTGTTTGTAACCTTCAATCAGGCAAAACAGTGCATTATAAGGGAACACTTTTGGAATCAAGGCACCTCACATAGAACTAACTTAAAGAATATGTCCAAAATCCAGAAGCCATGACTCCCCTAGGACTGAAATTGGGCAAAGTTGTGGCTACTTCAAAGCTGTCATGCCACCACACTGCCATGGTCAACTGCTATATTGTGTTCATTATTTTCAATATTTCCTGCCAGCTTCATACTAGGAAAATCAATGGGGAAGATGCAGGAGCGGGTTCCTATTCCCATTGCTACTGATTCTCTTGTGTACGCATGCACGCTCATGCACTTCTCCATGCGCAGAAGTGTCCAGCTGGGTGGGCAGAGTCTCCCACCACCACCGCTACTGGTTCAACCAATTCGGTGCAAACCGGTAGCAACCTACCACTGGGAAGATGGCAGGAAGTCAAAAGTCACTTTCACTGCTTTTTTAATTGTCTATAGTCATTCCGTTTTGTGTTTTGTTTTGTTTTGTTTTGTTTTGTTTTGTTGTTTTGTATAATGAAATATATTTGAAACAATCACCCAACAGGTCGCAGGTTATCTACCGGTAGTAACAGCTAAAAATTTCCCTCAAAATATACAAGCAATCCTCAACATAGAGTCGTAATGGAACCTGCCCATTATAAGTCATGGCGGTGGTAAAGGGGTCACCCATGTGAATGGCCTGATTTTATGACCCTTTTTGTGCCAGTCATTAAACAAACGAATTGTTTGCTATAGACCAGCTTTGTGAAAATAAGAAAGAAATGCTGGTTTTTAGCAAAAAAAAAAGAAGTTATAAAACATGACCATGTGATTGTAGGATACTGCAATTGGCTATGAATGCAGGCTGGTTGCTAAGTGCCCAAAATGTAACCAGTGGTGGGTTGCTACCGGTTCGCACCAGATTGGACAAATCGGTAGCGGTGGTGGGAGGCTCCGCCCACCCGCCTGGAAGTGCTGCGCACACGTGAGCACATGCACACCCATGAGAGAACCAGTAGCAACCGGAGTTGGAACCCATCCCTGAGTGTAACCATGTGACCGGAGGGAGGGGTATATGTGGTCCCGGGGAGATCCATCATAATTTCAAACTAAGCTGATGGCTATTAAGTAGATATAATGGATTCCTCCAGGAATATCTGCAGATTATAGTTTAAAAGATGATGTCCACAACTGTGCAGTTTAACCTCTGTTGGATTTTCTATGTGAATTGATACATATACTTCATATACCTTTGTGACCGCCAGCTTGAATTTTTTTATCATACCCTGAG
Source organism: Masticophis lateralis (assembly GCA_030761175.1). Lineage (NCBI taxonomy): Eukaryota > Metazoa > Chordata > Lepidosauria > Squamata > Colubridae > Masticophis > Masticophis lateralis. Next base: position 28,017,750 of record JAUDYJ010000002.1, on the reverse strand, counting down.
GGCAGCCATGGATTCAGTAGACCAGAAGGTGCAAGATTGTGATACACTATGTTCTCCTCTTTTTTTCTCTCAATTTCCTCTCTGGTTTCTTCCAGGCGCAAGGCCTACTACTGCTTCCACTCCTAAAGGTGGAACCTTCGACATCCGATTGACAAAATGGAGTAAGTAGAGGCAAGGGAAACAAGAAAAGATACTTGCGTTTTTTTCGGAGTTCTATCGTCGATTCGTAAATAGGAATGAGGGAAAAAATAGTTCTGTTTGCATTTTAATGCAGATTTAAGGGATTAGCACTTTCCAAATCTAAACATGGGGTGCCTTGAACTACAATTCCCATCATCTCAGGATAACGTGGGCCAATGCTGAGTTGGAAATAGGGCATCGAGTTAGACCAGTATTTCTCCTTAGCAACTTTAACAGGTGTGGACTTCAATTCCCAGAATTCCTCAACCATCATGGCTAGCTAGGGAATTCTGGGAGTTGAAGTCCACCCAATCTTAAAGCCGCCACCAACACTCCTTTAGCAAATTGTATGGGTAATTTCAAATGAATCAGAACATTGTCTGCAACTTTCCTTCATGACACTGCTTTCTTTATCGTGTATTATTACATTATACATTTTTTTACTTTACTTATTTTTCCCACCATTTATTTCCTTCTATATAGGTCTTTGATGGAAAGGTAAAGTTCACCTTTTGTGTTGTGTATTTAGATGTTCCCGCACTAAAATTCACCCCAGTTTTAAATAGGCAGAGGGTTTGAAATGAAAAAGCTGTGTCATTGTAGGAGGTTTTCAGAACCTTATAGCAGGATATCCTGCAGAATCTCTCACATGTGACAGTGAATCATTCTGTCTGATTTCCTCTTAATGAACAGAACTGAATCAGCAAATGTTTTTCTGGTAGGAAAAACAAAAAGCCACATTCGTAGCTGGCTGAAAGAAGGACTCATGAAGGGGAAATGTTAAGAAAACTTGTAAAGGAGGAGAAACAGTTTGACAATGGATTTTTTCCCTGATTCTTCCCAGTTCCTAGAAGAAAGGTCTAGAACTGCAATGGCCGGAAATGTCCACAGCGTCTGTTCCAAAAAAGTCAAGATGGCAACTATGATGATGAGATCAAATTTCTATGACACCCATAAAAATGTCATAGAGCTTCAATTACCTGTTGCAGATGCCATCTTGATTTTTATTGGGCTACTACACCCTGCGGAGATACCTGACAGTGATAAATTTACCAGTGCTTCCTCATCTCTCCTCATCTTTCCTTTCCTCCCACCTCTCCTCTCCTCTTCTCTTCTCTCTCTTCTCTCTCTTCTCCCCTCCCCTCCCCTCCCCTCTACTCTCTCTCTTCTCTCCTCCCCCTTCCTTTGTTCTTTCCTTTCTTCCTTCCTCCCTCCATTCCTCCCTCCCTCCCCAACTATTATTGCTGAACTAAGGACTGAATCACTAGTTTTGGTGTGATATGGTTGATCGCTCACATGGGGGGAAAAGGTGCCCAAGGGTTTCATCTCATATTCCATCATTTGATCCATCCTTAACGATCCAGCTGTTGGCTGATTATCTGGGCAAAGCTCCACAGGTGTTTTTGAGTGATGTGGCATCTCAGTGTATGAAATAAATGAATGTTAGGTGGATTGAACTACCTACCTTCTTCTTTCTGTTTACAGATGGTATGATGGGGCTCTGCTTTCTAGCAGCAATTCCAGTATTAGCCATTTTCAGTTACCTATGAATGCACTGAAGACACCGCTCACTAGCCTTGACGGACTTTCCTGTGCATCCTATTTTATTTTTTAAATTATTTTCTTACAGTGCAATATAGACTATTTATATGCTTGGTAATGATAGAAATGCATGCAAAGAGGGAACATTGGAAGTGTGACCAAAGTCTCCGGTCATTATCTTTTAATCAATTCAATGAAGAGTGGCAGCAGGGGTGTCCTCAGAGTGTGGTTGAGAAAAGTCATGAAGATGGCCCTAATGGTTGAATTGAATCTCTGCCTATTTCTCATGCGTACAATGCACGGAACAAGCAGTGGACCTTTAATGACTTCATTGCGGCCGCCATCTTGATTTTTGACCACAATCCTGTGGACACCTCTGAGGAAGGAAGATGTGACTACACCAGAGGTGGGCAATTATGGCCCTTTCATGACTTGTGGACTTCAGTTCCCAGAATTCCTGAGCTAACATAGTTGACTACACAATATACCGCAGAAACATGCCTTTTCCTTGCCTTTTGAAGGCAAATTTCACTGCAGTTTTGGATGTGTGACTTGTTCCATGCCCAGTTAGGAAGTGTGAGGTGAGGAAGCCCATCTATCCCAATTAGATCTCTCTGGATTGATTTCAATCTAGACCCAGCATTACCAATGAACCCTAGATTTTGTTTCATAGCTGTCCCGAAAACAGATCATCTGAACTTTTGATGGATCATGTGCTTATTCTGGGTTCAAAGCAAAATTCCCATTTCTGTGACATTTATACAGGTAGTCCTCGACTTACAACTAGTTGCTCAGTGATCATTTGTCAACCTCAGTGTGAAGTTACAATGGACACCGGAAAAAAAAGGCACCGGCTTGTGGCAAAAATGCCCATTAGCTAAAACGACTGCATTTTTGCTTAACGGCTGTGGTGATTTCCTTTACGACCAAAGGAAATCATAAAAAGTCATAAAATCAGATCGGCCATGTGATGATCCACTTAACGACTGACATGATTTATGCCTATAATTCTGGGCTCAATTACAGTCGTAAGTCAAGGATAACCTGTAATTGTAACCTTAAACTGAGGAAGAACAACTAAAGTGGGAAGTGAGGTATTGAAGAATAAAAATAAAAATAGACGTTGGAAGTGGGATGCCAAGGTTTTGCAATAAACTGGAAAATTCTTGATTAAAAATGAAAAAACAATAATAGCTGGTTCAATTACAGTGCACTAAGCTATGGTGTGATTTGTTTTGTATACACTTGAACACTGTTGCTTGTTCAATAAATTATGGTTAAAATAAATCAACAGTACTGAATCTTTCATCTGATGTGGAGAAGGACAGGATGCATAAAATTAAAGTCCAATCTATGATAATGGGTTTAAACAATGGAAAATAATAAGCAGGTTCAACATATCTCAATAAACCATAGGTTGCTTCACCATGCTTCATAAATAAACCACAACTGGCTAGATTCATAAGGAAGTACCAAACTGAAACCTGATATTGAGTTAAACCAGGAAAATTTTCTGGCACAGACCAGAATGCAAAACTTTGGATCCCAGAGCTACCTTTGCACCCATCACAAAATCCTGAGTGTCATCTCCAGTGACCCCCAAACATTTTCAGGCTGCGGCCCCCATACCTCACTTAAAACAGGTGTGAAATCCAGCAGGTTCTGACAGGTTCTGGAGAACCGGTAGCGGAAATTTTGCTGGTGGTATTTGCTGGTTCGGAGAACCAGCAAATACCACCTCTGCCTGGCCCCAGAGTGGGGTGCAAATGGAGATTTTGCAATATCCTTCCCCTGGAGTGGGGTGGGAATGGAGATTTTGAAGTATCCTTCCCCTGAAGTGGGGTGGGAATGGAGATTTTGCAGTATCCTTCCCCGGCCATGCCCACCAAGCCACGCCCACCAAGCCACACCACACCCACCAAGCCATGCCCACAGAACCGGTAGCAAAAACAATTGGATTTCACCACTGACTTAAAAGGCCAGTTGCAGGATTCAGACTTCCAATCCCTGAACACTGGCTTGGCTCACTCATCATTCAGACATGTTCTGGCATGCTAATCTTGCTTTGTGCATTATGTAAATCCAGCTAGTTGTAGTTTACGCCTTCAACTTCATGTTTAAGCAAGCCATGACTTAGCCCTCTGTGTTAATTACAACAAATCCTGCAGCACCTTATAATCAAACTCTTTTATTAGAAGTCAGGCATTTGTGGGCTAGAGTTACCTTGGCTTGCTGTAGGTGGACAATGAATATGCAAGCATGGCTGCTTTACAGTCTCTGATAGACAACCAGCAATGACTCTCAGGAGACATGAAGTGTCAGGCCTACCGAGATACTCACTAGGGACATCAGCTGCTAAAAAAGCTCTGACGTCTTCAATAAAGGAGAATATTTGTAGCTCAGGTTGAAAGGAGGGGCCCTTGGTGCTCCCTGAGTTTGGTTATTTTTTTGCAAACATTTCATGACTCAAGTAGGTAACATTATCAGTGGCAGTAGGGAGTAGGATTTGCTTTCACTAGTATTGACGTCACTAGTTTGGATAATGAAATATCTGAAAGAAAACAAGCTAAGAGAGCACCAAGGGACCCTCTAAAGTCTTCTTCAGGGGAGATGTTCGAGGGGGAAAAAAATCAAACCACTGTAGATACTTTCAGGACTGCCTGGTGTAGAACCTGGTGTAGAGACCAAGTTTGTTCTCCAGAGATACCTCCAACTTCTTGGTCCAACCATCTCCAGCCAATTGCTCTCCAAAATACAATGGACTTCAATCCCATCATTCCAGCAAACATGGAATGTTTTGACTTGCTAAAAGTCTGTAGAGTTTCTCAGTCATCCAGGTCATGGTTGTCCCAAAGGTACATTTTCAGGAAGCAACGGGACTTTCTTGTTTTTCCTTTTTAAGACGTTTCACTTCTCATCCAAGAAGCTTCTTGGATAGTGGTGAAAGGAAGGATTGATATTCCTTGTAGACAGCTGGTAATCTGCATCCTTTTAGCGGATCGTTGAAGCACTTGGAGGTTTATCTGTGTCCTCAGGGTCACCTGAGCAATGCTCCTGGTTCCTGTAGTCTGCAATTTTTCCATTCCTACTCCCATACCATTCCAAGGGTGTCCATCCCAAATTGTATAGCTAGTGACCTCCTGAAAAAACATCTTTGGGACTTTGACTTGCTAGTTGAGATTTACAGGAGTAGAAGTCCAACTATTTGACTTCACAAGCGATTACTTGCGGAAGTGGCTTTGTTCAGACCTACAGACGGTTCCTGTCCCATTTCTGAGAGTGCAAACTTCTAAGCACATAAGCCTCAGGTCACATGCCAATGCTGTCAATGCCAAAAATGATTCATCTGTGCATTCTAGCCAGCAGTGGGCTTACAACCCCTTTCCAGAAACTGCAGAGCAAGGATGAAGTGATGCAATAGTAGATTGTGTAGCGTTGAGTCCAAGGACCTTTTCTCCTAGAAAGGAGGGTCCATCTACCCTATAACAAATACTTAAGTGGCTGAGAAGGGGAGGACATGGCCTGTTGCAAAGAAGGAATGCAGAAGATCAGCAACAAATTTTAGAGGTCTGCATCACCTAACTTGGGTGATTTTCATAAGTCAGGAAACAATGCTCAACCGAGGAGGAGGAGAAGGGAATTTCCATCTGATGCACCCTTGCCTCTCGTGATCTGGAGTAAGAGGAGGCAACATTCTGTAAAAAGAAGAACAATCTCTGACTTTCTTCAACACCTAGCGAGCAGAAAATCCAGGCATTTGAAGGCCAATCTTGTCTGTTCCCTTTGTAGGAAGTTAGCACCCACCCCTCTCCTAGGAAAATCAAATATTCTAGGAAATATTACAAAGACAGAATATTATATCTTCCCTAAAGGAGAAACATGTTTCTGAAGACAAACTCAGAGCCTCAACTCCCTGCTCCCCCAGCAGATATTTTGGTGCCGACCTATCTACAAGAAAGAGGCTGAACCAGCTTATCTACAATACAAAAGACATTCACCCTCATGACACCATAGGATTAGCCCTCTACGCATCTCACCACATAACACCTGAGAAGCTTACATCACTCAGCAAGATTCAACCAAGCATGGGACTCAAGACAACCTACAAAGTTAGCCCTGCATGGCCCCATCGGAGTCTGACAACTTGGCTCTTGCTTCAGCCCCCATTTTTTTTCCCCTCTAGCCTAATTGGAGTAAAAAGAGCCGTGGTGACGCAGTGGTTAGAATGCAGTACTGCAGGCTACTTCTGCTGACTGCCGGCTGCCAGCAGTTCGGCAGTTCGATCCTCACCAGCTCAAAGTTGATTCAGCCTTCCATTCTTCCAAGGTCGGTAAAATGAGGACTCAGATTGTTAGGGGCAATATGCTGACTATTGCTATTGCTATTGCTAAACCAAATCACACTCCCACTTAGATCCTCTTCGAGCTGCAATAGAAGGTTGTCTGCCTACTGATGGTGGGAGGTGGGGAGGGGGAACCCAAAAACATTGTGGTGGTTGTCCATGAGCACCATTTTGACATCTGCCTGCCTTGACTCTGCACAAGGATGTCACAGATGCTGCCTCTGTATTGTATCTAGGAATCATCAGTTTCTTGGACCAAAGGCCTCATGCTAGCTTTTCACTAAGGTGTTAGGGGATTTCCCTTTTCCAAAATGCATAGAGCAGGATAGATAAATATCTAGAAGGGATTCTATTTCCTTGTTGATTCCGTTGATTCCGTTCATTGAAAGAGAGAACAAACAAACCATCATCTCTTTAAGACAAGTCCCTTTCTTAGGAATCTCTGTAGGAGTAGGGTCAGAAAGTCAAGATGGCAATAGGAGCCTTGGTGGTACAGCAGACTAAAGTGCTGTTAAGTAGCACTTAGCTGCCAGCTGCCTGCAATTACTGTGAGTTCAAATCTCACCAGGCTCAAGGTTGACTCAGTCTTCCATCCTTTCAAGGTAGGTAAAATGAGGACCCGGATTGTGGGGACAATAAGCTGACTTTGTATAAAAAAGAACACTGCTTAGGGGGGACCGAAAACCCTACTAAGCAGGTACATAAAAAAGTATGAAGGCTATTGCTTAATGCATTGTAAGCTGCCCTGAGTCTCCGGAGAAGGGCGGTATATAAATCAAACCAATAAATAAATAAATAAATAAATCCCAACAGCATGATTGCAATCACCACCTTCGGGAGAGATCCCTCTGAAACAGGGTCTCCAACCTTGGCAACTTTAAGCCTGGCGGACTTCAACTCCCAGAATTCCCCAGCCAGCAAAGCTTCTGAAGGTTCAGAATTCATAAAAGCTTCAGAAAAGCTTCAGAATTCTGGGAGTTGAAGTCCGCTTAAAATTAAAGTTGCCAAGATTGGAGACCCTGTAAAGCTTTAAAGACAGGTAAAATCATTTCAAAGAGACTTCCGATCAACGGAGCAGGGAAGTTTACCTAACAGTTTTCTAAGAATCTGTGCTTACTCCGTCTTGTTGAAATCCACGTCCTTCATTTTCTTGGTCTTGCAATTATAGGGGATTTGATAAGGTAGAAAGGCCTCTCGGTTGTTGAGCTGTGGACTTCAGCAGCTCTCATTGCAATCAGCTACAGCAAATCTTCCCATCTCCGGAGAGATACAATTATCGAGATGGGGATGAGATCTAGAAAATGGCCCCTCTATAATCCCCCCCCAATAGATCTAGACTGAAAAATGGCATGGTTGAATTTCAAGAGACAGGCTGTACTCCGGTGTACTTAAGGCAGGAGCCTTGAAGGACTGAGATTTGATTGCAGAGTGAAGTTAGCATTGGTTGGGTATCACCCAGGAAGGAAATCTAAGATCTGCTCTAGCTGCAACTTTTAAATATAGATAATCCTCAATTTACAACCGGTTGTTTAATGACCATTTGAGTTATAATGTAACTTGAAAAAGTTACTTATGAATTGTCCTCAAAGTTATGACTGCCTTACCACCTCCACAGTATTTTGAGTACTTGGCAACCAGTTCGCATTTACAACCAGTTTCAGCATCCAATGTACACATGATCAAATTTTGCAACATTTTTTGCAATTTTCCAGTCGAAACAGTGCAACGGATAAGCTGGATTCAAACTTACAATCACGTGATTCACTTCATCACCACATGATTTGCTTAATGACCACAGTGACTCACTTAACATCTGTCATAAAAAAATACCCATAAAGTCGAGCTTGGTTATATGACCACAACAATTTACGACCAAAATTTCATTGCAAAGCGGTGGTCAAAATCAAGGATTACCTATCTTTTAGTAAATCCTGCAAATGTTGAAAATCCCAATGCTGTGGTCCTCGACTTATGACCACAAGTGAGCCCAAACTTTCTGTTGCTAAGCAAGACAGCTGTTAAGTGAGTTTTGCCCCATTTTACAGCTTTTCTTGCCCCAGTTGTTAAGTGAATCACTGCGGCTGTTGAGTTAGTAACAGGGTTGTTAAGTGAATCTATCTTCCCTATTGACTTTGCTTGTCAGAAGGTTGCAAAAGGTGATCACATGACCCCAGAACGCTGCAACCATCATCAATATGAACTAGAATTGCCAAGCATTCAAATTCTGATCACGTGACCATGGGGATGCCACAACGGTCAGGAGTGTGAAAAACGGTCATTAGTCACTTTTTCAGTGCTTCAAATGGTCACTGTATGAATTGTTATAAGTTGAGGATTGCTTGTATTCTCTGTCCCCCGAGGAAAGACATCGCAAGGTCATCTTCAGCAAATGAGATAAGCAACATGGCAGAGGGCTGGAGGAGAAACACAATACACAATAGCCATTTACCTCTCCTATGATGAATCCGAGGAGACAGAGAATCAGGCCAGCTAAGCTCAGTCGGATGATATTGGTCACCACATAGTCTCTGCCAAATTCCATCTTTATCAAAGAGACTGGAGTTGCTACAAGAGACATTTGACAGGATCACCACCATGGTTTCCTCACGAGACCCAAGAAGCAAGAGAAAAGACTTCACAAAAACTTTCCATTTCTGAATGTCTCAAGCTGCAGAGCTGGTCAACAACCAGCAACTGGGAATAGCCAGGAAGCCAAGCTCAGTGAAACATGAGGAGGGACTTCCTTCAGTGAGAATGGCTGGGCAAAGGAACTGCCTTGTCAGATACTGTGATCTGCCATTCTTCTGCGGAAGGGGGGTGGGATACAGTAATAGTAACAGTGTTGGAGGTTATCTAATCCAATCCCTGCTCACCCAGGACACCTATACTAGGGATTCGAACAGCCGACTTTTCTGATCGACAAGGATTTTATCCTTGATACAATTATTTTCTTTTCCTTTCTCTGTATCCCATACCCTGCTTGCATTCTTGTAGAACCTTTCACCTGATTGATAACCGTTGCCTGACCCGCCGTGGCTGCCTGGCAGTTTCTCACCTCTTGGGGAATGTAAGGGGAGAGTGGGCCACATGGACTGACCCTGAGAAAGTTCTCTTATCTCTTTCTCAGAGCGGCGGTTACAATAACATCTTCACAGCTGCAGGTTGGCTGGATCCACATCAGACTGTTGGGAGGGGTCTCTAATTTCTTTTATTCTACTTGTATGCCCTGAGGGACCTCAGAGCCTGCTTTGAATCTGTATTGCTATCACCCCTTTTCAATAAAAGGTTCCTTTTGAAATTCTCAGTTTCAAGAGTCTTTACTTTCTTGAATAAGGGGAGGGGGCTGGGCTTGCCTGTTTCAAAGGAGGGCTGGCTCTGCTTCGTAAGAGACATATAATCATCAAATTATAGGATTGGAAGGGACCTTGGAAGTCTTCTAGTCCAAATCCTGCCCAAACCAAGAGTCCTTATATCATTATGAAGTCTTAGTACCACTTTATCAGGTATTAATGGGCAGGTGGGTTCTAAATTTTTTTACTACCGGTTCTGTGGGCATGGCTTACTTTGTGGGTGTGGCTTGATGGTCATGTGACAATTATTTAGGATTTAGTAGAGGTACTGGTCTACCAGGCTTTTAACTGCTTGCAGAGCTGTACTGGTCTACCCATTTATTTTTTCAGGCACCGGTCTACTCATATATTTTTGCAGGCACTGGTCTACCCATTTATTTTTGCAGGCACTGGTCTACTCATGTATTTTTGCAGGCACCAGTCTACTCATATATTTTTGCAGGCACTGGTCTGCCCATTTATTTTTGCAGGCACCAGTCTACTCATGTATTTTTGCAGGCACTTGTCTACCCATTTATTTTTGCAGGCACCAGTCTACTTATGTACTTTTGCAGGCACTGGTCTGCCCATTTATTTTTGCAGGCACCAGTCTACTCATGTATTTTTGCAGGCACTTGTCTACCCATTTATTTTTGCAGGCACCAGTCTACTTATGTACTTTTGCAGGCACTGGTCTGCCCATTTATTTTTGCAGGCACCAGTCTACTCATGTATTTTTGCAGGCACTGGTCTACCCATTTAGTTTTGCAGGCACCAGTCTACTCACGTATTTTTGCAGGCACCAGTCTACTTATGTATTTTTGCAGGCACTGGTCTCCCCGTTTAGTTTTGCAAGCACCAGTCTACTCATTTGTTTTCTTTTAACACTGATCAGCTGTAGGGCGGCCCTTTGAAACCCCATAGCAAGAGTTTAAACAGTTTTTTCCCCTCTAGCCATCAGCTGGGACTCAGGAGGCAGCAATAGATTGGGGTGGGGCCAAATAAAAGGTAAGAATAACGCGGGGGTGGGGGGCAGGAGGGCGGGGCGGAACCAGGCCAAACCGGAGGAATCCACCATTGCACTTTATAATGCCTTGGTAAGACCACACTGTCAGTTTTGGAAGACAAATTGGAATATTGCATCCAGTTTTGGTTGCCACAATATAAAAAAAGATGTTAAGACTCTGGAAAGAGTGCAGAGAAGAGCAACAAAAATGATTAGGGAACTGGAGACTAAAACATATGAAGAACAGTTGCTGGATATAGACATGTCTTACTCTAGTGAAAAATGTCTAAGGGTGACATGATAGCAGTGTTCCAATATTTGAAGGGCTGCCACAAAGAAGAGGGGGCCAACCTATTCTCCAATGCACCTAAAGGCAGGACAAGAAAGAATAGATGGAAGCCAATCAAGGAGAACCAATCTAGAACTAAGGAGAAATTTCCTGTCAGAACAATAAACCAGTGGAACAACTTGCCTTCAGAAGTTATGAGTGTTCAATCACTGGAGGTTTTCTAAGAAGAGATTGGACAACCAAGTTTCCTTCTTGAGCAGGGGTTGAACTAGAAAACTTCCAAGGTCCCTTCCAACTTCATTATCCTGTTTTATTCTATTCTCGTGGATAAATGAATATCGAATCTTGATTATTCAATCGAGGTCAATAATTCAATTGGTTGACATTAAACAGGCAGAGTTATCTGATGCTGAAACAGCATCGTATGCTTCCAGATTTGGAAAGAGAAGGTCCACGCCAATATGTCTTCTTATAAAGTCAGACAAATATTATGAGCTGGTTGCCCAGCACCCAAAATATGATTACATCACTGTAGGGTGGTAAGGCAGAAAGAGAGAATTAAATTGCGACACCTTTAATAGTTATGCAATGAGGGAATTTCCTCCAACATGGCTGGTGTAATAAGCTATTCCTGTTGAATTTCCCTCTGCTACTCCACTCTTAGAAGTGTAGAAACGGAAGTTGACAATTGGTGCTTTTTTCCCCCCTTTCGTTGTGTAACTCGCGAAACTCCCCATAAGTGAAATGGACACAGCTTTCATCACAGAAATGTGAATACTAAACATAATTTCTAATTCAATGTGCGTCTTCCAAACTTTGCATTTGGAAATGCTCCAGTTCAGTTTGCATCTTGCATACTTCCAAACTCGATAGCCAGATCAGAGGAAGCCCCTCTGTTCAAATAGCAACACAATGCTTGATTATAAGCTGTGCTGGTGCAGTGGTTAGAATGCAGTACTGCAGGCTAATTCTGCTGACTGCTGGCTGCCTGCAATTTGGCAGTTCGAATCTCACCAGGTTCAAGGTTGACTCAGCCTTCCATCCTTCCAAGGTGGGTAAAAGGAGGACCCAGATTGTTTGGGGGCAAATATGCTAACTCTGTAAACCGCTTAGAGAGGGCTGTAAAAGCACTGTGAGGTGGTATATAAGTTATATTGCTGTTGATGATTTTTTTTATTAAATACCAGCAAAGATCAAAACAATTAACTGGTAAAAATAGGAGAAGTGACAGGCCAAAACTAGGAGGGAGAAAACCATAAACACTAGGCAACAATATATATCAATGTGTCTCAACTGCAGCAAATTTAACAGGTGTTGACTTCGACTCTCAGAATTCCCCAGCCAGCCATCTTGACTGGAGAATTCTGAGAGTTGAAGTCCACACCTGTTAAAGTTGCTGAGAAGAAATACTGATTTGCATTAACTCTTATCTTTCTCTATCTGTCTGTATCAAAAGGTCCAGAACTGTTCAGAGCCACTGGAAGCAATATGGGGGATAATTATCATGGAGAGTTCCAAAGGGAGCAGCCTTTGCTTATTCCAGCTTTAGTCAATTTATATTACATAGCAGCAGCTGTACAGAGATGGAAAGTAGGACAGCAGGTGATCCCTCTTTGACATGCGATGGATGGAGATAATGTCTAAAAGCATGAAAGAAGATGAGTTTCATCTTCCAGTATCTGATGTCATTTCCCCCTTCCATATTCTATTTAATTCCTGATTTTCTTTTCTAATTATTTCCCTCTCCCATACAAACCTGCTACATTTATGCTTTTGTTGGAAGAGGTCCCTCTTCTCTGGTCATCAAAGGCAGCAGCATTCAATGGGGGATTGCTGGTTTCTGTAAAAAAATAAAATAAAAAAAAAGACATCACTTTCTTAATGCAGAATGTTAAGCACATGTTTCAGCCCTTTGAGGAAATCCAGATAAAACCACCACTAGCTTTATTGCAAGATTACAATCTTTGAAAGCACTTCTCCTCTCCTTTACTTTTAATTTGCAAAACACTAGGGAGGGTTCCTTCTGCCCATTTTCCCAAACAAGAAACACAATCAGATAAACTAATTCTACTTTATTGTAAAGCTACATTAACAGAACCTTGGAAGTCTAAAAGTGCAAATCTCCCATTTAGGGGAGGGGATGACCAGGCTGAGCCCGAGGGAGGGGTCAAATGCATCATCAGTCTCGAGTCCCTTTGTGCCCATGAGTGATCTATGTCCAGCCCACCTTGAATTCCGTTGACGCTTATCTACCGCCAATTTGCTTTGACCATTAGCAATAGCACTTAGATTTATATATACCGCTTCACAGTGCTCTACAGCCCTCTCTAAGTGGCTTACAGAGTCAGCATATTGCCCCCAACAATCTGGGTCCTCATTTTACCCACCTCAGAAGGATGGAAGGCTGAGTCAACCTTGAGCCTGGTGAGATTCGATCTGCCAAATTTCTGGCAGCTGGTGATCAGCAGAAGTAGTCTGCAGTACTGCACTCTAACCACTACACCACCGCGGCTCATAGTTCAGATTCTTGTGCAGAGCATTAGCATACAATAAACGTATATTCATTTGATCTGCTTGGACTTCTGTTTTCCTATGCTTGACACCACTGTTATTTTTAACAGCCCAAGAAACTAGAGAGGCTTCAGAGCTTCTTGCTTCACCCACTATCTAGTTGTGGGCTATGCTGCCTCTTATCTAATCATTCCCTCGGCAGCCTCTCTTCCTTCTGTCTCCCAAGGTCAAACCACTGCAATACATACTTGCTTTGAGCTTCTTCTGCACTGTGGTTTTAATCACTTTCCCAGCATCTGCTTACTCCCTCATACGGGACTGTAGAGCAGGGATGGGAAAGCCATTATACAGCAGCAACCAGGGGTGGATGTTCAAGAAAGTCAAAATGACACCATTTTTATGTGTGTTCACACGCAATACACCTAAAAAGAAATGGGGCTTCAAATTGTGCACTACAGCTGTGCTCGTGATCTCCTTCCTCCCAACCAAGGTGTCCTTCAATGGCCCCATGGTGTGAGGAGAATTTCTCTCAAGCGTATGTGGAATAACAGAGAATGAAGAATAAGGATTTCATGCAGAGAATTCTGATATTCAGATGTATTGACCAGCATTTCTCAACTTTGGCAACTTTCAGATGTGTGGACCAGTGGTGGGTTGCCCCCGGTTTGGACTGGTCCACAAGAACCAGTAGTAAAACTGGTGGGAGGCTCTGCCCACTAACCCAGACGTCATCATAGGTGATCTGCGCATGCGCAGAAACTTCTGCGCATGCGCAAAAGAGTGTGTGGGTGCATGAGCGAGATGCGAACCTGTAGTAAAGATAAGTAGAATCCACCCCTGGTGTGGATCTCAGCTCCCAGAATTTCCCAACCAGCCCTGCTAGCTGAGGAATTCTGGGAGTTGAAGTTCACACATCTGAAAAGTTACCAGCATTGGGAGACACTGGTATAGACTTCAGATCTCAGAATTCCATAGCCAGCATAATCATTGATGAGAATTCTGGAAGTTGAAGTCTACACAACTGAATGTGCCCAAGATTGGGAAACACTACTCTAGACAAAGAGCAACTTGGAAATTGTTGCTCTTTGGGCATTGTTGTCCAACAGATGGACGGCAGCAGGTTTGGCCATCGTGACTTAGATGTGAAGTGTTACTGTACATAGAAAACAGTTGCTTTGAGTGGACCTGAGAACCTCAATCCAGACAACATGGGTTGGGAAATAAAATTAAGGACACCCCTTCATCTGCTTTTAATATTTTAATAGCCACAGGAAATGTAAAGATTATTTAAAATGCTATTTAAAATGTATTCATCTAAAAGGTCTGATGTAAGCCGTATAAACCAGATAAAGCAATAAAGTCAAACAAAGAAATAACATTTAACGTCAATAAAACAAAACTTTGGGTCCTCCCATCAACTGTGTCCATGCAGAAGTTTCAAAAGTCAAGATGGCCACAATTACACAACTCAGAACAAGAAGAGAACTAACCTATAACTAAGGAGAAGTATGGTGAGAACAATTAAGCAGTGGAACAACTTGCCTCCAGAAGTTGTGGTTACTCCAACACTGGAAGTTTTTAAGAAGAGATTGGACAACCATTTGCCTGAAATGGGATAGGGTTTCCTGTCTGAGCAGGGGGTTGGACTAGAAGACCTCCAAGGTCTCTTCCAACTCTGTTGTTCTATTATTCCTGCACAACTCTGATTCCATGCACAGTTATATTGCAGTTGACATCTCAACTTTCTTGACTTCTCCAGGGATGCCCTTCCCTGCAAGTACAGACCTATTTCCATTCTCTTACCATTGATCACAGTTAAGTTGATGTTGGTTGACACTCTGACACCCAAAGCCAGCACCTTGATGTCATAAATTCCTGAATCTTCTACTCTGGCATCCCGTAATATCAGCGAAGCATTTTTGGAAGACCACTCCGCTCGGTGCCTGTATCTCTCTGCTTTCACCACTGTGATCTCGCAAGCATCCCACCACTGACTGGTCCCACCACCATTGTCTCTCTTGCAATTATCAGCTTTCACAGTCAAAACCAGCCCTGGCCTGGTGATGAAACGCCATCGGATCTGAAAGTAGGTGGGCACTGAAGAAGAGAAATTCAATAAGACTGGAAGCAAGGCGGTCTTTCCATGGGAGACGGACACTGGGAACGAGGGCGTAGACAGCACAAGGCCTGCAGTAGGGCCTGGTGGAGAAGAGAACAGGAGAAGGGATTAGCAACGAGGTCTACAGAATACAGAATACGAGTGGGAAGGGACTTTGGAGGTCTTCTATCTAGTCCAACTCCAATGCTCTGGCATGAAACTCTGTACCGTTCCAGACAAATGGCTCTCCAATCCTTTCTTAAAAACCTCCAGTGATGGAGCACCCACAGTTTATGGAAGCAAGTCATTAACTAATTGTCAATTATTAATCATCAGGAAATTTCTTCTTACTTCTAGTTTGGATGTCTCTTTAATGATCTTCCATCCATTGCTCCATGTCCTGCCCCCAGGGATTTTGGAGAATAGGTTGACCCCCTCTCCTTTGTGACAGCCCCGAATGATGGGCTGTATGCTAAAATAAAACCAGGTCATGACCCACACTTGAAAGTAAATCAGGAAGCCTGTAATTGTGGAGTGTGTCTGACAAGAATAAAGAATGTTTATCTACAGGAAATATGCATGTGTAAATCTTGTAACAATTCTGGGTAGTTAGAAAGCTGATAAAAGTAACAAGAGTTAGGCAACTTGCAGGCCTCAGCTAAAAATTAGGAATACGAATGGCCTGCAGCCAATTAAATGTGTATTAGATAACTCCTGGGGCATTCATTAGCCAAGGCTTAGGAGTAGGGACAGCTAGAGACCAATAGAAGAGCCTCAGATAGCTCGACGGGCTAGATAGCCTGTTATTAACACCCAGCTGTCTGCAATTATGTGAGTTCGAGGCTCAAGATTGACTCAGCCTTCCATCCTTTCTAAGGTAGGTAAATTGAGGACCCAGTTTGTGGGGGCAATAAGCTGACTTTGTATAAATATACAAAAGTATGAAGGCTATTGCTTAACGCATTGTAAGCCGCCCTGAGTCTCCGGAGAAGGGCGGCATATAAATCAAATTTTTTTAAAAAATAGAACAAATTGTAGAATTATTACTAAAATGTTTATTAGATGGTATTTCTTATTATCTCACCTTGTCCCGCCTTCTCTTTTAGTGAAAATGGATAAAGCTTACTTAATCCTTTGTTCTTGGTTCTTGGCATTTTTGGCCAGGAGCCCTTTTCTTTGGAGGAGTACAATAAAAAGCAATCAGAAAACCGGCACCTCGTGTCTGGCATCCATCATTGCCTTCGGCACCAGGCTCAGAGCCAATTTGGGAACACTTTTTTTAAAAAAAATTGATTTATATACCACCCTTCTCCGAAAACTCAGGGCGGCTTACAATGTATTAAGCAATAGCCTTCATACTTTTGTATATTTATACAAAGTCAGCTTATTGCCCCCACAACCTGGGTCCTCCATTTACCTACCTTAGACAGGATGGAAGGCTGAGTCAACCTTGAGCCTGGTGAGATTCGAACATGGAGTAATTGCAGACAGCTGAATGTTAATTAGGGTGCTTAGTCTGCAGAGCTATTCAGGCTCCTACACTTAACTATTGGAAGACTGCTATTACGCCACTTCTAATAATCTAATAATAATATTATAATAATCTACTCCTTATAATCTAATCCAGCTCCTGCAAGGAGAAGATCTAGATCTAATTCTCCGTTGAGTTCCATCATCTCCTTTCTTTTCCTAGACCATTCCTTATCATTGGAGAAAGCAAAGCCTTACAGCCAAAAGATCTATCCTCCCTTTTGCTAATGGTACCATAACATCCTTTTTTCCCTCCTTCTTCAGACTACCACTCAGTCAGAAAACACGCTACTGATGTTGGTGGAGACTGCTACAACGTCTTCCCTGTCAACTACTTCTTCAGCTTCAACCGCAATAATACACCGGCAAACAATCAATACAAACACAAGGTAAACCGCTCCAAACTCGACTGCAGAAAATACGACTTCAGCAACAAGATGGTCAATGCCTGGAATGCTCTACCCGACTCCGTTGTTATAGCCTCAAACCCTCACAGCTTCAACCTCAAACTGTCTACCGTGGACCTCACCCCATTCCTAAGAGGTCCATAAAGGGGGCATGCATAAGTGCACCAGAGTGCCTACCATCTCATCCCTGTCCACTGTCCCCATTTATCTGTACTTATTTCCTTTGTTTATGTTTATGTTTATATCTATACCTGCTATCTTGTACATGTTTGACAAACAAGCAGACAGACGAACAAACAAACAAACAAAGTCCTCATTGCAGCCTAAATCAAGCCAAGGGTGTCCTTTAATGGCCCTGCATTTTTAGGGGGGGGGGGGTGATGCAAGATGGAGCTCCATGTTGAAAAGCTTTGAAGTTAATTCAAACCAAAAAAACCAACACAAAAACACTTCTCTTTTGATTTTGCCAAAGTATTAATTCCATCACCATCGCTGCCATGTTGGATTCTGTAGAAGATGGGCAGCCTGAAGCTCCCATCTCAAGAAAAGGTTTTCTGCCCCTTTTCTGCTTAGCAAAACAACCCCTTTACTCACCCACCAGCATCAGGAGCAGCCATGGACATCCTGGCATTGCGGCTAAGATTCTATACTCCTCTGCCTTTGAAAGACTTTCTCCCCTGCCTATCACTCTCCCTTTGTGCAGTTCATTTCACTTTCACCCTCCTCTGCTCCATTTTGAGGAAGTGTGATAATGGAGCCAGGCCTTCTCCCTACGTCCTCCTGACTCCAGCAAAATTCTGCCAGCTCGGCTCAAATATAACAACGGTTAAAGACCTTTGTACAAAGTGCTGAAGCCGGAGGGGGAAAAGGAGAAGGATATTTTATTTTTTATTTTATTTTATTTATTTATTTAGTTAGTTTGTTTGTGAAACATGTACAAGATAGCAGGTATACATATAAACATAGACATGAACACAGGAAATGAGTACAAATAAATGGGACAGTAGGACAGGGACAGTAGGCCCACTGGGGCACTTATGCATGCCCCCTTTTATGGACCTCATAGGAATGGGGTGTGGTCCATGGTAGACAGTTTAAGGTTGAAGCTATGGGGGTTTGAGGTGGGGTGAAATACAGCAGGTTCTGGAGAACCGGTAACAGAAATTTTGAGTAGTTCAGAGAACCAGCAAATACCACCTCTGGCTGGCCCCATAGTGGGGTGGGAATGGGGATTTTGCAGTATCCTTCCCCTGGAGTGGGGTGGGAATGGAGATTTTGCAGTATCCTTCCCCTGCCTCACCCACCAAGCCACACCATGCCCACCAAGCCATGCCCACAAAACCGTTAGTAAAAAAAATTTGGATGTCACCACTGGTTTGAGGATGTAACAATGGAGTCAGGTAGAACATTCCAGACATTGGCCACTCTATTGCTGAAGTCGTACTTTCTGCATTTGTCAACAACACTCCCACTCTCCTTCCTGGAGCCCCCCCTCCCCCCAATTTTTTTTTTTTTTTTTAATTTGATTTATATGCCGCCCTTCTCCGGAGACTCAGGGCGGCTTACAATGCATTAAGCAATAGCCTTCATACTTTTGTATATTTATACAAAGTCAGCTTATTGCCCCCACAAACTGGGTCCTCAATTTACCCACCTTAGAAAGGATGGAAGGCTGAGTCGACCTTGAGCCTGGCTAGGATTGAACTCAGAGAAATTACAGGCAGCTGGTGTTAATTGCTGCCTTTAGTAGGAGGCATTAGCCCTCTACGCTACACAGGCTCCTTTTTTTAAAAAAAGTTAAACCGAAGTTATAAATGAGATGCATTTTTTTAAAAAAAACAAAGTTAAATGCTGTTCTATGTAACCCCAGCCAAACTTTTTTTGCCCTACTGCGGGAGAGCCTTCTCTGTGGGGGCACCCGACCTGTGGAATGAGCTACCTCCTGGAATACGGCTGATCCCGTATTCCACACTTTCCCGTATTCCACACTCCGCACTTTCCGTAAGGCCCTGAAGACTTATTTATTCCATCAAGCCAGCCTAGCTTAAATGGTTTTAATGGGGATTTTTAATTTTTTAATTCTATTGATTTTGGGTTTTAAATTGGGAATTTTTTCGATTTTGCAGATTTGGGATTTTAAATTGGTAATGCTGATGATTTAATTTAATTTTAGTTTTTTCTTAACTTTTGAACTATATGTGTTTTAATTCTGGCTGTCCACCGCCCTGAGTCCCCTGGGGAGAAGGATGGTATATAAGTTCAAATAAATAAATAAATAAATAAAAATACTTTAGCAAGGGATTCTCTGCCTGGTTGCTGGGTGGGCGTGGCCATGGTGGGCGTGGTCTAATCGGCCTCCTGCACCACAACAGGGGTGGTGCTTTTGCCCTTCCTGGGCTCTGGAGGCTTTCCTTGAGCCTCCGGCGTTTCTGGCCTTCCCGAACTTCCAGTAGGCCCATTTTTCGCCCTTCCCGAGCCTCAGTGCATGCCCTGCTCTTATCTGCATCCAAAACGGGCCATGTGGCAACTTCTGGGAGGGGAGGAGTGGGGCGGGGCAGGACGGGCAGGGCAGGGCCAGCCAGGAGTGGGATTTGGGGGTTCTCCGAACTGCACAGAATCTTAGCTAGAGGTTCTCTTGAACCCCTGCGAACCCCCAGCAGCCCACTCCTGCTGCCATCCATAAATCACATAGTGAATTTTAGATTGCTATTTCAGATCTTGGCCCCAGAAAGGAGAAATTAAACCCATCAGGTTCATTGTTTCTCCATTGAGCACGAAGCTGTTCCTTGAAAGGAAGAGGAAAAAATGGTGTAGGGGTGTCTATATTGTGACATCTCCACTCACTGCCACCCTGCAGGCTGACCATCAGCACTTTTCAGTAAACATCGGGGCTTTGGTGCATCCATCTCCTCTCCCCTTTTAAAAGCTGGGCCAGAGGCCTTGGCGGTTCTGGGAAAGAGAAATCGGTGGCTAATGAAGTCCTGGTTTCCTACCACTTCATACCATCTTCAAAATATATGTTTTAAAACCTGCTGTTCTGAACCAGCTTCCCAAATACGATAAACCCTCTGACGTTAATTCAAAGATTCCTTTAATTAGGAGCACCAGCAGCCCCGGCAAACAGTTTCTCTCTCATCACAGGCTAATAAGTCCATCCGGCAGGGAGATGAATAGTTGTCTGCCATATTTATTCATTTCCGCCCCCTGCTTTTTATCCCCAGAGCTAGGATGGGGCTTCGTTAGCAGCGTTGGCTCTCCCATCCCAAGGATCAGCCCATGGATTTCCACTGCTCTCCTCTCCTCTCCCTTCTGAGCATCTGCACATCAGACACTGAACCCAGCTGTTCCTCCTCTTCCTCATCAGCCACCTCCAGACCTGGGGGCCATTGACTCTCCATCTGAGGGCTGACAGACAGGCCAGGCTTCACCTCTGTTTCTCTCTCTCTGCCAGTTCCACTCCCTCTTTCCACTCAGAGCTCTCAGGTTGCCTTGATGCTGACCCTAACTCCCATGCCTCCTCCTCCTTCTCTGATTCAGCTGCTGGAGGGGCCTGGCCGACAGATCACAACACCTTGCCTGAATTGTTAAGCATTCAGCACACTCCAGCTAGCCTGCCCCGAAAAGTGAACAAGAAAACCAAAACAGTGATGAATCACAGAGTAGCCCAGAATTTCTTTGCACAGTGGCTAACCACAAAAACAGCTGTAGATCTGCAGGGCCTGCAAATCATAACAAGAAAAACAAAACAATGATGACTAAGAGAATAACCTTTGCAAAGTGATTTTACCCCGACAAAAAACAGCTTGTAGATCTGTGGACTTGATAACAAGGGACTGAAATCACAAGACTGTTTTGGGAGAAGCTTTTCTTCTCCTTTTCTGAAGTGCTTTCTCGTTTCTGTTTTGTAGGCTCCTAAGCTGTCTTGAAACCAAAATTATTCATGCTAAATATATATAGCTGGAGGATTCCTGTCAAGAAAGTCAAAGGAGGTTTCTTTTCTATGTTAAGAAGAGACAGGAAAGAAAAGTGGGGAGGTGGAAACATACTTGGAGAGAATTTTAGCAGATAGCCAGATTCATTGAACAACTTTGATCATTTTTCTTTTTAAAGTAGAGCTGGTTTAATGTCAAGGTCCCAAACCGATGAGTCCAACCGAGCAAACATGATCGAGACAATCCCATCTCTTAATGCAAAACTTTATTGAGTACATAGTTTTGGCACAACTGAAGCAAAACCAGCTCTAGCTAATTCCTGTACCATCCCCATAATTATAGAATTCCCCCTCCCTCTCTATTATTGCAGGTCACATTGTCCAATTGAGGATCAGGATATTGTGATGAGAAAATGTCTTTGGGGGTTTGGTAAACACCTGCTGAAGTGTCTTTGGTTCACACAGCTCGTCATCTTGATGTCCTGAGCCCACATTCCATTTCCCCCTTCCCTCCGCCCAGTTCGTTGGCAAGCTGAGGAGCGAAGCACGCTTCAAACTTGATAGTGTTACTAACTTTAACAATTGCAGTGATTCACTTAACAACAGCGGCAAGAAAAGTCATAAAATGGTGCAAAACTGACTTAACAAACGTTTCACTTAGCAACATAAATTTTGGGCTCAATTGTGGTTGTAAGTCAAGGACTACCCATACCAATTTCTTTTTCAAGAGGAAAGCACATGCTTCTGGATTGGAGGAGAGGGGAATTAAGACAGAGAAAAGGAGTTGGGTAGATGTATTTGAGAAGGGACATGGTGGCTCAGTGGCTAAGACACTGAGCTTGTCAATCAAAAGGTCGGCAGTTCAGCAGTTCAAATCTCTAGTGCTGCATAATGTGAGCTCCTGTTACTTGTGCCAGCCTCTGCGACAAGTAACAGGAAAGCCCGTAAAAAATGCAAGTAGAAAAATAGGGACTACCTTTGGTAGGAAGGTAACAGTGTTCCGTGTGCCTTTGACATTTAGTCATGCCAGTCACATGACCACAGAGACATCTTCAGACAGCGCTGGCTCTTCAGCTTTGAAACAGAGATGAGCAGCACTCCCTAGAATCGGGAACGATTAGCACATACATGCGAGGGGAACCTTTATCTTTACCTTAGATGTATTTGAAGTGGGGGGTGAAACTCTTCCCTGTTGCAAAATGCAAGAAATATCCTTCTATTATCTGATTTTTACACCAAAAGATGCTAGCCTCCCTTTGCATCCTTCACATCAAGAAGAGGAGAGAAACATGAATTTAATTGCAAAATTACAAAAAGCTTGGATGAGGGTTTTCTCTTTATGAGGTGGTTCTTTTGAGAAATACACAGATGAGCAGTTGTGCTTGTCTTCCCTGGATTTCTCCAGGCGGTTTATTATTCCAAAAAATTAACAAACATATTTTTAGCTTATGTATTTAAGAAAGAGCCATGGTGGCACAGTGGTTGGAATGCAGTACTGCAGGTTACTTCTGTTGCCTGCCAGCTGCCTGCAATTTGGTAGTTCGATTCTCACCAGCTCAAGCCTTCCATCCTTCCGAGGTTGGTAAAATGAGGACCCAGATTATTGGGGACCATATGCTGACTCTGTAAACGGTTTAGAGAGGGCTGTAAAGCACTGTGAAGTGGTATATAAGTCTAAGTGCTACTGCTAAGTTTCCTGATTACTAAGCTTTTGCTTCTTAAACAGTATCTATACTTTAAGCACCAATTTACAGCTCTTAACCCAACAGAAGAGACGGGGTGGGGGGGAGGAGGAATGGCTCAGGGCAGTGAAAGGTTTTATTTATTTATTACATATAATTTTATTAAAAGTTGAAGACAAAGGTTAAAAGCTAATACGAACTAATAGAGAGTAAGGAAGAAAAGAGAAAAAGAGAGACATCCAAGAAAAAGCTAAAAATCCAATTAAAAAACCAGTATTGTAAAAGAAAAAAGAAAGTGGCTTTTGATCTTCTTTTCAGCAACTATAAGTCCAATTATAAATTTACCACTCTTTTCTTTCTATAATCTACCCTATCTAATCATCAAAATCAAAAATTGTCACTTTTTTCTGCTTTATGCAAAACATCCTTAAGGGGGCTCTAAGAAGTTATAGCTCCCTGGAGCAATAACTGCTTTTTTTTTAAAGCACCTATTATTTTTAAAGCTGTACCTCAGTCTAGTAGCCCTGTTCCTAAAATCTTTTGGACAATTGGCTTGTTGTTCAGTAGGGAGAAAATGAGGCTCTGCCTTTTTATATGCGTTCTAGAGGTTAACCATTCCTGATTGCAAAATACTCTTTTAAGGGTTGAATTCAACTGATTTTAATTCCCATTGCCACCACCTGAACCTCGATTTCCACCCCTTTCCCACCCTCCTTGCATCCTGATCCCCTAATTTCTCCTTGGAACTGGATCAGGGCCTGAAAAAGCTGACTTTCCAGCGGTGGGAGGTGCGCAGAGCTGTGGAAATGGCCTGAATTCCCCTCCAGCCACCAGCTCTTCCGTTGGGTTCCATTATGACATCAAGGTGGAACCTTTTCAAAACCTGAGAAACTGCCAAGATGGTGGTTGGGATGTGGACCTTCAGCAGCCCCCAGGAAGGGAAGAGACTGGGCATCTCTGCCTTGATCCTCATCCTGGGTGGCCTTTGGGGAAGATGGATCACAGAGGTTGGAGCTGGGCCAATGAGTGAAAAACAATCTGGTATTTACTCCTTTGTTTATTTATCCCTCCATCCCATTTCTACCCTGCTCATCTCACCTAGGTAAGATAGGTCAAGAAGCCTGAGGAATGAGCTGTAGGCCCTGAGAGATGTTTCCCAAAATTATGATCCCTTTCCTGCCTCCAGGAACACCCAGGAATGAGGAGATAAAGCCAAAGTGATGGCTACCACTGCATAATCAAAGCCTTGTTTCGTTGTATGTATGTGCAATACACATAAAATAGGGGAGACTTTCACTTCTACGGTCCCATATAATTGTTTTTATATACGTCTATGGAGATTCTCAGTCATCCAGTCATGGTTATCCCAAAGGTGCTTTTTTCCAAGAGGCAACTGGACTTTCTGGTTTTTTTCTTCAAAGACGTTTCGCTTCTCATCCAAGGAGCTTCTTCAGCTCTGACTGGATGGTGGGGAAGAGAAGGATTTATACTTCTTGCAGACAGCTTGTCATTTGTGTTTTTATACACACACGCAGACACCAAAATTACAGATGTTCCTATTGCCTCCCCTTGACCTAAAGGTAAAGTAAAGTTAAGGATTCCCCTCACACATATGTGCTAGTCATTCCTGACTCTAGGGGGCGGTGCTCATCTCCGTTTCAAAGCCGAAGAGCCAACTCTGTCCGAAGACGTCTCCATGGTCATGTGGCCGGCATGACTAAACGCCAAAGGCACACGGAACAGTGTTACCTTCCCACCAAAGGTGGTCCCTATTTTTCTATTTGCATTTTTATGGGCTTTCGAACTGCTAGGTTGGCAGAAGCTGGGAAAAGTAACGGGAACTCACCCCGTTATGCGGCACTAGGGATTTGAACCGCTGAACTTCTGACCTTTCGATCGATAAGCTCAGCATCTTAGCCACTTAGCCACCATATTCTCTTGACCATAAACATATAATTTCTCACTGCAGGGATAAATAGGAGTCTCAAACCAGGAGAAAGCTTGGGTGGAGTTCATGTCCTGCCTATAACTTCCTTCTCAGAACCAGCAACTAAATATAGTTCCTCTCCATCATTGCTTGACTCATTGCAATTGGTTTTTCTAAGATAAAACAAGGAAATTATAAGAGTTTAGCTCCCATAATTAACTGATCTTTGATTGAACTATGTCCCTTACTGATCTACGGTAGACTTTTTTTAAGACCTGGTAGTCTTAAAAAAATGTTGTGGATCTGAATTTGTTTTCTGTAGCATAGGATAAAAGAAGACACACATGAATTGGCATGTATATGGTATGCATGTATGTGTGTGCATCTGTGTGAATACACACATTTATGTGTATAAGTTGTGTATGTGTGTGTGTGTATACAGACATACACACCTTAAATACATAAATATATTGTAAATTCACATGTACATATATATACATACACATACAATGTAATTATTCTTCCAAATATTGGAGAAATCATCCAAAAATGGCTCTTTCTTTCATTTGTGTTGGCCATGTGATAAAGTTATATCTTCGAGATATACCGTTACTCCTTGATTTATGACCAATCACTTAGGACCGTTCAAAGTTATAAGGGACCTCCCGGGATGATAACGACCCAGTTTTGAAGTTCCAAGTTCCCCCAGAGTCACATGACTCCATTTCGACACTTGGCAACCAACCCACAGAAACAGCCACTTGCAGTGTCCCACACTGATGTGACCACATTTTATGATGTTTTTGCTAAAAACCAGCATTTACTTCCGTTTTTGGCAACATCAGAACCTAGCAAACAATTGATTTTCTTAATGACTGCTGTAGATGCTTTATGATCGAACAGGTCAATCAAATGGGTGATCTGCTTTACAACTGTCATGACTTATGACCATAAGAATCTACTCCAGGAGCTAAATCCAGCAGGTTCTGACAGGTTCTGGAGAACCGGTAGTGGAAATTTTGAGTAGTTTGGAGAACCGGCAAATACCATCTCTGGCTGGCCCCAGAGTGGGGTGGGAATGTAGGTTTTGCAATATCCTTCCCCAAGGAGTGGGGTGGGAATGGAGATTTTGTAGTATCCTTCCCCTGAAGTGGGGTGGGAATGGAGATTCTGCACTATCCTTCCCCTGGAGTGGGGTGAGAATGGAGATTTTGCAGTATCTTTCCCCTGCCACAGCCACCAAGCTGTGCCCACCAAGCCACACCATGGCCACCAAGCCATACACACAGAACCGACAGTAAAAAAAATTCAAATTTCACCACTGACCTACTCCATTAACTTTATAAATCAAGGACTACCTATAAAGTTCCAGGGGCATTGAGCATTATTTCTAAACAAAGAAATGAATACAATCTTACTATTGTACTCCTCCTATTCATGGGATTAAATCTCAAATTTAAATGAGGAATGCATTATCTACTTCAATTTAGCAGCTAAAATAGTAACGATACATTATTGAAAATATTTAGGTAACTTAATAATTGAGATGTGGATTAACAAGATCTCTTCAATTGCCTCATTAGAAAAGAGAAGATTTTTTTAAAAGAGAGAAAAGTTAAAAATAAAGGAACAAGAGAAGCAGGAATTTAACAATATCCAATTTGGATAGACTTCATATTTAATGTCAATTGCAATAGACCTATTATTATTGGCAACATTTTAAATCAGTGTTTCTCAACCTTAGTAACTTTAAGATATGTGGACCTCAAATCTCAAAAATCCCCCTGCTAGTTGAAATACTGCTTTAGATATATGGCAAATATGAACGTGTATCTATTCAGTAGATCTTTTATATCTGCAATTACTTCTTAGCAGATATTTTATATACAGTATATATATATATATTTTTAAAAAATATGTTTTATTTTTTTCCAAACATAAACATAAAATATATCTTTTAAGAATGAAGTTTTGATCCGGTCACAGATAGGTACAATCACTTATATTCCTTTAACAAGCTCTATTCCCAATTTCCCCATTACTTCGTTTAAAATCAAAAATCAAAACAAAAGTTTTTAACACAAATTCTAAGAGCTGAGGTGGTGCAGTGGTTAGAGTGCTATACTGCACCTACTTCAACTGACTGCTAGTTCAGCAGATCAGGAGATCAAATCTCACCAGCTCACGGTTGACTCAGCCTTCCATCCTTCCGAGGTGGGTAAAATGAGGGCCCAGATTGTTGGGGGCAATATGCTATTTAGTATACTGTCTTTGGTGTAAGCCGGCCAGAGTCCTCGGAGAGTGGGCGGCATAGAAATATGATTAACAAAAAAATAAAAAATAAAAATAACATCCTGTTTTAAACCAGTCTATTGAATCACCAAAACCTTAATTTCCAAATAAACTCTACTCATTTTTATATACAGTATATTTTAATGCTGGGTTTATAGGCAAACACATGGCACACTCTCCCAGCTAGATAGCAGCATCTAACTAACTATTCTGATCACTAACTAGATTAGAGCTGATTAGTATTTGGATGGGAGACTCCCCACACCACCCCAAAAAAATCCCAGTGTTATGGGTTAGCCTGAAAAGCTGATTTTGGGGGGGGAAAACATTAAAAGAGGCTGTGACAAGAATATTTAGGAGTCAACCTCAACACGATTGGCATGTCAATGTATTGACAAGTGTTTGAAGAAAATAGAAAGTAGAAAACAAGAAGTGTTTTAACAGGTCATCCCCAATGCATAGACAAGTGTTTGAAAAAATAAGAAGGTAGAAAGCGGGAAGTGTTTTTTAAGAAGCAATTGTCAGAGGCAAACAACCAGACTGTCAGGCTTGCCTCCATTCAAAAGTAAAGAAAGAAAAACCTCGGCTCCCATATTGATAGAGAAAGGTAATTTTACTGCGTATGAACTGAATGCAGTGAAAGAAAAGCAAAGTCTGAGGCAATAGGTGCGAAAATTACATATTGTTCTACAGAGATGCCCCCAAATAAGCGTTTGCAAAAAATAGGATGTAGAAAGTGCAGGAAGTGTTTTAAGAAGTCATTGAGTGGTTTAGGTGCAAAGCAGGGCAAGCTGCAAGTTTTGCTTATCCCAGTTCTGTGCATCTTTTCTTCAACTTGGTGAGCTGCGGTAGCGTTGGTTGTGCAAAATTGCATGAGCAATTTTGGGTGCCCTGCAGTTCACCCGAGTAACGCTCCTGCTGTGTGAGCTGTACTGACTCCCTGTTGCTCTCCAGGTGTCATTCAAGGTGCTGGTTATCACCTTTAAAGCCCTACATGACACAAGCCCAGGTTAGTTGTGAGACCACTTCACCCTGAAAGTATCTTCCGACACTTCCAGGTTAGTTAGGGTCAGGGGTGAAATGCTTCCAGTTCAGACCGGATCGCCTGATCTGGTAGCGATGGCGGCGGGTGGTTCAGAGAACCGGTAGCAAAAATCCCTGCCCCCCCCCCATGCCCAGCTGAGCCACGCAATCATCAGAAGCTTTTTTTTAATTTTTAAAAGCATTTTTTTCTACAACCTCTTCGGCCGAAAAAATGGTTTTAAAAGTAAAAACAAAAAAAAGCCTCTGATGATTGCACGGCTCAGCTGGGATCGTCAGAGGCTTTTAAAAGCATTTTTTCTACAACCTCTTCAGCCGAAGAGGTTGTATAAAAAATGCTTTTAAAAACCTCTGACGATCCCAGCTGAGTTGCCTGATCGTCAGAGGCTTTTAAATGTGTTAGATCGGCGCAGGAAAGAAGAAGTGACCAGCAGGGTTCAAGTAACAAGGTTTAATAACAAGAACTGAACAGCTTGTGCGCTGCCGGAGCTCTCCTTATATACACTCCGGCAGACGCACCGCCCACTGACAGGGATTCAAAACTCCCGCCGAAAGGATCTTCAGCCAATCCCAGGCGGATGTCCTTATAAGGACATAACACTCCTCCCCCCTAGTTCTTAGTCAGTCGATCAGGGAAATAGTCACTAAGATAAACAGGACGTCTACGTGCCCGCGTAGACCTGCGCAGTTCACAGTCAAGATGGACACTCTCCCGGACGGAGGGTGTCTGCTCTGCTCGGGGCTTCTTCCCCGGTGCCGGGCTGGATCTGGCCGTCGAGGACGCGGGCACTGTGTCCGAACCTCCGGCCGGGTCACGGACCTCCGCCTGCGGGCGATGCTGGTCTGCCTCGTTCCTGCACGGATCGTGGAGCCGCCGGTGTGGATCCCTGCTCTTGACCGGTCCGGAACTCCTGAGCCACGGTAGGTCCCTGGGTCTCCCTCGGGTCCCCTCTGGGCTGGGGTCGCGCCGGTCTGGGGCAGGGTGCGAGTCCGGCGGTGGTGGTTGGGTTAAGCCCCCGGGTTCTCCGGTCGAGTCCGGCTTACTCCCGGGGCGGCAGGCGGACGGAAATGGTGACTGGTCGGCTCTGTCGGGGTGGCGTAGGCCTACCTTGCAGGGGTGGTGTCGGCCCTCTCTGCGCGGTTGGTCTGGTGGTGGTGCCGAATGTTCCCTCTGGCCGCTGGGCTGCTCGACCTGGTCGGGTTGGTGTTGGCCTACCCTGCCGGGGTGGTGGAGGCCTTCCTTGCAGGGTTGGTTTTCTGCGCGGTTGGCGGGTTGTTGTAGGGTCTCCTGGAATGTTGGCTGGAGGTCCCCATCTCTGGGCTGCCGGTTGCCCACTTCGCAGGGTTGACGTTGGCTTCCCCTGCTGGGTTGTCCCCGGTCTACTTGCCTTGCCGGATCTGGTATTAGGCTAGGTGCCGGGGTGTTTGTTCTTCCCTCGGGTCGCCGGTCTCCCTCGTCTGGGTGGTTTAGGCCTACTTCGGCGGGGTGGTTTAGGCCTACCTCGTCGGGGTGGTTTAGGCCTACTGCCCCGGGGTGGTTTAGGCCTACCTTGTCGGGGTGGTTTAGGCCTACTGCGCCGGGGTGGTTTAGGCCTACTGCGCCGGGGTGGTTTAGGCCTACCTCGTCGGGGTGGTTTAGGCCTACTGCGCCGGGGTGGTTTAGGCCTACCTCGTCGGGGTGGTTTTCGCTCACTTCCCTCCACCTTTTGCGGAGCTGGTCGAGATGACGTCTCACGATCTGTCCATCGTCCAGCTCAACGCGGTAGGATTTGGGACCGGTTGTGCTGTGTACTGTAGCTTTAAGCCATTTAGGCGAGCCGTGGAAATTAAGAGCGAAAACGGCATCACCGACGGAAAACTGGCGAAGTTGGCGACTGGCGGATGCGGGCACCTCAGAGGAGTATTGCGGGTGCAGTCTGTCCAGGGGTGACCGGAGTCTCCTGCCCATTAAAAGTTCGGCGGGGCATTTTCGGGTGGCAGAGTGAGGCGTGATATGCTGGGTAAGCAAAAAAGTGTTAATGCGCTCCTGCCAGTCACCCGGGCCCATCTTGGCGAGCGACTCCTTCGTGAGCCGCACCATCCGTTCAGCCTGCCCATTTCCAGCCGGTCTGTAAGGGGCAGAGAGGGCATGGCGAATGCCCAAGCCAGCCAGGAAACCTTCCATGGGCACGGACGTAAGTTGGGGCCCGTTGTCTGAGACCAAAACGTCTGGGAGTCCATGGGTCGCGAAGAGGGGCCGGAGGGCACGGATGGTAGCTTCCGTTGTGGTGGATGCCATGGGGACGACTTCCAACCACTTGGAGTAGGCATCAACCACGATGAGGAGGTGGTGCCCATGAATGGGGCCAGCAAAGTCTATGTGAATGCGCGACCAGGGGGAGCTCGGAGTCTCCCAGGGCATCGGGTCAGATTGAGGCGGGGCGGCTCTGACTTCTTGGCACGGGCTACACCTGGCGACCCAATGTTCAATGTCTTTGTCCAGTGTCGGCCACCAGACGTAGCTCCGTGCCAGGGCTTTCATCCGGACTATGCCCGGGTGTCCTTTGTGCAGCGCAGCCAGAGTCCTTCGTTGAAGAGCGCTGGGAATCAGCACCCTATCTCCCCATAGTAAACAGCCGCGCATGGTGGACAGCTCCCCTTGCTTGCGGCTGAACGGGCTCAAGTCGTCGCTGTCAATTCGAGTCGGCCAGCCTCTCAGGACCCAGGAGTGGACTTGCCGGAGGATGGGGTCAGCTCGCGTGTGCGTCGCTACGTCGGCAGATGTCACGGGACAGTTGCTGTCGTTGTCAATATGCAGCAGCTCTAGCGTGGGGGCCGGGTCTTCCACGGATTCGGCGGATGGGCACCTGCTCAACGCGTCGGCGTTTGCGATGGCTTTACCAGGCTGGTGGACGAGGCTGTAGGAGTAGCCGGCGAGGAATATGGACCAGCGCGTCATCCGGGGGGACATGAAGGCTGGGGTCTGCTTGTCCCCTGCTAGTAGGCCGAGGAGAGGCTTGTGATCGGTGACAATGGTGAATTGCCGTCCATACAGGTATTCGTGGAAGCGCTTCACCCCTGCAACAATAGCCAACGCCTCTTTGTCCAGTTGGCTGTAGTTGCGCTCAGCACTAGACATAGTCTTTGAGAAAAATGCGATGG
This sequence comes from Masticophis lateralis, assembly GCA_030761175.1. Taxonomy (NCBI): domain Eukaryota; kingdom Metazoa; phylum Chordata; class Lepidosauria; order Squamata; family Colubridae; genus Masticophis; species Masticophis lateralis. Next base: position 27,986,502 of record JAUDYJ010000002.1, on the reverse strand, counting down.
GGGCTTCACGACCGGTAGGCAGTTCATGGCTGAGCACAGCGCCAACTCCGTACGGGGAAGCGTCACAGGTCAGTCTGAGGGGCAGTGTCTCATTGTATTGAATGAGCACACTGTCAGAGGTCAGAAGTTGCTTAACGGCTCTGAATGCAGCCTCTTCCTCACGTCCCCACCTCCAGGAAACCGCCTTCGCCAGCAAGCGATGGAGCGGCTCAGCCACAGTGGCTTTCTGCTGGAGGAAAATAGCGTAGAAGTTAAGCAATCCAAGGAAAGCCTGAAGCTCCGCTTTGTTTTTGGGGCTGGAAGCTTCATGGATAGCTTTAACTTTTGATTTGGTGGGGTGGATGCCAGAACTATCTATCAGATAGCCCAGGAACTCGACTTCCTGTACCCCAATGATGCACTTGTCCCTCCGGACTCTCAAGCCCTTCTCCCTGAAACGCTGGAGAACTAGCCTCAGCCGGTCCAGGAGTTGAGCCTTTGAGTCCCCAGAGATCAGTACATCATCGAAATAAGGCACCACCCCTGGAACGCCTTGGAGAAGGCGTTCCATCATGGATTGGAAAATGCCTGGGGCTGCACTGACTCCAAACTGGAGACGGTTGCACTTAAACGCACCTCTATGGGTGACAATAGTCTGTGCCTCCGCCGTTTCCTGATCTACTGGCAGTTGCTGGTAAGCCTGGGCCAGGTCCAGTTTCGCAAAAATTTTGCCCTTGCCGAGTGAGTGCAGCAAATGTTGCACTACTGGCACAGGGTATGCGCTCTGCGGCAACGCCTTATTGATGGTCACTTTGTAGTCGGCGCAGATGCGCACAGATCCATCCTGCTTCATGGGGGTCACAATGGGAGTTTCCCATGAAGCATGATCAATGGGTTCCAGGATACCTTGGGCAATCAGCTTATCTAGCTGAGCGTCTACTTTAGCCCGCAAGGCAAATGGAACCCGGCGGGGCTTGAGCCGAATTGGGGTTACCCCCTTGTCCAGATTAAAGGAGATGGGTTTCCCTGAAAAGGTCCCTAATTTACCATCGAAGACTTCTTGGAACTCTCCGATGAGTGAGTCGAGTTCGCCTGAGCTAATCTGGTGGATGCCTCCGATAGAAAGCCCCAGCGGCTGGAACCACTCCACGCCCAGCAGGGTCGGGCGGCTATGCTCCACGACGGTTATGGGAAGCTGGCCCTGGAACTGCTTGAAGGCGATCCGGAGGTTGGTTCGCCCGATGACGCCGATGGGGTTGCCGCCGAAATCCACCAGCTTGGAGTGCAGAGGTTCAAGTTGGCGCTTGGAGAGATTCGGCTTCAGTCTCTTGACTTGGTGCCAGTCGATGATCGAATAGACGGAGCCTGAGTCGACTTCCATCGTGCACGGCAAGCCTTCTGCCAACAGTGTCACGTGGAATTTTGTGGCACTGTTGGTGCTGGTGAGGGCGATCGTTGTCTGGTTCACAGCGCCGCCATGAGAACTGTTGCGGTCGTCGCGCTTTTGCTGGGTTGAGGACCGTTTGGACGACCTCTGGGAGTCGCGACGATTTTCTGGATTCTGGGGCTTGATCGATTCAGAAACAGGATCAGAGGCTCTGCATGCCTCCGCGATGTGCCCCCTCTTAAGACAGCGTCTGCAGGTGGCATCCCGCCAGCGACAGGATTGGCGGGGATGGTGTCCCTTGCAACTGCCGCACTGAGCGGCGCGGCGGCCATCATTTTGAATTTCCCGCCTGGGTGGGCGGGAAACTTTCAAAACGGTCGATTCTCCCTCTGAATCTGTTGGAGTGGTCGAGTCATCGGACAATTCAGATGACGGTTTGCGGATCTTATGGATCCCTCGGGACTGGAGCATGGCAGCAGCGGCGGTCTCGGATGTTTCAGCAGCCGTAGCCTCCTCAAGAACGTCCTTCAGGGACAGTCTTTTTCTGCTCAGGAACTTCTTTTGGAGGTTGGCATCTCTCATCCCGAAGACGATCCCGTCGCGTAAGGCATTGTCAACGTTCTCAAATTCGCAGTTTGCAGCGATTTGACGCAATGCCGCCACAAAGTTTTTAAGCGATTCGCCTTCCTTCTGATTACGTTGGCGGAATGTAAAGCGATTCGATATGGGGGTGCCCGTTGGTGCATAGTGGTCTTGCAGGGCAGTCTGCAGATCCACCCAGGACATGACTTCAATGTCCCTGGGTGCGACGAGGTTGACGGCGAGTTCCAAAACGTCGGAGCCGCAGTGAGCGAGGAAGAGAGCCCTCTTCCTCTCGTCGTCTAGGTTGTTGTAGCCGTTTCCCCGGAGGAATTGGCGGAAACGTATCATATACGAACTCCACTTCTCCCGGCTGGGGTTGAAGGGAGCCAGCGAGGCGAACGGCGCTTGCGGCGTTGCCATTTCTCAGACCGCGTCGAGTGACTTCAGCTCGTTATGGCGATCGTGCCACGCGGAGGTTCTTCTCTAGACCTTCGTCGCCAGTGTTAGATCGGCGCAGGAAAGAAGAAGTGACCAGCAGGGTTCAAGTAACAAGGTTTAATAACAAGAACTGAACAGCTTGTGCGCTGCCGGAGCTCTCCTTATATACACTCCGGCAGACGCACCGCCCACTGACAGGGATTCAAAACTCCCGCCGAAAGGATCTTCAGCCAATCCCAGGCGGATGTCCTTATAAGGACATAACAAAATGCATTTTTAAACTACCTCTTTCTGCCGAAGAGGTTGTAGAAAAAAATGGTTTTAAAAATAAAAATTAAAAAAAGTTGGCCACACCCACCCAGTCACATTACCCCGCCACCACCACCAAGCCACACCAACAGAACCGGTAGTAACCTGAGCCTGAGTAGCTTAGGGGGCTAATGCCTCCTACTAAAGGCAGCAATTAACATCCAGCTGCCTGTAATTCTGTGAGTTCAATCCTACCCAGGCTCAAGGTCAACTCAGCCTTCCATCCTTTCTAAGGTGGGTAAATTGAGGATCCAGTTTGTGGGGGAAATAAGCTGACTTTGTATAAATATAAATATACAAAAGTATGAAGGCTATTGCTTAATGCATTGTAAGCCGCCCTGAGTCTCCGGAGAAGGGTGGCATATAAATCAAATATTTTTAAAAAATAACAAATTTTACATTTCACAACTAAGGTGGATGTGCTGCAAATCCCCTCCCTTAAATGCTGCGACCTGATGGGATCTTGGATACGAGCTTTCTTGGAGACTGACATATCCCTTTAGAATGGCCTCCTGCTTGAGATCCAAAGGATCCCTACCACTGGTGGGATTCAAATAATTTAACAACCTGTTCTCTGCCATAATGACCGGCTGGGTGGGCGTGGCCATGGTGAGCATGCCCAGGGTATGACAGGCAGCACTTGGCCTCCTGTACACACACACCCCCGGAGCAAAAACTGGCTGCAGGGGGCCGCGCTCCCCCACACCCTGTTTTGGGCCTAGGAGGCCTCTCTGCAGCCTCCTGGGAGCAAAAACAGGCCGTGGGGGGCGCCACACTCCCCCCTGCACCCCATTTTCGGCCTAGGAGTCCTCCCTGCACTTATCTGGGAGCCAGAATGGGGTGCATGGGGACTTCTGGAAGGGGTGGGGTGGAGAGGGGAGGGCCCAGCCAGAAATTTAACTACCAGCTCACCCAAACTGGCCAGAACCGACTGAATCCCACCACTGATCTCTACTCTTTTAGTCTTCAATAGGCCTGCGAAGACCTGGCAAGCATTGTGCTAGGATGGGGACTGAACTGCAAAGATGATTGATCTGGCCCTCAGGGTAAAAGGGGAATTTTTGCATTTAACAATGCTTTATGGATTGTTATGAGCTGCCTAGAATCATCATAGGGGATAGATGACCAGAGACATCCTGCAAACAAATAGATAAATATAAATAAATTGGCTGAATGGGAATCCAATTCTCCTCTCTCCCCATAGGAAAATAGCTTGGAGCCAAATGCTTGGCTTCGTAGTAGCTCTTCTTTTGGAAAATAATTTTTTTGGCAGATGCCAGTGATGATCCTATGCAAAAAGATTGCTTGGAGCATCACATTTCTGGGGAAAGCTCAATGGGAATGAAGGCCCATTGAGCTTTCCAACTCAAGAACTAAACCAACTAAACACCAACTAAAGAACTGACAGCTGTATTTTCACAGCTGTATTGTGTATAATAATACAAGGCTATGTTGATAATTGTTATAAGATGGATACCATATTTTTCAGACTATAAGACTCACCAGAGTATAAGACACACCAAGATTTCAAAACCCTCTGCACGTCCCATTTTTGTGAAAAAAGGGCCCGTTTTTGTGAAAAATGGGCTCGTTTTTGGCCTCCCAAACCCCCCATGCATCCTGTTTTTTGCCTCCCCAGCCCCCAGGAGCACTCTGCAGGCCTCCCAAATCCTCTGCATGTCCCATTTTTGTGAAAAACGGGCCCGTTTTTCACAAAAATGGGATGTGTGGGGTGGGGGTTCAGGAAGCCAAAAATGGCTGTGTTCTGTGTATAAGATGCACTGATATCTCCTCCCTCTTTTAGGGTGGAATATTCCCTCAATTTTAACCTAGAAATCTCCAGCTAGAGCTGATTATTTCCAAATCAAGTTGATCCTTGCCTGGACCAATAAAATTGTGGCATCGTCATCACTTCTTATGGGAAGGTATCAAATGTGAATCTCCTCAATTCTTTCTATTTGTCAGGTTGAGCCACTAATATGTATAGGACATGGTCTAAAATTAAGCAACGTTCCTTTTTGTGGAGCAACTTTTCCAGCAATTGGAGAGGCTGGGGTAGGTTGTTGGAATGTGATTTGTTGAAGTGAAAGTACATCCCAAAATCCCTTGCAAGGCGCAGAGGACTCTGCAAATGAAACCCAAATGGAAGGACACCTGACAGGATGATGTCTGAATACTCCTGAGAGGAAGCATTCTCTCAAATGCTTTGCAGCTTCTGTTCATCATTGGGGTTGGGCTGCTACAGCTGACCCACGATAGAGCTGCAGGAGAAATAATAAAGATCCTTCATGTGCAGTTTATATTTGCTACTAGGTAACCCTATTATCTCAGAGATTTTCTTGCCTAAACAGAGAAACAGAATGACCACAAATAGTCAAAAAAAGCAGTGTGAGTGGGAATGACTTCTAATGTCCTGCTGGCTTCTCCAACGAGTTTCCTTGCGGAAAGCTGACAGGGAGCACCTAAAATCTTCCTTCCTTCCTTCCCTCCCTCCCTCCCTTCGTCAAATTTCTGCTGGGTTCACCACTTACTTTGTTTGTGGGAAGCATGCAGGGAGAAAGTCAATGGTGAAGATAGCAGGAAGTTGCAAGTCCAAGCCAACAGGCAAGTAAGTGGCTGCTTTTGGGTGGGGCAGGGAGTGAGGGGGTGGGGATCAGGGTTGGGAAGGGCATGTGGCTATGTACCAGAGTGTCAGGGTTCCAAGTAACACCCCCAATAAACGAAGACTCCGAGGCTAGAAGTTCCTCAAAGTTCCATTTTACTAGAAATGTCATATTGACACATCTGGGAAAACCCAAATCTGAAAGCTTCCAGGTTTTCCCTACCCAAAGGAAAATCCAAGTCCTTTCCCCCTTTACCCATATGTCCATCACATGGTCCAATCAATACACTGTCCCAACTGGAGATGCCTCCCAGTCACACCTCCTCCAGGTGTAGGGCAGGATGTCCTTGACTCCCAGATAAAGGAATGTTATTTTGACTATATATCTCCCCAGCTCCATACAATCCCCCCTCCCAGTTTCCCACAGCACTACATGTGACAGCCTGAAGGTCCAATGCAAAAGTTGGCTTCCAGACCTGACACAGAGATGATGTGCAGGTAAGGTGGGCACATGGGTGGGTGACATAGGTCAGGAAGTGTGCCAGGTGAGGCAAGAAGTGCTGCAGGAGTTGGCTAGGGTGTACCAAAGAGTGCCACTGGAGTTGGGGAAGATGTGCAGGAGAGGCACCAAGTGGGAAGAGTGTGTGAGAGAGGTGCCATTTAGCCAGAGAAGGCATGTGGGAGATGGGACAGGTTGGGAAGAGTCCAGGAGGCAGACAAGTAAGTGACTATTGCTAGGTGGGGGAGGGAAGGAGGGAGGAACTGCAAATCTAGTTGGGAAAGTGTCTCCGAACATTGAAAGTGAAAATCATGCATTAGCAACACAGCAGCAGCCGTAGCACTGAAGCAACTACAACTTCCCCAAATTTCATTCCTTCGGGAGTCACGGGTTCCCAGATTTTTGGGACCTATTCTATAAGATAGCCCATTTGAGGTACCTTGCAAGGGTGGGCTGCTGGGGGTTCACAGGGGTTCAGGAGAACCGCTAGCTAAGTTTCTGTGCAGTTCAGAGAACCCCCAAATCCCACTCCTGGCTGGCCCTGCCCACCCCACCCCTCTCAGGAGTCCCCACGCAGCCCATTTTGGATGCAGGTAAGTGCAGGGCCCACGTGGAGGCTTGGGAAGGGTGAAAAATGGGCCTACTGGAAATTCAGGAAAGCCGGAAACGGGCCCTTTTCCAGCCTGCAGAGGGCCTCCGGAGCCTGGGGAGGCTGTTTTTGCCCTCCTGGATGCTCGAGGAAAGCCTCTGGAACCCAAGGAGGGCAAAAATGTCCTCCAGCTGTGGTGCAGGAGGCCAACTAGGCCACACCCACCATAGCCACACCCACCCAGCAATGTATCATTTCACCCACTTAAAGACCATGACAATGAGAGTACTATCTAGTTTACCTGTCTAAAGTATTTAGGAGGAAATGTTAACAACAATACATGTGGTATGGATGTCGTAAAGTGAAGAATTTTGGTTACGAATAGAAGAAGAATCTAGTAAAATAATTAAAAAGGAGGTAAAGTTGGGAGTAGATACCATCCTCATATTAAAGTTGAATGACAAGGTGTTAACAATTGATGAAAGAGAGCTTGTAAGGATATTGGTCATTATGGGACGAATTTATTTATTTATTTATTTTATTTATTTATTTATTTTATTTATTTATTAGATTTGTATACCGCCCTTCTCCTTACGGACTCAGGGCGGTGAACAGCCAAAATAAAAATTCAATACATAAAAGTTAAAACTTAAAACACATATACATTAGGCTGAGAATTAAAACCAAATAAATATTAAAATGCGTCGACGCTACAAACATTAAAAATTTTAAAATTTTAAAAATTCTAAAAATGCGGCAGGGATCAGGCTAAACCGGCAAGTTGAAAAAGATGCGTCTTCAGGGCCCGACGAAATGTCCAGAGGTCGGAGATAATTCTCAATTCTGGAGGAAGATCATTCCAGAGGGTGGGGGCTGCCACAGAGAAGGCTCTCCCCCTGGGGGTCGCCAGCCGGCATTGTCTGGCTGACGGCACCCTAAGGAGGCCCACTCTGTGGGAGCGAACCGGCCGGTGGGAGGCAATTGGCGGCAGAAGGCGGTCCCGTAAGTACCCGGGTCCTAAGCCATGGAGCGCTTTAAAGGTCATTACCAACACCTTGAAACGCACCCGGAACTCCACCGGCAACCAATGCAGCTCGCGCAGGAGAGGTGTAACGTGGGAGCGCCCCGATGCTCCCATAATTCCCCGCGCGGCCGCATTCTGTACCAGTTGGAGCCTCCGGGTGCACCCCAAGGGGAGCCCCATGTAGAGAGCATTGCAGTAATCCAGGCGAGAGGTGACGAGTGCCTGAGTGACTGTGCGCAGGGAGTCCCGATCTACAATCAATTGTGATTGTACGATGCTGGAAACTGAATATTGAATACAAAATAAATGAATGGTTCAGAGAAGTTTGGAAAATTGCTCTTAATGATAAGTTAACATGTGATATAAAATTCAAAAAAGGCCTATTGAAAGAAAATATATTTTGGAGGATATGGCAACCGTTTGTGGACTATGCAGTTGGGAACTTGGAAGAAATAAAGCCAGTGCCAATGCAAAGAGAATTTTGGAAGACCTGAAGACGAAGAAAAAATTCCTCCGCTTCTCCCTATTTTGTATTATACACTGGGTGTGGTTTTGTGTTTTGTGTTTTGCCTTTAATTAAAAACTTAATTAAAAAAATAAAGTATTTAGAAGGGAAGGTAGGCTATGTATCGATCCATAACTATAGATGCCCATCTCATTTTTTTCTCACCAGCCTCAAGTGTGTGCCCCATCATCCACCAGTACATTCCTCGGGATTCCAGAGCCTTCATCCCCGTTCCTCGCTCTAATAGTTACGCAGTTCTGTGCCGAGTGAACCTCACCTCATCCCAATGTGAGTGGGTCTTGATTGCCAACAGAGGGCGCTGTTACTACTTCAACTTGGGCCTGAAGGAGCACCTCATTCTCCACCAGAGGGGCCTTATCGTCTTGCACATGAAGAAGGAGCTGGAAGGAGAATATCAGGTCCTCTCTGGGATAAACCGGACCTGCCAGGGAAGGGTCTTGATGACGTATGTGGGTAAGAGTCTCCCGGGGGAAGGAAGATGGTGATGGATTGAAAAAGCAATGACTGGGGGTTTTTTTAATCAGGGTGCTGTATAGATAAACTTGATGCTTGTGAAATGCTTTAGATTTGTTCCAGGGGTGGGATCCTACCGGTTTAACAACCGGTTCGCTTAGCGTGTGTGCCAGACACACACTATGAGCATGTGCACAATTTGGAGAAAACTCACCTTCTGCAATACTGCCGGCAAGGAAAACAGCTGAGGCGCAGCAATCTACTCTTCCGCGCCGATCAGCTGGGCTTTGGAAACAGAAAAATAGGTGATTATAACTCAGGGGCGGGCAGGCGGATGGGCCCACTTCAAAATCAGAGCGAACCGGTTCACTCATGGCTGAAAGTTGGAGCTAACGATTTGCCCAAACCTGTCTGAACCGATAGAATCCCACCACTGATCTATTCCTTTAGCTAGTACTGAGAAGAACTGATAAGCCCTCAGCTATGAAAGTTTCTCAGTGACCTCAGACCAGCAATGGTTGACTGTATCCATGCAACATGGCCCCATTTATCCAAATGCCAGCCTTGGTGAACGCTGATTTCGGAGGGTGACATGTTGTAACTTAGCATATTATGCCAACCCAGCCCTTTGATGAATTTATGATTCCATGTATGGCTTGGAATCTCTAAATGGGTTGATTCAACAACCAGGCAACTCATGTTGCTCGAATGCAGCTAAAAAAAAATTACAACACTGCTTCACAGCTCACCCAACCTAACCAAGTACACAAAAATTAAAATACTCAGATGTATGGAACCCATTGAGGTTTACCTCTCACATACTTCCAGTTTCATAGCCAAATCTGAAAAAAATAGAAATTTGACTCCAATGGGATCCTGAGTCTCAAGGCCCAGAAGCAGTGATTTAACAACAGAAAATTACAGTCCTTCTGTTAATATAATCTTAAATACGAATAATCTATGTAGATGATCCTTACCTAAAAGAAATGAACAATTACAGTGGAAAACATGTGTTATCTAATCAGCCGTACATTTCACGGATTCAAATTCACAAAAGAAGAAAATAGCAAGTTATCTGAAACAGAAAGAGAATAAGAGAGTTGGAAGGGACCTTGCAGATTATCTAGTCCAAACCTAGCCCATATCTCTATTAGCGGAGGTAAACCATAGCTTATTGCTGATTGAAGTATAAAAAAAGCAACTCTTGCAAACAAATTCCTCAGCCGCCGTAGGGCACATAAAGCATAATAGGTCTTGCATAGACTCTATTCAGTCAAGCTACAACACACTGCAGCACCCTTTGAAAAACAGAAACTACTTGCAACACAAATGCCCATGCAACGTCAAGAAAAAGGCCACCCAACTCAATACGACACAAACAACATCCCAAAAGAAGGCCGTCCTTTACATCAAATGCATGCCAGAGTCAGTAGTGAGTTTCACTTACCTTGCTACCACTTCGCTCGCCTGTATCACATCCGTGCACAAAGCGTCCGTCTTTAATTTTTTTTGAAAAAAGTTTTTTATTTCTTATAAACATATTGTAAATGTACATTCTCTTATTCATAATTACTCACACATATACATATGTTTTCTAAAGAAAAAAAGATCTTTTTTAATTATATTCGGGGTTGCTCGTCTACCCTTTTCCCTTATTTTACAACAATCCTCCTTCTCCTTCTTCTCTCTTTCCCTTCCCTGCCTTCTTCTAACCTTTTCTACTTTCTTCTTTCCTCCTCTCCTTCCTCTTCTCTCCTTCCCCTTCCTTTCCCCCCTTCTCCCTTCCTCAGAGCATCCGTGATGACATCTGGGCAGGTGGACGGAGCCACTCACCACCGCCACTACCGGTTCGCCAAACCGAGTAAAACTAGTAGAAACCCACCACTGGTCAGAGTCCACCAACAGGTTATTCCAGGCAAAACTTTCTGTTCAAACCTATAGCAGCAATAGAAGACAACACTGAAGCTCTAAACAAAAATACAGTACAAAGACTGCGGACACCACTGTGTAGAACACATAGGGAGGGATCCAGGAGTCCCAACGAATAGTCAAAAGATCTAATAGCAGCTCAACAATTTCATTTCCCACCAACAATCTTGGGACAAAGCATATTCCAATAGGGTTGGGAAACCATCAAAATTTTAGATTTAAATTTAACTTAACGTTTTAAATCTAAATTTAGCCAGATTGAAAAAAAAATGCAAGAAAACGTTTAGAAACCTGGGACTCTAACCAAAGCACAATTAAAAAAAAAAAAACCCACATGTAGACTTAAACCTATCGAGGGATGCACCAAAAGATATTACTAAAGACCTTCCCAAAGGTGCTTTTTGAAAAGGCAGCCGGACTTTCTTTTTCCTTGAAGATGTTTCACTTCACATCCAAGAAGCTCCTTGGATGAGAAGTGAAACGTCTTCAAGGAAAAACTAAGTGCAGCTGCCTTTTGAAAAAGCACTTTTGGCACAACCATGACCTGGATGACTGAGAATCTCCATAGACATTTACCAAACACTTCATTCACATGTAAAGTAACAGCTGCCAAAGGATCCCCTCCACCCAAGCATGACCATAAATGACACAGAAGAAAGACAGATAACATCTCTGCCCACCAACCAATCTCATTTCCTCACCTTTTGTACTCTTGAGGTTGCCAACGGGGGCAATGGCATGTTTGCAACCTCAACACTTACGGTACTTCAAACCACAACAGATGTCAACCAATTTGCATCAAATTTGCAGACAACACCAAACTATAGCCAACACTCCAGAAGATAGGCTTAAGATACAGAAGGATCTTGACAGTCTTGAACATCTAACAAAATGACATTTAATGGTAATGTTAGAACATCTAACAAAATGTAAAGGTTCTACATTTAGGCAAGAAAAACAAAATGCACAGATACAGTATACATGGTACCTTGCTCAATAGTAGTAACTGTGAGAGGGATCTTGGAGTCCTAGTGGACAACCATTTAGATATGAGCCAGCAGTGTGCGGCAGCTGCCAAAAAAGCCAACACAGTTGTAGGCTGCATAAACAGAGGGATAGAATCAAGATCACATGAAGGGTTAATACCACTTTATAATGCCTTGGGTAAGGCCGCACTTGGAATATTGCATTCAGTTTTCATTGCCACGATGTAAAAAAGACGTGGAGACTCTAGAAAGAGTGCAGAGAAGAGCAACAAAGATGATTAGAAGCTAAAACATACGAAGAACTATTGCAGGAACTGGGTATGTCTAGTTTAATGAAAAGAAGATCTAGGGGAGACATGATAGCCGTGTTCCAATATCTCAGGGGCTGCCACAAAGAAGAGGGAGCCAAGCTATTCTCCAAAGCACCTGAGGGCAGGACAAGAAGCAATGGATGGAAACTAATCAAGGAGAGAAACAATTTAGAACTAAGGAGAAATTTCCTGACAGTTAGAACAATTAATCAGTGGAAGCACTTGCCTCAAGAAGATGCAAATGCTCCAACACTGGAAGTTTTTAAGAAGAGGTTGGATAACCACTTGTCTGAAGTGGTGTAGGGTTTCCTGCCTAAGCAGGGGGTTGGACTAGAAGACCTCCAAGGTCCTTTCCAATTCTGTTGTTCTATATCATCTCCTATTACAATATCACTCTTTTTCTGTCCACCCCACCCCACCCCACCAGGTGGCTTGTTGTAAGGGCCATCGCAAGAAACTCTGCTATTCTTTTATTCTGACCACTTACTGTAATTTTTCAGCAATACTGCTACTCTTTGAGTTACTATTGTAATTGAGCCTAATAATTACAGACACAAGTCATGATGGTCATAAAGCAGCCCCTTCCCAAGACTAGTCCCAATTTTACAACTTTTGTTGTGGCAGTCAATTACGCAAACCCGTTGTTCACTATAGGTCATTTGGGGGGGGGGGGTTGGAAGTAAATGTTAGTTTCCAGCAAAAAACGTCATAAATCATGGTCACGGGACACTGCAAATAGTGTGGAATAAGTGTAGGGCAGGGGTATCAAACTCAAGGCCCAGGGGCCAGATCTGTCCCATAAAGTGTTTAGATTTGGCCTGGAGGGCTGCCCTGAAAACAGCAAAGGACCGGCCTGCGGTCCCTCTGCCAGTGAAAACGAAGCTCAGGAGGGCCGTGTGTTGTCCTTCTGAGCTCCGTTTTCACTGGCAGAGGATCGCAGGAAGCCATCCCTGCCAAAAACAGAGCTCAGGAGCCCGTTTTCACTGGCAGAGTGCTCGGGCCACCACAGGCACCCCCAACATGATGTTGAGCTGGTGTCAGGATTGGAGTAGAAGACCTCCAAGGTCCCTTCCTACTCTGTTATTCTGTACTTCTGTAAACCGTAGATCCCCTGGCTTTCTGATCTGCAGGATTCCTTTTCAGGGAATACATCTGGTGTGCAAGAAGATACGGCATCCACATCAGAGGTGATATTCAGCCGGTTCTAACCGGTTCTGGAGAACCAGTAGCGGAAATTTCGAGTAGTTCAGAGAACCGGCAAATACCACCTCTGGCTGGCCCTGCCCCCAATCTGTTCGCTGCCTCCCGAGTCCCAGCTGATCGAGTCGATGGAGAGTTTACATTATCTTTCCCTTCCCATGGAGTGGAGTGGAAATGGAGATTTTACATTATCCTTCCCCTGCCATGCCCACCAAGCCATGCCCACCAAGCCACACCCACAGAACCGGTAGTAAAAAAATTTGAATCCCACCACTGATCCACATCATGACCCTAAACTTCTTTATCCCCAAATGTAAAACACACTTAACTCCTCCCTCAAAGAGATTATTCTGGAGGGGGAGGAGGGGAGATAATTCAGTTTTATATAGAACGATTTTGCATCTTGCTATATACTCAGAGATTTGTCACAAATTATGTTCTGAGAAGACTTCTCCTTCTCTCAATGTTTCCCCCCCACCCCTAATACTAGGGCCGTTATCCCTTTATCGGATCTTCTTGCTGATCCCTGGCATCATGTTCCTGGTGGGGCTGGGAATGCTGTGGGACTGGCTGATGAAAGCCCGCAGTCGCATGGGGGCTTCTGAAGAAGAGCAGACCACTAACCAACCGATCCAGCATGTCATCGTTCCTCCCTTGGATACGACTACCCGCCTGTGACCGAAACTCCGCCTTTCTTTCCTGTTCACTAAGGATGTTGACGCCAATGTGACCTGGAGCTCATTTGCTCTCCATCTACGGCTTGTAAATATCTCTTGCCCTGCTCAAATTCTGGTTTTTAGTTCATTTGTTTCAGAGGTTATAATTAATAAAGAGTTGTAAACCAAACTGATTTCAAGACTGGATAGTGACTGCTTGTTTGATGTTTGTTGCTGGTTGATGCAGGACTATCGGTGTCACTCCAGATTGGGCTCATGGTAAAACTGAGGGCCAAACCACCTTAGAATCCATGAGGAAGAGATAGTCAGGATCTTTTGGACAGGTAGGAATCCAGATCAAAGCAATGGTGAAATGTAAAATTTGTTACAACCAGTTCTGTGGGCGTGGCTTGGTGGTGGTGGGTAATGTGACTGGGTGGGTGTGGCCAACTTTTTTTTTTTTTTTAAGTTTTAAAAGCATTTTTTCTACAACCTCTTTGGCCGAAGAGGTTGCACAAAAAAAATGCTTTTAAAAGCCTCTGACGATCAGGCAACTCAACTAGGATCGTCAGAGGCTTTTAAAAGCTTTTTTTTCCCTACAACCTCTTCACCTGAAGAAAAAATGCTTTTTTTTTTAATTGAAAAAGTTTTACAATACAGAATTTTTCCCCCCTTTTTCACCCCTCCCCCCCCTCCCGCCCCACCTCTTCCCCCCAACCTCCCCCCAACCACGCCCTTTCCCTCCCCATCCCCCCCCTGACTTCCGCTACACATTTTTTTTAAAAAAAGAAAAACAACAAAAATTTATAACAAAGAGAAAAGCGAAAACTATTATATATTCAATTCTAAATTGAAAGGAAGAGAGAAGAAAGAGAAAAAAGAATTAAAAAAATATTTAAAAAAAAGAAAAAAAAAGAAAGAAGAAAAAAAAAACCCCATACAAATAAATATTTATCTAAAATTAACAATACTATAATAAGAAAAACACCCAAAAATAACAACCATTATAATATTTAAACCAATTTAAAAAAATTTCTGACCTTAGTTAACCCATTAATATTAGCATTACAAGTCGTATGCCTAACTCAGTCCCCCAAAAATAGTGTAACCTACATATTCATATCAAATAATATCAAATAATTTGATCCCAACTAGTCCCCTTAATTAAAAAAAAAAAAAAACCACAGAAGAACAAAAAACAAGAACATGAAACATGCAATGTAATGTAATTATACATATATTATTATAATTTTCCATAATCCAACTTTCAGTCTTCTCTTCATCTTGATTGAAGTTAAATATTCTTTCTCCACATTTATCCAATTCCAATAAGCTTCGTCTTCTATCTGCCCCCATTAGTAAAATAAAACATTCCACTTAAACCCCCCGTGTGACCTTGTATAAACAGTATACAACCACGAAGATATTCACTCCTCTAGGTAGAATCATTCAAACTAACTTGTTCTATTTCAACAAGAAAGAAAAAAAGAAAAAAACCCAATGCAGCTCCACCAATCCTTGAAAAAAAAAACAAGCAAAAAAAAAATTCTTGAAACTGCATTCCCAGATGTTCTTTTAATACTGTTTCAAATCCTGCCACCCTTTGTTGTTCACTCCTTCTAGTTGTAAGATGTTTTCATTTCCCTTCTTTCCTCCTAGATGGTAAATTCCAGGGAAAACTTATAATAGGGTAATCACAGATCGCTGCTACTATTGCAGCAATCTGTTAAACTTGCTCAGGATGATAAATCCAATTCAAGATAATAAAGATTTTTTGTAAGTCTCCAAATCAGGATGAAGTCATTATAATCCATAAATCCAACTCAGTATAGACTTTAAAAAATTTTATAACCTTTTTACAACACTTTCCATATATTCTGATAACAACTTTATTTGCTGAAGGACTTCACGACGCCCAGTAGTATATGCCACTTGAGTTTCCTCATTGACTTCTTCCTGCTGTTTAACATCACCATCCATTTCTTGGGTAACATTGGACCCCTGCTGCTGCTCATCTCGGATTATAATATTTTCAAAATCTTGCTCCCGCAGTTCAGGGTCCAGTGCTCCTACTCTAAATTCACCAGGATATTCAATTTTCCCATCTGAGAAGTCCTTAATAGAGTCCTCTAAAGAACCGCCTTGTTCTCCTTGTGCTTTTAACATTCTTTGATTCATACTTTGAATCTCTTCCTTCTGTTTGCCTTTTACAGATTCTCTTTCTTGTTTCTTGTTCTTCACATATTCAGTGGCTCCCTTAAAGATATTTTTATAAAAATGTTCTGCTTTTCCAATAGTATTCAAACAATATCTCACACCATGATATCTAAAAATTATGCCAACTGGTAAATCCCATCTAAATGGGATATTACTTTTCTTCAGTTCCTTTGTCAAAAAAGCAAATTCTTTCCTATCCTTTAGAACCTTCGATGGTAACTCTTTAAAAATATTGATTTGTGCACCTTCTACTTGCACTCTGGCAGAGTAGGACTTTTGTATGATATCATCTCTCAGCCTTTTATCAGTAAAGTAAACAACAACATCTCTAGGCAAATTCCGTTGTTTGGCTACTCGTGAGTTGACTCTATAAGCTTTCTCTATACAGCCAAGAATTATCTCATCTTCTAGCTCTAGTAATTCAGCAAAAACCTTTGCAGAAATTGCTTTTAAATTTTCTCTCTGGTTTTCTCGAATACCTCTTACTCTGATCGCTGATGCCATTGTTTTAATTTGAAGCATGATAATATCATTCTGTATAATCTGGTTTCGAATCTTAGCTTCCACAAACTTTTCTTGTATTTCTTGTATCTGAGAATCAACTTTTCTGCTAATCTCAGTCACCTTCTCCTCCATTTCAATCACCACATTTGAAAGATCTGAGATTGCTTTAATAATAGTTTGGCTTAATTGGTCATGCTTTCCAGCAACCAAATCCACAAGATTCTTCTGTGAATTTTTAATTTTATCAACAACGCTCGGTAGGGAAGTTGTTATAAGATCTTTTAAGTCCCCTTCTGCCAATCCACACAAGTGAGTCATCTCAGCTTTATACTTCAGCTGGCTCGTAGGGGAGCCCCCCCTTCCTTTAGTCATCTTTACTTTACTTTAAATTACTTTGCCTTGCTTTACTTTATTTTGCTTTAGTTTACTGTAGTTTTTAAAAAAAGAAAATGTCCAAAAAAGTTCTTCTTTCTTTAAGTGCCTTTCCCATAGAAAAATATTTATTTCAAAGCCTTTCAAAACTTTTCAGGACTGGACTCCATTTTCATTCGCACTGGCATTTCTTCAATTAAAACCAGTCGCCATCTTAAAAGACTTTCTTGCAAACTTTCACTTCTCTTCCTCTCCTTCCCCCTTCCCCTCCTTCCTCCTCCAGAAAAATCAAAAAAAAAATCGATAAGAAAATCCATACTTGCTTCAACTTTTCTTCTTCTCTTTCAACTTGCTCAGTAACCGCTTCAATTGTGGTGTTGCTCCCAGCGTCTGGCTCCGCTAATTAGCGGAGGACTGTCTCGGTGCGGAGCATTCTCTGGGGGATAGAGGGGGAGCCATCCTTCTGAGCCCTCCCCAGGACAAACGAAACATTCCTGGGGCGACTCAGGGGGCTCACCTCACCCCCAGAAGCTCTCCCTGCTCCTCCCGATGAGGTGCAGGTTTTTCAAGCCGCCTGCCAGCTGTGCGGCGGCTCTATACACGCCGAGATGCCGGCGGGCATGGGAAAGCCCGCCGTCAACGAGGAAGGTGCCACCGGAAGTCCAAGAAAAAATGCTTTTAAAAGGCTCTGACGATCCCAGCTGAGCCGCGCGATCATCAGAGGCTTTTTTTTAAAACTTTAAAAAGCATTTTTTTCGGCCAAAGAGGTTGTAGAAAAAATGCTTTTAAAAGTTAAAAAAAACCAGCCTCTGATGATTGTGTGGCTCAGCTGGGCAGGAAGGGGCACAGGGATTTTTGCTAATGGTTCTCTGAACGACCCACCGCCATTGCTACCGGATCAGGCGATCCGGTCCGAACCAGGAGCATTTCACCCTTGGGTTAAAGTATCCTTGACTGATGACTGTTGAGGGTCTGTTGGACACAATCAGAGGAAGGGGCCCAAGGGAGTGAATGATCATGGCCGATGTGCCAGAGCGAAAGATTGCGGTAGGGCCAGCAGAGGAGAAAAGTTTCTGGCTAGTAAGACAGAGGTGAAAATCTTGAGGAGAAACAGGTAAGGCGAAGGGTTTGAGCTGAAAAGTCCTAGACACACGCGGTGCTGTGGTTTAGAAGGGCCAAAGACCTGGTCCTTAACCCAGGTTTTTGTCAAGGAAGAATGATTATGTGGCTTTGTTTCTTTTTCATTCCTCTTCAGGTTGTCGTTGTTGTTATTATTTTGTCATTCTTGCCTTCTTCTCTTCTTCATATCTGTCTGTTATTGCATTCTTTTCCTTGTTCTTACTTGTGAACAGTCCATAGCTATTGGGAGTTGAGTGACATACAAATGTAATAAATGAAAAGGTTTCGTTTAAAGCAAATCAGTCAATCTGGTGCTTAGGTTGACCCACAGCAGAGGTGGTTTTCAGCAGGTTCTGACCAGTTGTGAAGAACCAGTAGCGGAAATTTTGAGTAGTTTGGAGAACCGGTAAATACACCTCTGACTGGCCCCACCCCCATGTATTCTCTGCCTCCTGAGTCCCAGCTGATCGGGAAGAAATGGAGATTTTGCAATAACCTTCCCCTGGAGTAGGTGGAGGAGATTTTACAGTATCCTTCCCCTGCCACACCCACCAAGTCATGCCACACCCACCAAGCCACACCCACAGAACCAGTAATAAAATTTTTTGAAACCCATCACCTCCCCTCAGTTACCTGAAAAACAACAGCACCATGAGGAGGATATCAGCAGGGAAATGACAGGTGAAAATCAGTATTTTTCAATCTTGACAACTCTTAAGAATTGTGATTAAACATGTTGACTGAGGAATTTTGGGAGTTGAAGTCCACACTCATTAGAGCTGCTAAGGTCGAGAAACACTGCACTAGTAACATCATCTAGGTCCTCTTCCTATATATTCCCTCTGAAAAGAGCTGAGGTGGCGCAGTGATTAGAGTGCTGTACTGCAGCTACTTCAGCTGACTGCTAGTTCAGCGGATCAACGGATCAAATCTCACCGGCTCAAGGTTGACTCAGCCTTCCATCCTTCCGAGGTAGGTAAAATGAGGACCCAGATTGTTGGGGGAAATATGCTATTTAATATACTGTCGATTGTTGTAAGCCGCCCAGAGTCCTTGGAGAGTGGGCGGCATAGAAATATGATTAATAAAAAATAAAAAATAAAATAAAAAAACAGTTCCAGGCGGGACTCGGATTTGGCTGACAGCTTACATTGAGCAATAAACAGATTTATTTGATACAGAGATTGATAGTAACTAAAACAACTGAAAGTTGAGTGCCCATTGATCCAGCACATGCCCACTATCAAATAGAGCAATAGCAATAGCATTTAAGACTTATATATCGCTTCACAGTCCTTTACAACCCTCTCCAAGTAGTTCAGAGTCAGCATATGCCCCCCCCCCCAACACTTTTTACTGACCTCCAAAGGATGGAAGGCCAAGTCAACCTTGAGCCGGTCAGAATCGAACTGTTGGCAGTTGGCTGGCAGTCAGCAGAGTTAGCCCTCAATACTTCATTCTAACCACTGTGCCACCATGGCTCTTCCAGATTTAGGAGCCCAACCAATTCTCCATTTCCCTGTACAGCTATTGTTTATGAGTGCTGAAAGGTGTCCTTTGAGCATTGTAGGTAAATGGAGAAATACATGAACTAGG
Organism: Masticophis lateralis; assembly: GCA_030761175.1. Classification (NCBI taxonomy): domain Eukaryota; kingdom Metazoa; phylum Chordata; class Lepidosauria; order Squamata; family Colubridae; genus Masticophis; species Masticophis lateralis. The sequence continues at coordinate 27,967,224 of JAUDYJ010000002.1, read as the reverse complement.
AATACAGCGACTTGCCCAGTGAAATCAATATTCTAAATATGATGGCTGAGGGTAGGAAAGAAGAGATTGGTGAATCGTAATTTTCTCTGGAGTGACATTAGGAAGTTTGGCAGAAGATTACTGCAGCAAGCATCACAAACCAAGGCATTTATTGGCCCAAACCAATAGTTCCAAGATGAGTGAGAATGGCAAACACAAGGAAAATAATTCAACTGCAAGACTGGGGTAGGGATATTGAAGTCACTTTCTATCAAGATGATATTCTGATATGAGCAAAGTGGAGTGGATGGAGTAAATAGTAATATCAGTAGCACATATATACCACTTTATAGTGCTTTCCCTAAATGGTTTACAGAATCAGCATATTGCCCCTAACAATCTGGATCCTCATTTTACTAACCTCGGAAGGATGGAAGGCTGAGTTTACCCTGAGCCTGGTGAAAATGGAACTGCCAAATTGCAGGCAGCCGGCAGTCAGCAGAAGTAGCCTGCAGTACTGCATTCTAACCACTGTGCCACTACAGCCAGGCGTGGGATTCTACCGGTTAGGGCAAACTGGTAGCTCCGATGATCAGCTGGGAGTGAACTGGTTCACTCTGATAATCCCCTGCGCAGTAAAGCCCCTACACTTTACTGACCCATATTTTCTCAGCTGATTCATGTGGCAGAGCAGATTGTCGTGCCTCAGCTGTGTTACTCCCCAGCAGTAATGCGGAAGGTAAGTTTTTGTAAAACTGTGCATGTGTGTGTGCGGAGCATGCACACGCGTGCAAAGTGCGCAATCACTGAAAAGTTGTTAAACCGGCAGGATCCTACCACTGACTACAGCTCCAAATAGAATAGAATAGAATAGAATAGAATAGAATAGAATAGAATAGAATAGAATAGAATAGAATAGAAATTCTTTATTGGCCAAGTGTGATTGGGCACACAAGGAATTTGTCTCCCGTGCATAAGCTCTCAGTGTACATATAAGCAACAAGTGATAAATCAGCACCATAATCCTAAAATACAATCATCATAAATCATAAGAGAACAACATTCAGTGATAGTCATAGCATACAAAATAAGCAATCAACCTGAATCGTAATAGGATACCTAAATAAAGGCAATTAACATAAACCATAAGATATAAAGCAACAAAGTTATAGTCTTAAGATGCAAAGGAATAGGAAACAGGAAAGATGAGAAGGATAGTAGTAGTACAGCCCTACTGGGTGATTTGACATCCCAGGGCATAAGACAGGATTGTGGGAATTAGTTGTTTAGCATGACGATTGCATGGGGGGGGGAAACAGCTGTCCTTGTGTCTAGTTGTTTTGATGTGCAATACTCTGTAGCCATGATGGTGACATGGGCCATCTCTCTGGGCATGCCAGCTGTCACCCGTCTCTGTTCCAGGTTCTGTCGCGCACATGCTTGCTGGCCAGCTGGTCTTCGCATGTGCAACTGGAAAACCAGGTGACCGAAGCACATGCACACGCTGGAAACTAGAAGCTCAGCTTCCCGGTGTGTGGGGAGCTGCTCTTCCAGTTTCCGGTGCTCCCCCCCCCCCCACGCACGCACACTCCCGTTTCAGCACTCGGTGCTGAAAAGGTTTGCCAACACTGCCCTATAGCAGTGTTTCCTAAACTTGACCCTTTGAAGATGTATGGATTTCAACTCCCAGCATTCCTCAACCAGCCATACTGTCTGGGGAATTCTGGGAGTTGAAGTCCATGCACCTTAAAATAGCCAAGTTTGGGAAACACTGCCCTATAGCATTATAAGGCGATGAGCATTAAAGGGTGATGAGAAAAACCATCACTTGTGGCGCAGGTATAGACACTTCCCAATATTTGGATATTTGAACATCTCTACTAAGGCGTTCCCAACCAAGGACAGGAAGTACGGCTTGTCTTCACTGTTTTTGCCTGCAGTGGAACGCATTGAAAGCAGGTAAAATCTTGCACCACAGGTGGAGCGAGGCAAAATCTGTCCTCACTATGGTCAACAGGTTGAGAAAATTAAACACATGGGAAATAGAAAGTCAAGTTGAAAGCTACACTTATAGAATCCGCTGCACCTAGAACAGGAGTGTCAAACTCAATTTCATTTGAGTTTGGGTTGTGTTTGACCTCGGGGGTGAATGGGGGCGTGGCCATGATAGACGTGGCCAGCTCAACATCACTTACGTCAGGGGCATCTGTGGTGGCCCAGGCGGGGCTGGAGGGATCCACTTTTGCTAGTACTGAATTTTTCGGAGTATAAGACGCACCTACCTTTTTTGGTGAGGAAAACAAGAAAAAGAAATCTGCCTCTGCCTCCCAGCAATTTTGCCTCGTTGCAGCAAACAGCAAACAGCCTGCTTTACTTTCATTTTCAGCATAGCACAAGGAAAAAAAAATCTGCTCTAGCAATTTACCTCCTTGCAGCAAGCAGCAGAGCCCTGCGCAAAACAGCTGAGAGCATAACAGCCGAGAGTCAGGAGGCCAAACCCTGGGCTCCATTTTCAGCTGTGATGGCCTCCTGCAGCCCTCTATCAGCAAAAAGGGTCACTGCACGCAAGCCCTCCTGAGCTCCGTTTTTGCTGGCAGAGGCACTGCAGCCAGTCCTTCGCTGTTTCCAGGGCAGCCTCACAGGCCAGATCTGCGCATCCGCACGAGCCAGATCCAGCCCCTGGGCCTTGAGTTTGACACCACTGGCCTAGAAAAACCATCCCCATTTATCTGTATTTACTTTCTTTGTTCATGTTTATGTTCATATCTATACCTGCTATCTTGTACATGTTTAACAAACAAACAAATAAAATAAAATAAATAAATAAAATAGTCAGGTCAGACTAGTTTCAAATCTTCGAGCGATTGCTTGCAAAGACGGAATAGCATAGACTTTCTCTTAAAAAAGCCATCCTAACGCACCTCAATATTTTCAACTTTCATCAGCCTGTTCTTTGCAATGCTACACCCTGAGCTAAGATTTCAAAGCTCCAGGTCCCACACCGAGAGGGGGTAGCTGCTTTGAGTGCTGAGAAAAGGGAGCAGCTCTTCATGGAAGCACGCTTGGAAGGTGTAGAGGTGGGTCATGCTGCTGCTGTTGTAAAAAGAGAGCTGCCCCCCTTCAAAGTCCAGGTAGACCCCAACTTTGTCCATCCTCCCGCAGACCGAGAGGGGCGTACGGGGCTCACTCAGAGCTTGGTACTCTCCGGCCTTCAGCTCAATAGCCCACACCCCTTCCTTGGGCAGAAAGTTCAGCTGCTTCTTGCGCTTCACAGACTTTTTGGCCGTCCCCACTATCCAACCGGGGCTGTCCCCAACTTGGATCTCCCAGTAGAAGCGGCCAGTGGTAATGCCCTTCCGTCCCACCACACACGGGGTGGAGGTGAAGCGCTCCAGCTTTCGTCGCCAAAATCGTCGGCCAGGACTGAACTTGACCCCGGTGGCTTCTTCCACAAGGACCAAGCTGGGATGAGCTGAGTTGCAGTCCAAAGTGATGCTTGCAGGGACTGGAGAGGAAAGATAGAAAGAATTCAGAATCAACAAGAGCCGTCTTGTGCAGCAAGCTATTGCAGGAGTATAAAGTGGTCCAGAAAGAAATTAAGACACAAATGAATCTAATATTAGCCAGCTGTTAATAAAGCTACTGCCATCCTCAACATGTCTGAAGCTTCCTTTCTCTCTTTTAGCCCAAACTACATTACGGTGTAATTACATATAATAGGGTAATTAGAGCAATTAAGCAATTATATTTGGAAGAGTTAGTGGTAAATGGAAACCAGGCCATCAAAGAACACGGTGGCTTGACACCATCAAAGCGGACATCAGCCAGAGCATAGAAGAACTCAGAGAAGTGGTGCAAGGTTGAAAGATGGATATCATCATTACAGATTACAGATTGACAGAGTTGGAAGGGGCCTTGTAGGTCCTCTAGTCCAACCCCCACCCAAGCAGGAGACCCTACACCATTTCTGACAGATGGCAGTCCAGTCTCTTCTTGAAAGCTTCCAGGGATGAAGCTCCCACAACTTCTGAAGGCAAAGCTCTTCCATGGGTTGATTGTTCTCGCTGTCAGAAAATTTTTCCTTATTTTCAGGTTGAATCTCTCCTTGGTCAGTTTCCATCCATTATTCCTTGTCTGGCCTTCGGGTGCTTTGGAAAATAGCTTGACCCCTTCCTCTCTGTGGCAGCCCCTCAAATATTGGAACACTGCTATCATGTCTCCCCTGGTCTTTCTCTTCACTAGACTAGCCATGCCCAGTTCATGTAACCGTTCTCATATGTTTTAGTCTCCAGTCCCTTAATCATCCTGGTTGCATTCCTCTGCACTTTTTCTAGAGTCTCAACATCTTTTTTATAGTGTGGTGACCAAAACTGGATGCAGTACTCTAGGTGTGGTCTTACCAGGGCTTTACAAAGTGGTATTAGTACTTCACGTCATCGATTGTATCCCTTGTTAATGCAATTTAGGATTGCGTTGGCTTTATTTGGCTGCTACAGCACTGCCAATTCATATTTAGCTGATTATCCACTAAGACTCCAAGATCCCTCTCACATTAACTGCTATTAAGCCTGGTTTCACCCCGTTTATATGTGTACATCATCATCATCATCATCACATTACATTAGGGTTATTGCTGTAGAGTACATAGCTTTGAACTTCCAGAGAAAAAATAGGGTGTAAAAATAATACATCTATAACCAATATAGGTAGTCCTCAACTTGCAACAGTTCATTTAGTGACCACTCAAAGTTTTCAACTCACTGGAAAAAGCGACTTGTGACCATTTTTTACCCTTTACAACCGTTGTAGCACCCCCATGGTCACATGATCTACCTTCAGATGCTTGAAACTGACTCACACTTATGACGGTCACAATGTCCAGGAATCACCAGTAATCTGCCTTTTGCAGCCTTCTGACAAGCAAAGTCAACAGGGAAACCAGATTCACTTAACAACCAGGTTACTAATTTTACAACTGCAGTGATTCACTTAACAAATGTGGCAAGAAAAGTAGCAAAATGGGGTAAAACCTGCTTAACAAAATTCTCGCTTAACAACATACATTCTTGGCCTCAACTGTGGTTGTAAGTCAAGGACAACCTGTACATTTGGCCTAAAAACCTCAACTCACCTGGATGTACCGCACCTAGGAGCTCCTTCCAGGCGTAGAATTGCAGAGGTCCTTTAAACTCACCCAGGTTCAAGTCTACATCCACCACTCCATCTTCTTCCTCCTCTTCCTTCTCCTCTTCTTCTTCCTCTGCTGTCTCTTCTTCTTCCTCCTCTTCTTCCTCTTCTTCTTCCTCCTCCTCCTCTTCCTCCTCTTCTTCTTCCTCCTCTTCCACCTCATCAACGTCTTCATCAATCTCATTCTCACACTCATCTGTGTCTTCACTGCTGACTCCCGGCCCATCTTCTCCTACCAGTTCAGCATCTAATTCGGGTTCCTCCAGAGCTCCTTGTTCCTTATGGACCCTGTAGGAGAAGAGCATCCCAAGGATTAGCCATTTTAGAATAAACTGCCCCAATAGCAATAGCACTTAGACTTACAGTATATACCGCTTCACAGTGCTTTACAGCCCTCTCTAAGCGATTTACAGAGTCAGCACATTGCCCCCAACAATCTGGGTCCTCATTTCACCGACCTCGGAAGGATAGAAGGCTGAGTCAACCTTGAGCCTGGTGAGATTCGAACTGCCAAATTGCAGGCAGCCGGCACCTGGAAGCCGGCAGAAATAGCCTGCAGTACAGCTCTATGTATCAAACCTAGAGGAATCACATCTGGGTCCTTCTATAGAAAGGTATCTGAGCATTTCTGATCAAAAAAGAATGACAGTGCCAATTTTTTCTTTCTTTCATCTCTTTAATTGATTTTATGCAACAAGGAAAAATAGCATGGAAAATATTTATACAAAAATGAGAGTATTAGAATTGGAAGACAAGTCCACCTAGGATGTCTCCTGCTCCATAAGTCAGGTTTTATTAGAAGCACCTATGCATTTTTAAAATATTCACAGCAGAGAACAGTGCTAAGCCAACATAGGATGATTTCCAAAAAAAAGTTAGGTAGATTCAGATTTGATGAATACTTCCCAGGGAAGCTGCAAAAACCAGGAGGAGGTGATGGCCATGCTGTGGCCAAGAAAATGCCCACGTCATCATCAGAAGTGAAGACTCACTCAAGAAAATCTCCACTTCTTCTTTTTGTAGTGTTACAGAGATTTTGGAAGTGATTTGGGTAGGAGCCAAAAGGTCAGAAGAACATTTTCCCTCCCAATTAAATTCTTTTCACGGCCAAATCAATCTTGCTTTGCCTCTACTCCCAAGAAGAAAGAGGAACCAACTTTTATAGATATAACTTATAACTGTAGCAGAGTTTTTTAATGGAAGTAAACAAGTAGCTATCTTCCCTTCCGTATACTGCCTGGAGGAGCTTCACCTACTCATTTTGGCAAACCCAGCAGCTTCTGAAAGGTGGAAGAGGAAGTCATGCCTAAAGTGAGGAGGCAAAGGAATATACCCTGTATCAGGGGTGTCAAACTCAAGGCCCGCAGGTCGGATCTTGCCCACGGGGTCACCCTGGAAACAAAGAAGGACTGGCCTGTGGTGTCTCTGCCGGTGAAAACGGAGCTCACGAGGATCGTATGCGGCTCTCCCAATCTCCGTTTTCACTGGCAGAGGGTTGCAGGAGGTCATTGCAGCTGAAAACGGAGCTCAGGAGCCCATTTTTGTTGGCAGAGCGCTCGGGCATAGGTGCCCCCAACACGAGTGACGTCAAGCTGGCCATGCCCACCTTGGCCACGCCCCCCCAGGTCAAACACAACCCTGATGTGGCCCTCAATGAAATTGAGTTTGACACCTTTGTCCTGTAGGGTCAACCCTCCCTGTTGCTTCATGCTTTTCTTCCTTTTCTTCCTTCCTCTATATTTATTATGTAGGTAGTCTTTGACTTACCAACTATTCATTGAGAGACCAAAGTTACAACAATGCTGAAAAGAGTGACTTACTACCGGTCCTCACATTTACAACCACTGCAGCATCCACACGGTCGTGATCAGGATACAGGTGCTTGACAAGCAGGCTGCATTTATGATAGTTGCTGCATTGGGGGGGGAGGGGCTTCCAGAAGTGGGTTTCAGCAGGTTCTGACCAGTTCTGGAGAACCGATAGCGGAAATTTTGAGTAGTTTAGAGAACCGGTAGTAAAAATTCTGACTGGCCCCGCCCCCATCAATTCTCTGCCTCCCAAATCCCAGCTGATCGGAAGGAAATGGGGATTTTGCAGTAATCTTCCCCTGCCACGTCCACCAAACCATGCCCACAGAACCAATAGTAAAAAATTTTGAAACCCATCATTGTGGGGTTCATGTGACAGCCGTTTGCAACTTTCCAAGCAAGCAAAGTCAATGGGGGGAAGCTGGATTTGCTTAACAACTGCAGCGATTCTCTTAACAACAGTGGCCAAAAAAATGTTTGGGGTTGACATTTAGCAACCACGTTGCTTATGAAAGGAAATGTTGGTCCTAACTTTGGCTGTAATTTGAGGTATAAGAAAAGAGAAATACTACTTACCTCTCTAGCAACTCTTTTGCCTCCTGTGGGAGGGGAAGAGGGAGAAAAGGAAGAAAAAAAAGGAAGGAAGGAAGGAAGGAGGGAGGGAGGGAGGGAAGGAAGGAAGGAAGGAAGGAAGGAAGGAAGGAAGGAAGGAAGGAAGGAAGGAAGGAAGGAAGGAAGGAAGGTGAGATAACAGTCAAAATAATTCTTTCCGTAGATTATCACCCACTTTCCTGCCAAAGCGTTCTGCATTTTAATGGTACACAACAGATTCTACTCTCAGTAGATCCTCAGCCGTGTTTATTATCAGAAAAAAAATCCCGGTGAAATGCTACGACAACAAATATAGAAGAAACAAAAATTGAGGACTGTAGAGTCAGAGTGCTTGAGATGCCACTGAAAACCCAAGGTGATATAATGCGCATATACTGTACTGATCGATCTCTCTTTTATATGAACAAACACTATGGAGTCTAGCAATTGTTACAGGAAATCAGTCCTACTTATTTTATTTGTTTAAGAAAATTGATTTGGCCACCCAACTGACTCTCAGTGATTCTGGGTGGCTTACAAAGGTAAAGAAAATGCAGAGATTTTGTCAGTGGTGACAAAAACTGATTGAACAAATCATGGTCTGCGAAGCTTTATATCTTAATACATTTTATTCTTTATATAGTTTTTATCTTCCCTTAAAGTATTAACAGAATCCACAATGGTCTGAGAATCAGTGTCTCCAAGTTAATCAAATGAGCAAACTTCCTCAAATCCCAAAATAAGTTACCCAGGCCTAATCCACATATCAAAGGATAAGGTCTGCAAACACAATTTAAGTCTCCCAGCAGAACTGTATGTTCACAAACATACACACACATACATCCTCAGCACGTAAACACTTCCACATCCTGGACAAACTCCTTCTACAATAGTTTGCCACTGTATCCTGTTTCTCTACAGCCTGCCCCTTAAAAAAATTATTTTGCTTTTAGGAATAAACATTTCTTCTTTCCTCACAGCTGCCTGGATCTCATTTTTATTTATTCTTGTGCAACCCCGGCTCAAGTTGGAACCCCGAATTATTCTTCTGACAATGTTTTGGTGCAATCTATGCACCCAGTAATTTCTTCTTCCCAAGAAAAAACCCCACAGCCCCCGGTCCTCCTTACCTTAAGAAAACTAATGTGGTCTTTGCCTTCAAGGCCAGCCTGTACACGACAAAGAGTTTCTGAACGTGAAGCCATCTTCCAGTCCAATTCCTTTAACTTGGTTTCCATCTGAGCCAAGTTCTTTTCTCGCTGGTTTTCTAAGGCCTGTTTTATAGCCAGCTCTCTGTCGTTCAGCAGCTGGTGCATCTTCACAAACTCTCCAGAGACGTGATCAGACAAGGATTCGGAGCAGGTCTGGAAAAACATAGATGGGGCACAGCAAAAGATTGTGGTTCGGTCAAACAGAAATGATCTCCTGTCCACAATGGTGTTGGTTCTGGGGTAGACTCCTGAGAATACCTTGCATAGCCATGAAAAAATAAATAAATGGACCATCAAACAAATCAACTCATTTGAGTTCTTATTTGATGCACTAATGACTCAAAACATCCTACTTGGGGCATTGCAGTGGTGGGACTCAGGAGTAGGTTCTACTTACCTTTACTACCGGTTTGCAGCGGGGCCGCTCACGTGCGTTTGCTTCGCTCACGCATGCTTTTCTGCACATGCGCAGAAGCTTCTGTGCATGCACAGAAGTATTTTCGTGATGTCTGGGTTGGTGAGAGGGGCCTCCAGCCGGTTTCACTACCGGTTCTATAGAACCGGTGCAAACCAGGGGCAACCCACTACTGGTGGGTCTTGAATAACTTAACAACCAGTTCTCTGGCTGGGTAGGTGTGTCTGGTTGGTCATGTGACTGGGTAGGTGACATCCACACCCAGCCCCGCCTCCTGGCCACTCACCTCAAAGGCAGAGGTAGGATTCAGCCAGTTGGGGCTAATCCCACCAGTGGCTGGCTCCACCCTCACCCATTTTTCAGCCTGTTTTTCAGGCCGTTTTGGGGCCATTTTCAGACCATTTTGAGGGGCATTTTTGGGCTGTTTTTGGCCCACAAACTGGCCAAAAAATGAGCTGAAAAACAGCCAAAAACAACCTGAAAAATAGCCGAAGAACAGGCCATTTTTTCAGGCTGTTTTTCAATGAGTTTTGGGATCATTTTGGGGCCATTTTCAGCCATTTTGGGGCCATTTTTCAGGCCATTTTCAGGCTGTTTTTGGGCCATTATCCAGCTGTTTTGGGAGCTGTTTTTCAGTCATTTGGGAGGCATTTTCAGGCCATTTTAGGGCCATATTTTGGGCCGTTTTGGGCTATTTGGGGGGCATTTTTGGGCCATTTTCAGCTATTTTGGGGCATTTTTTCAAGCCATTTTAAGGCCATTTTTCAGGTCATTTCCAGGCCATTTTGGGCCATTTTGTGGGTCATTTTTGGGCCAATTTCCAGGCTGGTTTTGGCCCAAAAAACAACCCAGAAAACAGGCCAAAAATGAGCAGGAACAGGGCCAGCCAGTGGTGGGATTTGCCAGTTCGCTGAACTGCGCAGGATCTTAACCGGTGCAAACCAGCATCAGCCCACCTCTGGGCATGTGATGCAAAGTCCTAACTTTCTGAGGGAGACTCTAATACTAGAAAAGATGGAAAGAAAGAAGATGAAGAAGAACAAAAGCAAAGATGGTGGACATAGTTGCAGTGGCAATGGGGGCACCATTAGAAGATCTGAAAAACGACCATAAGGATAAATTGTCATGGAGAAACTCTGTTTTGCTAGGAGTTGAAAACTACTTGATGGCATATAATTTATTTTATTTATTTATTAAATTTATATGCCACCTGTTTCACTGTCAGGTAACTCATAATCAATCAATCAAAGCCACTGTGGTGATTACCTAAGCAACACCAGCAATTTAAATTTTTTGCCTTTCTATTATAATGTAGCGACAGCACACGTATACACACATGTGTACATTTATGTACATACACACACACAAAAAGTTCTGTGGGGTCCTTGCTCTCTCTCTGAGCTTCATTGTTGTTGTTGTTTTGTTGACATCTCATTACCAAACTAGGTAATATCATCAGTGCTAGAATGGAGTGCAAATCCCACTCCCTTCTAGAACAGATAATGTTAGCTAGTTGAGCAGCGAAACATATTCAGGAAAACAACCAAGCTTAGAAAATACCAAGGACCCCACCCTTCAAACCTGAGCTACAAATATTCCCTTCTGTTGGTACACAAAATTCTAATTGTAAGAGTGTCTTTTGTGGTAGTTTAGAGCACCCCAGTGCTTCTAAATGTTTAAAACTAAATTGAGAATCGCGGGGGAAGAGGGAACAGAATGGAATATCCTGAAAAATGCATGGTTGACAACTTTGGTGACTTGAATGCCACACTACGGCATATTTATTCATTTATTGTTGATTTGAATGCAAATCAAACAAGCAGGTAGCTTTTCTTTTCCTTGGACTACTGCAGGAGCCTGGATTAATTGCTGACTATGAAACACCTAATATTAAATTAATGAGCCACAAATGGCAGCATCAAAAGCAATAGTTGCTGGAATGAAGAGAGAAAAGATACACTTGGTTTAGCAGTAAACAGGAAGTCCCAACCCTCACCCCTTCCCAGCTGCACCTTTAATTCGATAATGTTCTCCTGCTGGTGGCACTGGCTCCTTTTCAACCTCCTGAGACCTTCCTCAAGAGGCTCCAGAGATGCCTTCAGCTGGTCCTGAAAGGAAGAGAAAGTTCAGATCTCACATAAAATGAACGCCAGCATTTGACTGACCCCAGGACAATTTTATACCTCCCTGGTACATGCAGACGCTAATCCTGCTATGACATTTGTGTTGCCAGGTTCTGCTCAGCAGCACTTAAAATCCATCAGACCTCTGTCCCCCAACCAGCCCTAATTAGTGTTTATTACGATAGTTAAGATTGATAGATTTAGCTACCAATCTATTAATTTTGGATGTTCCCCTGCATTTATTTAAGGTATTTCTTTTTGCTGATAGATCTGGTTTACACTTTTCCTTTTTATGTATATGTTTCAGCTTTTTTAAGTGTATGGTTTTGTGCAGGTTTCTTTTTATACCTTTTAGCTTCTTTCCCAATGGTCCTGCTCCTCATATAATGGCCTTAAGCTAGTTTATCACTCCCAAACCAATTTCCACAATTAAACACTTTCTTCAATTCCTTTCATCAACAGCAGCTACACAAATCCAGATGACTGGAGACTGAAGGGATGCAACCAGGGATTTTTTTTTTAATCTCTTACCCTTTGCTGCCATCTAGTGGTCAATAAATCAATTAGTGTATCCTCCCTGCAGAAAGTTGGAAGACGAATTCTACCTAACCTATGTGAGATACGAATTCAGTATTCATGTTTCTTCATGCCTTTCAGAGTAAAAATCTACTTATACTTCCTGGTAAATATTTGGGATTTGAAATATTCAGAAGCTCCTACATTCAGTGTCTCTACCGTGAACTCTACTTGTACTTTATCTTGGCTTGCAAAATAAACCGCCTAGAATATCCCCATGGTGAGATAAGTGGCAAATAAATTTCACAGATAGATAGATGATAGGTAGGTAGGTAGGTAGGTAGGTAGATAGATAGATAGATAGAGATAGGCAGTTGGGCAGATGGACAGACGGAGGGAGAGGGAGAAGGAGAGGGAGAGGGAGAGGAAGAGGGAGAGATAGATAGATAGATAGATAGATAGATAGATAGATAGATAGATAGATAGATAGATAGATAGATAGATAGATAGATATGGATAGGCAGTTGGGCAGATGGACAGACGGAGGGAGAGGGAGAAGGAGAGGGAGAGGGAGAGGGAGAGGGAGAGGGAGATGATAGATAGATAGATAGATAGATAGATAGATAGATAGATAGATAGATAGATAGATAGATAGATATAGATAGATGATAGATACCATGTTTCCCCCAAAATAAGACCCTGTCTCATATTTTTTTGAACCCCGAAATAAGCACTTGGCCTTATTTTTGGGGAGGTCTTACTATTTTGGGGTGTGTGGAACAAGACGGGGCTCCTCTTGCCATCTTACCTGATTATGCTGCGTATGCGTTTAAATATTTTCGGGGAGGGCTTATTTTCAGGAAAACACGATAGATAGATATGGATGCATAGATGGATAGACAGAGGGAGAGAAAGAGGGAGAGAGAGAGAGAGAGAGAGAGAGAGAGAGATAGAAAGAGATAGACAGACAGACAGACAGACATGGATGGACAGATGGGCAGGTGGACAGATGGACAGATGGAGAGAGAGAGTTAGAGGGAGAAGGAGGGTGGGAGAGAGAGAAGATAGATAGATAGATAGATAGATAGATAGATAGATAGATAGATAGATAGATAGATAGGTAGGTAGGTAGGTAGGTAGGTAGGTAGGCAGGCAGGCAGGCAGGCAGGCAGAGTGTCTTTCTCCTCCCAGGTCCAGTTCTCACCTGATAGGTCTGAACTGCATTTTTGATGGGCAGGAAGTCGTGTCCCCGGTGCTGAGGCAAGTCCCGGCAGATGACACAAACGGGCTCCTCATCTTGGCTGCAGAAGAGCTTGAGGGGCTCCTCGTGTTCCTCACAGAAGTACCAGCCTCCGGTGCTGCTCAGCTGAGTCCCTTCATCCAGTTTCAGAAGCCGGGCCTTCTCAGCCAAGCTGCAGAGGGCTCGGTTGATCGTCATGCGGCGCAAAGCAAAGGGGCGGCGGCACTCGGGGCAGAGGCCCCGTCTTTGCCCTTTGGGAATGCAGGGCTCGAGGCAGGGAGCACAGAAGCTGTGGCCGCACTCCAGCATGTGGGGCTCCCGAAAGAGGGAGAGGCAAATGGGGCACAGCAGGTCTTCAGTGAAACTGGACACTTCCCGTACTGAAGCCATGTTGGTCAATTCAAAGAGAGCCTGAACAGATTTCCCAAGTTAGAAAAGCTTCTATTTCTGCCTGTTGAATGAACATAGAACATAGAGTTGGAAGGGACTTTGGAGGTCTTCTAGTCCAACTCTCTGCCTAAGCAGAAGACCCTATACCATTCCAGGCATTGGCTGTCCAATTTCTTCTTTAAAACCTCTAGTGCTGGAGCACCCACAGCTTCAACAGTATGCAAGCACAAGCAATCAAACACAGTCAAACTAGAATCCTGGACTTTAGGAGAGCAAATTTCAATAAATTTAGAGAGAGCTTGGGAAGGATTCCATGGATGGGAATCCTCAAGAGGAAAACAACTCAAGAAGCTTGGGAAATTTTGAAAAGTGAGATTATAAGAAGAGCCTTGGTAGCGCAGCAGACTAAAGTACTGTTAAGTAACACCAGCTGCCTGCAATTACTGCAAGTTCGAATCTCACCAGGCTCAAGGTTGACTCAGCCTTCCATCCTTTCACGGTAGGTAAAATGAGGACCTGGATTGTGTGGGCAATAAGCTGACTTTGTATAAAAAAGAACACCGCTGTTTTTTTATCTGTCACCCTGAGTCTCCGGAGAAGGCCAGCATATAAATCAAACCAATAAATAAATAAATAAATAAATAAATATAAAAGCCCAGTCTAGCACAATACCAATGAAGTAGAAAAATAACATATCTCAAAAGAAACCAACATGGCTGCATAAAGAACTCTCTGACAAATTGAAAGACAAAAAGGACAAGTATAAAAATTGGAAAGAGGGGCACATAATTAAGCATAATATCAGCAAATAGCCCTAGCCTGCAAAGAGGAAAGCTAAAGCTCACAATGAACAAAGGCTTGAAACAAAAGTAAAAAAGGGGATAGGTGGGGAACTCATCAAATTTGCAGACGACACCAAACTACCAGGAATAGCCAATACTCCAGAAGATAGGCTTAAGATTCAGAAGGAACTTGACAGACAAACATTGGGCACTGTCTAACAAAATGAAATTCAATAATGAAAAAAGTAAGGTTCTATATTTAGGCAAGAAAAACAAAATGCACAGATACAATATATGTGGTACCTTGCTCAATAGTAGTAACTGTGAGAGGGATCTTGGAGTCCTAGAGGACAACCATTTAAATATGAGCCAGCAATGTGCAGCAGCTGCCAAAAAAGCCAACACAGTTTTAGGCTACATAAACAGAAGGATAGAATCAAGATACCATGAAGTGTTAATACCTTTATAAGGCCACACTTGGAATACTGCATTCAGTTTTGGTCGCCACGATGTAAAAAAGATGTTGAGGCTCTAGAAAGAGTGCAGAGAAGATCAACAAAGATGATTAGGGGACTGGAGGCTAAAACATATAAAGAAGGTTGCTGGAATTGGGTATGTGTATGAAAAGAACAACTAAGGGTGACGTGATATCAGTGTTCCAATATCTCAGGGGCTGCCACAAAGAAGAAGGAGTCAATCTATTCCCCAAAGCACCTGAGGGCAGGACAAGAAGCAATGGGTGGAAACTAATCAAGGGGAGAAGCAACCTAGAACTAAGAAAAAATTTCCTGACCGAACAATTAATCAGTGGCACAACTTGACTCCAGAAGTTGCAAATGCTCCAACACTGGAAGTTTTTAAGAAGATGTTGGATAACCATTTGTCTGACGTGGTGTAGGGTTTCCTGCCTAAGCAGGGGGTTGGACTAGAAGATCTCCATGATCCCTTCCAACCCTGTTATTCTACTCTACTCTACTCTACTCTACTCTACTCTACTCTACTCTACTCTACTCTACTCTACTCTACTCTACTCTACTCTACTCCATTCCATTCCATTCCATTCCATTCCATTCCATTTCTGGAAGCAAGCTTTTCACTGGTTGTTTTTACTTTCAAGAAATTTCTCCTTAATTCAAGGTTGGATGTCTCCTTTGACAAATTTCCATCGGTTACTTTTTGTCCTGCTCTGGAGAATAAGTCAACCCTCTCTTGTCTGTGATAGCCCCTCAAGTACTGGAAGACTGAGGCAAAGGGGTATCTGCAGTGGTGGGATTCAAATAATTTAACAATCGGTTCTCTGCCCTAATGATTTCTTCCAACAACCTGTTCACCAAATTGCTCAGAAAGTTAACAACCGGCTCACCCGAAGTGGTGCGAACTGGCTGAATCCCATCACTGGGTGTCTGCCATCCCAGACAGATCAGCCCTGAACACCAAAATCATGAACACTAAAACTACTTTTCTTACAGGATTACAGAAACAGAGTCTGAAAGCGCTTCCTGCCTTCATCCTAAAGTGAACCCGGAAGGAGAAACCCTGAGACATTTTCTCCAATTGCATTCCTATTTTCCACACAGAAATTTCTTATCTCACCGTTGTCTGGGCTGCGTCTCTTCCTCCTCTTCCTCCAGGTGATTCTCACAGGCCGTTGCAAGGCAGGGAAACCCCTCAATGTGTCAGACCTACCGCCACTTAAACCTCTAAATAAAAAACATCCTCAGCTCCATCTGTTGAGAAAGGAATCATTTTATTAGAAGTGTGTTGCAGTGATGAGTAGCCAGAACTGAGCATCGCACGCCAAAAGCCCTAAGTTTAACCTTCCCCTCCCATCACCCACCCTGTGGCACCCAACCAAGTTCAGGCTGGGATGTTTTTGTAATGGCCAGTTGTGTACAGGAAGGTATGCAGCTGGTATGCCAGGTGACTTTGAAACAGCAACTCCAAGAGATACAGAACTTAACTTTCCTTTTCCTGCTTTCCTCCCTGCTTCTGAAACTTAATTTTCAATTTCCCTCTTGCCTTTCCCCCACCTCCCTCCCCGCAATTCACGGCAGTTCATGAAAGCACAAGCAAGTATAATGTGGCAGCTAACACCAGGTTTTTCTGAATCTTCACGAAAGCTTATTTTTTTTTATTATGATTATTATGATTATTTCAGCCTTCTTCATTTGAAGAATACTTTAGTGTCCATGAAGTCCTTTAAAAAAACAAACATTTTTTTTTACTTTGAAATAAGAAAGGAATCATTCTGAATTAAATTGTTTGAATTATTGTGCATCCCGAGTTCTTTCCTAAGCAATCAAAGCACTCAGATTTCTGGTTTGGTGTGGATCTCTTGCATGAATTGACAGATGAATGAAAAGGTCATCGGAAGAATAATTCCATAGTCCTAGGGGTTGTGAGGAAAACAAATTCTTGGACATCTTGGCAAGATAGAAGCTTAGAAGGAATGTGTGTTAATTGAGGCCTTGTTTCTCGATATCCTTATCAAAACTTCTATGACAAGTGATATGTTTCTTTTTATTATTAAGATAATACCTCTTAAAAGTATGATGGGTGGGTGAGTGGATGGGTGGGAAAGTTTGTTCTGCTGCATGAAAAACCTCTCCAACAGAAATGCACTGTGCTCCAATTTCAGTGTTTCTCAACTCGGGCAACCTTAAGATGTACAGACTTCAATTCCCAGAACTCCCCAGCCAGCCTTCCCCAGAATTCTCCTTGCTTACTGGGGGATTCTGGGAGTTGAAGTCCACACATCTTAAAGTGGCCGAGGTTGAGAAACCCTGCATGTTTCTTTCCTGTTGTACCACCCACCCATAAATATTTTACCAGTGTTCCTCGAAATTCCAAGTACCGTGTTTCCCCGAAAATAAGACCCTGTCTTATATTTTTTGAACCCCAAAATAAGCACTTGGTCTTATTTTTGGGAGAGGTCTTATTATTTTGCAGCACATAAAGCAAGATGAGGCTCCTCTTGCCATCTTACCTGATTTCCACCTCTGTCTCCCTAACCCTAACCAGAGGAAATGGCGCTTAAATATTTTCAGGGAGGGCTTATTTTTGGGGAGGGCTTATTTTAGCGCATGCACTCAAAAGCCTGATTGGGCTTATTATCCAGGGAGGTCTTATTTTTGAGGGAAACAGGGTAATTCTCAACTTTCAACCATCATTTAGTGACCATTCAAAGTTACTACAGCACCAAAAAAAGTGACTTATGACCCTTTTTCACATGACTGTTGCAGCATCCCCAGGATCAGGCAATCAAAATTCAGAGGCTTGGCAACTGGCATGTATTTATGACAGTTGCAGTGTCCCAGGGTCATATGGTCACATTTCACGACCTTCCGACAAGCAATGTCAACCAGGAAGCCAGATTCACTTAACAACCGTGTTACTAACTGAACAACTGCAGGGATTCACTTAACAACTGTGGCAAGAAAGGTCATAAAATGGGGCAAAGCTCACTGAACACTTGCTTTGCTTAGCAACAGAAATTTTGGCCTCCACTGCGATCATAAGTTAAGGACTCTTGTATGGATCATTAGGTGGCCAGACGGTAGTTCTCTTCCAACCTGGCCTACCTCACAAAATAGAGAATAAAAGAAAAGGAAATCTCCCATATAAGTAGCTTTTTGCTCCTGAAATCAAGGAAGGGGGCTGAAATTAATCAAATAGATGTCTAGCAGATACTGAGAAGCAATGTTGTTGAGATGTTGAGACTCTAGAAAAAGTGCAGAGAAGAGCAACCAGGATGATTAGGGGACTGGAGACTACAACGTACGATGAACAGTTGCAGGAACTGGGCATGGCTGGTCTAGTGAAGAGAAGGACCAGAGGAGACATGATAGCAGTGTTCCAATATTTGAGGGGCTGCCACAGAGAGGAGGGGGTCAAGCTATGTTCCAAAGCACCTGAAGGCCAAATAAGGAATAATGGATGGAAACTGATCAAGGAGTGATTCAACCTGGAAATAAGGAGAACTTTTCTGACAGTGAGAGCAATCAACCAGTGGAAGAGCTTTGCCTTCAGAAGTTGTGGGAGCTTCATCCTTGGAGGCTTTCAAGAAGAGACTGGGCTACCATTTGTCAGAAATGGTGTAGGATCTCCTGCTTGGACTACATGACCTACAAGGTCCCTTCCAACTCCAATGAAGTTATGCCAGTCAGAGTGCATTCTCAGAAAAAAAAATGCCGAATCCCATCCTCTATACTCCGCGTCCTTAAATCCCAGCTTGGTGATTGAATACAATAGAACAGAATAAAATGACATAGTTGGAAGGGACCTTGGAGGTCTTCTACTGAAGCATAATCCCTAATTATCCTTTTAGAAATTCAAGGCAGGACCCCTTATTTTACTTTTGTTTCCTGGAATGTTGAGTTCCTCCGAATCATCCAGGTCTAATCCTTCAGAAAACTTGCTTTAGAAGAAATCAACCCTCCTGTTCCCATTTTTTTCTATATCAGCCTCTTCCTACATAATCCGGAAACCTGGTGCCAATAATAAATAAATTGCTAGCGTGGAATCAATGTCCAGCAAGATTAAGCATTTAATCCAGCACTATTCAGAGCCTGGCTAGTCCTTTGCATGCTTTCTATTAAGAGATCTTAAATCTGGACAGCAGAATCACTTTTGAGCCATGGAGGGTGGTGGAGGAGAGATTTATAATCTCACCGGATTGGGATTTGAGAGAGATTCAAACCAAGATTTTGAGCCACTGTAGAGAATTCCAGCCACCTTCTACTAAACCCCAAGGTCACTTGCTAATAACACAGATTTCCAGGGAGGATTTTAATTGAAATTTGACTTGTTTTGGACCTGTATGGAAAACCCATCAGGAACAAGATTAACAAGAGATCAGAATTCATTCCAAAAATCACCACAGCAATAAATGATGTCTTGCAGGAACTCGCTTAATGCAATAAATCTAGTGAAAATAATATTTATAACTCACACGAACCACTTGAAAGTATATTTATTTCTATTCCAACTTTTTATTTGGTTCTTTCAGTTTTAGAGTCTGTTTTGCAAGGGAAGAGCAAAGCTGTTTGAGTCAGGAGCAAGCAAAGCCTATTGAATTAACATAGATTCACTTCCCATTAAGTATGTTTAGAACCTCTCACTTTCTCAGGAAATCTCAAGTATTCTTGCCCTTCTCCACCTCCGGGCTTCAGCAGCACAGAATCAGCTGAAGTAAATAGTTAAGTCGCTTTCTTACCCTTGGGTTGAAATGCTCTCCTCTAGTTTGAATGGCTCTCCCCCACTTTTCCTCCATTGTAGTTCTTGCCTCCTGCCCAGCAATTCCTTGTTCTTGGCGCTCCACTTCAAGGGGAGGGGGAAGAGCTCAGGAACTGAAAATTGCAGCTGGGTTCCGCGTAGCAGTGATAATGCAGCATTTTTCCACCTCTGCAAACCCTCAGCATGCTAGCAAAGCTGCATCAGCATTTTTTTCACACCACTGCGTTAACACTACTGCATCCAGGTTGGGAGGGAGGGAGCAGGGAGGGAGAGGTTGGCCAAAGAGCTGGACCGAAAGGCCAGTCATGATGCCACCAACACAGGACATCGATGGGTGGATCAAACGATTGTGGCAACTGATGGGGAAGGAAGAAACAGCCCCCGGCAAAAAGTTATTGGTAACATGGGTTAACTTGTCAGATGTGAAGGCTCAGAACAAAAGGATTTGACAATGTAGTCATGTCCAAAAAAAAAATAGATGTTGACCCTTTGGAAAAAATGCAAAGAAGAGCAGCTAAGATGATTAAAGGCCTGGAGACTAAAACATATGAAGAACGGTTGCAGTATTTGGGGTACGGTGAGTCTAGAGCAGTGTTTCCCAAACTTGACCCTTTGAAGATGTATGGACTTCAACTCCCAGCATTCCTCAACCAGCCATACTGTCTGGGGAATTCTGGGAGTTGAAGTCCATCACCTTAAAATAGCCAAGTTTGGGAAACACTGGTCTAAAGGAAGGAAGGACGGTTGGGGGTGGGGACGACATGATAGCAGTATTCCAGTATTTGAGAGGTTGCCACAAATTTATTTATTTATTTATTTAATTTATTGCATTTTTATACCGCCCTTCTCCCAAAGGACTCAGGGCGGTGTACAGCCATAATAAAACAGTAACAGCACAAGAATTTAAAAACCATTAAAATAATTCAATCATTTGGTCGTAGTTAAAAACCCCAAAACTAAAAAACATTTTAAAACCCATTTAAAATCATTGCTCCGTCAGAGGGAATCAACCCTCTGACGGAAAGAAGAGGGAATCAATGTTTTAATGGGAATTTTAGTTTGTATTGTCTGAGTTTTAATCTGGACGGGTGTTGTTACTGTTGTGAGCCGCCCTGAGTCCTCGCGGAGAAAGGGCGGCATATAAATCCGATTAAATAAATAAATAACTAAATAAATAAATTTTCCAAAGTACCAGAGAGCAGGCCAAGAAACAAGGGGTGGAAACTAATCAAAGGAGAGAAGCAACCTGGAATTAAGGAGAAGCTTCCTAACAGTGAGGACAATTCACCAGTGGAACAGCTTTGCCTCCAGAAGTTGTGGGAGCTCCACCACTGGAGGATTTTAAGAAGACACTGGACAGTCACTTGTCCGAAATGGTATAGGATCTCCTGCTTGAGCATGGGGTGGACTAGAAGACCTCCAAGGTCCCTTCCAGCTTTATTCTGATTGATTGAGTTAACCCTTCAGCATGTTACAAAATGTAACCACCAAGCCCTCGGGTGTTAAATGTGAATGGTTTGCAGAATTCCCATCCTTTCAAATACAGGTAGTTCTCAACTTTTTTTAAAAAAATTAGATTTATATGCCGCCCTTCTCCGGAGACTCAGGACGGCTTACAATGTGTTAAGCAATAGCCTTCATGCATTTTTTTCTTGTCAGCATCTCTTGCTTCTGAACTTCATGGGGTTTTGCCAAGAAAAGCCTTTGGCAGGGTGCCAAAGAAGACAAAGGTTGGTAATAAGGCCGAAGGACTGTTTCTGAAGAATTGTTTTGGAATTAATTTGGACTAAGCTGAGAATGAAGTAATTCTCAGCTGTTCTAATAAAATATGTTTATTTAGGACTGATTGTGTCTGGTAATAACTACTTGGGCCTAGATCACATTTTGACAAAGTCAAAGGGGGAAACCAGATTCACTTAACAACCATGGGACTAATTTAACAACGGCAGTGATTCACTTTAACGGCGGTGGCAAGGAAGGTCAGACAATGGAGCAAAATTTGCTTAACAATTGTCTTGCTTAGCAAGAGAAATTTTGGGTTCAGCTGTGGCCACAAGACTACCCATATCTGTGAACTATCAGTAACCCAATAACCCATTATCCACTGCAGCATGCAAACTTTACCTTTTCACTTGCCCTTAAAGTAGCAAGAGTGTTTGTAAACATTCTTTGCTGATGAACCCTAACAATTGTCTCCAGCAGCTCGGATAGTCATCAGCATTCTCTGACATCAGAGCAATTCACCCAATCACAGGTCGCTTATTTCAGCATCAACAATAGGTGGCCTAGAATTGATATATCACCAAATCGGTGTCAATTCTTGTAGACCACACGGTAAGTTTTCTGCAAGCTGCTGCCAACTTGGACCTTCAGATCTTCCAACAGCACACCCATCATTACCTTACATGTGTGTAAAATGTACTTTACACATGCACAAAATCCATCTTCATTTTGGTAAAATAATTGATTTATTTTTGTTTGATTCTTCGTTTGCTTGTTCGGAGGGCTCACTGGTTTTTATCAGAGGAGATGGGATGGGATACATAGTGGGGGATCCCTAGGAGGGAAGGGAGGCATTCCAGTGGTGTAAGAGGCAACCCAGCCCAAATTATCATGTGTGGAAGAAAAAGGATGAAGACAGCTGCTCCTTAATAGTTCCCAGAGTTGCAATTTGCAATTTGCAATTTATATGCCGCCCTATCTCCAAGGACTCAGGGCAGCTCACGACGATAAAAATGCATAATCCCTCATTAAAACAGTGAGAATTAAAATTCAAATTTAAAACAGTTAAAATTGATTAAAAAATCCACGTCAGTCCAAGCTGTGGAACAACCAGGTCTTCAAATCGCGGCAGAACGAGCGAAGGTCAGGAGCCATCTGGAGCTCCAAAGGAAGTTGGTTCCAGAAGGTGGGTGTGCCCACAGAGAAAGCTCTCGCCCTGGGGGTCGCCAGCCGACACTGTCTGGCCAATGGCACCCTGAGGAGGCCCTGTCTGTGGGTGCGCACCAGGCGATTGGGATTGTCGCTGGCTGAAGGGGGTCCGACAAATATCCCGGTCCCAGGCCATGAAGGGCTTTATAGGTGATAACCAGAGTGTAGTGTAGATGCAGATACAACAGTCCTTAGTCTGGCAAGATTCTGTCTATAGGTGTGAAACAATAAAGAACTCTCTTTGGAAGAATTGCCCCATGTCGTTCTTGGTTTTGGGCCTCACACAATACCACTGCAAATAGGAAGTCCAAAAGAGGAAGTTACTAGAAGAAAGAAAATTACCCCCTTAAACCTCCAAAATGAGAATGTGGCATAGTCATCCAAAAGTATTGTTAAATCGGTGGTTGTTAAATTGCAATTTGCTGAAGAAGCCACAATGCCTGGATAGGTCCCCATGTTACCCCAAGTCAAAATCTAATAAAATCACACTAGAGCTGAGCAGGATGTGTGTATGTGTGTCAGGGGTGAAATGCTACCGGTTCGGACCATTTCGCCTGAACTGGTAGTAATAGAATGCTATTTATTATGCAAATGCTATAAATGCTACTGGTTCGGGCGAACCGGTATTTCCAGCGATCAGTTGTGCCACACAGCTTAGATTTAGATTTAGAATCTAAATCGTGTGGCAAAGCTGTTCCCCCTCTCGCTGTTCTACTTATTTTTGCAGACTCAGAAAAGGCTTCTTAATCTTTTCAGCACTGTGCAGTAGCACATGCAGTGCACATGCATGCAAAGCACGCATTTGCCATGCACCATACATGAGCACGCATGAAGCAAACCAGTAGTGAAGCAAACCGGTAGCAGACTTCAGGGCATTTCATCCTGGTGTGCGTGTGTGTGTGTGTGTGTAATTGAGTAGATGTGATCAAATGAATTCCTTTGTGCTGTAAATGGTCTATTTAAGGGCTGGGAAATTTAAGCATATAGCTACACAGGTAGTCCTCACTTAATGCCATTCATTTAGTGACTACTAGTTGTATACCTATACGCTGACATTTCCTAACTCTTGAATTTATATCATTATACAGCTACATTCAAATTGATATGGGTTTTTTTCATAGATTAATTTTTTGCACATCCTCTAGTCCAATTTCATTCACTTTTCTGTGAGTAGAAAGGCTGACTTTCACAGACCAATTGTGGTAGTAAACAAAATGCAAAGCGTTTTATTTCACCACATAAATGGAAAGGAACTAAAAACAAACGAACCCCCAAACTTCTATATATTACTGTAAAAAAATCTATTTTTTTTCTGCTCTTCAAATATATACACATCCCGATACACATAAAGAAACAAACAGCTACAAGTATTCCCAGGAAAACACAAAAAAAGGCATTTGACAGGATAAATGGAGAGATGATGAAACAAAAAAAAAGAGAGAGAGAGAAGCTGTTATAGGCACACTGTACCACTGAAACATTTTCAAACAGAAATATACATCTAATTAAGACGGGTAAATTTCAAACAATTGAAAATACTTGAAACATTAGCTTACCCCTATCAAGCAACAGTTAGTCATGACTAAAGCTACAATTCTATGTACAATTTCTTGGAAAAAAAACATTCAGCTTTGTGGTACTTCCTCCTGAGAGAATAGAAATATAACCGTAGCATACCTCCCTTTGCACGCTGATTCCAGGGAATCAGTCTATGTATGGAAAACTTTTCTCGCATTTGTACATATTTGAAAAAGACACAAGAACTAAAATTCAGAAGTGCATCACACACTACATCCTCTTTTGCACAGGTTTCACAAGTAGGGCTATCATCTCTGGACTGCAAAAAATCCAGATGAACAGTCAGAGGAAGCAAAGAGGTACATGAAACTTACTGCTTGCTGCCTTTAGCAGTTCTCTAGATTTTTACAGCCCAAATATGGTAATCTTTTCAAGATGTCTGCTAAAGAACAACACCACACAATCTTTTGACTTTCTGACAATATCATAAAACAACATCCCCGTTTGTTTTTAATACGCATGTTTTACATACCAAGCCATTGTGGCTTATAAGTCATGGTTTACAGCTTGCAACATCAGCATCCAGACCATCAAACAAACCATGATTAAAACAAGCCCTGGGTTACTACTGTGCATAAACCCTGTCATTGGTTTTTAGTGTTAGAATTCCTTTCAATTGCATAAATCTGGATGCAATCAATTTAACAGAATAGGACGTTCTATATAGTCTATACAATCTGAGTTGTCAACAAACCCTACAAATCTTAAGGGAACCTCTAAGCCAAGAGTGTCAAACTCGCAGCCCACAGGCCAGATTCGTCATGCACTGGCCACGCCCATCCCGTTTAGGGAAAGGGGAAAAAAGTCGTAATACGTTACATGACGATGCGGGTTTGACACACTCCTGCTCTATGCAAAAATATGCAAGACTGAGCTGCACAACGGTAACTTCTGAAGGACCAGGTTCAACAAATGGTTGTCACTTTTGTTTTATCTTGGGTTGTGTTTTTTTTTTCCTAATAAAAGATACCTCCACCAAAAGCATAGAAAGCTCTAATTATTTAAGGACCTGTTGAGGACATTGGGAATTCCCATTTCTGCAACTTTCTACAACTTTGAAAGAGGCTTGGTGAATTAATTACTTAACAAAATATATTTATTGCTTAAGACATTAAACAATATTGTGTTGGGGGCTAAAAAGGAAGTCTTTTTGTCCTTTTGTCTCCTTTCCACCAAGGTATTTATTGCATAGGTTGCCTGTCAGAAGTTGCCTGTGTGATTCAATGCAGATGGCAGCTAGGAATGTGCCCGGATGCCATGGCTAACTTCCAGGGCACTTTTGGAGTGGCATCTTTATCATGGAATCACAGGAGAAAAGAAAAACTCACACACTGATTTCCTGACTCTTCTCTTTAGTTTGGAAAAGTGCATTTTTCCAACCACCCTTTTATACAGTACAGTATCTACAATCAGGTCACCTCAAGTCTCCAGGAAAAAAACAACAAGAAGTGTACAAAAAACAGGGCCAAGTCCTCATATTGTGGGATGATCTGGAGGATGTGGAATGGCAAAACTGGCCCTTATGAGGAACCAGCATCAATTCTTTTTTCAGTTCAGTCCAGAAACACATCCAGTCCAAAGTCCGGTCGGTGCCACGTCAGAACCGGCTAATCTCAGTTCCTTCCTTCTTTTCTTGTCCACTCTTGACAACAGCTAGGACCAGGCCTCTCTTGGCCAACCATGGATTTGTAAAGTATCTTTGAAGCCACTTCTTTCTTCCAGCTTCTCCAAACATCCAGTGCTTAATTAATCCCAGTGTGCTTGGACCAGATGGTCCCAGTTATTTTGCCAGTGTTAGTCCATGAATCCAAAGCTGAAAATGCAGCCCCCTCAGATGGAGTCTGTCAAAGGTCCAAAATATCCCCTTTGACACATGCAGACTTTCACAGAAAAGGAGGGGGGGGAAATACAGCAAAAAAGAGGGCGAGGAAGAAACAGACAGACAAAGAGGCAGAGAGAGACAGAGAGACAAAGAGAGAGAGACAAACAGACAGGCTGACTGACTTTCTGGAGAAAGGCATCACACACAAACAGTGGGACACTACTGAGTTCTCCAAGGTTAATCATATAACCTTCCATCATGCAAGGTGGAGGGAATGAAACCCAATCCACACCCCCTTCCCTCAATGCTAGTGAATTACAGTGCAGGATAGCCTTGCTTAACATTATGCCTTCCCAGTTCTGATAGATTACAACTCCCATGTTCTCACCCAAGCCGCCATACCAACACCAATCACTTTTATGGAAGATCCGCAGAGACCCTTGCACACCATGTTAAACAGGTTGCTGTGCATGAATCCAATCCTTAACCACAAAAGATATGTGTTCAGTTCAGTTTAAAATCATATGGAAGGAAGGAAGGAAGGAAGGAGGGAGGGAGGGAGGGAGGGAGGGAGGGAGGGAAGGAAGGAAGGAAGGAAGGAAGGAAGGAAGGAAGGAAGGAAGGAAGGAAGGAAGGAAGGAAGGAAGGAAGGAGGGAAGGAAGGAAGGAAAAGCTTTCAACAATGAATGGAACAATCACCCCAACTTCGCTTATAAATCCAGTGTAATGTTTCTGTTAGGATCCCATTAAAGAGCATTCAAAAACCCCAAATCTAACTTGGCAAGCTAAAGGAGTGTGTGAAGGACAGGGGGGGAAGAGTGCTCCCCCACAAATTCTCTGGAGTGTCAAAGGAAAGAATTGGAGGGTATGAAAAAAAAGGGGGGGGAGTGTTCGTATTCAAAGTGGCACAATGTACATATTGTACTGTGTTCGATTATTCAAAATGTTTATGTATTTCACTGCAGCCGTCCTTATAGACTCCTGCTAAGCAAGCCAACGTGAATATCCTCTCCTCATCTTCTCAATGAGGGGCTGAAATCTAGGGCTACTTAGGGATGGGTCTGACTGTGAAATTGGGGAACGAGGTCTTTTGGGTTTACAGCAGTGGTAGAATTCAAATTTTTTTACTATCGGTTCTGTGGGCATGGCTTGGTGGGTGTAGTGTGGCTTGGTGGGCGTGGCTTGATGGGCATGGCAGGGGAAGGATACTGCAAAATCTCCATTCCCACCCCACTCTGGGACCAGCTAGAGGTGGTATTTGCCGGTTCTCCGAACTACTCAAAATTTCCGCTACCAGTTCTCCAGAACCTGTCAGAACCTATAGCACTCCTGGTTTACAGTCCTCTGTAGGAGACCTGTTTATAGTGTTGCTAGCACTGAATGGATGTGAAGAACATGAATAGCCCAATCAGAACATTATACTGTGCCCAGATTGCTGCTGAAGGAAGGAAAACAGAAAAAGGGGGCTTCAGTAAATACCTTAGCCACTAACCCTGCTTCCTTAACTCACCCTCAAGACCTGGAGATCAAAGGACAGAAGAAAGACCTAGAATGATGCAAGAGAAGAAACGTTTGGAAGAAGAAGTCATAAAATATTTCTTCCGATGATGGCAGGATGAATAGGGCTACATTTGACAGAGCAGCTTTCTTGCTTGGGTGTCTCCCAGATATGTTCAGACTGGAACTAAGACTTTCTAGCCAACATGGTCTCTGGCTACAGACAATCTCATGTTCTCCAGATGTTTTGGACTTACAACTGTCCCTTGCGGCAAATGTTCTTGACAGAATATGGGACAGACTCATGGAGGGCCCCTGGTTGCTTACTCTGTGGTTGATAAATACTAAAAAAAGCTTTGAGAATGGTAGTCTCTAGACAAAGCAGGAAGGCACCAAGCTGGTTTAAAGCTGATTTAAGACAAGGAGAAATAGGAGTTAACACGAGTGGAAAACAAACCATCGGGTAAGAATTTCAGAATAACAATTTTGGGTCGTGTGATGAAATAAGTTAGTTAAGAGATGACCAGGCAAAAAGAAAAAGAGTCGAGAAAGAGAACCACATATGGGAAGGTGAATGGTGAGATTTGGATGAGCAAAGGCTGAACAACCAGATGTCCCACAAAAATGCTCTGGAGCACGATGGCCTCTGAGCCACATCCAGTCTCCAGCAGTCTCTATGGTGCTGCCCAACTTCTTAACACAGCCTCCGATGGCCAGTGCTGGTTTGGTTCACACCATATTGAGGGCATCCTCAGCCAGGAAGCAGTGCAGGTGCTGGAAGGATGGGCGGTCCTTGGCCTCTCTTGCCCAGCATCTCAACATCATCTCATAGACAGCCAAGGGGCAGGTGAGCGGACGGCAGAGATAGACCTGAAGACGGAGGAAAAGAGACAGTGTGACATGGCTCTGAGGTCAGCGGGCCAAAGACAGAGCCTGGATTTTCTTAAAGCTTAATCTTAAAAGACTCAAGGTCTTGGTGGCGCACTGGTTAGAATGCAATATTGCAGGCTAACTCTGCCCACAGTGTAGAGTTTGATCCTGATGTAATCTCGAAGTTACAACGGCACTGAAAAAAGTGACTTATGACCGTTTTTCACACTTACGACCACTGCAGCATCCCCATGGTCATGTCATGCTTGACTCACATTTATGACGGTTGCAATGCTCTGGGGTCATGCGATCTCCTTTTGCAAATTTCCACCAAGCCAAGTCAATGGGGAAGCCAGGTTCACTTAACAACCATGTGACTAATTTAAAGAACTTGCAATGATTCACTTAACAAATGCATGTCAAGAAAAGTTGTAAAATGGGGCAAAACTCACTTAACAAATTAGCAACATAAATGTTGGGCTCAATTGTAGTCGTAAATTGAGGACTGCCTATATATGTACCCGTGTGAGTCCTAGTCTAATGTATTATATAGATTAGATTTAGATTAGAATTATTAGATTTATATACTGCCCTTCTCCCAAGGGACTCAGGGAGGTATACAGGCATGATAAAAAGACGATAAACCCTACAACATTTAAAACTCATGTAAAAGAAAATTAAACAAATTTTGACTTTCTTAGTTAAAACCCATAATTTAAAATACCCCGTCGAAATTTTTAGTCAGCCAGGCCAGCCTGTTGAAATAACAGAGTCTTGAGGGCCCGGCGAAAAGTACAGAGATCGGGAATCGTATGTATCCCAGGGGGCAGTTCATTCCAGAGGGGGGGGTGCCCCCACAGAGAAGGCTCTCCCCCTGGGGGTCGCCAGCCTACATTGTTTTGCCGACGGCACCCTGAGGAGCCCCTCTCTGTGGGAGCTTGTTGGTCAGTGGGAGGCTGTTGGGGGCAGAAGGCGGTCCCGTAAGTATCCAGGCCCTAAGCCATGGAGCGCTTTAAAGGTGGTAACCAACACCTTGAACCGCACCTGGAAGACCACCGGGAGCCAGTGCAGCTCGCACAGGAGAGGTGTCACATGGGTGCGTCGAGTCGCACTCATAATCACCCACGCAGCCGCATTCTGGACCAGTTGGAGCCTCTGGGTGCCCTTCAAGGGGAGCCCCATTTAGAGAGCATTGCAGTAGTCCAGACAGGACGTGACGAGGGCGTGAGCGACCGTGCGCAGGGTGTCCCGGTCCAGAAAGGGACACAACTGGTACATCAGGCGAACCTGATAAAAACTTTATAAACTTTACTGTGTTTTCCCGAAAATAAGACCGGGTCTTATATTAATTTTTGCTCCAAAAGATGCATTAAGGCTTATTTTCTGGTTAGGTCTTATTTTAGGGAAAATACGGTACTAAATGCATCCATTTGGCTGATAATCTTAACTGGGGCTTATTTGAGGGGGTAGGGCTTATATTACGAGCATCCTGAAAAATCATGCTGGGACTTATTTTCCAGTTGGATCTTACTTTTGGGGGAAACAGAGTATAATAGGCATGTTGTCAAACAGTCACATTGTTTACCTGTTTGCCCTGATGCCGAAAAAACTCGCCGGCGTTCTCAATGACAGCTTCATCCGTCAGCTGGCTGTACGGCTGTTCTTGGCACAGCATTAGAATCTCCCACAGCGTAACCCCAAATGCCCAAACGTCGCTGGCCATGGTGAACTTACCCTGAGGGGAGGGAAAAAAATGACATTCCTGGATTTATTAAACCAGTTTTACAACATGTTTCAACCTTGAGGGCTCTGGTCAGGGCAAGCCAGAAAAACAAATAAAAAAAAAATATGAAATCCTAAGTAAAAAATCATTGTAACAGTTTCCGCCACGCATACGGACTGAAAGTGCTGCTCCTTTTCTTTTTCTGGAAAGCCTAGTCTTAACAGTAACAGAGTTGGAAGGGTCCCTGGAGGTCATCTAGTCCAACCCCCTCCTCACGCAGGAGACCTGTACTAGGGATTCAAACTGCCAAACTGCCGACCTTTCTGATTGACAAAGCTCGGTGTCTTAGCCACTGAGCCACCTATTATAACTTCTTTAAGATAGGCTATAATAAGATAAACATTGCAAATCTGATTATTTTTTTCTTTCTCTTATACTTACAGGGAATATATGTCCTTTATTATAAAGGACAGTGCTTGATTTCAGAAAGCTGTCCTTTATCTATTTATCTTCTTGGTACTGCTCTGGAATGTTCCTTTGTAAAGCAAAGTTATACACATATATACAATTTTTTTGTATAACATCAGCAATTTTTAAAAAATCCTAACGAGCCTCTTTCAGGTTTGCCCCTTTTCAGGTCTATCCTTTTTTTCCCCCAGCACTATCATAACTTCAAACCGTTGCTAATCAGGACTGTCATTAAGCAAGGACTACCTGTGACTGAAGCTTATCACTTCACACACTCACCATGAGAATACACTCCCAAGCCATCCAGCGGATCGGGAGCACGGCTCGGCCTTGGATGCGATAATAATCTCCAGCATAGAGGTTCCGGCTCATGCCGAAGTCTGCGATCTTGATGGTAAAGCCTTCACCCACCAGGCAGTTTCGGGTTGCCAAATCCCGGTGCACAAAATTGAGGGAGGCAAGGAACGCCATTCCTGAGGCTATCTGAGCCCCTAAATGGACCAGAGTGGGATAGCTAAGAAGTAGGGGGGAAAGGAAGAAAAGATGGCGAGAATGTTAATTTAGAAAATGCGTATCTTACTCTCTGCCCCTCTACAAGAGCAAATACAGGTAGTCCTTGAGTTATGTTGCTCAAAATTTATGTTACTACGTGAAATGCTTGTTAAAGGAGTTTGCCTCGTTTTACGACTTTTCTTGCCATGGTTGTTAAGTGAATCATTGCAGTTCTTAAATTAGTAACACAGTTGTGAAATGAACCTGGCTTCCCCACTGAACTTTGCTTGTCATAAGGTCACAGAAGGAGATCAGGTAACCTCAGGACACTGCAGCCGTCATAAATAGGAACCAATTGCCAAGGATCCGGATTTTGATCATGTGACCGTGGGGATGCTGCAACGGTTGTAAGTGTGAAAAATGGCCATCAGCCACTTTTTTCAGTGCTGTTGTTAACTTTGGTAACTAAATGAACTGTTGTAAGTTGACAACTACCTGTGCAGAAGATATTCCCATCAGGCAGTGGGGCAGTGCTTGGTACTTAAACCAAGCAAGCTAAAATACAAAGGAATCAAAGTGAAGCCACCTCAAGATTTTAATGACCCACTAAATTCAGTGAAACATTATCACCTCACATTCTCAACCTTTTTTCCTAGTGAAATGGGCACTTCCATCTCTGTAATTTTTTTTCCCAGGATTTCCATGCTAAAATCCATCTTGTTGAGTTTCAAATGCTTCTTTTTAAAAATGAGCCGCTTCTGTGCTCTTTAGAGATGAAGGGCATCAGCACTTAGGCAGCGGTTTAAGAGTCAGTGGCCATATTTATTGCCTTTCTATTAGTGGTGGGATTCAAATAATTTAACCACCAGTTCTCTGCCCTAATGACAGGCTGGGTGGGTGTGGCCATGGTGGGCGTGGCCAGGAGGTGTGACAGGCAGCACTTGGCCTCCTGCACAAATACACCCCCGGAGCAAAAACGGGGCACGAGGGGGGAAGTGCCGCACCCCTGCACCCCATTTTGGGCCTAGTAGGCTCCCTGCAACCTCCTAGGAGCAAAAATGGGGTGCGTGGGGACTCATGGAAGGAGCGGGGCAAGCCTGCAATTTAACTACTGGTTCTCCAGAACCAGCCCGAACCGGCTGAATCCCACCACTGCTTTCTATGTGAGTTTTTGGTGATGTTAACCCTCTTTTTATCAACATGGTCGCCAAGGTGCCATAAAAAAGAATTACATAATTATTGCTGAAGTGTTGGTCACAATTTCCAGT
This sequence comes from Masticophis lateralis, assembly GCA_030761175.1. Classification (NCBI taxonomy): domain Eukaryota; kingdom Metazoa; phylum Chordata; class Lepidosauria; order Squamata; family Colubridae; genus Masticophis; species Masticophis lateralis. The sequence goes on along the minus strand of JAUDYJ010000002.1, from coordinate 27,935,098 downwards.
AGTGTTAGGTGTCACTATAGGCTTTTACAGTATAGTGATATTTAACACGACTGGGGATTGTGACTTAACAATATTCTGTAGCATCTGGGTGACTATTTTGAGAAAAAGAGGTTAACATCACCAAAACCTCTCTGACACAAATCTCTCTAGGTGTTGAAATCAATCTGAAAACAAAAGTGTTGGGGAAGTTTATGAAAAGAGCTAACACAGCACAGGGAAAGGAATTAAACCTAAAATGATAAAATAATTGAGAATGAAACTGAAGTGGGAAAAAATGCTGGAAGAGGATTTCAGAAATTCGGAATAGGTACCTGATGGTTGGTCTCCCATTGGGGCTGCCACCCAGCTTGTCTTCCAGCTCATGGCCACTCAGGAACTGGTTGAGGTCCCCATTCTCCATGTACTCTGTGATCATACACAGCGGATCGTCCCTCACGCACACACCCAACAATCTCACAATGTTAGGGTCCTTCAGGCGAGACATGATCTTCACCTCCTTCAAGAAATCATTCCTGTGTGGACAACAAAAGACATGGACAGGGAGATGAGGAAGGTAGTTGACAGGTTTCAAGAGAGGACATCTGGGCTCAAATGATTTATTCGTTCCCATTTTTTTTCCCTCAACCATCAAAAATCCCCTCATTTTTGCCACCGAAGCACCATGGCAATTTGCAAAGTACAATACAGGCTTCCTATGAATTAGTGTCAACTCTTAGCAACCACAAAAATAGATTTTCCCTGTGATGGTCTGGTCTGCCCCTAACCTGGTTATCCAGGTGTTGTTACGATGCCCCTAATACCACTAAGTCTATCCCCTTTGCTGCCGATTGTCCTCATCTTCCCTTTCCTTCCATTTATAGTGAAGTTATTAAGGCAGAGTCTGTCTGTATGTTTTGAAATGCTTCCTCCCAATTTCTCCACACCTGGGCTAAACTCCCTTTTCTGAAATAAGCTGTTATCAGGTTCCTTCCATCCTATTTCTCATTGTTTATGTCTGTATTTTCTTCCATTCATTTCACAGCTTCCTGATAATCTCTAACACTTCCTGATATAAGTATACAGGTAGTCCTCAACTTACAACCACAATTGGGAACTTCCATCATTAAGCAATGTTGTTACTAGTGAGAGGCACCCTATTTTACAATACTTTGCTGTAATTGTTAGAAAACCACACAGCCATTAAGCAAATCCATCTTCTCCCATTTGCTTGTTAGACTCCATGTCAGGGTTCCAAGTAATAGATCTATAGCAAGCAAAATTCCGAGGCAGGTAGATTCCTCAAAGGATAGCTAGGAATGTGACCCTAGGACACTGCCAAGCATCCGATTAACAATCGGATTCACAATTGGGCCTGGTGGCTCAGCAGACTAATGCATTGTAATTAACTCCAGCTGTCTGCAATTACTGTAAGTTCGAATCTCACCAGGCTCAAGGTTGACTCAGCCTTCCATCCTTTCTAAGGTAGGTAAATTGAGGACCCAGTTTGTGGGGGCAATAAGCTGACTTTGTATAAAATATACAAAAGTATGAAGGCTATTGGTTAACGCATTGTAAGCCGCCTTGAGTCTCTGGAGAAGGGCGGCATATAAATCAAATTTTTAAAAAAAACAAAAACAAAAACAATCATATGACTGCCTGTGACAGTCACATGACTGGGAAATTGTCACAGTCATGAACGTGCGCACCGGTCATAAGTCACTTTTTCAGTGCAGTCATAACTTCGAACAGTCACGAAAGAAATGGTCATAAGTCAAGGATTACCTGTATTGAAGTAGGCATTTCAATAATGAAAGATGAATTTAGGATTGATATAAAAGTTAGACCTAGGGAATTATCTGACAGAATGCTGCCTTTCGGAGTTTGTGGCAACATAATACTCCTTTCAAATTACCTCCCAGGCAAAGTCTAAATGAGAAATCTTGAGCATATATATATAAATGGGAAGCTCAAATTAATGCAGAGAGGAGTTTCTACTTCCTTAAAGTCAGCAGTCACAAACAAATTCCACTGAGACGTATGGGCAAAGCTAGAGCTAACATTTAAAACAGGTAAATAAAATATTAAGTCCATCAAGGCTGAGAACATTCTATTATGGACATTTATGTCAACATTTATGTGGAGTGAATCGGGTTAGGAACACATGGCATAACTTATCATTCCTGAACGTGAACACCTTTCTGAATGTGGGTTTCAACCCCAGAAGTCCTAGCAATGGTCAAACAGATTAAGAAGGTCTAGTTTTTCAAACAGCCCAAACTTTGGCCATTGATACGACTTCCGGCATTGAAAATGACACAGCAGAAAGGTGTGCAGGATGCTGAAGAATAGCAATCAGCAATAACGTTTAAGACTTTTATTTCCGCTTCACAGTGCTTTACAGCCTTCTCTAAGCGGTTTTACAGAGTCAACCTATGGCCCCCAACAATCTGGATCCTCATTTTACCGACTTCGGAAAGATGGAAGGCGGAGTCAACCTTCAGCCTGGTGAAATTCGAACTTCCAAATTGCAGGCAGTCAGCAGAAGTGCTGCATTGTAATCATTGCGCCACCATGGTTCTTGGTAAGGTTGGCAAAAGGTATACAATGGGTTGTGCTTTAACAATGCATGTTTTTATTTCCATCCTCAGGCACCCACCTGGCATTCTTCGTGGCATCCGAGCGTAGAATCTTCACAGCAACCAGCAGAGGGCGTCCCTTGCGCACGTTGAAAGGGAACTCCAAGCTTGGCAGATCTTGGGGGTTCTCCACCTCACACAGGTGGACCTTTCCAGGAGAGAGGGGAAACAGGGAACCATTATGGAATCATAAAGGACGCAGTGAATAATGGCACAGTGAATGCAGGAAGGCATTGCTCTCAACCTTGGCAACTTGAAGATGTCTGGACTTCAACTCCCAGAATTCCCCAGTCAGCTAACATAAATGTTGGAGGAAATGTTTCCATTGGCCACAAGCCATCTGCCACGCATTTCTTTCTAACACGTGGCAGCATGGCGGAATATAATGCAGGTAGTCCTCGACCTACAACCACAATTGAGCCCAGAATTTATGTTGCTAAGTGAGAAAATTGTTAAGTGAGTTTTGCCCCATGTTACGACTTTTCTTGCCATGGTTTGTTAAGTGAATCACTGCAGTTGTTAAATTAGTAACAAGGTTGTTAAGCGAATCTGACTTCCCCATTGACTATTGCTTGTCAGAAGGTCGCAGAAGGAGATCACATGACCCCGGGACACTGCAACCGATAGCCTCCCACCAGCCAGTACACTCCCACAGAGAGGGACTCCTCAGGGTGCCGTCGGCCAGACAATGTCGGCTGGCGACCCCCAGCGGGAGGGCTTTCTCTGTGGCAGCACCTGCCCTCTGGAACGACCTGCCCTCGGAGATACGTAGGATGCCTGATCTCCGGGCTTTTCACTGTGCCCTTAAAACTTTTTTATTTCATCAAGCCGGGCTGGCTTCACCCCCCCCCCTTAAGTATTTTTAGATATTTTAATTGTAAATTGGTTTTAATAGGGGTGTTTTTAAATTTTATTGGGCCGAATTCTTGTTTACTTTCTTTTAAATATTTTTAAATTTTGTATGTGATGTTTTTACCTTTGGCTGTTCACCGCCCTGAGTCCAGTAGGAGAAGGGCAGTATAAAAATCGAATTAAATAAATAAATAAATAAATAAATAGGAACCAGTTTTCAAGCATCCGTATTTAAGCCATGTGACCATGGGAATGCTGCAAGGGTCGTAAGTGTGAAAAATGGTCATAAATCATTTTTTCAATGCCGCTGTAACAGTGGTGGGTTTCAAAAAAATTTACTGCTGATTCTGTGGGTGTGGCTTGGTGGGTGTGGCATGGCATGGCTTGGTGGGCGTGGCTTGGTGGGCGTGGCAAGGAAGGATACTGTAAAATCTCCATTTCCTCTTGATCAGCTGAGACTTGGGAGGCAGAGAATAGATGGGGGTGGGGACAGTCAGAATTTTTACTACCGGTTCTCCGAACTACTCAAAATTTCCGCTACCAGTTCTCCAGAACTGGTCAGAACCTGCTGAAACCCACCTCTACGCTGTAACTTCAAATGGTCACTAAATGAACTGTTGTAAGTCGAGGACCATCTATAAGGAACAGTTTCCCAGGAGGGAGAAAGTGCATTTCAGAGGAGTAAGAGGCCACTCAGCCCAGATATTATGTGTTACAGAAAGAAGGTGAAGACAGACATTCCCTAATAGTTCACAATAGAATATATTATAGATGAAGACAGTAGAGTTTAGTCTGGCAAGATTTTGTCCATAGATATGAAACAATAAAGAACTCAGCTCAGAAGAATCACCACATGTCATTCATGATTTTGGGCAACCAGGACAGAGCCAATATAATATGGCATAAACAATGAAAATCAAGATTATCTATTACTTCCTGTGATTTTAAACCATACCTCCATGGAGGAAATCTAAAAGAGCTTTATTTTCCACTGCATTGACTCTTATTTGTTCAGCTATGATTCTGAGATCCTTTTCACATATAACTAAACCATGTTATCTCCCATTCCATACATTTGCACTGATACTTTCTTAACTTTCTCTCCCAGGCTTTAAATTTTCCTCTTAGATATGTGATTGTCGTTATGAATCTTCAAGTCAATCTTGGCTGCTTATGCCTACAGTAGGGTTTCTCAAAGTGGTCAGTATTTTGACCCCTAAAGGTCCAGGGGACCATTCAAGAAGTTGCTAAATGGCTGGAGGTCAAAAGGGAGTCAATAAAGGCCTGAAGGTCAATACTTGAAGGAAGGTTGATTGGGGTCAATTCATCAATGGTTGCAGGAACTGGATATGTCTAGTTTCATGAAAAGAAGGACTAGGGGAGACCTGATAGCAGTGTTCCAATATCTCAGGGGTTGCCACAAAGATGAGGGGGTCAAACTATTCTTCAAAGCACCTGAGGGCAGGACAAGAAGCAATGGGTGGAAACTAATCAAGGAGAGAAGCAACTTACAGCTAAGGAGACATTTCCTGACAGTTAGAACAATTAAGAACAGAATAGAATTCTTTATTGGCCAAATGTGATTGGACACACAAGGTATTTGTCTTGGTGCATACGCTCTCGGTGTACATAAAAGAAAAGATAACCAGTACAACAACTTGCCTCCAGAAGTTGTGAATGCTCCAACACTGGAAGTTTTTAAGAAGAGATTGGATAACTGTTTGTCTGAAGTGGTGTAGGTCTTCCTGCCTAAGCAGGGGGTTGGACTAGAAGACCTCCAAGGTCCCTTCTAACTCTGTTATTCTATTCTATTCTATTCTATTCTATTCTATTCTATTCTATTCTATTCTATTCTATTCTATTCTATTCTATTCTATTCTATTCTATTCTATTCTATTCTATTCTATTCTATTCTATTCCATTCCATTCCATTCCATTCCATTCCATTCCATTCCATTCTATCTTTAGGGGTCTCTGTAGAGCTCCACCCTAGTCTCTAGTCCTGAAGCACTACAAATAATAATAATAGCAATAATAGAGACAATCAAGGCCACTTGCACCGGTGGCCAACCATTCAACTATGTCTCCCCCTAACTACCTCATCTTCAGGACTACATGTCTATGGAGATTCTCAGTCATCCAGTCACGGTTGTCCCAAAGGTGCTTTTTCAAGAGGCAACTGGACTTTCTTTGCTTTTCTTTAAAGACATTTCGCTTCTCATGAGAAGGAAGTTGCCGGAAGTTACCGACTGACTGACCAACCGAATGAATTGTTTCCTCCACAAGCCCATTCCCCTTTCACTCTTTTTTTATTTCCTATGGGCGAGGCCATTCATTGTCCACCTGTGGCTTTATTCCCAAGTCAACCCTGATTTCTTAGCTGTTTTTTTCTTCTGGCAGCTCTGTGCATGCACACACTGGGAACAGGCTTCAGCTGTTCCTCTGCCTCACTGCTGTCTAGCTCCGGAGGCAGCTTATAACTGCCAAATGGCCTTGGCCCCCTCTGTGCCTCCGACACAGAGCTCTTGTCCGAGCCTTCCCCAGCCTCCAGGACCGGCCCATGTCTTTCCCTAACCTCCTCACTATCTGACTCTACTGCCAGCTCTGCTGACTGCTGGCGAGCCACAACAGTATCTTACTTTTCCACTTCCATAATCCAACCTATGTGCAGGCAAAACTGGATTTACCTCTCCAAACTGCCCTTCGCCCAGCTTCTCCTTGAAGATCAGCCGTTCCCGGGGAAATTCGCCTACTGCCATGTCCTTGCCAGCAAGGGCATCCACCGCAACAGCAGGGACAGCATATGTGTTCCCCCCAGTCACTCCCTGCAGGTTGATGATGTCAGCTTCGGCGTAATGTGGCACGTTGTTCTGGAAACTTGGCTGGCTGGCAGCCAGTTCTGGTTCCATGTAATCAATCCCGCACGCTGCAGAAGAAGAAAGAAAGAAAGACAAAAGAAGAATCACTTCAGAGGTGGAGAAAAGAACATGGAGGACTTGCCCAACCCCTAACGTGCTGCAACTCGTAGGTACCCAGCAGCCATCAGAGCCAGCCGGAGCTCTGCTTTGGACACAAGGAGTCCAGATATCACATCCTGCTCCAACCGCATTCTCCCACCCCCCCACCCCCATTCCAGAAGCTGCAACATCGCAGAACCTGCAAAGCGGAAGGTGATATTAGCCATGCACAGGGCCGACAAGAGGGAGATGTACAGGGGGACAGACATGGCGAAGAAAGGGAGAGGGAGACAGACGGACAGACAGCACCCCCTGGCAGGCGAGGGAGAGGAACTGCATAAGTCAGGATGTTCTGAGCAAGGAGTGAGGTCACCCGGGGTTCCCAGCCGCACCGCACAAGCTCAGCGCCCTCCTTACCATTGTTGTTGATTGGCTTAACCTGGCTGGGTGGCGGGAAAGCAGGCCTTCCCATTGGCTGGGCATAGGTGGCCAGGAGGAGATGGTAAGCCGGGTTGCTGAGCAGCAGAGCTGTCGGGAGAAGGGGGAGGGAAGGAGGGAGGGGGTGGGGAGGGGGGGAGAGGACAAACAGACGGATGAGGAACGGACAGACGGATGGAGAGATGGATACGAAAGGTAAGGCGTGACGCAGAAAACAGGCAGCACTTTAGGGATTCCTGCCCCTCTTTTAAGCTTCACATCCCAAACAGGGTAGCAAGAGACACAGACACCAAATGACATGCGGTTTAATGATGGGAACCAGCCATCATTAGTATCGCTGGACAGAAGGAAGCGACCCAGAATCCTGACATCTCTAGATGGCCTCACCTAATGGCAGGTCTAAGCCCAAAGACGGCCAGTGACGCCCAATCGAGTCCAGTTCTTTATTTGCTTATGTCTAACAGACAAAATCTTGCCAGACTAAAGCTCTACAGGGAATCCTCAACTTACAACTGTTCACAGTTACAGCAACACTGAAAAAAAGTGACTTACAACTGGTCCTCACACTTATGACCATTGCAGCATACCCATGGGCAACCAGCATGTATTCATGAGGGTTGCAGCAATCATGCGATCGCTATTTGTGACTTCCCAGCTGGCTTTGACAAGCAAACTCAACAGAGGAAGTCAGATTCACTTAACAACTGCATGGTTCATTTAACAAATGTAGTGATTTGCTTAACAACGGTGGCAAAATAAAGGTCATAAAATCGGGCGCAGCTACCTTAACCACCACCTCGCTTAGCGAAAGAAGTTCTGGTCCTGCCTCTGGTCATAAACTGAGGACTAGCTGTAACTTTCTAAGCTGTATCTGGGAGATTATAGGGCAGGAGTGCCTAAGCTTAGCGACTTTAAGACTTGTGGACTTCAACTCCCAGAATTCCTCAGCCAGTCCACAAGTCTTAAAATTGCCAATATTGGACATCCCTGTTCTACGCAATGTGGTTACCCTGAACTTTTTCTTCCTTCCCTTATTCAGTTCAGGGCTGAGGAGTCTCTTATTTTTGGTCTCTTTCTGGAATGGGTCACCTCCAGGGATGAAATCCAGCAGGTTCTGACAGGTTCTGGAGAACCGGTAGCGGAAATTTTGAGTAGTTCAGAGAATGGGCAAATACCACCTCTGGCTGGCCCCAGAGTAGAGTGGGAGTGGGGATTTTGCAATATCCTTCCCCCAGGAGTGGGGAAGGAATGGGGATTTTGCAGTATCCTTCCCCTGGAGTGGGGAGGGAATGGAGATTTTACAGTATCCTTCCCCTGCCACGCCCACAGAACCGGCAGTACAAAAAATTTGAATTTAACCACCTCCTCCATGGGAAACTGTTGTGCGATTGCAGAGGTTCCTCCCAATCCTTCTCTAGCTGCACATTCCATCACATCTGCTTGTGTCTTCTTCCAAGGAATTAACCAAGATTGGATTTCCTCAATCTGGCTCTCTCCAAAAGTACCAGGCTACAAGTCCCCACTACCCCACCTCAAGATAATAGATATTCCAGTCAAAAACATCTAGAGGCCGCAAAGCTGATGGAACCCATCCCAGTACTTAAAATCCTGTTGCTCTTCCTTCTCCACTCTTCTTCCACCTTTCCAACCACTGGAAAGCAAACCATAAAATGACTCAAGGCCCTCCAGGAGAAAGAATTAAAAACCTTCTTCAAGTGCATGTGAAATAAAGCAACCGTTACTTGGCAGACTCTAGATTTCAGAAAGAAATGACTGAAAGTTCCCTCACAAAAAAAAAAAATGTAATAACTGGCATGAAGCTAGGGAGAAATATTTTGGAGAAATTATCTCCTGGGTTTACCCGTGCTCTCTTCCTCATATAAAGCATCAAACGAAATCTTCTTCAGTAGCATGAAATAGTAGGATCCACAAGCTTTACGATCCACAAAGTTGACCATTTCACCGTCTACCTAAACCATGGGAATAACCTCCACATCGGAGAAGGCCTCATGTTTTGGGCTGGGTAATACAATATGAAATGGAGCCAAAAAAAAAACCCCACCAAAATTTTTATGAATTGTGGTGGAAAAGGGACTCAGTAACAGTAACAGAGTTGGAAGGGACCTTAAAGGTCATCTAGTCCAACCCCCTACTCATGCAGGAGACCTGTACTAGGGATTCGAACCGCCGAACTGCTGACCTTTCTGATCCACTCCATCTGCCAGAAGTCAGGGTTTGCTCTTCTACATGTAGTCCTTGACCACTATTGGGACTGGAATTTCCACCCTAAATTGCTGCAGTCGTAAGTCAAGTAGGACCTGATTTAACGACCATTTTTACAACGGTCATTAAACAAATACATGGCTGCTTCACTGTGGTGGTAAGCGTGGACTGGTTATTCCAAAAATTGCAATCACCTGACCGCCAGACCCTGCAGTCGGTTGTGAAAGTGAGCCAGTTGCTAAGCACCTGAGTTACAATTGTGTCACTATGAGAGTGATGCGACGGTCATAAGTGCAAGAACCAGTCTTAAGCACAAGGACTTTTTCCAACATCATCATAAGGAGCGGTTGCTGAACAAATGGTTGTAAGTCGAGGACTACCTGGCATTCTTAATTTTCTCTTTTACTTCCCTTACCTGCGTTTCCTAATCAAATTTAAACATTTCATTCGAAAAATTTTTAAAAAATATTTCCCGAGAGTTTTCCATTTAAGATGACAGGTGGCATTGCATTACTGTTTTCTTCCAAGAAAAAAGATACAAAAATACCTCCTTGCATTTAGAAACTAAGCACATCAGGAAGAAACCAAGCTTTCTTTTCTTGAGTGCCAGTTCTCCTTTTGCAGTTTCTTTTATATTAAAAACAAAAAGTATTGAAAAAGCAGGCCAAAAATCAGCATAACTTAGAAGCAGGTTATAACTCGATTTTGCAAGAAATTTAAACCACCCTTTTAAATGAAACCAACCACTAACAAAACATCCCAATTAATGGACTGCTTCCTTTTTCTTTATTTTTTTCCTTTCTTGATTCGCAATTCACAGTTTGCAGTTTATAACAAAAGCTTACTTTTGGTATTTTTGACACAAGCAAGGAAATACAAACACACACACACTAACACTAAATGTACAACAATAGGGATTTTGAGGGAAGAAATGATGAACTGAAGATAGCTCCATTAAAAGTGGAGCTGACCAGCTCTTTGTAATTACTCTCTGGACAAGGAGAGAACTGGAGATCACCCATAAGAATTCTTTACAACTGCTCCTCGCATGGAGACCACAAGATAGTGGTTTCCATAGGTTTAGCACGCTGGGAAATGAGGAAATAGCCATCTTGTTCAAATCATCGTCAACACCTTCAAAAGAACATTGGATTTGAATACTTCTTTTCCCCATTTTGGAAATTGTGAATTTTCACCTATTTAAGTAACCTTTGAATCTAATGTTTTACAGCACTGTGCGAGTTCACTTCAATGCTTAATGAGAGAAGTTTTTTAAAAAAAGTTTTAAATACAAATGTAAGATCTTTTTTTTAAAAAAAATTAATAAATACCCAAAAAGGTGATTAGATCTTTGATTTTGGAAAATTACAAACATATTCATGGTTCTGATGGATTTGAAATAAGATTTGGGAATTAATTATAAGAATTCTTGCCATGAGAAATGCATTGATTGATTGATTGATTGATTGGATTTGTTTTGAATTCTCTTTTTAAAAAACTTGTCAGGATGAAACTTTAAAGTTTGAACTCTAGAGGAAACCAGAAGGAACTAAATATTACAATGAAAGGAGAAACAACATTTAGAATAGGCTGTGCTTAAAAGATGTTATGAAAGAGGAACAAGTTTTACCTGTGACTAGATTGAGACTGATCTGAAAGTGGATTTAAAAAATAATAGGCTACAAAAATGATATGAAAAAGCTGTTATATTGGACATACAAAAGAAATCAAGTAGTCATAATAATTAAAAGGGATATACAGGTAGTCTTCAATTTACAATGATTTGTTTAGTGACCGCCAGAGGTTCACATATTCTTACAACCAATTCGCCCCACGCATGCTCCCCACACACGCATGCGCACCAGAGGTGGGTTTTAGCAGGTTCTGACCAGATCTGGAGAACTGGTAGTAGAAATTTTGAGTAGTTCAGAGAACCGGTAGTAAAAATTCTGACTGGCCCCGCCCCCATCTATTCTCTGCCTCCTGAGTCCCAACTGATTGGGAGGAAATGGGGATTTTACAGTATCCTTCCCCTGGAATGGGGTGGGAATGGGGATTTTGCAGTATCCTTCCCCTGGAATGGGGTGGGAATGGAGATTTTGCAGTATCCTTCCCCTGTCGTGCCCAAGCCACACCCACCAAGCCATGCCACGCCCACCAAGCCACACCCACAGAACCGATAGTAAAAAAATTTGAAACCCACCACTGATGCATGCCTTCGCACATACACCTGGCCTCGAAAACATGGCTAAATAGGACGGCATTATACCAGGGCGGGGAGGGGGAGGGAGACAGGCCCAATTGTAGTCGCCGCTACCGATTCACCTGAACCGGTTGAATACCACCACTGGTGACCGCTCAAAGTTACAACGGCATCAAAAAAAAGTGACCGATGAGCGTTTTCCACGTTTACGACTGTTGCATCAACCCCCATGGTCACGTGATCAAAATTCAGATGCTTGTTGCAGTGTCCTGGGGAATCATGTGACCACTTTTTGCATCCTTCCGATATAAGCCCAGTCAATGAGCGAAGCCAGATTCACTTAACCATAGTAAAAATTGTCATAAAATCAGGTTCAGTCGTGTGATGAGTGACTTGCTTAATGACTGCACCACAGTGACCAAATTATGGCCGTAAATTGAGGAGTACCTGTACTTGCTATTTTGGAGAGGAGTGAGCTGAATATTTATCTCAGGGAATGACTAAGCTTCGGTTCATGGGCGAGAATCCAATCCTGAAACGACTCTTGTGTTCCTACCAAGTTTTAAAAAGTATTATTGTTCTCATACGTTCTAATAAAGGAGAATATTTGTAGCTCTGAGAGGCTGCTTGTTTTCTTGCAGATGCTTGCTAACATTGATGGTGTTACCTCGTTTGGGTAACCCTCATCTCATACTTTCATTGTAAGAATAAAAGTCAAATAATGACCATATTGCTTTTTTCATGAACATCTCAAAATGGTCAAAGACTACGGCTGCTCTCCTCCTTGAAAGAATGTACCCTAAAAGAACATTTATCTAATCTCATGCAATGGAAATGCCCTTCTTCCATAATTCCACCAAATGAAGAAAATGAATTGTTGTGACATGTGGCTTTCAAGAACACACAAATTGGTCAGGGATGGTATTCATTGTTCTGGCCCCGTGCCCAGAAAGAACCCCCCCCTCAGACACCCAGAGGCTAAGGAACTGGCAGGCAACCAAGGGAGATGATAACAAAATGACGGCAGCACTCCGCAGTTGCTTGCCAACGTGTTTATTACACAGTCCGTCACATACACACCACAGCTAAGACGCCGGGCCGATTCAACACCGGGATCCACGTATCTTTGTTTTTGTTCGTCACAAAGATATGTCTACGATCGTTTGCTTATATAGTCTAATAAGAGGCGTGGTCCACCAGCTAATCACGACCACGCCTTTTCCTCTGCTGGGCTTTCCTGTCTCTCCGACGCTGGCGAGGGTCCAACCAAAACTCGCTGCCCTCGTCAATGTCCTCCTGTGGCTGCGGGGACGAGCTTGGCTCTGGGCCTATCTCCTGCCCTTCGGTGTCCTCCGGAGGCATTGCCAGAGAGGAGAGTCCTGGAGAAGGAGGCCTTGCCAACTCCTCTCCCTCACTCTCAGAGTCCTCCCCTGCTGATGACGCAGGCTCAGGCAACGGAGCCACAACATTCATTTACTTTCCCTACCGGTTCGCAAATGTGAGCATGCCCGTCCGTGCATGCGCCTAGCCTCAAAAACTTGCTTAAATAGGATGGCATAGAGCCGGGGAAGGTGGGCGGGGCAGGGCAGGGCGGGGCAGGCCCTCCCGCGATTTGCACTACCAGTTCGGGCAAATCGATCTGAACTGGCTGAATGCCACCTCTAATATTGGCTCTTTATCCTCTGTTGCCTGTGGTGGAAGCCCTACTTAAAGCAGTGAAAATAGAATTTATTTCAGAAAGCTTTTGAAGGATGAGTGCCATCTTCCATGAAATGTCAAGCAATTGACAGTTGTTGAGCAATTCTACTACAAGGTCATTTATGGTTCAGGATTATTCATTTAATTTATCGTGGACATTTTATTTGGTTCATACTCTTCACTATGGACGCTTTATTGATTGACACTGATTTATTAGGGTAACGTTAAATTATGTTTTCATTGCTGGCTTTGTTTTTTTTCTCAAAAGCCACTGTGGGTCAGAATGGATACAACATGATGCTAGCTAAATTCACACCAAAATGAATAATAAATCATGGGATTCCTAACAAATATTCCCTCTTCTTCCTCCTTATCACCTTGTCTGCTTCACTTTCTTGCCCCTTTGTTTTCACTCACTTTTCCCAATAATTTAATAGGTAAGATATTTTAATAAATAAAATAAAATAGCAATAGCATTTAGGCTTATATACCCCACTGCAAAGTGCTTTACAGCAGGGGTCTCCAACCTTGGCGACTTTAAGACTTGTAGACTTCAACTCCCAGAATTCTTCAGCCAGCAAAGCTTTGGTGGCTGAGAAATTCTGGGAGTTGAAGTCCACAAGTTTTAAAGTTGCCAAGGTTGGAGACCCCTGCTGTAAAGCACTCTCTGGGCAGTTTACAATCTAGAAGCATTATTTGCATCTTGCCTCCAACAACCTCATTTTACCAACCTTGGAACAGTGGTGAAATGTAAAATTTGTTACTACCAGTTCTGTGGGCGTGGCTTGGGGAGGGTAATGTGACTGGGTAAGCGTTTACCCAACTTTTTTTTTTATACTTTTAAAAGCATTTTTTCTACAACTTCTTCAGCCTGAGAGGTTGTAGAAAAAAATGCTTTTAAAGGGCTCTGACGATCCCAGCTGAGCCGCGTGATCATCAGAGGCTTTTTTTTTTAAACTTTTAAAAGCATTTTTTTGGCCAAAGAAAAAATGCTTTTAAAAGTTTTTTTTAAAAAAGCCTCTGATGATTGCACGGCTCAGCTGGGCATTGGGGGGGGGCAGGGATTTTTCTTCCAGTTCTCCGAACCACCCGCCGCCATCGCTACCAGATCAGGTGATCCGGTCTGAACCAGGAACATTTCACCCCTGCCTTGGAAGGATGGTAAAGCTGAGTCAATCCTTGAGCCTTGTCAGGCTCAATCTCAGGCCGAATTTGCCTGCAATAACTACACTTTAAACAAACTAATTATAAATAAAAGAATTCCACCAACAGCCTCTCACCAGAATTTTCGGCGCTGTGAGGAAGATCTGGGAGCTTCATGCGTGCTCTGTTGGGTTCCTGGTATTCTGTTTCCCCCGAAAGGATGCGCTCGTATCGGTTGGAGTGCCTGTTGGAGCTCATTGTGTTGTTGATGACAATCGTGTCGTTCGGTGCAGAGAGGTGGACAGTGAGGTCATCGTCAGAGATGCGGCGTTGAGCCTACACAGCAAGGTTGTTGAGAAACACTGAAGATTATTAAGGTCCAGATGGCAGTTTTCATCCACCACCTTTGAAAAACACTTCTTCTTCCAAATACCAAAGGGGCTTTTCCAAAAGGCAAGCAAATTCTCTTGGTTTGTTTTTTTTACTTGAAAAAGTTTTGCTTCTCATTCAAACTGTTCAGTTCTGAAGAAGAACTGAAGAAACTTCTCAGATGAGAAGTGAAACATTTTCAAGGAAGAGAAAACAAGAAAGTCCACTTGCTTTTTAGAAAAACCCCGTTGGGATAACTTGTCGGAGAATTCATGACTGGCAGAGACATGGTAACAAGGTCAGCCAATGAATAGGCATAGCAAACTAAGCCAGCCAATGAGGACTGTTTGGAAACTGAAACTGGAGTGAGCCTGGGCGTGACTCTGTAGCTCTCCGTCTGTAGGATTTTTTTAGGATTTAGGATTTATTGGATTTATATACCGCCCTACTCCCGAAGGACTCAGGGCGGTGTACAGCCAACAATAAAAATACATATGTACAAAATTTAAAAACCAACTAAAAACAGATTAAATGAATTTGGCCCAGACAGAATTAAAACACCCCAATATAATTTAAAATTTTTTAAAATTTAACACTAAAAACAGGGAGTGGTTAGGCCAGGCCCGCCTGGCGAAATAGAAAAGTCTTAAGAGCGCGGCGGAAGGTGGGCAGATCCGGGATCCTCCGTATCTCTGGGGGGAGCTCATTCCAGATAGTAGGTGCCCCCACAGAGAAAGCTCTCCCTCTGGGGGCTGCCAGCCGACATTGTTTGGCTGACGGCACCCGGAGGAGACCCTCTCTATGAGAGCGTACTGGCTGGTGGGAGGCTATTGGTGGTAGTAGGCGGTCCTGCAAGTACCCAGGTCCTAAGCCATGGAGCGCTTTAAAGGTAGTAACCAGGACCTTGAAGCGCACCCGGAAGACCACCGGGAGCCAGTGCAGCTCGCGCAGGAGAGGTGTCACATGGGAACGCCATGTCGCTCCCATCACCACCCGCGCGGCCGCACTCTGCGCCAGTTGGAGCCTCCGGGTGCTCCTCAAGGGGAGCCCCATGTAGAGAGCATTACAGTAGTCTAGACGGGAAGTGACAAGGGCGTGAGTGACCGTGAGCAAGGAGTCCCGATCCAGAAAGGGACGTAACTGGCGGATCAGACGGACCTGATAGAAAATCCTCCCGGCCACGGCCGTCAGATGCCCTTCCAAGGACAGCTGTGAATCCAGGAGGACGCCCAAGTTACGAACCGTCTCCGTGGGGGCCAGTGATTCGCCCCCAATAGTCAGTGATGGCACCAACTGACTATATCGGGATGTTGGAAACCACAGCCACTCGGTCTTGGATGGGTTGAGCCTGAGCCTGTTCCTCCCCATCCAGATCCGCACGGCCTCCAGGCACCGGGACATCACTTCAAGGGCATCGTTGGGGTGGTCTGGGGTGGAGATGTACAGCTGAGTGTCATCAGCGTACTGATGGTACTTCACCCCAAAACCACGGATGATCTCACCCAGCGGCTTCACATAAATGTTGAACAGGAGGGGCGAGAGGACCGATCCTTGTGGCACCCCACATATAAGGGGCCTCGGGATCGACCTCTGCCTCCCTGCCAACACAGACCGGTCGGAGAGATAGGAGGAGAACCACCGCAACACAGTGCCTCCCACCCCCATCTCTACCAACCGGTGCAGCATGATACCATGGTCGATGGTATCAAAAGCCACTGAGAGGTCTAACAGGACCAGGACAGAGGAGCACCCCCTGTCCCGAGCCCTCCAGAGATCATCAACCAACGCGACCAATGCCGTTTCCGTGCTGTACCCGGGCCTGAAACCCGACTGGAACGGATCTAGATACGTCGCTTCATCCAGGTGCTGGGGAAACTGTTTCGCAACCACGCTCTCAACAACCTTCGCCACAAAGCGAAGGTTGGAGACCGGACAATAATTTACCAACATTGCCGGGTCCAGGGAAGGCTTCTTGAGGAGAGGCCTCACTACCGCTTCTTTCAAGGTGGCAGGAAAGACACCCTCCCCCAATGAAGCCTTTATAATCCCCTGGAGCCAGCCTCGTGTCACTTCCCGGGAAGCCAGCACTAACCAGGAAGGACACGGGTCCAATAAATACGTGGTCGCGTTCAGTCCACCCAGTATCCTGTCCACATCCTCAGGGGTCACAGGATCAAACTCAGTCCAGATAAGATTCTCAAGACCTGCCCCGGTCCCTTCCCCCGAGACCACCCAGTCGGAGTCCAAATCTTCCCGAATCTGAGTGATTTTGTCATGCAGATATTGAACAAAATCCTCGGCTCTACCCTCCAAGGGGTCCTCCCGCGCTTCCTGGTGGAGCAGGGAGCGGGTCACCCTAAACAGGGCAGCCGGGCGATTATCTGATGACGCAATAAGAGCAGCAAAATAGCTACATTTTGCTGCTTTTATCGCCACTAAGTCCTAATATGGGATCTCACCAGTGTCCGGTCAGATTCAGCAGGACTGGCCCTCCAACTACTCTCTAGGCATCTTTTCCAGCGCTTCAACTCCCTCAGCTCCTCAGTGAACCAAGGAGCCAAGTGAGATCGACGCCGGGTCAGAGGCCGCAAAGGCATGACCCGATCCAGAGCTCCGGCGGCCGCCCTATCCCAGGCGGCCACCAGGTCTCCGGCCGAGGCATGTGCCAGAGCCTCAGGGAATGGCCCAAGCTCCATCTGGAACCTATCAGGTTCCATCAGGCGCCTGGGGCGGAACCATCTTACCGGCTCCACCTGCGGCGGGGTATTGCGGTTCGAAAGTCAAAACGAAGGAGAGAGTGATCTGACCATGACAAGGGTTCGATGACTATGTCCCCTATATCAAGATCTCTCAACCACTGTCCAGAGACAAAAACCAGGTCCAGTGTGTTTCCCCCCGTGTGGGTAGGGCCATGAATTAACTGGGTCAGGTCCATAGCCGTCATGGAAGCCATGAACTCCCGAGCTACCTCAGACATCTCCCCCACGGATGGCAGGTTGAAATCCCCCATGACCATAAGCCTGGGAGTATCAACCACCACCGCGGCGATGACGCCGAGAAGCTCGGGCAGGGCTGCTGCCACGTGACAGGGAGCCAGGTACGTGATCAGCAAACCCATCTGAACCCCATGACCCCATTTCACAAGGAGGGATTCACAACCGGCCGTCTGAGGAAAGTGGCCTCCCTCGGTTTCAGACCTTCTCTAATAATAACCGCAACCCCCCCGCCCCTCCCGTGACCTCGGCTGATGAAATGCTTGGAAACCCGGCGGGCACATTTCAACGAGGGGCACCCCCCCTCGTGGCCCAACCAGGTCTCCGTAACACCTGCCAGGTCTGCACCCCCCTCCTGAACAAGCTCACAGATGAGGGGGGCTTTATTTACTGCAGACCTGGCATTGCACAACATCAGCCAAAGGCCCGGGCCCTGAGGATCTGTGCAACCTAGGGAGCGGGAGGAGCCTTGGGGGCCGGAACACGCCACCGCTCGTAAACAGCGGGTACATGTTCCCCTGACACGATATGGCCCCCTGCTCCCGCCATATCTACCTCTCCCACCTACAGTAACAATATTCAATATACTATTTTTGTCTGTGCAAAAAAGGAACAAAACTAGCCTGCTCTCTGAATTGAAATTGAAACTGAAACTCATCTCTGCTGTTCTCTCCTCTGCCTGTGTTTTTTTGCCTATAAATCTCTACCATGTTGGAAGAATCTGCTGTTGGTATTGTATGTGTTATTATGTATATAAAGAGAAGTTAACAAATCCTGCTGAATCAGTTATCTGTGTGTGCTTTCTGGATGTGATTTCTGCAACAACCTCTGATACAACTATGACCTGGATGAATGAAAATCTTTTATAGACACTTATTCTACCAAAGCTGTGGTTGGAAAAAAGGGAAGCCCCCATATCTAGCACTTTCTTCATTCTCATTGCACCTTAGATGGTTATTCCAGCCTCTCTGGTGGCTTCCTAGGACATCTCAGAAGCTTCTGCTGAAGGCTCTTAAGGTCGAGACCAAGGATACATCACCCTACTAGACATCATTTTAATTAAATGTTATTTTATCTTGCGTCCAAAATCTAAAAATGTTGCCCAGTAGTATCCAGGATGTTGGGTAGTAGTAGTCAACGTGAGCATGGGGTATTACAGCATCACAACACAAACCCCACCCCTTTTCTACACTTCACAATATTGTACACACAGGAGTGGAGCTTACAGCGTGATGCTGCGACTTTAATTTCATTAATCTGATGAAAGCTGCAAGACCTGAGGGGTAGCACTGATGGAGCCCAGGTGCTTCTTCAAGAGGCAACTGGACTTTCCTGTTCTTCTTTGAAGACGTTTTGCTTCTCATCCAAGAAGCGTCTTCAGCTCTGACTGGATGGAAGGGATCCACCATCCAGTCAGAGCTGAAGAAGCTTCTTGGATGAGAAACCACGATGTAAAAAAGATGTTGAGACTCTGCAGAGAAGAGCAACAAAGATGATTGGGGACTGGAGGCTAGAACATATGAAGAACGGTTGCTGGAAGTGGGTATGTCTAGTCTTATGAAAAGAAGGTCTAGGGGTGACCTGATAGCAGTGCTCCAATATCTCAGGGGCTGCCACAAAGAAGAGGGAGTCAAGCTATTCTCCAAAGCACCTGAGGACAGGAGAAGAAGCAATGGATGGAAATTAATCACAGAGAGAAGCAACCTAGAACCAAGAAGAAATTTTATGACAGAAGAATTAATAAGTGGAACAACTTGCCTCCAGAAGTTGTGAATGCTCCAACACTGGAAATTTTTAAGAAGAGGTTGGATAATCATCTGTCGGATGTGGTGTAGGGTTTCCTGCCTGGGCAGGGGGTTGGACTAGAAGACCTCCAAGGTCCCCTCCAACTCTGTTATTCTATTCTACTGGCAAAACGTCTTCAAAGAAAAACAAGGAAGTCCAGTTGCCTCTTGAAAAAAGCACCTTTGGGACAACCATGACTTAGATGATAGAGAATCCCCATAGACACTGATGGAGCAGAAGACAAATTAGAAAGCTGCTTTGTGCAATTCAGATTCTTATTGTTGTAGCTCTGTAATGTTTCTCTTGACTTACTAGGGATGTTTATTGTTTGTTTCTGGGTTTTTTTAGCAGGTGATGCCAGAATCCTTTCTGCTGCGCCACCAAGACTCTATTGTGTATTGTAAAGTAACAGATGAGAACTCCAGCAGACCTCGGCTGAGAAAAAAATTCTTAATTCCTTTTAAACAGATGCACAATTTTCCTTGAGTCAGCCTGACTTACCTTTCCTAAAATCTTTTGCCAATATTGACGCCAGAGAATGAGAAATATGACAACCAGGAGAAGGAGAATGATGACCACCAAGCAGCCAATCAAAATGGAGGTGTTGCTGTTGTCATCCTTCGCAATTGGCTGGCCAGATTTCACTTCACCCTCAAGATCTTACCAGGAAAGAAGCATAGAAAAAGAAGTTTAGGAACACGTGACTATGTTTTTCTGGTAACTGGTGGTAGTGCAAGAAAATTTAGAGATGTGCTCTCTGATTTGCAAACTACCCACCTGCCTGGGTGAGGTTTGAGGTGCCGTCAGCTTTGTCATTGAGCGAGGAACCAAGAGCTGGAGAGATGGGAATGTTGCGGCCTGAAGGGTGAGGTGGGGCCACCACTGCCGGATACTGACTTGAAACAACAAGAGAAGGGTCATCTACAACATCTGGATCGGAACAAAACAGAAAGGGGAATGGGAACAAGGGAAGAGAAAATAAGGTATCCATCAACTGAGATGCAAAAGCCAGAAAGAAGATACCGTATACAACAAAAGCAGGAAGGCCTTGGACAAAATGGCTGGACTTTTATCCATTTATGGAATGTTATAGGTATATCTTGATGCCACAATGGACCTAGAAAATTTAGCAGTAGTTTCAGTGTGGGGAAATCAATGATGAAGTCCAAATTTTTTTACTACAGGTTCTATGGGCATGGCTTGGGGGGTCATCGTATGGCTTGGTGAGCGTGGCAGAAGGATATTACAAAATTTCCACTCCCTCCCCACTCCTGGGGTAAGGATATTGCAAAATCTCCATTCCCACCTCACTCTGGGACCAGCCAGAGGAAAGTATTTGCCAGTTCTCCGAACTGCTCAAAATTTCCGCTACAGGTTCTCCAGAACCTGTCAGAACCTGCTGGATTTCACCCCTGCGGGAAATGGTGATGCAGGGAGATAATTTAACCTTTCCTCTCCCGTTTTACAGTTTTTGCTCTGCAAACTCCTTCTTGCTTCTTCCACCCACTGTGAAATTAGGTGTGGCACATCAAGGCAAAAAGAAGGTCAGATTTAGAACAGATCAAAGAAAGCAATTGTTCTTGCAGCACTTCATCGAAATATGGAATTTGCTGCCGTAAAGTATAAGTATGCCCACCAGCTTGGACAGCTTTCCAAGGTGGACTGGAGATCTTCACAGAGGACCACCAATGGCTGTGTAGCCGGTAGATATGGGTCAGGAACAATTTGGCCAGCTTGTGGGCTGAGGGGAAGCCTGGGAATGCGATGAAGTGGACCAGTGATAGGCCTCATCGAAAAGAGGCCTATCACTGTCCATATCACCGTGTTCCCGTGGCTCTCTGGGAGTTCCACAATGAAATCCATGGAAATCTCCTCCTATGGCTGAACGGGATCAGCAACACTGCCACAACCTCAAGCAAGCCGGTCACTTCGGCTTCCTGAAGACGCTCCACTTGGCCAATAGGCAGTTCTGCTGGCCACAGATGAAGAAAGACATTGAGGCCTACACAGGGGTGAAATCTACTTACTTTCCCTACCAGTTCAGAAATGCACACGCCACGCATCACATGCACGCTTGGACCCTCTGCACATGAGCAAACCCTTCTGCACATGCGCAGAGGGTAAAAAACAGGTTACTTCCTGGTTTTAATCCAACTGCCCAATAACTGGGCAGGTGGGCGGAGCTTGACACTACCAACGCTACCAGTTCTCTGAATTACCCACTGCTGCTGCTACCAGTTCGGCTGAACCAGTCGAAGCCAGTAGCATTTCCCCCTGGGCCTACACCAAAAGCTGCCTGACCTGTGGCTGAGGAAACCTCCAGGTCTGCTACAGCCTGTTGCCAATCCCGTTTGGCAATAGGCTGCTGTTAATAAAATGTTTTCTACTGTATTTTTGGAACTGTAAGTCATCCAGAGTCATTCATTGAGATGGGCAGCAATAGAAATTGACTGCCTGATCTTGAAGAACAAAAGGCCTCCTGGGTTGAGGGAACGAAGATCAGAGAAAGAAAAATGTCTAAATTTCCTATCTGCCAGCACTCCAGAAGCATCTGTGGACCCATTCATAGGAACAAAGTCCTGCATTGAACCAGCAGGGCTGGTTTTAAGTTTTTGCAAGAGGAAGGCTGGGTTACTGGGGAAAGTTTGGTGATTAAGCAACCTCCCTGCAACCTGCCACTCTCCCATCCCAATGACTGCCCACCCTGCTGTTCCTTGGCCTGGAAACACAGCAGATGGACTTTCCCAGATCTGTAACAGATGTCCAGAACATACAGAGGGAAAACAGATTGAGGGGGGGGGAGGACATTTCTAATAGTATTTCTCAGGAGATAAACTGAGGGGAAGTCCATGTCATCTCCTATCCATGCTCCCAGCCCTCCCTTGACACCAGCTGCAAAGCAGAGGTAGTTGAGAATAAATGCCGAAGAATCTGGCTGCTGGTCACAGCTGCAGAGGGTTGATTTTGTTCCCTTCCTTCAGGTGTGGAAGGAATGCCCTGCTCTCTTGGCATTGTCTTTTCTCCTTTTCTTCCAGGCAGGACAACAGCTGCAAATGACTGGAACAAATGCAAAACTCCGCAAAGCAATGGGGGTGGAGGTGGAGGGAAGAGAGATTCTCCTCACTCAGAGGTTTCCTTCTTCCCCCTCCTATCAGTCCTTGAAAAAGGCAATGCTGATCTAAATGGAGTCATCCAGAGGGATTTTGTACTCTGAGTGCAATGACAATCAAACTTCAATCTTGCGAAGCTTCTTCTCCGGTAACATTGTACTGCTAACTAGGGATACAAAACCTTTGCCAGACCATTTCTTGAATACAGCTCATCCGCCTGGAATCCACAATTTATATTAGACATTAACACATGATTGAGTGGGTTCAGAGGTATTTCACAAGAAGAAAATTCCATTTCTCTACTCACAACAGAATCCCTTATGCCACCCGACTTGAAATTCTAGGCTTGGGCAATTTGGAACTGCACCGCCTACAGTCCGATCTAAGCATAGTACACAAAATTATCTGCTACAATGTTTAGTTGTCAATGACTTCTTCAGCTTCAACCACAATAATACACGGGCAAACAATCGATACAAACTTAAGGTACACCACTCCAAACTCGATTGCAGAAAATATGACTTCAGTAACAGAGTAGTCAATGCCTGGAATGCACTACCTGGCTCTGTGGTTTCATCCCCAAACCCCCAACCTTAGACTGTCTTCTGTTGACCTCACCCCATTACTAAGAAGTCTGTAAGGGGTGTGCATAAGCGCACCAATGTGCCTACCATCCCTGTCCTATTGTCACCATTAGGACCCGGTACTTACGAGACCGTCTTCTGCTGCCAATAGCCTCCCACTGGCCAATACGCTCCCACAGAGGGGGACTCCTCAGGGTGCCGTCGGTCAAACAGTGTTGACTGGTGGCCCCCAGGGGGAGTGCCTTCTCTGTTGGGGCATCTGCCCTCTGGAACGAACTGCCCCCGGAGATACGGAAGATCCCTGACCTACGCACCTTTCGCCGTGCCCTCAGGACGCTATTATTCCAACAAGTGGGGCTGGCCCAGACATGATTTTTATTGGGGTTTATTTTTAATGATTAGGCCAATGGTTTAATATGTTTTTAAAATGTTTTTTTAAATTTTGTACTTAGACTTGTTTTACTGTTGGCTGTGCACCACCCTGAGTCCTTCGGGAGAAGGGCGGTATAGAAATTAAATAAAATCTAAATCTAAAATCTACATTTATTTGTATCCATTTTCTTTGTTTATGTTTATGTTTATACCTATACCTGCTATCTTGTATATGTTTGACAAATAAATAAATAGGTTTCTGGGACAGACAAAAACACAGTCTTGAAGCTGAAAGGCAAAAATGAAGCTCCATTCTTCTGATCCAGCCTTGGGTCTAAAATTGTACAAGTAGTACAACTGACTTTTTTTTTAAAAAATTGATTTATATGCCGCCCTTCTCCAGAGACTCAGGGTAGCTTACAATGCGTTAAGCAATAGCCTTCATATTTTTGTATATTTATACAAAGCCAGCTTATTGTCCCCACAAACTGGGTCCTCAATTTACCTACCTTATAAAGGATGGAAGGCTGAGTTAACCTTGAGCCTGGGGAGATTCGAACTAGCAGTAATTGCAGACAGCTGGGTTTTAAGTACAATGCTTAGTCTGCTTAGCTATCCAGGCTCCTTACGGCCACCATTGCGACCAGAACTTCTGTTGTTAAGCAAGGCAGTTGTTACATGAGTGCTTTGGTCATAAGGCAAATCACTGTGATAATTGAGTGAATAAAGCGAATTTAAGTTGTTAAGCGAGTCTGATTTTTCCCATTTGCTTCTCAGAACCTGGTGGGAAAAGTCGCAAATGGTTATCACATGATCCAGAGACCTCACAACTGTCATTAATACTTTAGTTGATGAGCCACCCACATTTTGATGATGTGACACTACAATGATTATAAGCCTGACGATCTTCTAGTCCAACCCCCTGCTTAGGCAGGAACCCCTACACCACTTCAGACAAATGGTTATCCAATCTCTTCTTAAAAACTTCCAGTGTTGGAGCATTCACAACTTCTGAAGGCAAGTTGTTCCACTGGTTAATTGTTCTCACTGTCAGGAAATTTCTTCTTAGTTCTAAATTGCTTCTCTCCTTGATTAGTTTCCTCCCATTGCTTCTTGTCCTGCCTTCAGGTGCTTTGGAGAATAGCTTGACTCCCTCTTCTTTATGGCAGCCCCTGAGATATTGGAACACTGCTATCATGTCACCTCTACTTTTCATTAAACTAGACATACCCAATTCTAGCAACCGTTCTTTATGTTTTAGCCGCCAGTCCTCTGATCATCTTTGTTGCTCTTCTCTATACTCTTTCTTAGAATCTCTTTTTTAAATCGTGGCGACCAAAACTGGATGCAGTATTCCAAATGTGGCCTTACGAAGGCATTATAAAATGGTATAAAATGGTATTACAAAGGCATTATAAAATCGTATCATGTGATTTTGATTCCATCCCCCTGTTTATGCGGCCTAGAACTGTGTTGGCTTTTTTGGCAGCTGCAGCACACTGCTGGCTCATATTTAAATGGTTGTCCACTAGGACTCCTAGCCAGTATTGTCAGTATGACTGACACTAATGAGTAACAACAATTATGTGACATCTTTGAAGGCTTCATTCTACTTTCCACTTTCAGGTCATTGGCTTCAAGCAATCACCGAGGTCCCAGACCCAACTCACTTGAGAGAAAGGCGATTTCACTGAAGAGCATCCACTCGGCGGCGAAGTAAAAATGGCATTGGACGAACAAGCCGATTCGTCCATCCAGGGGTATGGTGACAGAACGGGCACTGGGGTCCCTGACATCCACCGAAAGTTGTAGGGAGACCGGGACAGGCTCCCAAGCTGTGGCAAGGCTGTGCTTGAAGAGGCAATCCACCTGCTCGAAGATTCTCACGCCACGTGTGTGCATATTGCTGCAGTGAACCTGGAGATTGAGGTGAAGGAGAAAAAATGGGAATGGTAAGTGGAGAAGAACAGGATCATAGAAAAGACAGTCAACTCTGAAGCACGCTCATTTTCCTTCTCCATGTTAATATTCTAGCACAGGGGTTGGCAACCTTAAACACTCAAAGAGCCACCAAGGTCCTAACAGAAAGCCCCCTGTTCAATTGTGGAGCTGACCAGAAGTCCGGTTCCTCCACCATAGAGGCTCCTCCTAGAGCGGCATCCTTTTTCCTCTACCTGTCCTAACCGAAAGCCCTATCAATTGTGAAGCCAACCAGAAAACCTGCCCCTTGCCATAGAGCTGTGATGGCAAACCTATGGCACGCGTGCCACAGGTGGCACACCTAGCCATATAGGTGGGCATGCGAGCTCAGCTTCAGCGTGTATGTGTGAGCCGGCCAGCTGATTTTCGCGCCTTCTGGGCCCGTTGGAAGTAGGGAAACAGACTTTTTCCTGCCTTCCGAGGGCCTCGAGGGGGGGTGGGGAAGGCCCATTTTTTTCTCTCCCCAGCCTCCAGAGCCTTTCTAGGAGCCTGGGGAGGCCGAAAACGGCCTCCCTACCCCGGAGACCAGAAATGGCCCCTTTACCTGGGGAGAGAGAAAAACAGGCCCACCATACCATCACGTGCCAGAAGCGGGGGGGGGGAGTGGGGTGGGGTCATGCACGCATGCGTGGGATGCATAGAATTATGGGTGTGGGCACGCGTGCACGCGACACCCCCCTGCTCCTGGCACGCGATGGCAAAAAGGTTAACCATCACTGCCATAGAGTCTCCTCCTGGCACGCCATGCTTTTCCCCCCCTAACCAGAAGCTCCTCTCAAAATTGTGGCACCATCCGGTGACAGGGACTACAGCAGAGGGATGAAAGAGCCACATCTGGTTACAGAGCCAAGGGTTGCCGACCCCTGTTCTAATAGTATGAGACCAGTTGTAAACTGAGGACTATCAGTATTAGGAATCTGTCTTTTAATTGGCCAAACCCATTAATCCTGCCAGGTTCTTCACACCCAATCGGGTCCTCTCCAGAAAAATGCTGTTACCTTCATATATGTGAAGGATCTGAGTCGGTCAAACTCAAACTCCATCTTGATGAAACCGTCAGGAAAAGTTCTTTTGCTCCAGCCCACGTAGTCGTATCCAGGCCAAACCCGGAACTCCTTGGTTTGGGTGAAGTCATCCAGTCCCACCACTCCATCTGTCAACTGGCCAAGACCCCCAAAATGTAATCTGCATTAAAAAGGATCCCAAAGAAAAAGAGGGAAAACAGGATGAGGAAAAGAAAGTCTAGGATCCCTCAAAACTCTTACGTACAGCCCCCATTTCATTAATTTTATGCAGCTTCTGTGCAGAGTAGGTTTCTTTAAATTCTACAAATGAAATTCAGCTACACAATGAAGTAACCGAGCTAAGAATGTCCACACTCTGCAATGTATAACAAGTGGGATCCAGAAGTGAACATTCTTGGACAGAGCTTCCCTCTTCTGTAATCCACTCCCCCCCAGAAATAAGATCTTCATTAATATTTAGGAACATGGGGTCCTTGATGCTCTTTGAGCTTGGTTGTTTTCTTGTGGACGTTTCATTACCCAAGTAGGTAACACTATCAGTGTCAGAATGGACTGAAGAGACTCCTTCCTAGCATTGTTGATGTTGGATAACTATCTGCAAGCAAACAATCAAGCTCAGAGTGCACCAAAAACCCCACAATTCAACTCTGAGCTACAAATGTTCTCTTCTGTTGGTATTAGGCACACGCTGAAAATTTGGTGGCTTAGTGTTCTGTCCCCGTCTCACACACGCACCCCCACAGACACTCAATAGTGAAATAACCCAGCCGACAAAAGTTTTCTAAGAGCAGAGGCTGGCTGCCAAGAGTTTTTTTTACTCACGAAGGGAGTGTTTTTCAAAGCCAAAACACAACAGATAAAGGAATATTCAAAAAGTCCAGCAATGCAGAGAGGTTGGTTCAATATCAGTTTTTGCTCGTCACAGAGCTTGAACGGCCACCACACCTGCTTTTATACCCTGTGGGGTGTGGCCCAGTGACTCAGCCTAATCCCTGGCACGCCTCTTCCTTTGCTGCGCGCGCTTATCTCTGCGACGCTGTCAAGGGTCCAGCCAAGACTCATCTTCCTCATTACTGTCCACCTGTGGCTGCGTGGACATGCTTGGCCCCGGGCCTATTTCTTGGCCTTCGGTGTCCTCCGGAGGCCTTGCCAGAAAGGAAGGTCCTGGAGAGGGAGGCCTTGCCAACTCCTCTCCTTCACTTTCGGAGTCCTCTCCTGCTGATAATCCTGGCTCAGGGAACAGAGCCACAACAGTTTAGATAGGTATTTCAGATGCTGAAATATGAATGACGTAGGTACCTGAGATATAGGGTTGCCCATTGGAAGTTAGTAAGTCTACTATAATGGACTTGAACTGTGGATATTTATACCTATTTTTGGTTTCTTCCTAAGTGAGTCGCTTAGATTGGCTTTGACCGAAACAGCATCAAATCACTTACATATAAATTTTAAAAATACATCTTCCTTTACACTTTGGGTATGAATCAGGGGTGAAATGCTACCAGTTCGGGCAAACCGGTAGTGATAAAAGATACCGGTTCAGGTGAACTGGTAGTAAAAAAAAAAGCTACCGATTTGTCAGATTCGGTATTTCCGACTATCAGCTGTGCCACGCGATTTAAATTCGCTAGAAAGCAGGAAATTCCAATGAATCTAAATTGCATGGCACAGCTGTTTCCCCCCCCTCGCTGTTCTACTTACCTTCCCAAGCCTCCTTTTTCTGCACAAAGGGCACGTTTGGTGTGCATTGCACATGCACATATGCACAGCATGCGTTTGGTGCCATTCTGCGCACATAGCGTGTGTTTGATGCGCACTCTGCATGTGCACATAGCATGCATCTGGTGCGCACTACACATGCACACATACACAACATGTGTCTGGTGCGCACTGCACATGTGCACACGTACAGCATGCATTTGGCATACACTGCACTTGCATGTGCAGTGTGCATTTGGTGCACCCTGTGCATGCACACATATGCAGCATGTGTTTGGCATGCACTGTGCATGTATGTGCACAGCATTCATAGTTGGCACACACCACGCATGTGTGGGCAGCGAGCCGGTGGCAAACCAGGGAGGGTTTCACCACTGGTATGAATGCTAATCCAGATTTCCCCAGCCAAAAATTAAAACTCTCTGAACTCTGAGCTGCCTGAAGATCCAAAACCCTGGAAGCTTGTAGTTACATAACACTGGAGAGCACTAGAAGGGTTGAATTGACATGATCTTGCAAGTCAACAGAGAATGAAAATGTTGAGTAACAAACAGCTATTTCAACCCCAGTTGCTATGCTTGAAAGCCGCTCAGGAGCCTCTTACTCACTCACTTGCTGACACTGGACCCGTCGTAAGTGGAGTCATTCAGGTAGACCTGTCCTGGGACCAAAGTCATCTCCTGGCCTAAAGGGGCTGTATAGGATTGAAGGCCATCTGTGGAAGGACACCAGGCATTCAGAGGTAAGTTTCCAGATTGTTATACCATTAGATACAAGTCTTGGATGGGTTCCGTGGAGAGAGGTTTTTCCACAGATCAGAGGGGGTGCGGTTTTGCGTGCTGCCTACATCCTGCAAATGGGGCTTCGCTTGTTTGCACCGACTGGTTTCTGGCATGCCATGGACCAGGGCTGGTCCACAGACCGAGGGTTAGGGACCCCTGATATAATGTGTTTCATTTGAGTATAACATGTTTAGGGAGACTGGCTAGCGTGGTACATGATGTGAACCCAGCAAAGTGTATTTAAAAAGTCATGACCAGGCAGCAGTACCTCAGACAGAAAGTCCATACAGAGAGTGGTAAGACAGCCGAGAAGATCATAGGAAGCTCACTTCTTATTATTTATGATACTGCTTATAAGTACTATTTGCTTAGAGCTCAAATCATTGTTAGAGATCCCACACACCCACTTTACATTCTGTTTCTGTTGCTCCCCTCTGGGAGGAGGTTTTGAACTATTTCTAGCAAGACTGCCAGACACTGTAATAGCTTTGTTCCCTATGCCATTTGTCTGGTAAACTCGCAAAATTCGCTTTTCTCATCAAGTACATATATACTTCCCAGCTAGACTGTGTTGTTTCTCTGTGTCATATAATATATGTGGGTATATGCATAATTTTGTATTTATTTATTTTGTCATGTTTATATAGGTGGTGGTGGTGACCCTTTGAGAGCTGTATGCAACAAAATTTCAGTTTAATGTATGCCGATTCGTGTACATTCAAAGTGTCAATAAAGTTATTATCCTATTCCAGAAGTGAATTTCAGCAGGTTCTAACCAGTTCTGGAGAACCGGTAGTAGAAATTTTGAGTAGTTTGGAGAACCGGTAGTAAAAATTCTGACTGGCCCCGCCCACATCTATTCTTTGCCTCCCAAGTCCCAGCTGATCAGGAGGTAATGGAGATTTTACAGTATCCTTCCCCTGGAGTGGGGTGGGAATGGAGATTTTACAGTATCCTTCCCCTGCCATGCCCATTAAGCCACGCCCACCAAGCCACACCCACAGAACCGGTAGTAAAAAATTTGAAACCCACCAGTGTCCTATTCCCATTCCCATTCCATTCCATTCTATTCACCCAGCCTGAAAAAACTGCTAAAACGCACTGTACTCTCAAACAATGCCAATGCTGCTTTACTCACCTTTCCAGACGCAGCCGTAGAGTTCCACTCGCAAGCAGACACTCATGACACGGTCTGAACGGGGGTAGAAGCGGATATACCGGGCAATGATGGGAGGGCCCAGATCCTTCAACACCACATCTTCGGTGTTTTCGTTGCCTGAAATCACCTACGAGAAAAGGAGGAGTGAAGAGCGAAATGAAAGAGGGGTGGAATAGTGTCCAACAACTCAACTTTGCCTGACCTATTGATTAGAGCAGTGATTACAGGTAAGTCCTCGATTTACGACCAAATTGAGCCCGAAATTTCCACTGATAAGCAAGACACTTGTTAAGTGAGTTTTGCTCCAATTTACCACCTTTTCTTGCCACAGTTGTTAAATGAATCATTGCAGTTGTTAAAATTAGTAACACAGTTGTTAAGTAAATCTGGCATCCCCATTGACTTTGCCCATCAGGCAAAAGGTAATCACATGACCCCGGGACATTGCAACCATCTTATAAATATGAGTCGGCTGCCCAGTGTCTGAATTCTGATCATGTGAGCGTGGGGATGCTGGACAGTCATAAATGTGAAAAATGGTCCTAAGTCACTTTTCCAGTGCCGTTATAATTTCAAACAGTCACTAAAGAAATGTCAAAGACTACCTCTACTCAACCTTGGCAACGTTAAGATGAGTGGACTCCAACTCCCAGAATTCCCCAGTCAGTCATACTGCTTGGGGAATACTGGGAGTTGAAGTCCACGCATTTTGAAGGTGCCAAGTTTGAGAAACAATGGATTAGACACACTTGCATTCTCCACAACATGACCTGTTTCCACGTTATCCCACCTTAGAGAAGAAGTTATAAAGCTCCCTATTTACCTCATTGCCCCACCGGTCACGCCAAGGCATCCAGTGATGGCCATCCCGCTTGTAATGGAGCCGATAAGACCGAGCAAATTCCTTGCCGTGGCCACCTGCGTGGCGGCCCTGCGTCCCCACCAAGGTTAGGAAATGCAGTCGGCGCAGGTCTATCTCCAGGTACTCTGCATCATTGGGATAGACGGGCCCTGCAGGGCACCAAGCTCCATCGCCCTCATTCAGGCCCAGCCTGGACAACAAGAAGGGAGATGTGAGATAAGCCTTTTGGACTGCCCGTATCACAGAGTTCGTTTTATTTGCTTATTTTTATCCTACCTTTATTATTTTT
The DNA here is from genome assembly GCA_030761175.1 of Masticophis lateralis. Taxonomy (NCBI): domain Eukaryota; kingdom Metazoa; phylum Chordata; class Lepidosauria; order Squamata; family Colubridae; genus Masticophis; species Masticophis lateralis. The sequence continues at coordinate 27,903,940 of JAUDYJ010000002.1, read as the reverse complement.
GTAATATCTCAAAATAGCAAAGATGTAGACGACTCATTCATGAATTGGGCTGAGAGAGAGTGACTGACCCAAAGTCACCCACCTGGCATTCATGCCTGAGGCGGAACTAGAACTCACATCTCCTGGTGTTGCGACCTAGGCCCAAGTAGGTATTATCAGACGCAATCAGTTCTAAACAAACAGATTTTATTAGAACAGCTGAGAATTAACTCATTCTCAGCGTAGTCCAAAACAAATTCTTCATAACACAGTTCTTCGGCCTTATCACCAACCTTGGTCTACTTTGGCAACCTGCCAAAGGCTTTTCTTGGCAAAAGTTCAGAAGCAGAAGATGCCGACAAGAAATAAATGCAGCAAGACAAGAAACAAATCTATCCGACAAAGAGCCCAAGAGCCGTTGCTGGTCTTTGAAGCCTTATGGGAGGGGCCAATCATCTCTTGGCCCTATTCCAGAGTCCTCATTTTTGCTTTAGCTGCTCCTGCCTTCTGGCAGCTCTTCACATGCGTGCACTAGGAACAGGCTCCTTCTGTTCCTCTGCCTCTCTGCTGTCGGCCTCTGGAGGCTCCAGAGTCCGCACATCACTCCCAGATGGCCCTGGCCCCATCTCTGCCTACGATGCAGAGCCCTTGTCCGGGCCTTCCCCTGACTCCAGGACCGGCCCATTGTCCTCCCCAGCCTCCTCACTGTCCGACTCCGCTGCCAGGTCCGCAGGCTGCTGACGGACCACAACACCTGGTTTCTAGTTAGGTGCCTTATTTTAGTTTGATCCCAAATTCTAGGAGTTGAAGTTCACACATCTTAAAGTTGCCAAGGTTGAGAAACACTGCACTAACCTAAGGAGTCAGGAGTTATTTTTAAAGTGGGTAGGGCAGACTTCTTCTTTAACACACCCAGTTCATTTTGAACTTTGTTTGGTTTTTTTTAGAGTGCTTGCCATGAGCCTATGGGGAATAGGGGGAATGTTGGCTCATGAATCATGACATTATTGCATGAATGATATGACTCCTTACTTGGCCTGGACATCTTAACACAATTTGAACTGCTTGAAGGACTGTCTTTTCCCTGTTACATCAATGTGACCCACCAGGGTAGGGAGGCAGGGTATGTTGTAGACTCCCTCTATTAAAGAAGTCCATCTAGTGCCGTGACAGCGAACCTATGGCACGTGTACTACAGGTGGCATGCAGAGCCTTATCGGTGGGCATGCAAGCTCAGCTCTGGTGCACATGTGCATGCTGGTCAGCTGATTTTTGGGCCTTCTGGGCCCACTGGAAGTTGGCAAACAGGCCGTTTCCGGCCTCCAGAGAGCCTCTGGGATGGGGAGGCAGTTTTCGCCCTCCCCGGGCTCCTAGAAAGGCTCTGGGGCCTGGGCAGGGCAAAAAACGGGCCTACCGGGCCCACTGTGCCATCACATGCCAACAGTGGGGGAAGCACGGGGGAAGGTCATGGACACATGCATGGGGGCAGGGTGCATAGAATTATGGGTGTGGGCACACACACACCCGCTCCCCCCACTTTTGGAACGTGATGGCAAAAAGGTTAGCCATCACTGATGTAGTGAGACCAAAAATAAAAAGGGCTTTCTCTGTGGTGGCTCCCTCTCTCTGGAACATTATCTCTGTAGAAATAAGATTGGCCCCATCTTGATACAGTTTATTTTGATATGGTTTGGTCAGCAGGCCTGAGATCTCAGGGTGATACAGAATGAATCAATTATGGTTTGTTTGCTTTTGCTGGGGGAGGAGGGTTGGGGGGGGTATTGGATTTTGTATTTGGGGTGTTTCTTCTGTTAGCCAGCAGGGTCACTGTGATTGAGTTGGGCAGCCATACTTTTTAAATAAATAAATAAAATTTCTGTAATTTACATCATTGTGTCTTTTGCCCAATGGCATCCTCATCTACAAATAGAGGTATTAACATTCCTGTGGAATGTTATGGATACTGTTGATATTAGCTAGCTCTCCCCAATCTGCAAATCTGATAGATCACTGATTTAAAAAAAAGAAATCTTTGTTGATTCCTTGATATGTCAAGGGACGTTGCGGTTATCCTTCACAAATTGATTTTCATAACGGACACTTTAAGTTTCACAAATGAAAACGAATCTGGCCTAGAAACTATATGTGAGAAATCATAAGACTTCTATCCAGTTGCCAATATCTACCAATGCAAGTAAACAGATTACATCAGCAGGTAAGTACCTTAGAGGCATTATGCAAATCATTCAAACTACAGACATTTTTGTACTGGGCACCAATCCAATGTAATGTTTTAAATGTAAATAAGGGCCCAGTTCCTAAGATACGGTATATTTGAATATGTGTACATGCCGAACGGGAATTTCCAGAACTTTCATCTTAACGGACGGAGCTCTGAGTAAGTATGCATCGATAAGCAAATGTGTGAATCGATTACGTCATGCAAATTAAGCAGCGGATACCTTCCTCACCTGCTGTGTTTTGCCGCCGTTGAATCATGCCATGAACTTGAGGCTGAAAGAGCTTCATCTGGAATGGTGTGATCCTGCATGCCAAGCGCATACCGACACTTAGCTGTTGAAGGAAAAACGTGAAAGGCTGAAAAATACTCTCTGTTAGTGAATGCAAGTCCCCAGATACACACCTACAGATAATCCTTGATTTACGGCCACAGTTAGGATTAGAATTTCCATTGTTAAGCAAGGCGGTTGTTAAGTGAGTTGACTTTGCTTGTTGGAAGCCAGCTAGGATGGTTGCAAATGGCAACCATATGACTCCAGCATGCTGCAACCACTGTAAATATTGTTGCCAGGTATTCAAATTTTTATCACATGACCATGGGGATGCTGTGATGGTTGTAAGTGTGAGAACCAGTCCTAAGTCACTTTATTCAGTACTGTTGTAACTTCAGGCAGTTGCTAAATGAATGGAGATAAGTTGAGGACTACCAGCATAGGACCAGGTATGTTACTGGTTCAACTATGATCTAATGCAATGAATAAGAGCCAGGAGAAAATCAATAAAACTAACGGCATATGTCGGGTCTGATTCATTTGTTGCATTTAGACAAGAAAAAGCACAAGTATAAAATAAGTGGTATCTGGCTCAACTGTAGTAACTGTGAGAGGGATCTTGGAGTCCTAGAGGACAATCACTTAAATATGAACAGTGCAGCAGTGTGCTGCATCTGTCAAAAAAGCCAACACAGTTCTAGGCTGCATTAACAGAGGGATAGAATCAAGATCTGAAGTGTTAATACCACTTTATAATGTCTTGGTAAGGCCACACTTGGAATACTACACCCAGTTTTGGTCGCCACCATGTAAAAAAGTTGTTGAGACTTTAGAAAGAGTGCAGAGAAGAGCAACAAAGATGATTGGGGGACTGGAAGCTAAAACATATAAAGAATGGTTGCTAGAATTGGGTATGTCTAGTTTGATGAAAAGAAGGACTTGATAGCAGTGTTCCAATATCTCAGGGGCTGCCACAAAGAAGAGGGACTCAATCTATTCTCCAAAGCACCTGAGGGCAGGACAAGAAGCAATGGGTGGAAACTAACCAAGGAGAGATGCAACCCAGAAATAAGAAGAAATTTCCTGACAGTTAGAACAATTAATCGGTGGAACAACTGGTCTCCAGAAGTTGTGAATGTTCCAACACTGGAAGTTTTAAAGAAGAGATTGGATAACTGTTTGTCTGAAGTAGTATAGGGTTTCCTGCCTAAGCAGGGGGTTGGACTAGAAAACCTCCAAGGTCCCTTCCAACTCTGTTATTCTGTTCTGATTATAACGGGGTTTAAAGCCAAGCTAATATTACCAAGAGGCATTTCTTGATAAATCTTGGACTAAGAAGTTGCCAAGGTTGAAATACATTCCAGGTACTCCTCAGCCACAATTGATACTACAATTTCAGTTGCTAAGCAAAGCGACTTATGAAGTGAGTCCTCAACTCATTAACACAATTGAGCCCAAAATTTCTGCTGCTAAGTGAAACAGTTTTGCTCCACTTTACGACTTTTCTTGCCACCGTCATTAAGTGACTCACTGCGGTTGGTAAATTTGTAATACGGTTGTTAAATGAAACTGATTTCCCCATTGGGTTTGATTGTTAGTAGGTCGTAAAAGGGGATCATATGACCCTCTGCACACTGCAACCGTCATAAATATGAGTCCGTTACTAAACCTCTGAAATTTGATCACGTTCAAAGTGAAGCTAGGCAGGACATCTGTCTGGCATTGTATTTTGTTTAAAGTATATTTATTTTGCTTTATATGTCTGGCATTGTATTAACCCACATTCATGTACCAAGCAAAGTCAGATGGAGTCACCTAACTAACTGGTTCCTTTCAAAGATTCTGATGTTTCTCTATTTTCCACTAGGAGGCGCTCTAACTTCGCATACAAGAAGAGGGAGGCTACCAATTGAGTGAGTTTCTACAAAATTTGAATCTAACAAATCCAAAAGGTAATTTAATTGATTCAATCAACAACATGCCTCAGAAGTTAAATTGGGTTCTTTCAAAATTCCCCTCCTGTATCAAATGCTGGAAGCTTTTTAGAATTCAGCTCAAAAGGTAAATTGAAAAACACCTGATTAAAAAAAAAAACACAGGGTGACTCTAGAATAAAATTGAAATTGATAAAGGATTGTGATTTACTAAATAAGACTGGGAGCCTGGTAGCTCAGCAGACTAAAAGCATTGTGATTAACACCAGCTGTCTGCAATTACTGTAAGTTCGAATCTCACCAGGCTCAAGGTTGACACTCAGCCTTCATCCTTTCTAAGGTAGGTAAATTGAGGACCCAGTTTGTGGGGGCAATAAGCTGACTTTGTATAAATATACAAAAGTATGAAGGCTATTGCTTAACGCATTGTAAGCCGCCCTGAGTCTCCGGCAAAGGGTGGCATATAAATCAAATTTTTAAAAAAGACTCATTTAACTGGTTTTGATATAAATGGTATTGTTAAATAGACAGAATTTAGGGAAATAATTGTGAATTGTATTATGCTGTGTTATTTGAACTAAGAACTCTGTTTAAATGTCAAATTGGTATATTTTCAAGATTAGAGATAAAACTTAAATTTGAGGAAGTAATAATTAAATAAAGATTTAATGAATATTAAGTTTCAGAAATGGAAAGAAGATTTAGAAATATAAACATGTTTGAACTGTATTGTCAATAGTGAGTATTTAGGGTAAGAACTGTGAAATGTATTATGAGGTATTAATTGAATTAAGATTTAAGGTGGATTAATAGAAGGGCAACTGCTTCGATCAAGTTAATATGAGTTAGCTTTCTATAAGATGGAAATAGTTGAGATATGTGATAAGTATTATGGCAAAAACAGAATATATAAAATTTTGTTAAAGATGAACAAAAAGTTGAACAAATTTATGACCGGATCAATGCTCGGTTCCAAAAAGATATATTGTATGTTTATTTGTGTGGTTTAAAAAAAAATTGCAAAAAAAAATTGAAATTGTTTGGTGGTAGAATTCAGTACAGAAGAAAAAACAAGGCTCTGTTGTCAAAACATATTATTCACTGATAGATTTTGCTCTCTTCCTCAACAGAGACAGAATACAGAATAAGAGAGTTGGAAGGAGACCCTACACCCATGATGGTGAATCTATGGCACGAGTGCCAGAAGAGGGACACAGAGCCCTCTCTCTGCGCACGTGAGCCATCGCCCGTTGTTCTTCCGGGTTCGGCACGCCAGGCAGCTGGTCTTCACGTTTGTGGGAGTGCCAGAAACTGGAAGAGCAGCTGCCCAGTGCGCATGGTATCCTGGTTTCTGGCGCACATGCATGCGCGAAAACCAGATGGCCAGAACGCCGGAGCCCAGAAGAGCAACGGGCGATGACTAGTGTGTCCAAAGACGCGGAGAGGGGATCCTGGTGGTAGCTTCCTAGGGGAGCAGAGGTGTTGGTCAGAACGGGCAGGCTGGGGCTTCCCTCCCTCCCCGCCAGAGCAGGGCCCAAGTCCTCTAGCCCATGGCACCAACACACATCCATGGTCCAGAACATCTGGCCAGCTTGGGCGCACAGGACAGCAGGGCAGCATTTGCTGGCGGGGCAGCTGGCCACCCCGCCTGCTGTTCCGGTCACCGCCAGAGGTGAGGGGGCAGTGGCAGTTCTAATGCTGCCACGTCTGGCTGGGATGCTAGAGGAGGAGGAGCCGCTGTCAGGGAGGCGAGCTGCCCCAGGAGGGCTGGAGGAGAGCGCAGCTCCTCAAGAATGGAGATGCCGTGGAGGGCCCGACTCGTCGGCAGGGGAGTGGCTGTGGAGGCCGGCCAGTTGTTCCTGCCCGTCGCCCTGCGTTTGCCACTCAGCTCCTGCACAGCCCCGCCACCCCAGAAGAGCAGCAGCCGCAGCGGCCACCCAGCAAGCAAACGCTGCCCTCCTGCCCCCGAGCCAGCCAGGCATTCCGGACCACAGATGCGCATCGGTGCCGCGGGCTGGAGGGCTCGGGCCATGAAAGACACCTGCTCTGGTGGGGAGGAATGTCTATATGGTGCCAGGGTAAGAGGTGTCCCGGGCAAGAAGTGATCGCACTCCCTTGGCAGAAATGGTGAGAGGGGGGGGCTGCGCTGGCTTATTCTCGGTGGTGGGCTGGGGAGGCGCTTCATTGACATTTTTCCAGTTTCTGGCATGCACATGCACACTGGCTAGCTGGTCTTGCGTGTGCATGCACCCACAAACCGGAAGTCCAGATAGTGTGCCAGAAACCAGAAGATCATCTTCCCAGGGCACACATGCACACTGGGCGGCTGCTTTTCCAGGTTCGCCAACACTGCCCTACACCATTTCAGACAAGTGGCTGTCCAGTCTGAAAAGCCTCCAGTGATAAAGCACCCACAACGTCTGAAGGCAAGCTGTTCCACTGGTTAATTGTTCTCCTTGTTAGAAAGTTACTCCTTAGTTCTAGGTTGCTTGATTACTTGGGCCTACAGAGGGTTCTGACTCCAAGATTGGAAGCCGGACTCTCAGTTCTCTTCCCTTGTAGCGGTGCACGTTTGTGATGCTCCGCCACTACTTGTCAGCCTGAGAAAATAACAGCCAAAATAAAAATAAAAATCTCGGAGGAATGTGAAATATTCCAAGCAGGAGCAGCTCTGGATCGAGATCAACTGACCACTTTGTTTCCACTTGACACCTCAGGGCACAACAACACTCCGTGTGTCCCATGGAATGTTTATGGGAGAGCAAACACCCCAATTGGAACCTCGTTTCCTTTCCCCTTCATGACACTTTAATGGGCTGGAGGACGTCTTCGAGGGGGCTGCAAAACATTCCATCGCGGAATACTCCAAGCAGGGAACAGGCCATTCCAAGGGTTCTGAAACACTGAGAAGGGCAGCCTGTTCCAAGGTCAGAGTGTTCCATGACGGAATGTTTTGAACATTCCTGGGGTCTCTTATCCTGGGCATCGATCCCATCAGTCCATCTTAGCTTCAGCAAGGATGTTGCTTCAGTTGTCTCCAGGCACAGCATTCGTGCTACACGCCTTCTTCACGCCCTGTTTCCCTTCTTAACCTTCTGGGGGGGAGAAGGCTTCGTGGCATCCGATGCAGAACATCCAGATTCAGTCACAGTTTTGTTCCCTATAGCATCAACCTTGTGAGCTCTCACGTTTCCTCTTTCCGCTACGTATTCAAAATGGACAGTGATTAATCTATATATGTATGTATATACATGTACGCGTGTATAGATGTGTGTGTATGTATATATACATGTATATGCTTTCTGAGGTTTTCGCGGGTGTTTGCATGTAGGTCTTTGGTTATTCGGGTTTTCTCCCGCGTAAAATTGGAAGTGTCTTGGCGACATTTCAACAAAGTCTCATTCGTCATCTTCATGCTGGTGTTTTCGGCTTTGTGCTGTCCTAGAAGCATGAAGCTGAAAACACCAGCCTGAAGATGACGAATGAGACTTCGTCAAAACGTCGCCAAGACACTTCCAATTTTACGTGGGAGAAAACCCGAATAACCAAAGACCTACATATGTGTATATATACATACACATACACAAGAGCCTTGGTGGCGCAGCAGACTAAAGTGCTGTTAAGTAGCATCAGCTGCCTGCAATTACTGTGAGTTCAAATCTCACCAGGCTCAAGGTTGACTCAGCCTTCCGAGGTAGGTAAAATGAAGACCCGGATTGTGGGGGCAATAAACTGACTTTGTATAAAAAAGAACACCGCTTGGGGGGCCCCGAAAGCCCTACTAAGCAGGTATATACAAAAGTATGAAGGCTTTGCTTAATGCATTGTAAGCCGCCCTGAGTCTCCGGAGAAGGACAGCATATAAATCGAACCAAATAAATAATAAATAAAATAAATATAGGCACACACACACACACTAAAATACACACATACTTAAACACACACACATATATATCAGCTGCAAATGAAAACCCAGAAGGCGGCTTCCTCACATATACACATGCGATGTATACTTTTGAGAGCAAGCAACAGAATTTCCTTTTTAATGTGGGACAGTGTGCTCACAGTAAAAAAAATGACAATAAAGGATATCTTATCTATCCAGAGGAGGCCACCTTCTGAGTTTTTATTTGCAGCTGAAAGTCATTGTTCTCCGAAGATCCTGCTGTGGATCCAGAGCTGCTCTAAACAATCCCCTTCAACTGTAATGTTTATTTTGTTTACTAGTAGTCGTCGACTTAAAAAGGTTCATTAAGTGACTATTCAAATTTACAACGGCACTGAAAAAAGTGAGTTATGGTCATTGTTCACATTTACAACCATTGTGGGATCCCCACGGTCATAAGATCAAAATTCAGACGCTTGGCGACTGATTCATATTTATGACGGTTGCAGTGTCCCAGGGTCATGTGATCACCTTTTGTGACCTTCTCACAAGCAAAGTCAATAGGGAAGCCAGATTCACTTAACAACCATGTTAGTAACAACTGCAGTAATTCTCTTAACAATTGTGGCAAGAAAGATAAAATGGGGCCAAACTCACTTAACAAATGTCTCACTCAGCAACAGAAAGTTGAGGCTCAATTGTGATCATAAATCATGGACTACCTGTATTAAATAAGTTCATATAGCTGCCCGATATAAACTTCCAGGTGACTGCCAGTTTCTTATTTTTTAGTGTGAGAAGTGACTGTGTTAACTCTTATTTCATGAGGTAATTTTAATATAAATGAAATGGAAATCTTTTTGCCCTAGGCACACCGACAAGCTACTCAAAGGCAAGGTACTGCTTGCAACCTCTTCTCTCCAGTTATGTACAGGCAGTCTTCAATTTACGAACCAATGGTTCAATGGTGCAGTTTTGCTGAAAATTGGAAGGAAATGCCATTTGGGAGGGGGCGCAAAGCTGTTATATTAAATGACCATGGGATGTTGCATACGGTTGTAAATATGGCCTCGTTACCTAGCACCTGAAGTTTGATCACATGACGGGGGCAACTATTGGAGTTTCAAATCCAGGTCATAAGTATCCCCCCCCCCCCCATCATTATGACTTCAAATGGGTGCTAAGAGGTGTTGTAAGGACTAAAGGTAAAGATAAAGGTTCCCCTCACACATATGTGCTAGTCATTCTCGACTCTAGGGAGCAGTGCTCATCTCCGTTTCAAAGCCAAAGAGCCAGCACTGTCTGAAGACGTCTCCGTGGTCATATGGCCGGCATGACTAAACGCCAAAGGCGCATGGAACGCTGTTACTTTCCCACCAAAGGGGATCCCTATTTTTCTACTTGCACTTTTTATGTGCTTTCGAACTGCTAGGTTGGCAGAAGCTGGGACAAGTAACGGGAGCTCACCCTATTACGCGGCACTAGGGATTCGAACCGCCCAGCATGGTCACACCCATCCAGAAACTGGGCAGAGAACCCCTTGCTAAAATTTTTGAAGTCCACCCCTGATGAAGGCCTATATCTTAACATAAACGTGTATAATAACATTACAATTACATAAGTATTATTTAAGTAACAAATATTATTAATACTATCATTACTATTTATATCCAAATGAATGATACCCAGATGCCTCACTGTTCATGTATTGATACTGAGGTATATTCAAAAATAAAAATAAAAACTTCACCAAAAAAATTCATTCTCATTAACAATGCATTGACTACTTTTCATGCAAATAGCTGGGATCATTGTGGAATATACTTACAGTCAGGTCCAGAAATATTGGGACATCGACACAATTCTAACATCTTTGGCTCTATACACCACCACAATGGAGTTGAAATGAAACAAACACAATGTGCTTTAACTGCAGACTGTCAGCTTTAATTTGAGGGTATGTACATCCAACTCAGGTGAACAATGTAGGACTTACAGCAGTTTGCATATGTGTCTCCCACTTGTTAAGGAACCAAAGATAATGGGACAATTATCCTTCTTAGCTATTCCATGGCCAGGTGTATGATATTCCCTCATGACCCCAATTTCAATGTGCAGATAAAAGGCCCAGAGTTCATTTCAAGTGTGCTATTTGCATTTGGAATCTGTTGCTGTCAACTCTCAAGATGAGATCCAAAGACCTGTCACTATCAGTGAAGCAAGCCATCATTAGGCTGAAGAAACGAAACAAACCCATCAGAGAGATAGCAAGAACATTAGGCATGGCCAAAACAACTGTTTGGAACATTCTCAAAAAGAAGGAACACACCAGTGAGCTCAGCAACACCAAAAGACCTGGGAGACCACGGAAAACAACTGTGGTGGATGACCAAAGAATTCTTTTCGTGGTGAAGAAAACACCCTTTACAACAGTTGGCCAGATCAAGAACACTCTCCAGGGGGTAGGTGTATGTGTGTCAAAGTCAACAATCAAGAGAAGACTTCACCAGAATGAATACAGAGGGTTCACCACAAGATGTAAACCATTGGTTAGCCTCAAAAACAGGAAGGCCAGATTAGAGTTTGCCAAACAACATCTAACAAAGCCTTCACAGTTCTGGAATGAGATCCTATGGACAGATGAGACCAAGATCAACTTGTACCAGAGTGATGGGAAGAGAAGAGTATGGAGAAGGAAAGAAACTGCTCATGATCCTAAGCATACCACCTCATCAGTGAAGCATGGTGGTGGTAGTGTCATGGCGTGGGCATGTATGGCTGCCAATGGAACTGGTTCTCTTGTATTTATTGATGATGTGACTGCTGACAAAAGCAGCAGGATGAATTCTGTTTTGGGCAATATTATCTGCTCACATTCAGCCAAATGCTGTAGAACTCATTGGATGGTGCTTCACAGTGCAGGTGGACAATGACCCAAAGCATACTGCAAAAGCAACCAAAGAGTTTTTGAAGGGACAGAAGTGGAATGTTATGCAATGGCCAAGTCAATCACCTGACCTGAATCCCATTGAGCATGCATTTCACTTGCTGAAGACAAAACTGAAGGGAAAATGCCCCAAGAACAAGCAGGAACTGAAGACAGTTGCAGTAGAGGCCTGGCAGAGCATCACCAGGGATGAAACCCAGTGTCTGGTGATATCTATGCGTTCCAGACTTCAGGCTGTGATTGACTGCAAAGGATTTGCAACCAAGTATTAAAAAGGGAAAGTTTGATTTATGATTATTATTCTGTCCCACTACCTTTGGTCCCTTAACAAGTGGGAGGCACATATGCAAACTGCTGTAAGTCCTACACCGTTCACCTGAGTTGGATGTACATACCCTCAAATTAAAGATGACAGTCTGCAGTTAAAGCATATTGTGTTTGTTTCATTCCAACTCCATTGTCGTGGTGTATAGAGCCAAAGATGTTAGAATTGTGTCGAAGTCCCAATATTTCTGGACCTGACTGTATTTGACTGATATTTTGTCTTTTACTCAGGAGCTCAAAGCAGCACACGGAGCTCTCTGTCCTTCTATTTTCCCTCACCTATGAGGGAAGCTGGGCTGAAGCTCCTCCTCTGATTTCCCATATTTGATGAGTTCATCCTTTCCCCAAACTGTGCAGTGTTTGTGTGCACGAAGGGCTCTTCTGATAAATCCAGGATATGTGGATTTGAGGGACTTAATTCACTTGCTTCTCCTACAATGAAATCAGAGTTGAACCCTGAGGCCAGCCAGCTGTTTTGAACCTCTGCCCTTTTCTCTCTTCGGCTTCTGCTTCTTACCTGGATCGAAGTGCTCTTCCAATTCCGATGTCCCCATGGAGATCAGTAGCAAAAGCCAAAGCATCCTGCCTCTGACCAGTGGTCTGGTTACATCGATAACTGAACTTTCATGCCTGTTGAAAAAGTTGAAGAAAGAAGCAGTTAACGAAGAACGGTTACAGGAATTAGATAGTCTAATGAAAAGGAGACATGAAGCACCATTCCAATATTTGAGGGGCTCCTACAAAGACGAGGGAGTCAAACTATTTTTCAAAGCACACAAAGGCAAGATGAGAAAGAATGGAGGGAAAGTAATCAAGGAGAGAAGCAAGCTAGAACTAAGGAGAAATTTCCTGACAGAACAATAAACCAGCGGAACGGCTTTGCCATCAGAAGTTGTGGGTGCTTCATCATTGGAGGCTTTCAAAAAGAGACTGGACAATCATTTGTCTGAAATGGTATAGGGAAGTGATGGCTAACCTTTTTGCCATCACGTGCCAAAAGCGGGGGGAGCGGGATCGCACGTGTGCGTGCCCACACCCATAATTCAATGTGCCCCGCCCCCCGTGAATACATGCGCCCCCCCATGTGACTCCTGCTTTTGGCACACGATAGCATGGTGGGCCCAGTAGGCCCAACTTTTGCCCTACCCAGTCTCCAGAGGCTTTCTAGGAGCCTGGGGAGGGTGAAAAAGGCCTTCCCCACCCGCTCAGAGGCTCTCTGGAGGCCGGAAATGGACCATTTCCCGACTTCCGGTGGGACCAGAAGGCCCGTTTTTCGCCCTCCCCAGGCTCCAGAGGCTTTCTAGGAGCCTGGGAGGGCAAAAACGGCCTTTCCCCACACACCCCCGGAGGCCCTCCAGAGGCAGGAAACCCCCGGAGGCCCATTTCCTGACTTCCGGTGCACCCGGAAGGCCTGAAAATCATCTGGCTAGCGCGCGCATGTATGCTGGAGTTGAGCTAGCACAACATTCACGTGCCCACAGATATGGTTCCACATGCCACCTGTGGCACACGTGCCATAGGTTCGCCATCACAGGTATAAGGTCTCCTGCTCGAGTAGGGGATTGGGCTAGAAGACATCACAGGTCTCTCCCAACTCTATTATTCTATGTTCATAACCTTATGTGGGTCTCTTCCTCCATCACTGAGCTTAATGGTGAGTGATTTCAAACCTGACTTAGCGGCCTTATTCATTTCCTAGTTCAAGCCCTTGATCGGTTCTAATGAATACCACACATTCCAGGCAAGGAAATCACTCACATGCTACTATTGTCTTTATTTTCCTAGATTCCAGCCAGAAGGGACTGGAAGTGACACACCAGCAGCGTTAAAACACATAATCATTGCGGACAAAGAGGGCTACAAGCCAAATCTGTGGCTCCTCATACACTTTGCTTCTGGGAAAATCCACCCTGTAAATAAAAGAGCCAGTCATGGGACTGATTAAAAAATAACTTGGTTGTTTCAGTTAAATATTGGTGAAATAAGCCCAAGTAGAGTGAAACCATGATCTTATTTATTAGGAATGAAGCAGGCAAGACTCACGTTAATTACAGAGCACCTTGTAGTCATACAGGTAGTCCTCAAATTACGTCCTCAAATTAAGTCCAAAATTTCTGCTGCTAAGCGAGACAGTTGTTAAGTGAATTTTGCTCCATTTTATGACCTTTCTTGCCACAACTGTTAAGTGAATCACCGCAGTTGTTAAATTAGTTACATGGTAGTTAGGTGAATCTGATTTCCCCGTTGATTTTGCTTGACAGACTGTCATAAAAGGGAATCATTTGATCCCAGGACACTGCAACCGTCATAAATATGAATTCCCAAGTATACGAATTTTGATCATGTGACCATGAGGATGCTGCAATGGTTGTAAGTGTGAAAAATGGACATAAATCACTTTTTTCAGTACCATTGTAACTTCAAACGCTGATTAAGTGAACTGTTATAAATTGAGGACTAGCTGTACACAAATCCATAATGCTAATCCTAGAGAAGTGATGGCGAATCTTTTCGGCACTTGTGCAGAAATGTCGTGCGTGCGCGTTTGTCAGGGCTGCACTCCTGAAAAGCCGAACTTCCGGGTTCTGGCGCGCACATACATCTGACAATCAGCTGGCTGGCGTGCATGCACACACCAGTTTTTGGCACTGCCATGCACGGAAAGGACAGCAGATAGTTGTGTGCGTATGTGCACCAGAAACCCAGAAGACAAACAGGCAAGGCCACGCATGCCGGGCAACATGGCTTTGCGTGCCACTTTGGGCATGCGTGTTATAGGTTCATCATCACAGGACTAGATGATCTACAAGGCCCCTTCCAACTCTGTTATTCTGTTAAACTGAAATCACTAATACAATTTACGGCTGTTTTCTCACAGAAAATGCCCTTTGGATAAAATGAGCCCAGGTACTTCGGATAACAGCCATGTAGTAGTTGCTTAGCGACTGTGATGACTCACTTAATGAACATCATAAAAGCGGTCATAAAATCGAGTCTGGTCACATGGTGCCTCCAATTACAACCACAATGACTTATGACCAAAATTACAGTCCCGGTTGTAGTCCTAAATCTACAAGACGACCTGTAATGCCTCTGAATGTGGAGATTCAATTTACCAGGCACTATTAGACATTACAGCCCAGCTACTGCAGTGAAGCAAGTGTCATCAATTATTACTCACAACTAAGAATAGAAATACAAACATATGCAACAGATAGTCAGGCATTCATCCTGGAATTCCAGGCACGGTATTTATTTTATTTTTTTTTTGCAGTGATGTCATTCTTCAAATTAAAAACAAGGCAAAGCAAGCATAAAAAGAGGAAGCGTAGAAGAAGATAGGATGAGTGGTAAGTCAAGGTAGAGTTTGTTTACGTTCGGCTTATTACATTCAACCCAAACCAAGCAAAAAAACCTCATTGTGGCTTAGAACCCTTTGTGAACACAGCCTCCATGCAAAGTTCAGCACTGTTTCGTGAAAAAGGCTTTTTGAAAGGGGGATAATTTTAAACCAGGGTAAAGACTCAGTGGTTTTCCAGAGAACTTCCAGCGTGTCGCACCATCAGCCAGACTGGATGGCTGGGACTGCTGAAGGTTGGAGTTCTGTGATATCTGAAGGGTCACAGCTTCTTGACCCAGGAGGAACATTTCTTGCACAGCATATCCCACCCCGGATTTCTTCAGAGGAATAAATACAGGTAATCCTCGGCATGCAATGATTATGGAGCCTGCCCATTGGCAGTAAGCAATAGCAACTTACTTATATACCACTTCACAGTGCTTTAAGCAGGGGTAGATTCTAAATTTTTTTACTACCGGTTCTGTGGGCGTGGCTTGATTGTCATGTGACAATTATTTAGGATTTAGCAGAGGTACTGGTCTACCAGACTTTTAACTGCTTGCAGAGCTGTGATCTACCCATTTATTTTTTGCAGGCACTGATCTACTCATGTATTTTTGCAGGCACTGGTCTACCCATTTATTTTTGCAGGCACTGGTCTACTCATTTGTTTTCTTTTACCACTGATCAGCTGTAGGGCGGCCCTTTGAAGCCCTGCGGCAAGAGTTTAAACAGTTTTTTTCCCCTCTAGCCATCAGCTGGGACTCAGGAGGCAGCAATAGATTGGGGGTGGGGCCAAATAAAAGGTAAGAATAATGCGGGGGTGGGTGGGTGGGACATGGGGGTTGGTGGGGAGGGAGCAGGGGGCAGGGGACAGAACCGGTTTGGTGACGTCATATGATCACTACTACCAGCTCGGGAGAACTGGGCCGAACTGGGAGAAAATCACCACTGCTTTACAGCCCTCTCTAAGCAGTTTACAGAGTCAGTATACTGCCTCCAACAATCTGGGTCCTCATTTTACCGACCTCGGAAGAATGGAAGGCTGAGTCAACCTTAAAGCAGGTGAGAATAACTTTATTGTCATTTTGAATGTACACTAATCGGCATACATTAAAATGAAATTTTGTTGCATATGCCACAGTCATTAAGCGAACCAAGCGAACGGATGTTCGCCATTAAGCGAACATCCGGTCCATGGACCAGCACTGGGATGTAGCATGACAGAAACCGGGCCACACAAACGAGTCGGAAAGGACCTTGGAGGTCTTCTAGTCCAACCTTCCGCTCAAGAAGGAAACCCTATCATTTCAGACAAATGGCTGTCCAATCTCTTCTTAAAAATCTCTGGTGAAAAGAGCACTCACAACTTTCACTACTCAATTGTTCTAAATGTCAGGAAATTTCTCCTTACTTCTAGGTTGCTTCTCTCCTTGATTAGTTTCCATCCACTGCTTGAGAGGAAAACATTTGCAATAAGGTCAGTCACTGTCTCTTAGCCCAACTCACCTCACAGGGTTATTATCGTGAGGTAAACAGGACAAGAAAGGAGTACAGGTACTCCTCGACTTACAACCATTTGTTTAGCCACTGCCTGAAGTTACAACCGCTGTGTGTAAGGTTGTCGTTTCAAAAAATAATAACATTTCATCTTTCATCTATTTTTAAATAAAAGAACTAGGATGTTAACATGAGACTTAGGCAGTGATGAAATTCATTTTTTTTTACTATCGGTTCTTTGGGTGTGGCTTGGTGGGTGTGGCAGGGGAAGGATACTGCAAAATCCCCATTCCCACCCCATTCCAGGGGAAGGATATTGCAAAATGTCCATTCCCACTCCACTCTGGGACCAGCCAGAGATGATGTTTGCCGGTTCTCCAAACTACTCAAAATTTCTGCTACCTGTTCTCAAGAACCTGTCAGAACCTGCTGGATTTCACCCCTGCTTTTAGGGTTCCTAATGACCCACATTTGGACAAGTGTGCCTTTTGGTAATATTAACCTGACTTTAAACCCCATTATAAGCAATAAATGAGTCACAGCCAACGCATGTCGTTAGTTTGATTGACTTTTATCTGGCTTTTATTGATTTGTAGTAGGCCATAGTTGAGTCAGTAACACACCTGGTTCTGGTTCCTATGATGGTAGTCCTCAACTTATAACCATTTCTCAATGGCCTGAAGTTACAACGGCACTGCAAAAAGTGATTTACGACCAGTCCTCATACTTACAACATTGTAGCTGCAACATGATCAAACTTTGGGCACTTGGCAACTGGCATATATTTATAACAATTGCAGCATTCTGGAGTCAGGTGATCGCCATTTGCAATCATTTGCAAGGAAGCCAGATTTGCTTAACGCAGAGGTCTTCAAACTTGGCTCTGGGAGTTGAAGTCCACAAGTCTTAAAGCTGCCAAGTTTAAAGACCTCTTGTTTAACAAATGCACAATTCACTGAATGAATGCTGTCATTTGTTTTAACCACCATGGCAAAAAATGGTCTAAGTTGGGCGGTGACTCTCGCTTAAGTGCTGCCTTGCTTAGCAACAGAAATTCTGATCCCAATGGGATTGCAAATCGAAGACTCCCTTATATTATGCCTGTCCAGTTGTTCTCCACCTTGACTTGTTTATAAAAGTATAAAAATCTAATAAAAAGATAAATACGGTAGATGACTTAGATTGCCATTCAGTTACAACATTCAGTTCTCAAATTCAGCTTGACTCCTTGCAGAGATCCAGTTCCCATATTCCTCAGCACTATGGACATTGTTATCAATCAACAATTTAGACTGCTTAAGAACAAGAACTAAACATTACACTGGTATCTATCTCTATCTCATCCCACCTCCCTACCAGTTGCCCCTGATTCGTAGCTGTTAACAAGAACCAATAGTAAAACCAGTGGGAGGCTCCGCCCACCACTCCAGATGTCATCATTTGCAATCTGTGCGATCCCGTTGTGAACCTGTAGTAAAGGTAAGTAGAACCAACCCCTGCTACCTACCTAACTACCCGTGTTTCCCTGAAAATAAGACTCTGTCTTATATTTTTTTGAACCCTGAAATAAGTACTTGGCCTTATTGACATGTGCTCAAAAGCCCGATTGGGCTTATTATCAGTGGATGTCTTATTTTGGGAGAAACAGGGTACCTACCTATCTATTGATCTGTCTGTCTATCTATCTATCTATCTATCCGTCTATCTATCCATCTCTACATCCTTCCATCCATCCATCCATCCATTCATCCCTCCTACCTACCTACCTACCTACCTACTCCACTCCAATCCAAAGCAAATTTAGATCTTCCCTAATTCCCCCTCCCAAATCACCACCTAGATTTCCAACATCATTCATCCACAAGTTTGGTCTAGTGGTTAAGAGCCTTGGTGGAGCAGCAGACTAAAGTGCTGTTAAATAGCACTTAGCTGCCAGCTGCCTGCAATTACTGCAAGTTCGAATCTCACCAGGCTCAAGGTTGACTCAGCCTTCCATCCTTCCGAGGTAGGTAAAATGAGGACCTGGATTGTGGGGGCAATAAGATAACTTTGTATAAAAAAAAACACCACTTGGGGGGGGGGGGGAAAACCCTACTAAGCAGGTATATACAAAAGTATGAAGGCTATTGCTTAACGCATTGTAAGCCGCCCTGAGTCTCCGGAGAAGGGCAGCATATAAAGCGAACCAATAAACAATAAATAAGACACAAACTAGAAAGCAGGAGGCCGTGAGTTCAAGTCCTGCCTTAGCCATGAAAGCCAGCTGGGCAACCTTGAGCCAGTCGCTCTCTCCCAGCCTAACCCACCTCACAGGATTGTTGCTGTGGGGGAAACAGGAGGAGGAGGAGGAAGATGTATTGAATATGTTCACCACTTGAGTTATTTGTAAAAATAATGGCGGCATTAGGCAAACAAACAAACATAACACATCTGAAAGGTATTAGGTTGGCAAAGACTTCCCTATAAAGCCCTGTAAACAGAGATGGGATTCTGCTGGTTCTGGAAAACCGGTAGTGGCAACTGTGGGAGGCTCCGCCCACCCACCCAGACGTAATGCACAAGCACTGCATATGCGCACACGCTCACATTTGCAAACCGATAGGGAAGGTAAGTGAATTCCACCTCTGCCTGCAAACATGCTTTGCACATAGACCATACCCAATCTCCACAGTCTAGATACTGTGTCCCTGCAGTGCAGTGGTGGGTTTCAAAAATTTTTACTACTCGTTCTGTGGGTGTGGCTTGGTGGGTGTGGCATGGCTTGGTAGGCGTGGCTTGGTGGGAGTGGCAGGGGAAGGATACTATAAAATCTCCATTTCCACCCCACTGCAGGGGAAGGTTACTGCAAAATCCCCATTTCCTTCCGATCAGCTGGGACTCGGGAGGCAGAGAACAGATGGGGGCGGGGCCAATCAGAGGTGGTATTTAACGATTCTCTAAACTACTCAAAATTTCCGCTACTGATTCTCCAGAACTTGTCAGAACCTGAAGAAACTCACCTCTGCCGCAGAGACAAGGATATCCACACAGTTTCTGAGGAAGTCTCACACACATTATTTAGGAAGTATGCTCACTCGCCCTTCACTGTGCCTTAATCCATGGTTTGGGAAGAGTGTTATGGGATGTGTATGTGTATATGTGTGTGTTTGTCTGTGAGGCTGGCCAGCTGCTCCCACAATCCTTTGCTGGAATGTCCCTTCTAACAGCTGCCTGATCTAAGGCCAGCAACAGCAGCTGACAGGCCATAATCTGGGGAAAGGGGGAAGACAGCGGGTAATGCAAAAGGCAAAGGGGGAATGAATCAAAGCATTGATCTCACACACCCCCCCCAAAATCAGGACCAATGCCCTGCCTAACTAACCCAAAAAAAAAACAAAAAAAGCAAGACCTTTTACAACATTGCTCGGGGATACAACTCATTATTTGCACACAAAATGCTCCAAGTTTTATCCTTGGCCCAGCTGGATAGAGCAAGGAAAGGAAAATTTTCCCAATTATGTCATGTGAAGCTGGATAGTAACTTTGCATAGGGGAATTCCTGAATTTTTCAAGGGCTTTAGGTATGGAGGCGGAGGAGCAGTTAAAAGAAATCAAAGAAATTAAAGAAGCAGGGTAAAATCAGACAGTAGACGGGGTAGCGGTGGGGGGGTGGCAGGGAAGCACTGATCAAGCCAACAAAGGCAGCTTGAAAACACAGCAGCCCTTTCTCATGATCTAAAATACCCAACAGAACAAATTCAATAGCAAAGGAGGTGAATTCTCCCCGTATCTTTTATTGATTTTATCGTTGGAAGCTTGGGCTGAGCAAGCAG
This sequence comes from Masticophis lateralis, assembly GCA_030761175.1. Classification (NCBI taxonomy): domain Eukaryota; kingdom Metazoa; phylum Chordata; class Lepidosauria; order Squamata; family Colubridae; genus Masticophis; species Masticophis lateralis. The sequence goes on along the minus strand of JAUDYJ010000002.1, from coordinate 27,883,705 downwards.
ACCGCCTAGTTGGAAAGCAGGCCATAGATTAATTAACCATGGAAAACAATCTCAGAAACAACCAACAATTACAACCACACCTGGCATCACACTAGCACACAAATCAACTAAAGCCCTCCTAACAGAAAAATAGTATATCAAGACTTGGAAGGGACCTTGGAGGTCTTCTACCGTCACCCGCTGTTCAAGAAAGAAACCCTATGTCATTTCAGACATATGGTTGGCCAATCCCTTCTTAAAAACATCCAGTGTTGGAGCACCCACAACTTCTAGAGGCAAATTATTACACTGATGAATTGTTCTGTCAGGAAATTTCTCCTTAGTCCTAAATAACTTAAGTAAACCAAAAGACCCAGAAAGAAAAATTGGCGTCATCTACAACACAGTGTATGTGATAGCCACTATGTAGGACAGACAGGCAGAAGTTTAGCCCAGTGCATCCATCAACAACAACTAACAGTCAGAAGACACAACGAAAACCCCTTAAACCAGGGGTGGGCAACTGTGACCCTTTTACAACCTGTGGACTTCAACTCCCAAAATTCCTGAGATAGCCAAGCTGGCTCAGGAATTCTGGGAGTTGAAGTCCACAGGTCATAAAGGGGCCATATTTGCCACCCCAGCCTTAAGCTATCCAAAGCCTGGATAGCTCTGCAGACTAATGCATTGTGATTAACTCCAGCTGCCTGCAATTACTGTAAGTTCGAATCTCACCAAGGCTGACTCAGTCTTCCATCCTTTCTAAGGTAGGTAAATTGAGGACCCAGTTTGTGGGGGCAATAAGCTGACTTTGTGTAAAATATACAAAAGTATGAAGGCTATTGCTTAACGTGTTGTAAGCCGCCCTGAGTCTCCAGAGAAGGGTGGCATATAAATCAAATTTTTTTTAAAAAAGCACACAATACATGGGCAGGATATTTGGCAACAATTATGATATTCTTTCTAGTAATTTTTAATGGGTTCCTCTTGACCAGAACTGAATGACAAAGACAATGATTTGTTTATAGATAACATATGGGAGGAAGAAGTTGTTTTGTTAAAATATAGATGTTATTTCTGGTAGGTGTTAAACTTGCAAAGCAATTTCTGAGAAGAGACAAAGAGAAAATGATAAGAAATTAATTTGTGGAATACCGTTTGAAGGATTAAAGTTAAGATTTTTAATAAATTGCTGTTTCTGGTAGCTCTTAATGGATTTTTCTTGACTGATGAGGCTTTATCTGTTTATAGATAAGAGATACAATAGGGGAAGAAATCACTTTTATTGTATTTTTAAAGAAAATGATAAATTATTCTATTAAACCTAAAAGATTATGAAACTGATTTATTTGATCACTAGGGCTATATATGTTATATACGTTAGGGTTATATATGTTGTGACTTCTGGTAAATCTTAATGGACTTTCGCTGATTAAGATTGAATGATGAGGCGTTATAATAGTTTATAGCACTGTTTCTCAACCTTGGCAACTTGAAGGACTCCAACTCCCAGAATTCCCCAGCCAGCAGAGCTGTCCATTAAGCAGAGCTGGCTGGGGAATTCTGGATGTTGGAGTCCACCCATCTTCAAATTGTCAAGGTTGAGAAACACTGGTTTATAGCTAAGACATATGAGAAGAAATCTGCAATCACGTGACCATGGGGATGGTAACAGTTGTCAGTGCAAGGACATACATAAATTACTTTTTCCAAAGCCACTCTTAATTCTGAACCTTTGTTGAACAAATGGTCTGCTCATAAATCAAGGCCTACCTCTATACCTTTTCTTTAAAAAAAAATTCTTATCTTTATTTTTTTCCTCTGAACTTTTCAATAATTTTCTTTTACTTTTTATATATTCCTTAATTTCTCTTAGTTTTTTATCTTTGTATATTTAAACATTAATAAACATTAATATTGAAAAAAATGAACCTAAAAATTATTGAACCAGTCCAATACGAGATGAAAGAATCGAGGTAGAAATCACCTAGCTTCAATCTCTAATCTACTCAGGAACTCAGTTACCTGCTGTCTTCTGCTTGCTTCTCTCAGGCTGACCCTACCTTGTAGGGTTGTTGTGATAGTAACTTTTATGGGAAGCAAAAATACTTGAGAGAGAGGGAGGGAGGGAGGGAGAGGGAAAGAGAGAGAGAGAGAGAGAGAGAGAGAGAGAGAGAAAGGGAGGGAGAGGGAGGGAGAGAAACACAAAATCCAGTTTTGTCTAACCTTGGCAACTTTTAAGACATGTGGACTTCAACTCCCAGAATTCTCCACCCAACCTTCTAAGATGGTCAAGATTTAGCCTGGAAAATCACTTAGAGATCTCATCTCATCCACAATCTTCCTGATACTAAAAATAATTAAATTCTAACCACGGGCTGAAAACGTTTTTTAAAAATCCTACATTTCTGGAGTTAAAGCCCTAGCTCATACCTAAGCCTTGTCTGGATTTAAGAATATTTACTGCAGCCACAAAGTTGACAGATTACGTTTTGGATTTTTTCCCCCCATCTCCTCTCCCATTGGTTTCATCCTCATTCTCAACAGCAGCTGAACAGGGTAGGTGCCCTCATTTTGCCCAGCTGGATTTTAACCCCTGCAACCCAGAAACCTCTCCAGCTCAGAGAGAGAGGGGGGATGGTGGGGAGGGGAATGAAAGGTGTCCAAAGGGGCAAGGAATTCCAGTTATGTATGAAGAATGCCAAGCAGCTGAGTGGCAGTGCCAACCCAGCTAACAGGCCTGTTTGCAGAAAGCTGCAAAATTCAGTGGATGCCCCGCAGATTTGAGCCTCTGCCAAGAACCAATTAACCATTCAATTAAATAATCCATAGAGCAAAACCCCTAAGATTACCTAACAACATGAACTGAGGTATCAAAGCTCAACTCTTTGAATTATTTTTTTTCAGAAAGGGCTTTATCGGTGTGCTTGTTTGTTTATTTGTTTGTTTTTAGTCTCTTCAAGTCAAGTTTTTTGACTCCTGATGACTGCCTGGACAAGTTCCTGTAAGATATCAAAACTAGTTTGCCATTTCTTGCTTCTTCTTCCTAGGACTGAGAGAGAGACAGACAGACAGACCGATCCAAGGTCACCCAACTGGCTTTGTGTCCAAGGTGGGACTAGAACTCACAATCTCCCAGGTTGCTAGCCTTATTACTAAGGAATTATTCGTAAGGAATGCAAACTCTCACGCCTCTTTAAGGATTCCATGTCTTTTTTACCACAGATGAATTGCAAATTCAAGTCCATTTGAAAGCACTTTTCTGGTGCCTGGTTTAACACCTGTGACTCCTCCCATGTTGATGGGTTAGTAATTTAGGATTGATAATTTAATAACCGAGTTACCCAGTTTATCATGGGTGCTAAGAATTCTTTGCTACGGAAGATTTCTGGTGCACCCACATATACACATTCCTCCTCAACCGGATGTGATTTATGTTCATATCCATCCCACATTTCTCTTTCGGGGCAAATAATATTGAGACAGAGAGACAGAGAAAGAAAGAGAGAGAGGGAGGGAGGGAGGGAGGGAGGGAGGGAGGGAGAGAGAGAGAGAGAGAAAGAGAGAGAAAGAGAGAGAGAGAGAGAAAGAAAGAAAGAAAGAAAGAAAGAAAGAAAGAAAGAAAGAAAGAAAGAAAGAAAGAAAGAAAGAGAAGGAGGAAAAGAAAGCACTTTAAAAGATATTAAACTTTCCTTTAAACCCAAAATGTGGTTATTTCATTAACCTGGGGGATCCCGTGGGAGCCAGCAAGCTTATGATGTTAGATTACTTTGTATTTTCTTGCAATCTTGGGTTTTTAATGTTCTTATTTTTAATCCCGTTTCAGTGAATTAAGATCATTATACTGCTTTTAACTGTTATTGTGTTGGCAGTCCACCCATAGACCCTTTTAGTGAGATAGGTGGCTATATAAATGTGCAAAATTCATAAAGAAGAGGAAATATTAGCTAAATCTGATTACACAAACCCCATTTATGCAATTTCTGCATACCTTTTCGTTCTGGTTTTGAGTACACTCATATCCTGTTTCATATACTTTCTTTGGTTTGTGTTTTTTTCCTAATGCTTTCTTTGTTTTGATTTTAAACTTCTCATTCACTTATTCTGAGCATTTCATGAACACCATCCAATTACTTCTCATTCTTCCTCTTAATTGTGCCTGCACATATTTGTTTTATGATTCATTCTCTGTAAGACCGAACTACCTCATTGTAACTCACACTCATTCAACATCTATTCATTCTCACTTAATTACATCTAATTCTTAAGTAACCAAATTCCAAATGGATTCAACTCTCTCTTGACACATTCAACTCTCCCTTTCTTACCACAAAATGGTTAGCAGCACACACATACACACACATACACCAGAGGTGGGTTTACCTTTACTATCGGTTTGCAACGGGAACGCACACGCGCCTTGCTTCTGCACATGCGCAGATCGCCGATGATGACATCTGGGGCAGTGGGCGGGGTCTCCCACCAGTTTTACTACTGGTACTTGCGAACCGATCCAACTGATGCAATCCACCACTGACACATACACATGTTGGCCAGGGATGAAATCTACTTACCTTCCCTACCTGTTCGGAAGTGCACACTTGGACCCTCTGCGCATGTGCAAAGCCTTCTGCACATGCACAGAGAGTCAAAAACAGGTTACTTCCTGGTTAAAACCAGGAAGAAACAACATCCGGGTGGAGTCTCGTGCTGCCACCGCTACCAGTTCTCCAAACTACGTGTCGCCACCGCTACCGGTTCGGTCAAACCAGTCTGAACCAGTAGCATTTCACCCCTGACGTTGGCTTCTGACAAATATTCATTCTGTGCAACAGACCATTTACAGGTAGTCCTCGACTTACAACAGTTGACTTAGTGATCATTTGAAGTTACAACAGCACTGAAAAAGTGACTTATGACCCCTTTTGCACATGACAATTGCAGCATCCCCATGGTCACGTGATCAACTGACTTGGCCACCAACTCATATTTATGGTGGTCACATTGTCCCAGGATCATTTGATCACCTTTTGCGCCCTTCTTACAAACCAAGTTAACGAGGAAGCCAGATTAATTTAACCATATTACTAACATTTCAACTGCAGTGACTCACTTAACAACTGTGGCAAGAAAGGTCGCAAAATGGGACAAAGCTTACTTAACAAATGTCTCACTTTGCCACAGAAATTTTAGGTTCAACTGTGGTCATAAGTCGAGGACTACTTTTACTACTGTCTTTGTACCAGCAGTTGTATGTCTTCCAATCATTGGCATCCTTCAATCTCAAGAGACCTGGGCAAATCCAACCATTTTTGATACTTTCAATTTTTAGATTCGGCAGCTTATACTATTTATCTAATATTCCCTGAAAATTAGGGAATATTTAGGCATTTAAACAGCCACACGGCATCACCCATATAAAAAAAGTACACATAAGTTCACACTCTTGGCCAACACCCTTCTAAAGTCACTACTTGAATCCCTTTATACATTTCTTCACATTAAAAATCCAAGGGACTATCTCACATCCTTGTCCTAATCCCTACTGGGTGTTAAACCACTTGCTAAGTATATCCTGCTCTTAGCAGCCACCAATCCTGAATTTTACATCCATTCAAAATACAATTACATCTATTCCCTTTATCGTGTTTCCTCCAAACTCACAAATGTACAATAAATATTCCTTCTCAACTCACACATTTCTCAATGACCTGGTGAAGAGCAAATCTCAGGTTTACGTACATAAAGGCACTTTCTAATAAATGTTGGTTGTTATCTTTGTGAAACGGCTTTCCAGACACCCTTAAGATATCTCCCATAGTTTTTGCATTCACTCTTCAACAATAAAGGCAATAATAATAAAAAAAATGTACATTGTTCATTTTAATCCCACTCTGTAGGAGTCATGAATCGTCATTAAATTGTCATCAAAACTAGTCCTTCCAGTATTCTTTCACCTCAATTTCATGCCTAATAATTTTATCACTTTCCTTTTTAATTTCATTCCCTCAACTTCAAACAATTTAATTAATCCTCTTCACAAATTTCCCAATTTATCTAAAATTGCTCTGCCTTTTCTTGTTCTTTTAAACATTCCTTGGTCTATGGCTACATTCTTTGAAACTCTATTTCTCTCTCCATACACCTTATATAAAGGAACTCAGCTTATAATCACAATCGAGCTCAAAATTTCCATTGCTAAAGCAAGACAGGTATTAAGTGAGTTTTGCCCCATCTTACGACCTTTCTTGACAGCTGTTAAGTGAATTACGGAAGTTGTTAAGTTAGTAACATGGTTCTGAGGTGAACCTGACTTTCCCATCGACTTTGCTTGTCAGAAGGTCGCAAAAGATTTTCTTGTGACCCTGGAACACTGCAACCGCCATAAATATGAGCCAAGGGTATTAATTTTGATCATGTGACCATAGGGATGCTGCAATGGACATAAATGTAAAAAATGGCCATGTCACATTTTTTCAATGCCGTTGTAACTTCAAATGGTCACTAAATAAAGGTTGTAAGTCGAGGACTACCTACATCTATCTCTTCCTCTCAACCCTGTCAATTTAGGGGGTTTTTTTATCCATGGGACTTTTTTTGCTCTTGATCATTCCACCAATCAATTTTTTTCATCCCTCCTATGAAAGTAGGTAGGGACGTGGTGGCTCAATGGCTAAGATGCTTAGCTTGTCGATTGAAAGGTCGGCAGTTCAGCAGTTCGAATCCCTAGTGCCATATAATGGGGTGAGCTCCCGTTACTTGTCCCAGCTTCTGCCAACCTAGCAGCTTGAAAGCACACAAAAAATGCAAGTAGAGAAATAGGAACCACCTTTGGTGGGAAGGTAACAGCATTCTGTGCGCCTTTGGCGTTTAGTCATGCCGGCCACATGACCCCGGAGACGTCTTCAGACAGCGCTGGCTCTTCGGCTTTGAAACGGAGATGAGCACCGCCCCCTAGAGTTGGGAACAACTAGCATGTATGTTTAGCACCTTTACCTTTACCTTTACTATGAAAGTAACTCCCTACAATTCTGCAACCCGTTGCAGCCATTCTTCTCACACGTTTCCACACTGTTTCCACATCATCTTTCTTACATCTGTTTTCCATTCATTCTTTTGGGAGATTAATTTCTAATCCTTTCTCATGCAGGACTCAAACTTTCTGCAATCATTCTATTTTCGTCCATATTCCTTTCATTTCTATCCTTTTCTTTGGGGTCCATTTTTTTCCAGGAACTATGCTTGATGCTATCCGATAATGGCCTGTTCCATATTCAGAACCTCTTATCATATCCTCTGTGAATCATCTCAATTGTTCCTTATAAACTATCAAATCGTTTTTTAATGCATCCCTTTTTTCTTGGGTATACATGTGTCGATTTAGGATTAGATCACATATTCAAAACAGATGTTTCTTTAGCACCAAAGCGCATCTCACTAAATGGTTCCCATGTTCATTCATTCATCAATCCCTGAGTAGCTTGATCCCTTTTTCTATACTCTGTGATTTTGTTCTCACTCATCTATTCTTGTCATCCATGTATTGTTCAGGGGTGAAATCCAGCAGGTTATGACAGGTTCTGAAGAACTGGTAGCGGAAATTTTGAGCAGTTCGGAGAACCGGTAGTAGAAATTTTGAGTAGTTCAGAGAACTGGCAAATACCACCTCTGATTGGTCCCAGAGTGGAGAGGGAATGGGGATTTTACAATACCCTTCCCCAGGAGTGGGGTGGGAATGGGGATTTTGCAGTATCCTTCCCCTAGAGTGGGGTGGAAATGGAGATTTTGCAGTATCCTTCCCCTACCAAGCCTGCCAAGCCACGCCCACCAAGTCACGTCCACAGAACCGGTAGTAAAAAAATTTGGATTTCACCGCTGGTGTTGTTCCCTGGATACTTTCCGTCAAAATTCTGCATGTTTTTCCCAAACCAAATTGTTTTATCTCCCATTGCCTTCATTTGCTGGAGCGCAGCATGCAACACTATCATCAACTCACGAATCTCTACTTTCATACAACCGCACAGGACCCCGTACCAATTCAGACGTATGTTTTAGCACCTTCGTATCTCATTTTTATTCTTTTTCTGAATTCTTTATTTTTTTAAATGGTCATTTATCTCACGGCTTTTATATTTAAACTTTTATATTTCATGTTTTCTGTTTTAAGTCACTGGGGGGAGGGGGGGCAGCTCTATAAATATAAATGTTTATGTGGCCGCCCAATTTATACGGCAGTATGCGGCATCAGCCAAAAAAGCTAGTAAAAGCCTTGGTTGTAAAAACAGAGGCATAGAATCAAAATCATGTGAAGTACGAGTACCACTTTATAAAACCTTTGTAAGACCACACCTGGAATCCTACATCCAGTTTTGGTCACTGCATTACAAAAAAGATGTTGAGACTATGGAAAAAGTGCAGAGAAGAGCAAGTAGGATGATTCAAAGACTAAAACATATGAAGAACGGTTGCAGGAACTGGATAGGGCTATTCTAGAGAAAATAAGGACTAAGGGTGACATAATAGGTGGAATTCCAGTATTTGAGGGGCTGTCACAAAGAAGAAGGGGTCAATTTATTTTCAAAGCACCAGTCCAGTGGGGGTTTCTACCAGTTCTCCCCAGTTCAGGCAAACTGGTAGCGGTGGCACCGGACGTCATCACGGACACTCTGCACATGCACAGAAGGTTCTGCACATGCACAGAAGCACCGCGCACAAGCTCACAGTTCTGAACCGGTAGCGAAGGTAAGTGAAACCCACTACTGAATGGAGGGAAACTAATCAAGGAGAGATGCAACCTGGTTTTAAGGAGAGCCTTCCAAACAGTGAGACTAATTAACCCATTGAATGGCTTGCCTTCAGAAATTGTGGATGCTTCATCACTGGAGGTTTTTAAGAAAAGACTGGACAGCCACTAGTCTGAAATGGTATAGGGCAGTGATGGCTAACTTTTTTGCCAACACATGCCAAAAGCAGGGGAAGCACGGGGGTGGTCACACACACGCGTGCCCATACCCATAATTCAATGCGTCCCACACACACTCCCGCATATGCACATGTGATCCCCCTCCACGCTCCCCCCGTATACCCATTTTTCGCCCTGCCCAGGCCTCACAGGTTTTCTTGGAGCATGGGGAGGGTGAAAACAGCCTTCCCCACCCTCCGGAGTCCGGAAATTGCCCATTTCCTGACTTCCGGTAGGACCGGAAGGCCTGTTTTTCGCCCTCCCCAGGCTCCAGAGCCTTTCTAGGAGCTTGGGGAAGGCAAAAGCGGCCTTCCCCACCCCACCCCCCGGAGGCCCTTGGGAGGCCAGAAACAGCCTGTTTCCTGACTTCCAGTGGGCCCGGAAGGCCCGAAAATTAGCTGAGCTAGGGCAACACTCACATACCCACAGATATGTATCCACGTGCTACCTGTGGCACGCATGCCATAGGTTTGCCATCACAGGTATAGGGACTCCTGTTTGAGCAGGGATTGGACTAGAAGACCCCCAAGGTCCCTTCCAGATCTATTCTGATTGATTGACTAAATCAACTCCCATTCATAAAATCATGTCACCTTTGTCTCAGTTTATATCTAAGACACAGGCGCGAAGTATTGACTGAAATGAAAGGACTGATTGGTTTTGACAGATGTCCCTGCTCATTTTCATGTCGCCTTCTTCCCGTCTTTTCTTTTTTTGGCCTCATGTCTCCTTCCACGGCTCCTCACTGATTTGCAGGTATAGGTGGTTTCACCTTGGCCAAAAGAAATGCCTTACATTTCAAGATAGTTTTATATATTAGAGATTTGAAAAGCTCTTCTGATGTAGTTGGATCCCAACAGGAAGAACAGTAAAAATGTCTGCACAAGTATGAAATACAGATAGTTCTTGACTTCCAACAGTTCATTTAGGGACTGTTCAAAGTTACAATGGCAGTGAAAGAAGTGACTTATGACCATTTTTCACACTTACAACCATTGCAGCATCCCCATGGTCACGCGATCAAAATTCGGACACATACTTATGACGTTTGCAGTATCCCAGGATAACAAGATACCCTTTTGCGAATCTTCTGACAAGCAAAGTCCATGGGAAAGCCAGATTCGCTTAACAATCACATAACTAATTTAACAACTACAGTGATTCACTTAACAACTGCAGCAAGAAAGGTTATAAAATGGGGCAGAGTTCACTTAACAACTTCCCTGCTTAGCCACAGAAATGTGGGGGGTCCATTGTGGTTGTAAATTGAAGATTATCTGTAGTTCTGATTTTGCTTCCAAAGAGCACCACATTTTTTTTCATATCTGTTCCCCAGTATAAACAGATCTTGCTTATTCAGAAAGTGCTGATCAAAAAAAAAGCATCTAATAAAAAGCAGTTCCCTTCATATCCATCTAACCCTTCATCTCACGATCATAGCTTTTGCCAAGTTGTTATGATGAACTTGGCTCGGCTCCATGTACAAAATTTCCTACTTAATGTAATTTGCTAGTTTCTTTTATAGATTTTTTGTCCTTCAGAATTCCACAAATACATTTCCCCAAATATAGATCACGTCAGATTTTGCTGTGATTTACTTGGGCTTTGGATCTGAATTCATTTAGAGGAGAAGGTCATTCCTTTCTAATTTCATTAGATCTCATGTCAACATTTACTGCAAAGCTGATGAAGATCTACATTTCAGACAAATTTGTTCTTGACAATGTTGATTCTAAATCAGTGTTTCTCGACTTTGGCAACTTTAAGATGTGTGGATTTCAATTCCCACAATTCCCCAGCCAGAATAAGTGGCTGGGGAATTATGGGAACTGAAGTCCAGACAATTTAAAGTTGTCAGATATACTGCTCTAAATAAATCCTCATCATGTTGTATACCTTCCCGTCTTCCTCGCTAATTTTTTAATGAAAGAAAATATTTGGTACATTAAATCAAGCACTTCTACATCCTGCTTGAAACATTTGTAGAAAAGTATAGTAACTCCCTATGATATAATATCAATTATGGGAAATTATGGGAATATTGTTTCTGATCCTTGCAGTAACATATAGCCACAGAGTTATCCTGCATGATTTTTTTTCTAATACAATGCTTCACAAACCTGGGTAAATTAACCCACATTGGAGAAAAGGGGTATTTTTTTGAATAATGACCCACAAACCCATTACCTATCACAATAGGTTTTAAATTGATTTAAAAGATTACCTACATGAGGTAAAATGTTTTTGAAAATCTCCCAAAGTATTCCTACTGAGATGAAAATTAATGACATTACAATGGTAATTTGTTGAAATGAAAGATTCAGATTGTTTTTGTAATACAGGTGGTGCTCAAGGTATGACCATTCAGCAACTATTTGAAATTACGAAGGTGTTACAGGAAGGGACTTAGGACCACTCCTCGAAGTTCAATAAGACTCACAACTGTAATGACTTCCAACCAGGAATCCTGTCCCAAGTCAAGGACTACCTGCAAAGCCATTAAAATACAATACAGACTTGGTAATGGACTATGAAAGACTTATAAAGACAAGTCCATGCTATGTGCAAGAATCCAAATTGACTGATCCCTTTATCTTTCACCCATCAGCTTCATTAGATGAACCTGCGTTCTGGTGCTATATGTAAAAGGCAGAATATTTTTCTTCTGCTTATTGAGATCTCTGCCTGAAAATTCTGCCTAAAATTTACCCCACGCAGGAAGTCCAATTCAAGAACTGTTTTTGGGTGAACAGACAAATCAACAACATACACAATTCTATGCTCCTCCTTCACTTTTTTTTTCTAAAACTAAAAGTCTAAATACTTGATACTCCCGTGTAACACCTCTCCTGCGTGAGCTGCACTGGCTGCCGGTGGCGTTCCGGATTCATTTCAAGGTACTGGTGCTTACCTATAAAGCTCTTCATGGCTTAGGCCCAGGGTACTTGCAGGACCACCTCCTGCCGCTCTCCCACCATCCCAGGCGCTCTCACAGAGTGGGCCTCCTCAGGGTGCCGTCAGCTGAACAATGTCGGCTGACGGCCCCCAGGAGGAGAGCGTTCTCAATGGGAGCCCCGACCCTCTGGAATGGTCTGCCCACCGAGCTCAGGACAGCCCCGGCCTACTTTCCTTCCGTCGCAAGCTGAAGACGTGGCTCTTCCGTCAATTTAACTGATCCATTATGGGTGTATATTGTCATAATATTAAATTGTTTTAATTGGGTTGTTGATTTTAATTTCATTGTGATTTGTATTGGAAATTGTCATTTTTGTAAGGCGCCCTGAATCCCTCGGGAGAATGGCGGGATATAAATCGCAATAATAAATAAATAAATAAATGTTGTCACTATTCCACTCTATTTTTCTCCACTTTTTTTTTTACCTTGTCTTTTTTAAGTTGCAACAACTAGACCTGTATACAGTATTTCACTTGCAGATACACCACAAATATGTACAAAAGCTTTATGAGATTAGGTAGTTTTATTTTCTAACAATCTCTGACATGGATGTTTTTGCAACAGCCAGATTCTGGATCACCTCCATTATATGCTCCGCTCTCAGTTAAAGAGTGAAAGAACAAAAGACAAAAATATTGAAAGTAAGAGATTTGGAGGGGTGAAGAAAAGTGTTCTTTTACAAAAAAAACATATTGCAAATTAAAGTTTCCAATCTCTTACCTCATTCTTTAACCAAAGTATCAAAAAAATACTGCTGCTATCAAGAAAAAAAATAGTGTTTAATAATATCTGTAACACAGAGTAGGAATTCAGCTTATAACAAAGTTATAGTCCCGTCGTGTCTCTCTGCGGGCACGCGAGCCGTTGCCCAGTTCAGCTCTGCCGCACACCTCACACAAGACAGCTGGTCTTTTGGTCTCTGCCATGCATGCACGGAGACGGGGGCATGCGCGCGCATGTGTGGAGGAGCAGGGCGCATGCGCCGGGGGTGCTGACATTGCCATTTGGGGTTCACACACACGCTTTGGGCACTCAGTACCAAAAAGGTTAACCATCACTGTTACAGTCTATTTCCAAGGAGCCAGACATTTTTTCTGTTTGGCAGGCTGTGTAATGCATTGCAGCAGGCTCCAACCTAATACTGCTGTCACTTAAAAAGGAAAAAGAAAAAGCTGAAAAGTCACAAAGTGGCATGATATTTCATAATAGGCCACATAAAAGCCTAAGCCAATCAGCAGCGAGATAGCCATATATATCACCGATTTAATTAGATCCCTCTTCCTCTCCAGCTCTTTCATCAGCAATTAATTTAGTTTGATAAACTGGAAGGAGCATAGCTGCACAAGCAGAGTTAACAAACTAAAGCAGAAGCAATCCATTTCCTAATTCCTCTACTACTATAACATTAAGCGTCTGAACCGATGATACTAGAGGGGTACCAATCCAATTGTTAATGAGTTTTGCCTCATTTTTACGATCTTTCTTGTGACCGTTGTTAAATGAAGCACTGCAGTTGTTACATTAGCAACATGATAGTTAAGTGAATGTAGCTTTTTTTCATTGACTTTGCTGGTCAGAAGAGTGCAAAAGGGGATCGCATGATCCCAGGACACTGCAACCTTCATAAATATAAATTAGTTGCCAAGCATCCGAATTCTGATGACATGACCATGGAGATGCTGCAACGGTTATAAGTGTGAAAAACGGTCATAAGTCACTTTCTTCAGTACCGTTGTAACTTTGTATAGTCACTAAATGAATTACTGTGGTTAAGGATTACCAGTAGGAATTAACAATTCCAGACACAAACTGAGCAATGTGGTATATTCAGTACAATGCAATGAACCATGTGCAGATCTGTACATTGGGGAAACAAAACAACCACTTCATAAACGCATGGCACAACACAGGAAAACAAACCCATCAGGACAAGATTCAGCAGGCCACCTGCATTTAAAAGACAAAGGCCACTCTTTTGAAGACAGCAAAGTCCATTTTGGACAGAGAGGACCGCTGGTTTGAAAGAGGGGTCAAAGAAGCTATCTATGTCAAAATTGAACAGCCCTCTCTCAATAGAGGGGGAGGGATATGACATTCTCTATCTCCAGTCTGTAACACAGTCCTTTTAGCAGTTCCAAAAAGGCTCCACACCCATTTGCACCACTCAGGTGATCCCGACAACACAGATAAACCCCCAGGTGGCCTCAATGACCCTTTAAAAATGCAAATGACCAGCTGTCTGCAAAGAATATAAATCCTCCCATTCCCCACCACCCTGTCAGAGCTGAAGAAGCTTCCGGGATGAGAAGTAAAATGTCTTAAAAAAAATCAGAAAGTCCCAATTGCCTCTTGAAAAAGTACCTTTGGGGCAACCAAGACCTGAATGACTGAGAATCTCCATAGACATTTAACTATTACATAGTGAAGCAGTTGAGTGTTGAGTCAAAAACCTCAACACACCTGCCTAAGTTTCCTTCTTAAGGAAGAACTGTTGCTGGGTTGGAGAGCACAAACTTTCTAAGGACAAAATTTTCCCAATAAAGGTTCATTGAAGAAGGCACACAAGAGGCTGTACTTCCTGGGAATGCTCAGGAAGATAAATCTATCTCAGCATCTACTTCTATCGCATACCATTGAGAGTGTCCTGATATACGGCATTCTTGCATGGTATGGGAGCAGCTCTGTAGCAGACAAAAAAGCTCTACAGAGAATCATTAAAACTGCCCAGAATATAATCGGGCTCCAGCTACCAGCCCTGAATGACATCTTCGAATCTCGCTGTTTGAAGAAGTTGCATAACATTCTCAGAGACTCTTCTCATCCTGCTTACAATCTTTTTGGACTGTTGCCTTCTGGCAGAAGATACAGAACAATTAAAACTCGGACCACACATTTTCTGAATAGTTTTTATCCCAGAGCTATAATTGCACTCAACAATGAACTAAATCAGTGAGCTGTTGGACAGCATTACTTGATCTGTTGTATGGATGTTTGGATGGTTTAAGAGTGGGGAATTTGTGGGGGGGGGGGGAGGGTGTTTGGGTATTGTTATGTGTGTTGGACCTGGTCTTTGGGTGTTAAGTGAATTTCGTTGTATGGGTTTACTGTGTATACATGTACAATGACAATAAAGTTATTATTATTGCATTTCTAGTTCAATTACAGTAACATTTCTAATGAGCATATGTAAACATTATGCAAATCCAAGCCTGATTTGATCTTTCTTTAAGGGGGCAATGTGTCTCCTTTTTTTTAAGCAATGTGTTTTAGCCAAATTATAGACTACAGCCCTTCTCATGTTTACCACCCCACCAAGATTGTAGAAATCAGGAATCAAACGGAGAAAATCACATACTACCAGGTCAAAATGGTACAGATACTGCAAGGGAGAATGGAAATTAAATGGCAGACAGCCTGTGTCATCCTTGACATCTCTCATTCAAAGGATCTGATAGTAAATGCTTGCAGAAGACCTTCAACTGGAACTCCAGACCAACAATGGTGAAACCTTTGAAGCTTGGCATGTCAAAAATTTAGAAAATGCTTAATTTGACTCTGCTGGCATGTCATCCTCGCCCTGCCTCATAAAGAAAAAAAAATGTGTGTTTTTTTGAAGCACAACACCAATATGAGAGCTTGGTTCCATCTTACTGGAACTGGTGTTCTTTTTTGACAGGGAGGAGGGGAAATATGACAGCAAAAAACGGAGCAGTCCAGGATTATGTGACTTTTCTATACATTCCTCCATTCAGTGTCATCCCACAGCAATGCCTCCCTAATTTTAGGATGACCTTTGCTTCCTCCTACCAAAGGTGGCCACAGCATTTTCCTCTTTACAAACTCCAATTCTGGATTGCTTTGAACCTTGCAGGGTGACACTGTCTAACATCAGGCAAAAAAAAAAAACAACCCCAGAGAATTCAAGCATCTAAAAAGGTTAAACCATGGCGACTGGACTAAAGTTTATTAAACTGAGACGTTTCGTTATTCATCCAAATAACTTCTTCAGTCAAAATGAAAAATTTAGTTTAGGCAGAAAGTTGTTGGAGTATACTAACTCTTGCCATACCAACTGCAGGGGTTTCTCCCCAAAATGTATTGCAAATGTAAATGAAGACTCAATCATCCAGGCCAAAAGCATCTAAAAAAGGTTAAATCATGGCAACTTGGACCGAAATTTATTAAACCGAGACGTTTCGTTAATCATCCAAGTAACTTCTTCAGTCAAAATGGACATTTTTGGTTAGGCACAGTGTCAAGAGAATTCGCATACACAGAGAATTCAAGGCTTGAGTTTTGCCATGGCTCACTCAAAAAAAATTCCAGAAAAAAAAGTCTACAGAGAAGAATGTCCCTTAAAAAATTTCCCCACCTGTTTTTCTTCACTCCTGGGTTTTTTTTTTCCCCTTCAAAAAATCTCTCCATCAAGCGTTCCAAACAAAGATTTAAAGCATCTGCCTCATTTTGGACAGATTAATTTTCTCAATCTGAAAAACAGAGAGCCCAGAATGCTGGAGGGGTTAAAGAAATGCCGACATTTATGAACTGCATCAGAAATGTCCAAAGTACTTTGCGTATTCCAGGCTAGACATAATGGCGGGAGCCGTATTTGTTTGTTCACATGTCTGCTATAATTTATCTATAAATCGTGGAGGGAGACGGATGTAATTTTAGTCTCAAGAGGATCACAGAGGGGCAAGAAACTCAACCCTTTCCCCCACCCCCCACCCCAAATTCTCCACAAACAGCAGTGCCTCAAAATGAAAAGAAGGATACTGGGAAAGAACAAAAATTATCTAGGGATGATGAATCAATGGAGGGGAAGGAGAAGAAGTATAGGTAATCTTCGATTTAGAACTGGTTTTTAGTGCCCATTCAAAGTTACAATGTACGCCCTAAAACAGGGGTGTCAAACTTGATTTCATTAAGGGCCGCATCATGTTTGATCTCTGGGGGCCAGGGTGGGGGTGACCAGCTTGATGTTACTTGTTTGGGGCGCACTTGTGGCGGCCTCAGTGCTCGGCCAGCAAAAACAGGCTCCCGAGCTCCGTTTTCAGCCCCAATGGCCTCCTGCAACCCTCTGCCAGCGAAAACGGAACTTGGGAGGGCTGTGGGAGGCCCTCCCAAGCTCTGTTTTCACTGGCAGAGGCACTGCGAGTTGGTCCTTCGCAGTTTCCACGGTGGCCCTGCAGGCCAGATCTAAGCACGCTATGGGCCGGATGTGGCCCTTGGGCCTTGAGTTTGACACTCCTGCCTTAAAAGGTACTTGCGACCTGGATTTGAAGTTCAGACAACCAACTCTTCCCCCCTACAGTCATGTGATCGCATTTTGAGCACTCGGCAACCAGTCTGCATTTATGGCCATTTGCAGCATCCCGCAATCATTGGACTGTGTTTTATGACAACTGTTTCCAAAAATTGGCATTTATGAGACACTGGTGAAGAAGGCACAGCAGTTCCTACATTTTTTGCATCGCATGAGAAAAGTTAGGTCTTCCTTCCTCTGTCCTTACCACTTTCTATAGAGGGACGATCGAGAGCATCCTGTCCTATTGCATTACTGTCTGGTTTGGAACTACCCAATGAATTTTTCTGCTGTCCTCACCAGTGCTTCGGAGAGGAAGGTAGTGCAGAGAGTGGTGAGGACGGCAGAAAAGTTCATTGGTAGTTCACTTCCTTCTATCCAGGACATAGTACATAAACGATGCTTGAGCAGGCTCCGCAGGATTGTCTGGGACGTTACATGTCCTCTTCATGACCTGTTTTTCTTGTTAACTTTTGGGGAGGAGGCTTCGTGGTATCCGAAGCAGAATATTCAGTCATAGTTTTGTTCCATATAGCATCAACCTTGTGAACTCTCAAGTTTCCTCTTTCCGCTATGTATTCAAAATGGACAGTGATTAATATTTATATCTGTATGTATGTATGTATGTATATATATATATATATATATATATATATATTTATATATATATATGCACACACACATATGGGTGTATATAGCATGTGTATATGTGTTATGTACATATACGGTAGATATATATTTTGTTTTGAGAGCACGCAACAGAATTTCATTTTTGATGTGGGCCAGTGTGTTCACAGTAAAAAATGACAATAATGGTTATCTTATCTTATCTACTTTCCAGTTTCAGGCAAAAATTGCCCATTGCGGACAATGGGTTCACTTAACAACTGCTGCATTTGCTTAACAATCATGGTGATTTGCTTAATGACCATCAAACAAAAAACTATGCAAAATCAGATCGGTCGTGCGATGACCTGCTTAATGACCAGCATGACTTACAACCGTAATTCCAGGCTGAATTATAGTTTTAAATCAAAGACAGATGGAGGCCACTTCAATTCACCTGCTGGCATCCTTTGAAAGGCCAGAAATCTGGACGTCCTTCTGCTATGTGGACTTCAACTCCCAGAATTCTCAGCGTGGATATCCATGGGGCTAGGAGGCAGAAAAGGGTCCTAATCAGAGGTGAAATCCAGCAGGTTCTGACAGGTTCTGGAGAACCGGTAGTGGAAATTTTGAGTAGTTCGGAGAACCGGCAAACACCACTTTTGGCTGGCCCCAGAGTGGGGTGGGAATGGAGATTTTGCAATATCCTTCCCCTGCCATGCCCATCAAGCCACGCCCACCAGGCCACACCATGCCCACCAAGCCACGGCCACAGAACCAATAGTAAAAAAATTGGATTTCACCACTGGTCTTAATGGTGGGTATAGCTATGAAATCAAAGTCTCATCTTATTTTATGCACATCACTTTAATTCCACGATAACTGTCGGTTTAACTTTGCTGGCTCAGGAATTCTGGGAGTTGAAATCCATACATCTGGGGGCACCTGGAATGCTGGTGGAGACCCTTCCCTTCACTGCTTTAACACAAAGCTCCTGTAAATGGCATCTGTTGTCTTGCCCTGGAACCTTCTAATGAGTCTCTCTCAGACATCTACCACCTGAGCTCAGTCCCCAGCCTCCAAAGATTGTTGACACAAAATGGACTTTTATTAACTACAAGTAGGGTAATCCTACCAAAGCTATTTAGTTTTAATTACATTTAAATGTCATTGGAATCAAATCAAAGGCCATTTTTGCCCTGACGTCTCCCATTAGTTCTTGGAGAATATCTTGGTATTTAAGGTATTCAAAAGCCAAATCTATTCTGCCCACCCACCACAAAAATTGGTATCTTGCCACTTCCAGATCCTGGAGCTTGTAGCTGAGAGTCTACTGTCTGTTTAAGGCAGGGATGGGCATCTATGGCGACTTTACAATCAGAATGCAGCCAATACTGGTTTGTTTGCTCTTTGCTTCAAATAAATGAGAATATGTGGTCACTAAATGAATGGTCGTAAATCGAAGACTACCTGTATAATGGTTAAGAAACCAGAATGACCCTGGGGAGATTCAGATTTTGGCCCTCATTTAGCCACAGAAGCTCCCTGAGGGACTTTGGGCCACTCTCTCATCACATTTCATCTTGTGAGGGTGTTGTGAGATAAAACAGAAGGAAGGAGTACAGCACCATGAGCTGGGATATAATTCAAATAAATATTCCAGACCATAATATCAGTCAGGAGTGCATGAGGGGTTTGGGAAATCCCTGTTCTTGAAATTTAATCATGTGCTTGACTCGGTGCCAATCCATCCCCCCAGACACACACACACACATCCACACCCTCGCTCTTTTCTACCCCATGAAATCCTTAAGGCAACTAACAACCTTTAACAAACCAAAGCAGCCTTTAAACATTGTAAATGTTGACTTTAAAATCCCAGTATTAAAATCACTTGACAACTAAAATCCAGGCCAAAAAAATGACCAATTTGCAAGGCAAGACAATTAAGAGTGAAAAAACAAACTGTCCTGTACAGAACTTCTTATAAAATTATAAATATTTAATATTACTCAGTATAAACTACTGTAATACACAGACATAAATAGAAGGGAAACCACAACTAAATTAAAAATATGCTTTGTTCTAGGCATGGAAAAAAGTACCAACTCTGATATTTGGCCAAAGCATTGTAGGCAGAACTGTGATTTAGCCAAACAAATAACTGAAGATGCCATATTTTTATCATCATCACAATTATCATTCCTTAACATCTGGTACCCAGAGATAGACAATCTCAGAATGTGGAAATCACATTTTCCAGTCATTTTAGAAAGAGCTACACACTATGCAACATGCTTTTGGTGTCAGACACATGTTTTACATAGAGTAGCTTAATCATACCTTTTTGAACAGGATACCAATCATTGGGATCAAATGTCTCTCTGAGTCATAAACCACACAGAATCCAAAGCCAAAATCTATTTATACCGCAGTTCATACACTGCCCATTTCAGAGACTCTGGCTGGGGTATTCTGGGAGTTGAAGTCCATAGGTCTTAAAGTTGCCAAGGTTGGACACCTCCTGCTCTAGAGCTGTTTTCTCAACCTCAGCAACTTTAAGGTGCATGGACTTCAACTCTGAGAATCCCCCCAACCATGGGGGAATTCTGGAAGTTGAAGTCCATGCCCCTTAAAAGTTGCAGAGATTAAGGAATACTACAGATCAGGAGTGAAATCCAGCAGGTTCTAACAGGTTTTAGAGAACCGGTGGCGGAAATTTTGAATAGTTCGGAGAACCGGCAAATACCACCTCTGGCTGGCCCCAGGGTGGGGTGGGAATGGAGATTTTGCAATATCCTTCCCCTGCCATGCCCACCAAGCCACGCCCACCGAACCAGTAGGGGGAAAAAATTGGATTTCACCCCTGCTGCAGATGGTTTATATTATAATAATCTGTTGATATATCTATCAACATATAATTCAACAATCTCCTACCATAAACAATCAAAATTTTGCACCCACACATGCACTAAAGTTCTGAACTGGATCTCAATAGTAAACACACATCTTGCTGTTTGTGAATCCACCCGCCTCCTGTAGACACAACAAATCACACAGGTTCCAGCCACATAATGTACAAGGACGGAACAAATAAATCACATTTGTCTTTAAAGCTCTGTCTCTGAATTCCTTTCACCTCCTCCACATGTTCAAGCCTGTCTTTGCAAAAACTAAAGGCAAGAAATGTGCTTTGTAAAAGCATTAAACGTGAGACTTCTTGGGTTGCTAATTTTACAGGCGATACCATTACATGGCGGAGAGCCACATTAACTGAATACAGGTAGTCCTCAATTTACAACCACAATTGACCCCAAATTTAAGTTGTTAAGTGAGAAATTTCTTAGGTGAGTGTTGTCCCCATTTTACAACTTTTCTTGCCACATTTGTTAAGTGAATCATTGGAGTTGTTAAATGAATAACTCGGTTGTTAAGGGAATCTTGTCTTCCCCGTTGACTTTGCTTGTCAGAAGGTTGCAAAAGGTGATCACATGATCTGCAACCGTCATAAATACATGCCAGGTGCCAAGTGTCCAAATTTTGACCATGTGGCCATGGGGATGCTGCAATGGTCATAAGGGCGAAAAAGTCGCAAGTCATTTTTTCCAGTGCTGTTGCAACTTTGGTCACCAAACGAATGGTGTAAGTCGAAGGCTACCTGTTTGTTGCTAAACTCAAATCTGTGTCAAGGACAAAGGAGAGATGGTGAGGCAGACTTTCAGTCAAGGAAACTCTCAATCTTTCTTCATTCTTTCTCAGCCCGACCTACCTCACAGGGCTGTTGTGGGAAAAAGTTAGGAAAGGTAACTTTTATGCACATGTATACTGTGTTCCCTGAGGGGGGCAACATAAGCTAAAAGATAGTTAGCCTTTGAAAGGCCTGGCAAGAACTTTCTCCCTATGTTAGGCAAGAATTGTATTTGGTTGAATTAAAATTTGAACCTAACTAAAACCCGACTAATCTATTTTGTAATTTTCCTCTTCAGCCACTTCACAAATTGAAATTTGGTGGCATCTTCTACAAGAACTTGAGGCATAAACATATGGCTACCACCAGTGGTGAAATCCAATTTTTTTTTACTACTGGTTTTGTGGGTATGGTTTTGTGGGCATGGTGTGGCTTGGTGGGTGTGGCTTGGTAGGCATGGCAGGGGAAGATACTGCAAAATCTCCATTCTCACCCCACTCCAGGGGAAGGATACTGCAAAATCCCCATTCCCTCTCCATTCCTAGGGGAAGGATATTGCAAAATCTCCATTCCCACCCCATTCTGGGACCAGCCAGAGGTGGTATTTGCCGGTTCTCTGAACTGCTCAAAATTTCTGCTACCAGTTCTCCGGAACCTGTCAGAACCTGCTGGATTGCACCCCTGGCTACCACGGGGAACAGTTGTAGGCCTCCAGAATACAGTGCCTTTGAGAACAAGATGCTGGTTTCATCCTGGTTCATGTTGGTATTACCGTATGTCAGAAAGAACTTCAGCTCAGCTCCTGGCAGATTTCCACTGAAGCAGCCTCTGATTCTGCCAGATGACTTGAACTGGGCAAAGGGCCTGTTCCATCAAGCAATACTTTTATTAATAGAGTGGATGAGTGAACAATTTCATTGGACAATTATATAGAGAGCTGGGAATTATAACCATGCAATGGTGAGGATAGAAAAGACAGGAATGCTGAACTTTCAGTTTCTTACTTTATTTAGGACTTGGAAGACAGATCACCAAACAAGGATGTTTGCAGCGGTTGGTCAAAACAGACAAGATGGCACCTGTGACAGTGCCAAAACATGTAAATACAACATTTCTTAACATACCATGTTTCCCCGAAAATAAGACCCTGTCTTATATTTTTTTGAACCCTGAAATAAGGGTTTGGCCTTATTGCCATGCACTGAAAAGCCCAATTGGGCTTATGATCAGGGGATGTCTTATTTTGGGAGAAACAGGGTAGGCTAAGCAATAAACTTCCACTTGAAATTGGGGTTTTCTGCCTCAACAACAACCTTTCTACATTAGCAGGCCAGATTCAGTGGCCTTAGATGGTGATAAGAGAGAAAACTGATCATTTCTGTATTTTGCTGTTCTGGAATCATCCAGGTCAGAAATTCTGAAATGCTGTTACACTCTTAGAATTCATGGTCTGAAATCCAAGTGGATTAAAAGTAACTCACTATGCTGGAGGGACCACAGTTTTTGTTTTTTTGTTTTTTTTAATTTAAAAGTCCATGCACAAAGGACGAGGCCTCCCCCTGTTTACTTTATTGTATGGGTTTTCAGGTTTTAAAAAGGATGTCCTATTAAAACTTTTGCAATGGGCTACATTGCCAAGTGGTTAAGCCACTAATTCTATTGGATTTGCAAAGCCTTTCATGCTAAAACTTTGGGAAAGAAAATCCAAATGGGCTTATTCTTCCATATTTCTAGATATAGAGTCTTCCAAAGATTGCAAATGGTGCTCACATGACCCCAGGACACTACATGCCAATTGCCAAGCACCCAAATTTTGATCACGAGACTGAGGAGATGCTGCAACAATGAAATGCAAGAACTGGTTAAAATCACATTTATCAGTGCTGCTGTGAGCTTCGAACAGTCACTAAACCAATTGCTGTAAATTGAGGATTATCTGTACTATCAGGTCAGGTTGGGAGGGCAACATTATCTGATACTAGTTCTTGTATAAGTATTTCTCAATTTTGGCAACTTTAGGATATTTGAACTACAACTAATGGCTGGCTGGGGAATTCTGGGAGTTGAAGTCCACATATGTTAAGTTGCTAACATTGACTATTAGTTTACTATAGGTTCAGAAGTGAACACCATTGTGCCTCCAGTTTGCCCATTTCTAACCAATTTCAAATACCCCCCAAAAAAGATACCTCTTGGTCCCTCTTCTCCCCAAATAATAGAGGTAGTCTTGAATTTACGACCACAACTGAGCCCACAAATTTTTGTTGTTAAGTGAGACATTCGTTCAATGACATTTTGTCCCATTTTACGATTTTTCTTGCCTCGGTTGTTAAGTGAAACACTGCAGTGGATAAGTTTGTAAACCTGCTGTTAAGTGAATCAGGCTTCCCCCATTGGTTTTGCTCGTCAGAAGGTTGCAAACTTTGAGACACTGCAACCAACATAATTAGGAATCAGTTGCCAAGTGGCTGGATTTTGATGACATGATCACAGGGAGGTTGCAAACGTCATAAAGGTGGAAAAAAATGATCATAAATCCCTTTTTTCACTGCCTTTGTAACTTTGAATTGTCAGAGGAGGCCTGTACTACAAATAATAGTATTCATATGCCTGGCTAGGTGGCTCAGCGGCTAAGACGCTGAGCTTGTCATTCAGAAAGGTCGGCAGTTCGGCGGTTCGAATCCCTAGTATAGGTCTCCTGTGTGAACAGGGGGTTGAACTAGATGACCTCCAAGGTCCCTTCCAACTCTGTTACTGTTAGATTTCAATCCCAGGACTGGACAGTGCATGGCCCATTAAAGGATATCAGGGGTTATTTGCTACAAAAAAACTATCTAGTACAGTGATGGTTAACCTTTTTGCTATTGCGTGCCAGGAGCGGGGGGGGGGTGTCACGCACATGTGTGCCCCCATCCATAATTCTATGCACTCCATGTATGCGCACATGACCCCCCCCCCACTCCCTCTCCCCCGCTTCTGGC
The DNA here is from genome assembly GCA_030761175.1 of Masticophis lateralis. Taxonomy (NCBI): domain Eukaryota; kingdom Metazoa; phylum Chordata; class Lepidosauria; order Squamata; family Colubridae; genus Masticophis; species Masticophis lateralis. Next base: position 27,859,228 of record JAUDYJ010000002.1, on the reverse strand, counting down.
ACGTGATAGTATGGTGGACCCGTTTTTCTCTCTCCCCAGGTAAAGGGGCCATTTCTGTCCTCCGGAGGGCCTCCGGAGGTGGAAGGCCATTTTCGCCCTCCCCAGGCTCCTAGAAAGGCTCTGGAGGCTGGGGAGAGGAAAAAATGGGCCTTCCCCACCACCCCTCGAGGCCCTCGGAAGGCAGGAAACAGCCTGTTTCTCTACTTTCAGTGGGCCCAGAAGGCCCGAAAATCAGCTGGCCGGCGCACACATACACGCTAAAGCTGAGCTTGCGTGCCCACGTATATGGCTAGGCGTGCCACCTGTGGCACGCGTGCCATACGTTTGCCATCAAGGATCTAGTATATCCCCATACATAAAGATGGGGCCAGCAAGGTAGCAGGAAGCAAGCTAATCTTACAGATACCCTTTGGTTCAAGCCTGAGACACCATCATCATTTTTGATCCTGCATCGAAAACAGCCATCATCTGGTTTGGCACTTGCAGGCCTTCAGGAAGAAGAAAGCAACCACAAAGAATCACTTTGCTCCTTTTTAGCCATGCTAATTTGCAAACCATGTGGTTAAAATCTGGACTGTGATCATGAGCACACATTCATTATATATGTTCCAATGTGAATTAATAATTATGTGTAACAGAAGTACTCGGATTGCAGTTACTACCATATCTCCAAAATAAATTGAACGACCACCCTGAAGGGCAGACTAGCCTAGCTTCTGCTATAGTAAAAGCATTAATTTTTAAAGTGAAGGAGCTTGGCAGAGCAGTGGATTAAAACGCTGTTAAATGGCACTTAGCTGCCAGCTGCCTACAATTACTGCCAGTTCAAATCTCACCAGGCTCAAGGTTGACTCAGCCTCCTATCCTTCCGAGGTAGGTAAAATGAGGACCCGGATGGTGGGGGCAATAAGATGACTTTGTATAAAAAAGAACACCGCTTTGGGGGGGGGGCAAAAGCCCTACTAAGCAGGTATATACAAAAGTATGAAGGCTATTGCTTAACGCATTGTAAGCCGCCCTGAGTCTCCGGAGAAAGGCAGCATATAAATCGAATCAATCAATCAATCAATAAACTGACGTGCGCACCGGTGAATTTTTAAACATAAACACAGAAAGCTTGCAGCAGAAAAAGATCTAGTGGTCCACTGAGTTTCCTCTCATGCTTTTTGTTTGTTTTTGTTTTCTGTATTTATTGACTTATTCATTCACTATCTTTATTATTTTTATTTGATTTTTTAAATTTTTGTCAGACGGTCCACATGTATTTTAACCCAAGCAGGTTTAAACTCAGTTACTGACGATCCAAGGTAGGTTTATAATATAAACTTTTTTATTCCTGTACAAATGACCATATTCTTTCCACACAACACACACAAAACAATAAGGGAGGACAAAAGTTGTGAATCTACCTGCTTTTTGAAAAATGGATGGCCTCACTAACAAACAAACAAAAGGAAATGAAAGTAAACTTGGAAATGATAACCTTTTGGTCCCTCCCATCTGTCCAATACATTAGATTAGATTAGATTAGATTAGATTAGATTAGATTAGATTAGATTAGATTAGATTAGATTAGATGGTGTGGAAGCCAGTCTAAATTTCCCACTGTGGGAACTGCAGATCCGTACTGATTTCTCAATCCAGGTGCAGAAAGTCACGCCTCCCTCAAACATCTGTCTCCCAAAATGCAGGAAAGCAGAGAAAGTGGGAAGGGCTGCCTGTGGTGAGCTAAGGTTGTCTTTAGATATAAAACTCCCTGTGCAAATACGTGAGCTACTCCGCCTCACGTGGGTTTTATATGTAAATACACATTCCAGTATTTGTTTGCAGCCCTTTTTTTTAAATAAGGAATTAAATGCATCAAAAACGGCCCTCAGCAAAACGAAGCACAGAACGCGAATCTGCCCCAGATACATTTTGCGTAGGCATTTACTTTCCAGCAGGTATAATTTTGAATATTTTTATGTGACAAACAAGTTAGGCACCTAACTTGGGTCTATTGCACGGGACTGTGTTTTCATTAAGACCCGGATTCATGTGGACCCGGATTTGGGGGCAATAAACTGACTTTGTATAAAAAAAAGAACACCGCTTAGGGGGGCCGAAAGCCCTACTAAGCAGGTATATACAAAAGTATGAAGGCTATTGCTTAAGGCATGGTAAGCCGCCCTGAGTCTCCGGGGAAGGGCAGCGTATAAATCGAACCAATAACCAATAATAATAATAATTAACCACTCAAAGCCACTCAAAGCCACTCAAAAGAAATCTCTGTTAAACCGTCAATCTGGGTACCCCCCAGCATGACAAACCCAAATCAAATCAAACCCATGATGGTTTAGCAGAAGTGCCTGCAGACTATCCAACAAAGCTGCCTATTCCTGGTTATGTTTGCTTTAGTTCCGAATCCAAAGGGGCTTTTTTTTTTTTTCCAAGAGGCCACTGGACTTTCTGGTTTTTCTTTGAAGACATTTCACTTCTCATCCAAGAAGCTTCTTCAGATTTAACTGAATTTCGTTGTATGGGTATACTGTGTATACCCGTACAATGACAATAAAGTTATTGTTAGTATTATTCAGCTCTGAAGAAGGACACCTTCCAAAGCGAAAGGTCTTCAAAGAAAAAACCAGAAAGTCCAGTTGAAAAAAAAAGCCCCCTTGGGACAAGCACGACCTGGATGATTGAGAATCTATTCCACAGACACTTAGTTCTGAACGTTGAGAGGAAGGCACTCTGCCCATGGTCAGGAACACTTGTCTCCTTCAAGAACCCCTCGCGCGTTCTGGATTCAAAACGCGACCCGAAGCAAAATCTGTCCTCAAGTCGCGCCCAGCCCTAATTTCTTCCCGCTCGGAGTCCACTTCCACCGCCGTCCCCGCCGCTAAGTCCACAGCAGGTGACTCTGGGTTTCAAACCAAGACAGCGCCGGGAAGCGAGCGAGCCCTGCCCGCGTCCCACTCACGGTCCGAGGTCGCCCGAAGTCCCGCGATTTACCTTTTTCCTCGCCTCTGCTCTCCAACAGCGGGGCGTAAAATCCGACCAGCTCCCGGACGGCTGGAAAAACCCAGGAATCCCTTCCGCCGAGACCACCTCCGGCTCTTGGCCCCGGCCAGCCCGCGGGTATCCAAGCCGAGGAGCGGCGGTGGGGAGTTGCACGGTCGAGAGAGAGAGAGCGAGAGAGAGACGTGGGAACCGGCCTTGCCGAGAGCGCCGCGTCCCGCTGCCCCCCGGCACGTAACTGGCGAGGAGGGAGCGCCGCTCCGGAGTTGGCAGCCAGTTGCTCTCGGCTGATCTCATCCGGGATTTGCATAAACCCTTTTCGCGGCGCTGGCGAGGCGGGGACTCGCTCAGCAGTGGCCGGGTGGCGGCGAATGCGGAGCCGGGGATACCTCCCCGCCTCTCTTCCCTCCGTTCCTTTCCTCTTTCTTTCTTTCTTTCTTTCTTTCTTTCTTTCTTTCTTTTGTTCCTTCCTTCTCTCTCCCTTTCTTTCTTTCCTTTCTTTCCCCTTCTCCATTCCTGCCTGCCTGCCTTTCTTTTATTTCTCTCTCTTTCTCCCCCTCTCCCTTCATTCCTTCCTTCTCTCTCTCTCCCTCCCTCCGTTCTTTCTCTCTCTTTCTTTCTCTCTTTCTTCCGTCCTTCCTGTCTTCCTTTCTTTCTTTCTTTCTTAATCTTTCTCCCTTCCTTCCTTCTCCCTCCCTTCCCTCTTTCTTTTTCTTTTTCTTTCCTTCGTTCTTTGTTTCTGTCCTTCTTCCTTCCTTCCTTCCTTTCCCTTTATTTTTCTTTCTCCCTTCCTTCCTTCCTTCTTCCCCCTCCCCTTTCTTTTTCTTTTCTTTCTTTCCTTCGTTCTTTTTCTTTCTTTCCTTCTTTCTCTTTCTTCCTTCCTTCTTTCCTTCTCTTCCCTTTCTTTTTCTTTTTTCTTTCCTTCGTTCTTTTTCTTTCCTTCCTTCCTTCCTTTCTCTCTTTCTTCCTTCCTTCCTTCTTTCCTTCCATCTTTCTTTTTCTTTTCTTTCTTTCCTTCGTTCTGTTTCTTTCTTCCGTTCTTTCTCTCTTCCTTCCTTCCTTCCTTTCCTCTCCCTCCCTCCCTCCCTCTCTTTTTCTCTTTCTCTTTCTCGGCTCTGAAATTAACTCGCGTCTTCCTGCTCAGCTGTCGGCGAGCGCTCCCAGCTCCCCCGAGAGGCCTCTGGTTGTGGGGCGCTGGCGTGTGGCTGCGAAGGAGGAAGGGAGAACCGAGCGGGATCTCAAAAGCAAGTTGCGCCGCTACAACGCTCGGACGGGTCTCCTTCTGGCTTTCCCCAGTCCCCGCCTGGCTCCCTCCTGGAGCTTCCTTGTGAGACGACCAGGACATTATATTTATCTTTCTTATAGATTTCCCATACAATCTGGCTCAGGAAAAGAGGAGAGGGTCCTCCCCTTCACGACTTGGATTCCCCCCCCACACACACACACACACACAAACATTCACAACTGAAGGGAAGGGATACAAAGCGCCTAATTTACTATATAAAGGGTCTGATTTAGTGCCATCAGGGCGGGGAGAGCTTCGCAAATTGCAAAAGAAGGATTTCTGCCCCCCCAAGAAGCTTCCAGTTGCAAAGCCGACTATAAAGAGTAAGGAAGTAGGAGTATTTATAAAAATAATAAAGGTGGGATATAAATAAAATAAAATAAAACCTAGGACAATATAGAGATAGTCCTTGACTTACAACCATTTGTTTAGCAACTGTTCCAACTTACAATGGCACTAAAAAAGTTACTTGCAGTGCGTCTTCCCCAGTAAAGTAAACTTTATGTCAGCTCAATCCCTAGTCACGTGACTGCTTGACTCATGCAAGGTGCTGCATGCAAGGCTGACCATGAAGATTATCTACTAATATTAATACTAATATTGAATATTATCAATATTGATACTGTTTCCTAGTATGATTCAATTGCTTATTTGTACCCTATGACTATCATTAAGTGTTGTACCTTATGATTCTTGACAAACGTATCTTTTCTTTTAATGTGCACTGAGAGCATATGCACCAAAGACAAATTCCTTGTGTGTCCAATCACACTTGGCCAATAAAGAATTCTATTCTATTCTATTCTATTCTATTCTATTCTATTCTATTCTATTCTATTCTATTCTATTCTATTCCATTCCATTCCATTCCATTCCATTCCATTCCATTCCATTCCATTCCATTTGGAAGCCCAAACTGGCATTTCAGTGGGTAACTGACCAAGCGCATGAATTGATGAATGACAGACAAGCAAAAACGCTAAATGATTTGTAGGCTTGTAACCCGGAGAGAAAGAGGAAGGGTGAGATTCATCCGGGTGTAAGTAAAATGGAGTTGATGAAAAGGAAAACGTTGAATTCTGAGTGAAAGGCCCGCTTTCTTGCCTAATCAAGAAAATAACTTGAGAAAACGTCTTAGACAAGCCCCATCCCTAATTCACAAAAAGATAAAAGGGAAGAAGAGGAAAACACATTCAGATTTGCAATATTTGGTTTCTAAAGCTTGTTATAAAAATATCCCAATAAAAAACCAAAGAGGAACCACAAGCAATAAATCTTACTTTAAGATGCAGGGGTTTATTTCATGAGCAATTTGGAACATGCACAGCCATCATCAATTTCATGAAAAAAAACCCTTACATTATTAAACCATTGCAATGGGGTCCAATGACACAGGTCTGCTATTGGGCAAAAGATACCATTCCCATCTCAAGTCATATCTCTTATACCTTCTTTTTTACTGACATACCCATTCCATACTTTTACTTCCCTGTTCTTTCTTACATTCTTACTGACTGTCACTCTCTTGTGTACATTTGTGTACATTTGAAGCTCTCAGTTATTTGTTACTTTCAGTTCCTCATTTTTTTTTAAAATTTGATTTATATACCATCCTTCTCTGGAGACTCAGGGCGGCTTACAATGCGTTAAGCAATAGCCTTCATACTTTTGTATATTTATACAAAGTCAGCTTATTGCCCCCACAATCTGGGTCCTCATTTTACCTACCTTAGAAAGGATGGAAGGTTGAGTCAACCTTGAGCCTGGTGAGATTTGAACTTTAATTAATTGAAGGCAGCTGATATTAATAACTGTTAATAACAGTGCTTTAGTCTGCTGCACCACCAGGGCTCCTACCGTCTCATTCTTCCTGCTCTAAATATATCCCTACAAGAAGTACCAGCTTCTGCCAACCTAGCAGTTCAAAAGCACGTAAAATATGCAAGTAGAGAAGGTAACAGCGTTCCGTGCACCTTTGGCATTGAGTCATGCCGGCCACATGACCACAGAGACGTATTCGGACAGCGCTGGCTCTTCGGCTTTGAAACGGAGATGAGCACCGCCCCCTAGAGTCAGGAACAACTAGCACATATATACGAGGGGAATCTTTACATACTTTGTAGAAAATACAGCACATAAGTCAGCATATTAGAAATAAGTCTGGTACATTTTGCAATTATGTTAGTTTAAAACTTTGGTTCAGTGAGGCCTGCAAGCCCACTCCTAGGCCTTATTACCTGCAACTTTCCAATGGATATATTTCTCTTCTCACAAGCTGTTTCAATACAAGCAGTCCTCATTTAGCGATCTCAGTTGGGACTGGAAACTCAGTTGTTAAGCAAAGCAATCACTACAGAAAACTGTGACTGATCTCACTTCAACTTTCCTTTGCTTTACAGACCTGCGAAAGTCGCACATGCGAGGATTGGTTGTTGCATCACCCTTATCACCACAAACAGTTGCTAAATGAGGCAGTCGCTAAATGACTGTAAAAGTAATCCTGATCTATATGATGTTGGTTTCTTAATCTGATCTGTCTTATATAGCTGACAGTAACATGAAAAGAAGGGACACATATTAGATGCATCTTCTGGTAGCCTTGGAGGACAGTGTGAAAATTCAACAGTTCCCTTTTCAACAACTCCATTTCCTCTTTCTTTCTGGGTTACAAGCACACAAGTTACTTAGTGTTTTTGTTTGCCTCTCATTCATCAATTCATGTACTTGCTCAGTTACCCACTGACATGCCAGTTTGGTCTAGTGCCGTGTTGGTGAACCTAAGGCACACGTGCCGGAAATGGCACACAGAGCCATCTCTCCAGGCACACCAGCCGTCGCCCATTGCTCTTCCGGGTTCCGGCACGCATGTGTGCTGGCCAGCTGGTCTTTGTGCGCACAGGAGTGCTGGAAACTGGAAGAGCCGCTCCTTGATGCACATGTGCGCACTGGGAAGCTGAGTTTCCGGCATGCGCATGTGCGCTGCCAGCTAGTCTTCATGCGCACCAGAAACCGGAAGACCAGGTGACTGGCACGCATGCACACCACAGAAACTGGAAGCTCGCGCCCAGGAACTGATCTTCGGGTTTCCAGCGCTCCCACACATGCACACCAGGGACCTGCTCTTCCGGTTTCTGGTGCTCCTCCCCAGGTGAGCGCTCCCATTTTGGCACTCGGTGCCGAAAAGGATCGCCAACACTGGTCTAGTGCAGGGGTCAGCAACCTGCAGCTCTGGAGCCACATGTGGCTCTTTCAACCCTCTGCTGTGGCTCCCTGTCACTGAAAATACGCGTCACAACCGCCAATGTGAGACACCCACTGACACGTGATTTATTGAGCTTTTCAATCCCGGTAGGCCAGTCATGGATAAATCCAAGAAAAGAAAAGCTTCAGAAGAAAACAGAACGTTTAATTCAACTACATGTGCTAGTTTTGTGGCCGCTCAAGAAATAGTCAGGCACATGAAGGGTTTTGTGGCTCCCGGTGTTTTCTTTTCTGTGGGAAACGGATCCAAATGGCTCTTTGAGTGTTTTAAGGGTGCAGATCCCTGGTCTAGTGGTTAGGTTGCTGGCCTGGAAACAGGAGACAGGGAGTTCTAATCCCTCCTTATACATGAAGGTGGCTGAGCCAATCACCAGGAAGCTCCGAGTTCTACTCCTGCCATTGGCATGAAAACTGTCTAGGTGACCTAGGGACAGGCACCTTGCCCATTTATTACTTGTGATGTTTGTAAGCAATATATTTCTGCACTGAAGAGTGAGCTGGGAAACTGACCTGGGTGCTGTTGAACAGTGGGTATAACGCCCACTGGAAGGATTCTGGGAGTTGTAGTTCAGTCCTGTCTGGAGGATCGAAGATTTCCTTCCCTGATACACAGGATGCTTAGAGAAGGCATGAGGAAGAACGCCAATAAAACTCCCTGATGCCATTAATCTTTTGTGCAGGAACACAGTGTCTTAATGGCAATGAAATTACCCCTGGTGAACTGGGAATTGCCAAAGATTATAGCTAACAGTGAATTCAGTAAAGTGCCCATGGCATAAGACACCAATTTGGACAAAGAATGGGACACAGGGTGGTAACGCCATGCAGAATGCACACTAAAATCATTGCCCGGGGTTGTGCTTCAAACTAAGCTAGCATGGTTTATTCAGTTTATTTGATTTATGTATGCTGTGTGAATTGAGCAAATTGCACCTTAATTACCAAGCGATAGTTAATCTATGGCTTAGCCATTTTAAATAGTCTTTATCTTAAAGTATTGGGTTAGAATGTTACATCCAGACCAGAGATGGTCCCTTTGACGGTCCTACATGTATACACAAACATGTAGTAAAAAAACATTGTGAATGCTACTTGCATTTTTTATTAAAACAATTCTCAAGTGTGAAGAGGAAAGCAATAATTTTAATATGGTTTTTTTTCTTTGGTCTGGGCCAAGAAACAGAATTCATTTTTTTCCTCTGGGGGAATATGAATTTCAGAGTGGGACGCCTGCAACTTTCAATCAGAAATGTTACTCTTAATTTTGGGCCAAAAGTAATGCATCTGGGACATCACAGTGAGTCATGCTATACTCAAAACTCCTTGTTTCCTGGCTTCAGAAGTGAGTTAGTTCCTATTCTCATCCTGGAATTGATGCTATGCCTCTCTGGACTGGAAGATACAGAATTGGTGAAGAGTGAAAGTTAGTGCGACACAATTAAAAAATACTGTACAAAAGCATTTTCCCAGTTCAAAACCTTCCTTTCAGCCAATCTGAGAGGTAGGTTAATAGGCACCAGACGATTAGTGTCACATAGGACCAGCAAAGTGGCAGCATCAAACTAACCATGGCTCACCGCGAAACATGGCCAGGATTGGATTTCTTGTCTTTGGATAGGAGACAACAAGGAAATTTGTTGAGCCGAGGTGGCGCAATGGTTAGAGTGCTGTACTGCAGCTACTTCAGCTGACAGCTGACTGCTAGTTCAGCAGATCAGCAGATCAAATCTCACTGACTCAGCCTTCCATCCTTCCGAGGTGGAAGGACCCGGATTGTTGGGGGCAATATGCTATTTAGTATACTGTCGATTGTTGTAAGCAGCCCAGAGTCCTCAGAGAGTGGGTGGCATAGAAATATGATTAATAAAAGAAATATGATTAATAATAAATCCCAAAGTCTGTGTGGTATAATCAAAAATATCAAGATGGGAGCTGAAACGATGCGATCAAATTTCTGTTTTCATCTTTGGCCACCAAAATTGTCGCCTGGCTAAGTGCAGAGTCTTTAAGTAGCCAAAATTAAGTCCAGCCAATTTAGCATCGTGACGGTGCTGTAGGACCTGAAGCTTAGACGACTACTTGCCTCGGAGTTCTGTTTGTGATGGGTGTATTACTTGGAACCTTGACATCTGTCATACGAACATAAAAAGTAGGTGGAGCTTTAATCATACCATTGTAGCAACCCTCTGAGATTTTTTTTAGATTGGGAATTTTCCTGCCCAGGGTTGTAAATCCAATTGGCAAGAGGGTTGCACCCTTTTCCTCCCTGACTTTTAGATACAGAGATAGTCTTTAATGTAAAACAAATATGGATCTTCGGTGTGTCATGCTCCTTTTTCGGAATGAATCCATGATAGTTTCCAAGATGAATAAATGGATATAACCCCAAAGTCAGAAGAGCGGAACCTGACCAGATTAAATTGCCGAGTGACTGGAGGGTCAGCCTGAAAGGGCCAGTAGCAATTGGGCCTCGGTTCTCTGAACAGAATATAATAACAGATTTGGAAGGGACCCTGGAAGTTTTCTAATGTACTCTCTGCTCAAGCAGGGGACTTCATCATTTCAGACAAATGATTGTCCAGTGTCTTCTCAAAAACCTCCAGTGATGCAGCACCCACTACTTCTGAAGGCAAGCTGTTCCATTTGATTGATAGTTCTAACTGCTGTTAGATCTCCTTTCTTCTCTCCATATATTCCCTGACAGAGCAGGGGTGAAATCCAGCAGGTTCTGACAGGTTCTGGAGAACCGGTAGCAGAAATTTTGAGAAGTTCAGAGAACTGGTAGCGGAAAAATTGAGTAGTTCGGAGAACCAGCAAATACCACCTCCGGCTGGCCCCAGAGTGGGGTGGGAATGGAGATTTTGCAGTATCCTTCCCCTGCCACGCCCACCAAGCCACACCACGCCCACCAAGCCATGCCTACAGAACTGGTAGTAAAAAAAATTGGATTTCACCACTGTGACAGGGTTATATTAACAGAATAGACAAAAAATAAATCAGTTAATCTATAATAAGCTGCTGGACTTCCTCTCTCCTGCCGTCTCTTCTTCATATTTGTAGGTATTACAAAGTGGCTTCTTCCAGAAAGCAGGAAATAAGAAAGCACACATTAAACCAACAGACTAAGTGCTGCTAAAGTAGCACTTAAGTGGCCAGCTGCCTGCAATTACTGCAAGTTCGAATCTCACCAGGCTCAAGGTTGACTCAGATTTCCATCCTTTCGAGGTAGATAAAATGAGGACCCGGACAGCAGGGCAATAAGCTGACTTTGTATTAAAAAAAAAGAACACCGCTTGGAGGGGAGGGGCGAAAGCCCTACTAAGCAGGTATATAAAAAAGTATGAAGGCTATTGCTTAACACATTGTAAGCCGCCCTAAGTCTCCGGAGAAGGGCGGCATATAAATCAAACCAATAAATAAATAAATAAGAGTAAGGATGCAACCTTACTCTTATCTGGACATGAACCCTACGGTGGGTTCCACAGAAGTAACTAACCACAGTTGAGCCTAGTGTGTTGTATAGACCAGGGCTGTCATAACGCATGGGCCTGATGGGCACTTGCCCGTGGGCCCCACAAGCATAGGGGCAACATACATCTGTGTATGTTAACCTTTCAATGCACCTTGTATCATATAAATACAGCAACATATTTATTACATTTTTCTGCATTTTTTTAAAATTAATACTAACATGCAAATATATTTTTTAATTTTATCAACCATTTACATTTTTATTCCTGTGAAGAGTTGTCATAGAGGCCCCAGTACATTGCGCTGCCTGGGGGCCCATAATGCTGTTAAGACGGCCCTGGTATAGACTCAGCAGGGTGCTTAATTTGTAGTTCAGGATGCTAAGTGAAGCTAGAAAATGGAATTAATTAGGCAACGCATGGTTGAGTGAACAATAAATAAGCCTGCAAGACAAATTTGCGTGCAGATATATGAATCTTCCAGGTTTTGCATTGCAGCTGAAACAGACTGATTCACAAACGTCTGCGTGATAATACAGTTGTTGTTCTTTAAGGCGCCATAAAATCCTGTGGGTTTCCCCACCCTGGGCAAGGAATTCTGCTACTACGAAGTTATTGCTGGAGTTTTGCAAAGAAGGAGCGCAGCCTAGCAACCCCGCCAAGGCCCTTCCCTTTTCTTGGGAAGATCAGCTGATGGCTTTCAACAGCGGATCCTTGACAACGGGAGTCAAATAAATGGATGGGGGAACATCCCTCCCCTTCCCACACTCTTCACTGGCTCACAACTGGGGCCCTGTGAAGGGGACAAGAGACGGTTTTGGGGGGTAACGCTGGAAAAAGACACAGGTGTGCCAAGCTTTCTCTTGGGTTCTGAAGTGGAATGGAGCAGACTTTGTTTGATAATAAGGCAGGAGTATTTAATCTATGCAAACTTCCTTTAGGCTCCGACCCATCTGTATTTATACTTATACTGTACTATATACCGTATTTTCCAGCGTATAAGACGACTGGGCGTATAAGATGACCCTCCTCAGAGCCATTTAAGGCTCATCAGAGCCTTATGGGCTGGTCTGCCTGGTTACAGGAGAATGAGACCCGGCGTATAAGACGACCCCCAACTTTTGAGAAGATTTTTGTGTGTTAGAAAGTAGTCTTATACGCAGGAAAATACAGTATTTTATATTATATATAATATAACTTATAAATATATAACTTATATTTATACTGTACTATATTTTGCAAATAAGGGCCAGTTGCAGATAATTCCAAACATTCATTCCAGCTTCAATCCATAATTCAATGCAAGTAGATTCTGATCAGGTATTTATAACTGTGTTTACACTTGTATCTGTCATAAAATACATGCTTGACAAATAAATAAATACATACATGAAAAAGTAGAGGTGATTCCAGATCATTGCACTGTACCAGACACTTTTGGTCTTCTGAATGTAGTCCAGGTAGTTCTCGACTTACGACCACATTTGAGCCCAACATTTCCGTTGCGAAGCAAGACAGTTAAGTGAATTGTGCCCCGTTTTATGACTTTGTTGCCACTGTTGTGAAATGAATCACTGCAGTTGTTAAGTGAATCATCTGGTTGTTAAGCAAATCTGGTCTCCTCCATTGACTTTGCTTGTCAAAGCTGGCCAGGAAGGTTACAAAAGGAGATCACGTGATCCCAGGACAGTGCGATTGTCGTAAATGCATGCCAGTTGCCAAAGGCCTGAATTTTGACCACAGGGAATGCTACGATGGTCATAAGTGTGAGGATTAGTCATTAAGTCACTTTTTTCAGTGGTGTTGTGACTTCAAATGTCACTAAAAATGTCACTCCTATCCAGGAGCCTGGATAGCTCTGCAGACTAAGCACCCTAATTAACATCCAGCTGCCTGCAATTACTCTATGTTCGAATCTCACCAGGCTCAAGGTCGACTCAGCCTTCCATCCTTTCTAAGGTGGGTAAAATGAGGACCCAGTTTGTGGGGGTAATAAGCTGACTTGGTATAAATATACAAAAGTATGAAGGCTATTGCTTAACGCATTGTAAGCCGCCCTGAGTCTTTGGAGAAGGGCGGCATATAAATCAATTTTTTTTAAAAAATAAACAAATGGTTGTTAAATTGAGGACTATCTGTAATGCAAATATAAAAGGACATATATTTTCTCAACAAGTCCAGATTTCCAGTTGGTGGTTGTCCCTCAATTTTTGTAGTGGTTTATCACTTTGTGTAATTGCTTCTGCTTAAATGTCTGAAGTGGTGTAAGATTTCCTGCCCGAGCAGGGGGTTGGACTAGAAGACCTCCAAGGTCTCTTCCAACTATTCTATTCTATTCTATTCTATTCTATTCTATTCTATTCTATTCTATTCTATTCTATTCTATTCTATTCATGAAACGTCCAGTCTGTACTGAATCTGCCCAGATTATATAGTGTAGTTTGACACAAACACTAATCTAATGTGTATGAGTCAGTGTTGACTCCCAGTGACTGCCTGGACAAGTCCCTGAAATGTACTTGGCAAGATTTTGGGAGTGAATTGCTCTTGTCATCTTCCAAAGGCTGAGAGAGAGAGAGAGACTGGCCCAAGGTCACCCAGCTGGCTTCGATCCTAAGGCTGGACAAAAACTCATACTATCCCAATTTTTATTCCGTTCTAAGGAAAACCAAGATGATGCAATATATGTGCCTTCTTAGCGCAGCAGGCAGCGCGTCAGTCTCATAATCTGAAGGTCCTGAGTTCGAGCCTCAGAGAGGGCAGAATTTTTCCTTTAAACCGTAAAGAATGTAATGATGAAGCAGTTAAAGCCAACCTCTTTAACACATTCTTCGGCTCAGTCTTTGTAAACAGCAATGGCTCATGCCCAACATTTCCTAGTCATATCACAGATAATCACAACGATCTAACACAAATAGATTTCACAGAAGACAACGTTGAAAAGGCACTATGCAGCCTAAAACCATCTCTATCTGTCAGACCTAATGGACTATCTGCATACTGCTTAAAAAGCTTTCCTCCACCATAGCTGAACTCCTAAGCATAATCTTTAAAAATCTTACAGGACCAGCTCCCTATGGTCACTAGCCACGGTCATCCCTATCTTCAAAAAGGGAGACCCCAGCCTAGTTGAAAATTACAGACCAATCTCTTTATGCTGCGTCACCTGCAAAGTCATGGAATCAATCATAAACCAATCCATTACCCTCCACTTAGAAACAAACAATTGACTTTCTAACAAACAATTTGGTTTCAGAAAAAAATTATCCTGTAATCTACAACTTCTACACTGCAAAAAAATATGGACTACACAACTCGATCAAGACAAAGCAATTGACGCAATTTACATAGACTTCTGTAAAGCTTTTGATTCAGTGGTACACGACAAACTACATCTAAAACTAAAATCCTATGGCATCTCTGGACCCCTACATAATTGGATAGCTGCGTTCCTGTCAAACAGACAACAAGTGGTCAAAATAGGAAGCGCCCTATCAAATCCTGCACCTGTTAACAGTGGTGTCCCCCAAGGCAGCGTTCTAGGACCAACACTCATTATACTTTACATAAATGACTTTTGTGATCGTATTATAAGCAACTCCGTTCTCTTCACTGATGATGTAAAACTATTTAACACCACCAACAATGCTGCTACCCTTCAAAAAGACCTAGATTTTGTGTCAGAATGGTCAAACAATTGGCAACTTCAAATCTCAACCAACAAATGCTCTGTCTTACACATTGGCAAAAAGAATGAGAACACAAAATGCAAGCTGAGTGGACACAACCTTTAGACGACCCCCACTCTGTCAGGGATCTTGGAGTACTCATATCTAATGATCTAAGTGCCAAAGCCCACTGTAACAACATCACCAAAAAGGCATTAAGGGTTGTTAACCTAATCTTGCATAGTTTCTTCTCCGGTAATATTGCACTACTAACTAGAGCATACAAAACATTTGCTAGACCAATTATTGAATACAGCCCATCTGTCTGGAAACCTCACTGCATATTGGACATTAATACAATTGAGCATGTCCAAAGATATTTCACAAGAAAAATCCTCTACTCCTCTGCTCGCAACAAAATACCTTATGCCACCAGACGTAGTATCCTCCCCTCAGTGTGACTGCAGGGACCCATGTCAAACTATAGATCACATTGTGACCAGCTGTAAGCTGAGGTATACAGTATACTGGTCCAGCATCTGTTGTTGTTTTTTTTAATATAAACCATGCTGCACTTCAATGGTTAGATGGCCTAGACATTGGTATTTGAACATAAATTCATAATAAATAGCTAGATCTTTTTAACATTTATATCTTATTGTGTTTTACTAATCTAGAAGAAATGTTCATATATATTGCTACTCCGTGTGTGTTATACCATACACTAAATAATTAAATAATCCTTGGATAAATTAGTCAGTCCTTCCCCTCATTGTTCTGACCCAGGCCCAAGGTAGGTAGTATTGGATGCAAACAGTTCCAAAACAAACAGACTTTATTAGAACAGCTGAGAATTAACTCATTCTCAGCGTAGTCCAAACTAAATCAAAACAAATTCTTCATAACACAAATTCTTCAGTCTAATCGCCAACCTTGGTCTAATTAGGCAAACTGCCAAAGGCTTCTCTTGGCAAAAGTTCAGAAGCAGAAGACGCCGACAAGTGATAAATGCAGCAAGACTATCAACATTGTTTTCCGACAAAGAGCCCAAGAGCCGTTGCTGGTCTTTGAAGCCTTATGGGAGGGGCCAATCATCTCTTGGCCCTACTCCTGAGTCATCCTTTTTGCTTCAGCTGCTCTTGCCTTCTGGCAGCTCTTCTCATGCATGCACTAGGAGCAGGCTCCTTCTGTTCCTCTGCCTCTCTGCTGTCAGCCTCTGGAGGCTCTGGAGTCTGCACATCACTCCCCAATGGCTCTGGCCCCATCACTGCCTCCGATGCAGAGTCCTCATCCGGGCCTTCCCCAGCCTCCAGGACTGGCCCATGTTCTTCCTCAGCCTCATCGCTGTCTGACTCCGCTGCCACCTCCACAGGTTGCTGGCGAACCACAACACTCATTCCCTACCCAATCAACTTCAGAGCAGAGATCCCTGTAGGCCAGTCATATTTGCCAAAATGACGAAAGTGACATCACATCTAAGCTTCATTTGTAGAAAAAAGGCATAGCTTCAATCGTGCAGGATCCCCTCGCAAACCAGTAGTAAAAGTAAGTAGAACCCACCCCTGGCTGACACCCTGTAAAAGTGCAACTAAAAACTAAGAAAACCAAACATGCTGGTTGGAAATAATAGTAGTGAAAGGAACCCATCTTTGCCACCGTTTCTGATAATGACTTATGCTTAAAAAGAGCCATAAGGAGTCAGAGGGGTGTATGGTTTGTGTGTGTGTGAGAGGGGGGGGGGAGGAGGGGGGGAGGGAGAAAGAACATTTCTGCAGAGAAATACCTTCAATGCAATATATTGTCTCTTTGGTCTCTGAAACTGAAGTTCCAGCCTGATAATTAAGAGGGAAATAATGGGATGAGATCATAAGACAAAAATCTGGTCTAGGCTTTGTTGGGAGTTTTATTTATTTTTTTCTTCCCTGATACAAATAGATGGATGGTTTGACAGTTTATTTTTTCAATTGTTGGTTTTTTAATTACATTTTTATCATTCGCTCAGATGTAGATTTTATCTTTGTTTTGACTGAATTGTTTGTCTGCTTTTACACTGCTAATGATCACGAGGCTTCTTCTTAAGAACAACCACAATGAATCATCCTTTTCTAAAACCAAACTCCAGGAGTCTCTGATAGTGTGCAGATAAACTGCTATCATTCATCCAGAGGCTTCAAAAATGGTCTTGTAAAGATTTCAAGCGTCTCAATAAAGGCACTTTCTCTGCCTGGAGAGAATTTTTTTAAAAAAACACAACGATAAAAAAATGAAAGTCAACAAGAATGATTCTAAGGAGATACAGATAGTCCTCAAGTTACAATAGTTCATTTAGTGATCTTCCAAAGTTACAACAGCACTGAAAAAATGACCATTTTTCAAACTTATGACCATTGCAGCATCTCCATCGTCACGTCATCAAAATTCAGAAGATTATGACGGTTGCAGTGTCCCGGGGTCACAATCCCCTTTTGCGACCTGGTGACAAGCAAAGTCAATGGGAAGGCCAGATTCACTTAACAACCACCTTACTAATTTAACAACTACAATGATTCACTTAACAACTGCTGTGCTTAGCCACAGAAATTTGGGGGTCTGCTGTGGTTGTAAATTGAAGATTATCTGTATCATTTTGCTTCCAAAGAGTTACTAACTTAACTGCAGTGATTCACTTAATAACTGTGGCAGGAAAGATGGCAAAACTCACTTAACAACTGTCTCGCTTAGCAACAGAAATGTAGGGCTCAATTGTGGTCATAAATCGAGGACTACTTGTATGGCAAATGAAAATGATGTTGTGCTACTTTTTCCTTTGCTGTTTTGTAAAAATTGGCTGCCTAAGATAACCATCCCATCCTACACCCCAATTTGGACGAAAACAAGAAAACAAGTGGCAACAGGTAACTTCTTAAGCCTACTTTTATACTTAGGGGGAAAAAAAGCTGGGGAAAAACCTGTTTACCTATTTCCTGTTATTGTGTCTAATGTGGCTTTTAAGCGGGGGAAAGGATTTGAAACTAAGCAATCCGGATAATTGCTGGTTTAGAATACATAATTATCAGGAAGAAAAGCTGAAAGGACAGGACAGGTGTAGCCTGGTAAAAAGAAGATGAGAGAGAACCTAGGCAGTGATTTTCTAAAATTCAAAAAAAGTCATTGTAAATAACAAGATGGGAACGTGCAGGCACAACCAGGATGCAACCTCAGAGTTTACAATGTGGTCCAGAAGGATCAGTTCGCCCTTTATGGACGTTTTGTGTGAAGTTGAAAAAAAAAATACTTACACAATTTTGATGATTAGATAGATTGTATAATAGACAGATAGATAGAATATAGAAAAGGCATAAACAATGTTGCAACCATATATATATATCCACATATCCCCCACTTTTTTCTGTTCTTTTCTTATTTCTTTTCTTTGTCTATCCTAAATATTAGTTCTTGTTAGTTTTTATCTTTCATCTTAATATAGTTATAAAAAAAGAAAAGAATCAGGATACAAGGCAAGGGAATAAAACGATGTGCACAGGAATTGATGGCAAAAACTGGAGTTCTCTGTTCGGCTTTGACTTGGAATAAATGACAAACAAATACTCTTTTTAGCTGCTCTACAAAGTTACAGTGAAGTGTGTGTGTGTATGTGTGTATGTGTATAATAGCCTTGTCAAAAGCCAAATTAAATATGTTGCCATCAAATAGATTATAAAAGATCCTTTCCCTCATCTATTATCTATCTATCTATCTATCTATCTATCTATCTATCTATCTATCTATCTATCTATCTATCTATCTATTATCTATATCAACAACCTCAGATATACAGATGATGATACCACTCTAATGGCAGAAAGTGAAGAGTAACTAAAGAGCCTCTTGATGTGGGTGAAGAAGGAGAGTGCAAAAGTTGGCTTGAAATTCAACATTAAGAAAACTAAGATCATGGCATCCGGTCCTCTCAATTCCTGGCAAATAGATGGGGAAGAAATGGAGGCAGTGGCAGGATTTATTTTCCTGGGCTCCAAGATCACCACAGATGGGGACTGCAGCCAAGAAATTAAAAGACGCTTGCTCCTGGGGAGGAAAGCCATGTCAAATCCAGATAGAATACTAAAAAGCAGAGACATCACCCAGCCAACAAAAGTGCGTATAGTCAAGGCTATGGTTTTTCCAAGTTGCAATGTATGGCTGTGAAAGTTGAACCATAAGGAAGGCTGAGCACCAAAGAATTGGGGCCTTTGAACTATGGTGCTGGAGAAGACTCCTGTGAATCCCTTGGACTGCAAGGCGATCAAACCGGTCAGTCCTAGAAGAGATCAACCCTGACTGCTCTTTAGAAGGCCAGATCCTGAAGATGAAACTCAAATACTTTGGCCACCTAATGAGAAGGAAGGACCCACTGGAGAGGAGCCTAATGCTGGGAAAGAATGAGGGCAAAAGAAGAAGGGGATGACAGAGAACGAGGTGGATGGATGGAGTCACTGAAGAAGTAGGCGTGAGCTTAAATGGACTCCAGAGGATGGTAGAGGACAGGAAGGCCTGGAGGAATGTTGTCCATGAAGTCGCGATGGGTCGGACATGACTTTATAACTAACAACAAAATCTATCTATTTGTCATATCTATCTATCTATCTATCTATCTATCTATCTATCTATCTATCTATCTATCTATCTACCTATCTATTTATCATCTATCTATCTATCATTTATCTATCATTCTATTTATCTATCATCTATCTATCATCTATCTATCTATCATTTATCTATCTACCATTCTATCTATCTATCTATCTATCTATCTATCTATCTATCTATCATCTGCATAATTTATATAGCCACTCATCTCACAAATGTGATTCTGGGCAGTGTACAATAAAAGCAGAACAATTTAAAAATACTTTAAAACTAGTCAACAATTGCCAATAAAGGAGAGTATTTGTAGCTCAGGGTTGAATGAGAGGTCCTTGGTGCTCTCTGAGCTTGATTGTTTTCTTGCAGAGGTTTCATTATCCAAGCTAGGTAACATCATCAAGTGCTAGTAAACAATTAAAACATCAATATCTTGTCCCTTTAATGGCATTGACCTTGAAATGGTGGGTCATAGTTTATTGCATTGAGAATTTTACAAGAGTGTTAGGATATGATTTGGGCCTAACAGTTGTCCAGGCAATATATGTGTTCTGTGCACTTTACTCTGCTAGTTGTTACACAACAACAATATCCTTAACATTGGTTATGGGCCCAGCAGAGCCAACCAGAAGTAACTAGGATTTTTTCAGAGTTAAACTGAGAGCTAGTTTGAGTTTGTGAGTAGTACAAACTGTGTTTGTGATAAACAATCTAAGTGAAGATGGCACTAGAACAAGCAGCAAATTTTTCCATGATAACCCGGCTGGACGGAACAAACTATGTATCCTGGTCTACAAAATGTGGTCTACTTTTGCGTAGAGAAGGACTGTGGGACATAGTTAATAATCCACCGGATGTAACAGCATGGGATCCTGCTGATGAGGAAGATGCCAAGAAATTAGCCAAGTTTAACAGAGACAATGAACGAGCTCTATGTATTATTGGACTGACACTGGGTGACCAGCAGCTTGTCCATATCCATGGTGAAGAGTCTGCTGCTAGGTGTTGGACCAAGTTGAAGAGACTATATGTTCGTGACTCTGTGGGTGCTCATATATATCTCACACGAAAATTATTCAACAAACATCTTCTTAAAGCGGGAGATATGATGGCTCATTTGGAATCCATGACCAGAATTTTCCAGGAGCTGCATGAAAAGGAACTTGTTTTCTCTGAACTACAACAAGTTTACATAATTCTTTCTTCTTTGGACAATAGTTATGACAACTTTGTTTCTTCGTTAGAGGTTTTGTCCAGAGATGAACTGACATTGGTTGGCATAACCGGTAGGTTGTTGGAAGAATCCAAAAGAAGACAAGAAAGGGATCAGTTGAGAGTGCAACAACCAAAAGAAGCTAAAATGTACTCAACTGCTTATTTTGTAAAACGTTGTTTTGCTTGTGGGGCTAAAGGGCATATAGCTAAATATTGTAAAAATAAGAAAATGCCTGTTAGGGACAATTATAGACCCAAGAAGGGTTGTAATTTAGCTATATCTAGTTCAACTACTGATGTTAACCAGGATTGTTGGGTTGTTGATAGTGGTGCTTCTCAATCTATTACTAGAAATAGAAAATGTTTTGTTAAAATGGAGAAGAGTAACCAACATGTTAAACTAGCAAATGGCTGGAAGGTTAAGGTAGCTGGAAAAGGTGTTGCTCGTTGGTCATTTAGTAATGAACCATTGCCTATGTTATATATTCCTGGTTTAAAGTTCAATTTATTATCTGTTAAATCTTTGGTACAATTTGGGTTTACAGTAACATTTAAAAATGATAAGTGTCTTATAGAGAAAGATGGCAGGGTTGTTACTGCAAATTTAGAAAATGATTTATTCATTTTAAGGGAGAACCCAGTATTGGTGGCTAAGTCTAAGTCTGTTTATGAGAATGTTAAACCACATGATGAATGTATTCATCTGTTACATCGGAGACTTGGGCACTTGAATTTCAGGACGTTAAAGAAGACAGTGCAATTATCGGAAGGGATAAAACTACAAGCATGTACTAAATATCTGAATTGTAATGCCTGTAGTCAGCAGAAAAGTAGGGTTACACCAGCAAACCGTGTTAATGGTTTTAAAACTACAAAGCCGTTAGAGGTCGTGTTTATAGACCTAATTGGACCCAAGAAACCCAGTATAGGAGGTGCCTGCTATATTCTAAGCATAGTAGACCATTATTCAAGATATGGATTCTGTTATCTTATGAAAACAAAATGTGAAACATTCCAGCATATAAACAACTGGCTGCGTTTTGTGGAAAGGAAGCAGAAATTTAAAGTGAAATGCTTAGTGACCGATAACGGTACAGAATTTACTAACCAAAGGTTAGAAAAGTTTTTGCAGGATGCTGGGATCCAGCATAAACGATCTGCACCGTACAGACCAGAGCATAATTCCTATATTGAGAGACGAGGACAAACATTACAAGCCATGATTAGAACTATGTTGGCAGATTCTGGTTTGCCTGAAAATTTATGGGGCGAGGCTGTTATGTGTGCTAACCATGTGCTAAACAACGTGGTTCATTCCTCTACAGGTGAAATACCATTCACCTTATGGCATGGGAGAAAACCAAATCTTAGTTATTTACACACATTTGGAGCCCCAGCTTGGGTACATATTCCATCTAGTGTTAGGAGAAAAGATCAACCAAGAGCCAGGAAAATGTTTTTTGTTGGCTATGAATCAAATCATAGATCTTTTAGATTTTGGGCACAGGGTACTACTAGTGTTTACTGTAGTGCAAGTGCTAAATTTCTAGAGCACGAAGGATGGGATAAACTAGAGCGTGCAGATTTCAGACATGATAATACTGTTAGTTTAGAGCATCATATCCCTGATGAGAGTCCTGAGGATATAGATACTGTAGAATCCTCTATTAAGGTTGAGGAACAGGAAGTAGGTTTAGGGGAGGATGAAACTGAAACATCTGAAATGAGTCCTGTATTGCCTAGACGATCTACTAGGAAAAGGCATCCACCGGATCGATATAAGGCAACTGTAGTTTGCTAAGTTAACATCGAACCTTCAAGCTATAATGATATCAGGCTTTATCCTGAAAAAGAGCAGAAGGCTTGGAAGGAGGCAATGAGTAAGGAAATTAAGTCATTGACTGATTTAGATGTTTATGAAAATGTGAAATTGCCACCTGGTGAGAAATTAATAGGTTGTAGATGGGTTTACAAAATTAAGAAAGGTATAGATGGGACAGTAACCCATAAAGCTCGCCTTGTAGCTCAAGGTTTTTCTCAGACCGAAAAAGATTTCGATGAGGTTTTTGCTCCTAGTTTACGTGCTAGTACTTTAAGAACAATGCTGGTATGGGCGGCTAAGAACAAATATAGTATTAACCATATAGATGTGGAGACGGCATACTTGCATGCTCCATTAAGGCACACCATCTATATGAGGAAGCCTTTAGGATTTGAAACACAAAACCAAACTGATTGTTGGAAGTTCAAGAAAAGCCTTTATGGTTTGAAACAATCAGGGTTTGAGTGGAACCAATGCATAGTTAAAGAACTAAATAGGATTGGTTTTCATGAAGGTATAGCAGATAAATGTCTCTTTAAGAGAGAAAGTAATGGGTTAGTTTCATTTTTGTTATTGTTCACAGATGACATAGCTATAATAACTAAAACTGACAAGGAAGCCATAGATATCATTCACCAGTTACAAACTAAATTTAAGATCAGAAATCTAGGAAATATCAGGCATTATTTGGGACTAGATATTAGTCAAACAGCTAGAAGTTATAAAATATCTCAATCTAGCAAAATTAGACAGATGTTGAAGCGGTATGGCATGGAGCTTTGTAAGCCAGCCAAGACACCTATGGCACAGGATTTTAACCATGAGGAAATCCAAAGCCCTAACTTTAGTAAAGAGATCTACCAGTCTCTTATAGGTAGTCTATCTTATATCAGCAATTGGTCGAGACCGGATATGTCATTTAGCGTGAACCAATTAGCAAGATACAACTCAGAGCCAACTGATAGGCATTGGCAGGCTGCAAAGCGTATACTAAGATATCTGAAAATGACGATGCATTATGCATTGTATCTAGAACCTAACCAAGATTTAGTACTGAGCGCATATGCTGATGCCAGTTTCGCTACTGATGTGACCACTAGAAAGTCTACATCGGGTATAGCTATAATGTTAGGCAATTGTTTGATTGGCTGGAAATCAATTCGTCAAAAACATATTAGTCTATCTACAATGGAGGCAGAATTTTCATGTCTATCACTGGTATGCACTGATCTGATATATTACAAACAACTAATGATGGATATTGGTTTAAATATGGATTATCCAAATGTAATACATGAGGACAACCAAGCTGCTATAAAAATGGCAACTAATTTAGCAGTTAAAACTAGATCCAAGCATACTGACATTCGGTATCTGAATGTTCGCCAAAGTATCCAAAGCAATATGGTTAAACTGGAATATTGCATGTCGGAAGACAATATCGCGGATAACTTTACCAAAGCTCAAGGTACTGTCAAACATAAAGCACGTTGTGAAAGCTATGGATTAAGGATTTAAACTGTATATATTGGCCTGTCCAAAGGGGGAGCATGTTAGGATATGATTTGGGCCTAACAGTTGTCCAGGCAATATATGTGTTCTGTGCACTTTACTCTGCTAGTTGTTACACAACAACAATATCCTTAACAAAGAGTTTTCAACAGGATAGTATGTAACCTATTATAAAATCAAGGCCAGGAACAGGATTTTTGGCACTGGTAACCCCAAAGAAGTGCACAAGTCCAAGTTAGGGAAAGTTGGTTTATGGTATCAATTACATTTCTAGCAATTAAACTTTGTTTTGTCATCTCACCCAAAGCATATTTAGAGAAGGGAAGAAAGAGGCAACTATAATGAATGAATTGGGTGAAACAATAGAATATTTGGATTTTTTTAAGGGTTTTATGTGGAGGGAGTTAAGTGTGGCAGAATGGAAAGACTTCATTATAAAGCATTGTTATTTACTGGATTTATATCTTCCCATAAAATAGTACAAACAATAAGAATGAATGCAATCTACTGGATTCCCTGCATGGAATTGTCCCTGTGACTATGTAGGACAAATGGGGAGGAAGTTAACCACCAGATTGCAAGAACATAAGCAAGCGGTCAGACAAGGAGACCTGGACTCGTTGATAGCCTCACATTGCAATGAACAAGGACACACATTCAGTTTCGCAGCTACTAAGATTGTTGGATGAGCAGGCACAAAAGCAACCAGGGAAGCAATGCTGGAATTGAAATTTTTTTACTACCAGTTGTATGGCTTGTATACTACCGGCTTGGTGGGCGTAGTAGGAGAAGGATACTGCAAAATCCCCATTCCCCCTCCCCCCACTCCAGGGGAAGGATACTGCAAGCTCTCATTGCCTCCCCACTCCTGGGGGAAGATGTGTGTGTGTGTGTGTGTGTGTGTGTGTGTGTGTGTGTGTGTTCTGAGGTTTTCGCGGGTGTTTGTATGTAGGTCTTTGGTTATTCGGGTCTTCTCCCGCGTAAAATTGGAAGTGTCTTGGCGACGTTTCGATGAAGTCTCATTCGTCATCTTCAGGCTGGTGTTCTCGGCTTCGTGCTTCCAGGAGCAATGTGAGCAATGTGTCTCGGCTTCCTGCTTCCAGGAACAATGTGAGCAATGTGTCTCGGCTTCCAGTTGCTCCTGGAAGCATGAAGCCGAGAACACCAGCCTGAAGATGATGAATGAGACTTCGTCGAAACGTCGCCAAGACACTTCCAATTTTACGCGGGAGAAGACCCGAATAACCAAAGACCTACAGCTTATTGCCCCCACAGACTGGGTCCTCATTTTACCTACCTTACAAAGGATGGAACTGAGCTGAGCTGAACTGAGCTGAGTCAACCTTGAGCCTGGTGAGATTCGAACTTACAGTAATTGCAGACAGCTGATGTTAATCACAATGCTTTAGTCTGCTGAGCCACCAGGCCCTCTGGTGCAAAATCTTATTGCAAAATCTCCATTCCCACCCCACTCTGGGGCCAGCCAGAGATGGCATTTGCCGGTTCTCCAAACTACTCAAAATTTCCGCTACCAGTTCTCCAGAACCTGTCAGAACCTGATGAATTTCACCCCTGCAGGGAAGTGATTGAAACCTGGGAAACAGGGCCCTTGTCAGCCAACAGGAGTGCTGATTTACTCCCAGCTTATCAGGTACTCAGAAGGTGAGGGATGGACAATACATGTCTTATTTTCAGGGAAACAAGGTAGGAGTGGTGTGGGTGCTAACTTCCTACACCAGCGTTAACATAGAACAATGACAACTTCATGTAAACAAAAATGGCTTAATAAAAAAAAATCACTTTTAAAAATTCAAATAGCTAGATTGAACGAGATTGAGCATCTTTGGCCAAGCTAGCTGGGAGCAGTCATCATAGCTGCACTAAGATGGGAAAAGCGGATTTATGCATTTTGGCATCACTGTAGTTAGATCAGTTCATCAATGGCTTAAAAATAAAAGTCTCAAAATTAAACCACACATCCATCAGAAGCTATAAGCTGCAAGACGTATAATGGAAATATTGATATTTAGACTGCAGTATGCATAAAAAAAACGTACCTAGAGAAGAATATGGGATGTCTAAGTTGGAAACAGATGGCTGTTAACTCCTCCAAGATTTTGTTTTTTATTTTTAATTCCCAAGATATCTAATTAGGAGAAAGGTCAGAAATAAAAACAAGCCGAAGCCGTGGGATCACCGCCCTGCCCAAAAGGTTTTAAGGAAGGAAGAGCTTTTATTACCAAACGTGTATTTCTTCTCTCCAAGCAAACCAGAAAATAATCTGAATCAGGTTAAGAGAGATCGGCTTCATCTAAGCAACAAGCTGTCCAGCCACCTGGGCTGTTTTGGGGATGGGGTGTACAGGTTTTCCTTGACCTACCATTCATTTAGTGACCGTTCAAAGTTACGACGTCACTGCAAAAAGTGACGACTACTGTTCACACTTATGGCCATTGCAGAATCCTGTTGTGGTCCGCCAGCAGCCTGCGGAGCTGGCAGCAGTGTCGGACAGTGAGGAGGCTGGGGAGGAACATGAGCCAGTCTTGGAGTCTGGGGAAGGCTCGGATGAGGGCTCTGCGTGAGATGCAGAGATGGGGCCAGGGCCATCTGGGAGTTGGACATCAAAGAGGCAGAGGAACAGGGGGAGCCTATTCCCACTGTGCCAGTGGTGGGTTCCTCCCGGTTCAGCCTGGTTCAGCCGAGCCGGTAGCGGTGATGATATGATGTCACCAATCCAGTTCTGCCCTCCCAGCCCCCCGCCCCCCATCATTCTTACCTTTTATTTGGCCCCACCCCCAATCTATTGCTGCCTCCTGAGTCCCAGCTGATCGGCTAGAAGGAAAAAAACTCTTTACACTCTTGCCGCGGGGCTTCAAAGGGCCGCCCTACAGCTGATCAGTGTTAAAAGGCAGTGTAGTGGTAGACTGGTGCCTCCAAAAACAAATGAGTAGACCGATGCCTGCAAAAATAAATGGGTAGACCAGTGCCTCCAAAAACAAATGAGTAGACCGGTACAGCTCTGCAAGCAGTTAAAAGCCTGGTAGACCAGTACCTCTGCTAAATCCTAAAGAATGGTCACATGACCATCAAGCCACGCCCACAAAATAACCCACGCTCACAGAACCAGTAATAAAAAAATTTAGAACCCATCCCTGCAGAGCTGCCAGAAGGCAAGAACAGTTAAAATAAAAGGGATGACTCGGGAGTAAGGCTTGGAGATGATTGCCCCTCCCATAAAACATAAAGGAAGAACAAAGACACGTGGGCCTCTGCAGGAAGCAATGTTGTGGATGGTGTTGGTTTGTACTATGAAGCTCCATTTTTGACTGTGTTTCTGTGTGGCTTTGCTAAGATTAGGTCTTTGACAGCGTGTCAAAGAAGATAAAGGTGGATGTTTAGCAGCCTTATCCAAAGGACAGACAGACTTCTGTTGGACTATTTATAAACTCTTGGTGATTCAGCATGTGCTGTGAATG